>JABSTQ010009200.1:0-635648 GCA_013358835.2 Ixodes persulcatus | reverse complement strand
CGCCCACGTCCGGCGTCTACAGCAGTAACTGTTCTAAAGCAAAGCCTAAAACAAATGGCATCTTGCACGCGCGTTTGTCAATGCTTTATTTTGGTTATTTACTACGAACCTTTTATACGGGGAAGGCGTGCGCGTGCGGCGCGATCGGCGGTACGAGCGTAAAGTGTTTAGTCACTGCAGACGAAAAATCCACAGAACCCTAGCTGTAAACAGCTTCGCTCTAACATACTCGCTTTTTTTTTTTTTCCCAGGTACTTGACGAAGACCACTCAGGCCTGCCTGGTCGCCACCGAGACGTGTCCCGAGGGTGCCGACGCCGGCAAGGAGCGGGCGCTCAGGCTGCTCCTGGCATTCGCGCAAATCTGGAGCTGAGCGCGAAGGGCACCGCGGGACAACGCCTCTCGGAAACACTGACGGCTTAAAACAAAACAAAAACAAAATAAAAAAGAATGGGGCGTGGTTTGTTATTGTTTATTCGTGCCTTCTGATTGGTTCTTCGGCGTTGTGATCGGTACACGCTGCAATCTCACTGGCCGCGCGGCGATTATAAAATTCTCGAAATTCGTCACGCGCGGCGCGTGGTGTTAAATTGTCATCATCGTCGCCTAAAGGAGGCCAATGAGGGAACTCGTGTTTTCACTGACTGGAGACGAGTTTAAAGGGATACTGAACCATAAAATTTAGTGTCCATAATAAGTGGCGCACATTCTTTCCACGAGCCAGCAGCCGCCGGTGTGCGCGAGCACACGCAACAAAAATGACGTCAAAGATCTCCATTCGCGGTTAAGATGGCAGTGAAATGCAGGGGCTTCGGGCGAAAGGAGAATAAAGATAAGTTTTTCATCTATATAGTGGTGTCTGGTGTAAAAGGTAAGTGATTAATTGGTCTAACAAGCATGTAGCTTTCACTTGTAGAGATGAAAAGCCTGTCTTTATTCTCCTTTGGCCCGAAGCCCATGCATTTCACTGTCCTCAAGCGAGAATGGAGGTCTTTGACGTCATTTTCGTTGCGAGTGCTCGCGCACACCGGCGGCTGCTGGCTCGTGGAAAGAACGTGCGCCACTTATTATGGACACTAAATTCTATGGTTCAGTATCCCTTTAAAGCGAATGGTCGCGCGCGGCACTTGTGTCGAATTTGTGCCACGCGCTGGCCTTCTGTAGCTGACGTCCGCAACCGCAGCACAACGGCCTTGCTTTCTAGAGAAGTGTTGCCTCGCGAAAGTGTGGACGTCTCTTGATCAGTGAACAGAGAACGACGAAAAAAATTGCTGAATGTCAGAAATGGCATATGGACCGTTCTTTTTCTTTTTAACCGGGCAGTGCAGCCAAAGCTACAGGGGCGAGAGTGTATCCCGACCTGTTCAAGAGGAGGGAAAGGAGGAACGGGGAATCCCGGCCCTTCTCTCCTGTTCCTTCTCTCCCCTCCTCTTGAACAGGTTGACAAACGCTCTCTCCCTTGTAGTTTTGGTTAACTTGTACTGCACGGTTTTAGTGAGCCTTCCCAGCGAAGTATGACGTAATACGGATGGTTTTGGCTATTAGCGGCGAGATGTTTTGGTGGCGCCCTCCTGTGGTTCCCCCTTGTGACGTCATTACCTTGCAAACAACAAGTTCAATGGTGTTTGTTATTAGCATGGTGGAAACTTGAAATCATTGCGCTCTCAAAGGAACACTGCCACCACCGTCAAAATTAAAGTTCTTTCATTCCTTTTATTTCCGTCGATGATAAATCCCCTTTCCGACGTCATAGTCAGCGTTCGGCCAATCGTGGAAGGCCAACCACAGCGACGCTTTCGGTCGCGCACGGGGCTAATACAGCAACTCATGTTGGATGGATGGATGGATGAATAAGGCTGAGCCCTTTGGATCGGGCGGTAGCTTACGCCACCTAGCCATTTTGTCTTACCCTAGCTTAGAATATTTAAATGTGAAAACTATATTCACTCTGTACTGAAAAGAAAGTGAGGCTATAAATCCCCCTTGCCATCAGTTAATAAGAAAATGCCTAGTTTTCTCTCGCTTTCTGCCACCATTCACTTAATCTTTGCTTCGTAATCTCTACTGTCTTGAAATCCACTTTTTCCTTCGCTGTCTCTAAAACCCAATGACCTTATTAAATCTATGTTGTCTTCGGTATGCATAGGGTGAAAACCTTTACAGTAGAGTATCAAGTGCTTAGCCGTCTCGTCCTCCTCTCCACAAGCAGCGCACACTGTGTCCATTTCCTGGTACTTCGCTCTGTATATTCTGGTTCGCAAAACACCTGTCCTTGCCTCAAACAACAATGAGCTTCCCCTAGAATTGTCATAAATGCTTTCTTTGGCAATAACTGTTTTGTTTAATCTATAGATCCTTCCAGAGCGTTCTTTGTCTGCATTCCCTCTAGCCACCGATCTCTTTCTGTGGCCTTAACTTTCTTCTTAACTGAGACCTGCTCTTCCATAACCCCATTATAGCCTAAAAACTTTCCTCTTAATTTCCTAGTGCGCTGTCTCCATTTTGTGTCTATACTCCTCATGTATAAATAGCTGAAAACCTTTCGTGCCCATTGCTCCCCACCCATTTGACTCAACCGATCCTCAAATTCTATCTTGCTCACAGCTTCCCTGCCCTCAAATGACGCCCATCCCATGTCTCCTTGTACTCCCTGGTTTGGTGTTTTGCAATGTGCCCCCAAAGCCAGCCTACCTACTCCACGCTGTTTTATTTCTAGTCTTGCATGCACTTCGGATTCGGACAATCGTTTCAACTACTCGGTCACATGCTGTGTCATACCCAGCCTCCGTACAGGGTAGGGACAGGTAGTTGGATTGCTCAGGTAGCTGGTGGAGTGTCGGACTGAAAATCGCAGACTCATCTTGCCAGCATGGTTTTCTTGTGTTCATTTTGACATTGTCTCCTCAGATTACGTGTAGAGTGGTCAACTGCACAAAGATGCAATCTGGATAAAATTATATAAGAAAAGGTCATGGATGTCACAAAGCATTTCATGCCTTTTGATTAGGAAACTCAAAGCATGAGAGTAAATGCAAATAAGCTCTCAGCTCAGGCTAAGTTCAATCTTGCTCCTTCGACCTATGTGCACTGGCACACCTCTAAATACAAAAGGCCAGAGGCAGAGACAAGTCTAAATCTCTGACACTTATAGTAGAACCGTGTTAGTTCGAAATCTGTGGGATTACGAAAAATTTATGTATTAAGCAGGTTTTTGAATTACCCGAAACGGAAAGAAACTACAAAAATTAAATCACAAAGCTTTCCTGCACAAGTTAAAAACCTTATCATGAGACAATGAAATGATTCCAGAAAGTAACCGTCCCCCCCTTTCTGTGTATCTTCCTCATGTTTAATAATTTAGAATCATGTTCTCGAAAAGGTCAACTAAGCACAGCATCTTGTCATCCCAACTGTTGCACTCAATGATGCTCCACAAGACATGTAATGATTCATTAACTTCTCTTAGAGCAGGCTTGGGAAGGTCGCTGTCGTCGTCAACAGTCACACTTTTTGTTATGTCGCTTTCACCGTTAGCATATGAAGTCTGGTCATTGCTCCTGATGCGTAGGAAGTTGGAGAAGTCAATTTGACCAGACTCGCCATTGACAGTAAGGCATATTTTTTTATTAAACATTATACTCTGCATCTTTCTCGGCGGAACAACGTAAGGGACTCTCGGGCCACAATAAAAAAAGACAGTTTCGAGATCACGACAGCAGTGTGAGAAAGCAAAGGCTAATGAAAGAGCGTGAGCAAACGACCAAGGAGACGAGAGATAAACAAAATAATTTTGCTAAGTGCGTGGATCAACAGAGGAGAAGTGTAACTGAAGGCCCCCCATGTTTGTTTTGCAGAAGTTGTGTCAACTGGTGCCACCTAGCATGTAAAAAGTGAACCGAACCGGCAAAACGTCGAATTAATAAGAGAAAGGTGCACTGGGTGTTTGTGTTATCCAATCACCTTTCTGCGGGAAAAGATGCGCACTGGACGCTCATATTATGCAATCCCATTGCTACAGAGAAATATGGGAAACATGAAAACTCTATTCATTCATAATGATTTTGTATAACACAAATTATTTATTGTTTGCATAAAAACTAAAGGAGGTAAAATGAAAAAGTTCAACTTGACCACAGAGAGCTTATTGGAAGTGAAGATATGTCCTGAAACCACCACCCTATAGCACATAGTAATAGTTGCTAGGGCTGAACATAGGCTGAGAGCATATTTGTATTTGCTTACTGGCTCTGCTTTAATTCAGAGGCACGAAATACTTAACTATGACCTTTCATGATATTATTTTGTCTAGATCTCAGTTGTGCGCATTTGACCACACATCACATTCAAGAACACAATCTCCATAATGAGTCAGCAATTTCCAGTCTGTCACTTTGCCCTCCACTTGAGTTGTTTGGCTGCCTGTTGCCATCTTGGTTCGGAGGTTGTGCAAGGTACCCCCCCCCCCCCCCCCCCCAAGACCAGGCAGCTGAAGCGATTGCTGCTAAGAAAAAGTGAAGGAGGAAGGGGTGCCTCCAGGCCCCCCTTCCTCCTTCACCCTTTTTTACGAAGGTGGACCTGGCGGAGGCCTTCTACCACGTGTCCTTGCACCCCCAGGCACAACGTTTAACTACATTCCGCCTCGACGGGAAGTATTATTCGTTTACGCGCCTCCCCTTTGGAGTGCGTCCTGCACCTTTTGTTATGCAGGCCCTGGCTACCGCTTTTGCCCGCACCCTCCGAGATAGAGGCCTCTGGGCATGGTCGTACGTGGATAACTTCCTTTTGGCCCATGCCGACCCAGTCTTTTTGAAACAACAAACCCAATTTTTTCTGGCAGACCTTATGCAATGTGGCTTTCGAGTCAACCCTAAGGACACCGTGCTAGAACCTACACAACACATTTCTTTTTTGGGCTTCGCATTAGACGGTGACACCGCCACCATTTCCCATACTCCCGGCCGTGTTAAGTCTCTTGCCGACATGCTCCGCATCTTACAGGTCCCACAGACCACTACCCGCTAGCAGAAACTCGCGGGCCTCTGGTGCTTTTATTTTTCTTTGTATCGATCGTCATACCATGAACTGCGCCCCCCTTTTTGACGCCGCGGTGTCCGGAGTCCCCCCCCCCCCTGTGACTTGGTGTGAAGTGTTTGCGAGACTTTGGCCAACTTTGCCTCACTCGGTGCCTTTTGTGCCGCGACCGCCTACAACGGACTACTTTGCGGACGCTTCGTCCACCGGCTTCGGAGTTGTGACCCCGGACTCTGCACTTGCAGTCATCACTGCCCCCAGCAAGCTGATTTTTCTTCGAGAGGCTACGGCGTGGCTTCTGGCCGCTCTACTGGCCCCCCAGGACACTGTGATCCACACCGACAACCTTGGGCTTCGCCGTGCCATCACGTCAGGCCACTTGCGCTCGCTCCCGTGGGAGCTCTCACTTTCTTTTTCTGTATTATCAATAAAGGGCAATCTCAGGGCCCACTGGATCTCCACTGACCTCAACCCCGCCGACGCGCCCTCGCGCATACCTCACCATTTCCGCCCACTCGCTCCTGCGATTGGCTAGGGTGCGCCGGCGGGGGAGAGGGGGTGGCAGAGCTATTTAACGGCTCCGTTTCCCCCTCGCGGGTCAGTCGGGATTGAGCGGTGCCAGACTACCTGAGTCGCCCGTAGGGTTCCAAAACTCTACGGGCGACTCAGGCCCGTAGGGTTTTGTCCCAGTCCGTTCCAAACCCCTACGGTCAAACCCCTGAACTGGACAAAACCCTACGGTTTTTGTCCAGTCCAGTCAAAACCCTACGGTCAAGATAGAATATAATGCAATGTGAAAACTAACACTGTAATTTAAGGGCGGTTGATTCGAATTATTGTTTTCTGCACTTCACAAGTCAGTTAACTTGGAAAACGTGAAAAGATCTGCACGAATGTAACCATCTAGTCATGCATGCTTTCATCTAATGTGGCCGTGTGCGCACCGCACCGTCATTCATTGCCATCTATGGGAAGAGCATGAAGTGAGGTGGCGCGACCGAACCAAGCAAGAACGGCCTCATGCACGCCATCATCTGCCGCATTATTCCTTGGCGAGAGATACTAACAGCATGATCGTAAAATGCGCAGTCCGTCAAGCTGGGCCTGTTGAATTTGCCCAACTATTTATTGGAGGTGTTCTTGTTCTCTATCGTTAGGAATTCATTGATGTTGACATATATGTCATGGTCTGGGGACTTCTGTTCAAACAGGAAAATCGTGCAAGTGGTTAGATCCATAGCCACTGACAACGCAAGAAGCACAGGGCATCTTTTTTTTTTTTTTTGTCCTGCCTCCACCAGCATGCGCTCGTTGCCTTACGTTGTAATTTGGCTGCTTGTGCATACAGGAAGAGTGAAGCATCATGAAAGGCAGGAAGCGTGCACAGGAGGTGGGACAAGTGAAGGTCCTCCCCGTTCTTCGGATCTTGTCCCCGACTATAGTTTAGTGCAGAGGTCTCTAAACGTGGAATTTTTGCCAGCAGCCCACTTGTCTTAGAGATTTTTAAGATTCAAATTCAAAACTTATTTTAAATTTGTTTCTGGTCTCGGAGCTATTCTTTTTTTTCTCTCATGCCTTTGTAATGGTAACGGTGTCCCAATCAAGACCCCTTTCCATGAAATAGGAAGTTGCGAGGCAAATTTGGTGTGAATATGATTCAATTGATAACATAGTTTAAAGAAAGCTTCAAGCGACACCAGAGGCTTTCAAATAGCACACTCGGGTGTGTTGCTTGTTCTCTTAGTTCGAGAGTAAACACACTGAATTGCTCTTTTTTATTCACCTCTCATAAATGTGATTTATAGTATGGAACGATATAAGTCGAAAACTTGTCATGTGTCTTTTCTCTCCGTCACAGTTGAAGTTTGGCAACACACTTCTGCCTGCCATAAGAATGGTAAGGTTGCAAGGCGCTGGGCCATCAATCTTCACCCAAGAACTGGCCGAGATGGTTTTCGGCCAGACCACCCTGGGTACTCAAAGCCTGAGGGGCTCGACCTTTGGCGAGGGAAAAGAAGCCCTGAACAAAGAAACTGTGGACGACATTGTCGGTGAGGATGTTTGTACTTGGCCTTGTTAACTTATCTGCGTGTGACGACCATTTGAAGCATGATTCAACTCTGAAGCTCTTAATGTAGTCCAAACTCTGAAAACAAAGTTCAATCTGTTTATGTGATTGCTGCACCATTTGCCCCAAAATATTAACTCTGGTACATCATGCTACATTTTATCAACATTTGGAAATTTTGAGCCAGAACTAGCTTATTTTGCTTTAAAAATACCACAAGCTCAGAACCCTTACACTGCTGCGTTGTTATGGTGGGCTTGTATAAATTTACAAAAAGCTTTCAATTAGTGCTTTAAATAATATGCTATCCAAATTACCTTTCTGTCGAAACTGGCATACTCTTTGCAGTTTCGTACGAAAATCGGTTGGCAGTACAGTCGCCGACGAATTTTTTGGACTGCGATAATTCGGACACGTCCGATTATTCGGACGTTTTTGCCGACCCGTCACTTTCCCCATAGAGTTAATGTATAGCATTGACCGAAATTTTGGACGCCATAAAGCTTATTTATTGCTCGATATTTCTGACATAATTTGCATGATTTCCTCAGTTTACAGCCAAAAAAACAGCCACCGTGATAGCGCCGCGAGCAAAGTTATGGTGGCTAGAAGGGGAGGTGGGAGCTTCACTGGCTTCACGGCGGGCAGCGAACGGCGGGGCGTGTATCAGTTATTCATGCTAACGACAGGTGGCGCGCACATAGCTTCTTAGATTTGTTTCGAGCGGCAACGCTGTGACTTGTTGCGATTCTGAACTGCATTTGTCGTGCCTATTTCGTCCAGAGCACGTCCAAAGTCACTTTCATGCGTCCTCACGACTCAAGTGAGAATGGACAAACCTCCCAAGCGTCAAACACACTGCTTTGCTCCCGGTTGCACGACGGGGTACGTTTCCGCCAGGAAGAAGGGCGGCAAGGCTTCGGTTTTCGCCGTACCAGACGACGAGGAACGGCTGCGAGCATGGCAGCGAGCCATTCCGCGTGCAGACAAGCCTCTGGAGAAAACGTCGGTGGTCTGTGAGTTACACTTCGAACCCAGATTCGTCGTGCGACACTACACCCACGTCGTAAATGGAGAAGTCGTCAAGATTCCTCGCGGCCGGCCTTGCCTCAGTGAGGACGCAATACCGACGCTGTTTCCGAACGTCCCGGAATATCTGTCGAAGAAGCTGCCCAAAAAGCGGCAGTCGAGAACCTCGAGTGGGGAAGTTACTGGGAAAAAAAGAAAGACGAGTGACGGCCCGACACGTGAAACTGCTTCGTGTGATGACGACGGCTCCAGCTTCACGGCGGACGGCGCAGCGACTTCCAGCGCCTGCACGCTGGAAAAACTAGATTACCTAAAAGACGAGAAGCTTCCCAGTGGTTATTGGTCAAGACACCGGCTCGCAGAAGCACCGAAGGTCATCGCATTTAGTGTCTGTGCTCAAGCGGGTGACAGTGTATGCTCTAAAACGCTGGTGCTCCGTCCGGCGGATGATGTACATTATCACTGCTCCATGTTTGTGCAAGGCGTTTCACTTGAGACAGTAGACGTATTTGACGCCCAGTCTGTGGAAAGCCTACTCCATTCAATCGACCAAATGATTGCATGTTCCGGGTTTGAGGAAAGTTCCGTTCCAGAAGTGCAACGTCAGAGCTCAGGCCGGACAAAGCACAGAGTGCATGGGAGCAAAGTGTACAGTATCAGCTGTCCTGGAGTATCCCAAGATCAAAGGCCATGCATTCAATGCAGATATATTAGGAAGCTTCTCGTGAACCAAGCGTCCTACAAAAGAAAGAAAGCAAGCTTGACTCCTCCTCTCAGCGCTTCAAATAAGCTGATGAAGTGTGCCAGGCAGTTGCGTCGTGAAAAGGCGAAGGTCGGTAACCTGAAGACAACGCTTGAAAGAATGAAGGAAGAAAATTCTTGTATTTCTGCGTCGAACCTCGAAGCAAGTCTCTCCGGGCTGCCACAAAAGCAGCGGCAACAAGTTGAAACCTGCTTTCAAGCATCAAAAAGAAAAGGAACGCAAGGAATGGGGTACAGTCGGGAGTGGGTATTGGAGTGCATATTGATGAGAATCAAAAGCCCCAAGTTATACGAGCACATCCGTAAGCACAAAATAATGGTGCTCCCCAGCAAGAGCTGCTTGCAGAAGTACGTCAGGAACTACAAAAGCAGTTTTGGGTTTAATGACGACGTGTTCTCCGCAATTGCGGAAAAGACCAAAACCATGGACGCGTTTCAGAGACACGGAGGCCTCTTGATAGATGAGATGAAGCTTTCGGAAAACCTCAAAGTGACGAGCAGTGGGTTTATCGAGGGCTTTGTTGACCTGGGTGCGTACACTTCTGTGGACCAAAGCACGGAGACATGTGACCATGGTCTGGTTGTATTATTCCAACCGTTCTCAGGGGATTTCCAGCAGATCCTGGGAGTTTTTGGCTCACACAGCAACGTCAAAGCAGGCATGCTTGCCAAGATTATCGTTGACGCAACATTAGCTGCGGAAAAGTCTGGCCTTTTTGTGGATTTTGTGACCACGGATGGTGCCTCCTCGAACAGGAGCATGTGGCGGGGCTTTGGCGTCAAAGGAACCGCGGAAAAGACAGTCTGCAAAGTGAAGCACCCCGCAGACGACAAAAGAAGTCTCCATTTCTTATCAGATTTTCCGCATCTTGTGAAGTGCGTTCGCAACTCCATTGTGTCGACAGGCCTTCGGGTACCTGAAGGGAAGGTCAGGATGGACGTGGTGAGGGAGGCGTGGAAATGCGATAACAGAGACACCGTCAGGCTGAGAGCAATGCCACATGTAACGAGAGCTGTACTTGAGCCAAATGGCTTTGAAAAAATGAAAGTTAACTTTGCTTTTACTTTTTGTTAGTGATGAGGCGCTAATGGCCTGTTTACCTACAAAGATGACATCGAAAAAAAATATGGCACCGGCTCCAGCACAGCAACAGTGTCTTTCATCAGAAGGATGGCTAATCTTGTTGCCGCAATGACATCTAGGTGCAGCCGTGATGCTATGCGCCCGAAATCACGAATCCTGAATGAGGTGCAAGATTTCCTTGCTTACTTAGATGCTTGGGAAGCGGAGGTTGGCAAGCTAGGTTTCCTCAGTCAAGGTACTGCAGAAGGGCTTCGTGTCACTCTAGCCAGCACAGTATCCATTCTTGACTATGTCACAGGAAAGCTTGGCTATAAATAACTGTTAACTTCACGTCTAAGTCAAGATCCCCTGGAAAATATATTCGGAATCTTAAGGCAAATGTCTGGGAGTAATGATCATCCAACTCCAACACAGTTCTTGCTTTCAGCAAACTGTCTTGCTTTTTGCAGTTTAGCAAAGCCCCCTGCAAATGGGAATGTCTCGCCCGCACTGATAAAAAGCCTACTAAATGGAACCAGCAAGAACCCAAAAGAAAGTCAGAAGAAGCTTGATGAGCTCATGGACATTGGATGTCTGAATGTAGTCCACGAACTACTCGTGTCATGCGATATCTTTGACGATCACAGCTGTTCCGTCTCATTAAGCAGTGACTCTCGAATTATATACTATGTCACAGGCTATGTTGCCAGCAGAGTGCTGAGGAAAAGCAAATGCGACGAGTGCTCAAGAGTGCTGCTTCTGCCAGCTGGCTCGGAACTTCCCGCAGAAGCTTGCTTGACGCAAGAGGTCGACAAGGGAGGGCTGCTCTCAGGGGCGGATTTATGGGTCAGGCCTGGGGGGGGCGGTAGGCCTTCGGCGGGGGGAGGGGGGGGGGGGGGGGGGAGTCGGGAGTCTGCTGAGATATGACACGGTCCAAACGTTGCCCAGGTCTATTTTGTTGACCAAATATTTGCTATGTCGCCAAAAACTAAACTTCTGGCTGGTGTATATCAATGATTTTATTTTAAAAAAAGTTGACCTTGGGGAGCTCAGGGGGGGCGGTCGCCCCCCCCGCCCCCCCCCCCCCCTAAATTCGCCCCTGGATGCTCTACCCTTCTCAAGAACTCCAAGCCTTCGTTACCAATATGGAAAACTCGTTCACCTATTGTTTCAGCTTTAACAAGCTGAAAGCAAACAGCGTAATGGACCTGATTTCCTCTCTGACAAGAAATAGGCTGGGCGCGATTGGTTGCAGCGAACATTGCACGGAGGTGAGCAACAGCCTTATCAAGTTTTATGCGCTAACAAGGCTACATTTTCTGGTCCAAGCGGAAAACAAGGCAAGAGAAGGAAGAAGGCGGCGAATGCGCTATTTGAAGCTTCGTCGCGTTACGTAGCTCATACGCTTTAAATATCTCCTTAGGCCTTTTTTTAGAGTTCTTGTTCATTGAATAAATCAGCATTGTATTTAAGCCCAGCACACTATGTCCTTATTTTTGTACCTTTCTAATACCCATGCCATCTTACCACGTGCGATGCTTCGAGATAAGATGTAGAACCAAGTAGTGTGCGGGTATTTTAAGAAATTCCCTTAGTAGGTATCTTGGCACACCTTAGCAGAGCAATAGGAGAGGCTAGCTTTTCAGAAAATGAGCATCAACTGACTGTACGTTCATGTGTTAATATATTAGCAACTATTAAAAAAAAAAAGAAAAATCGACCCTTGTTCCACGAAGTGAACCCGTATTTCGCGTGAGCGTGCTAGGCAGTGTGGGCGCGCGAGGAAAACCGATCATGCTTGATGCGCTGTACGCTTGCGTGTCCTCAGCGTTATTTTTGTTTTGTGCGTACTCATTCACAAATAGCACTTTGCTATCAATGTAACGAACAAATGTCCCACAAATACCAAATGTGGTTCTTGTGCGTATGAAATACCACCGACAAAGTCCGAACCGCCGGCCTTGCAGCGCGTTCGCGGGCGGTCGCCAGCCAAGCCGACCGATCTAAGTGTCGACAGCAGCGCCGCCGCTGCTAGCATGATCCGCCGCTACACTCCGCAGCGGCCAATGCTGCCACCTCCCCTTCTAGCCACCATAGCTAAGTCGCCGCCATTTTGGTTGTTTTGATTTTGCCCTGTAGCCTCGATCCCACGTCCTACGCTATAAACAAGCTGGGTCGGGGCTATTCGCCTCGAGATCCAGTTTCAAAAGCGGGGACACGTGCTTTTGTTTATCCATGGTTTCCTATGGGCATTCTCTCGTGAACGCAGAGGAGATGACCACAACCGTCCCCGCTTTCAACATGAACCACAAGCAACGCTAGAGACGCGAGATCTTGGCTTGAGACGCTGCTTCTAGCTAGACGCTAAATTAGCGCCTTTTAGAGCTTCGACCACGCGTCTGTAGCCTTCACTGTGCTCCAAGTGAGTGCAAATTGAGGCACAGTTCCGCCTTTTACCACCGTGCGCGTGACGGTTCGATCTCGAGGCGAATAGTCGGGTTTTCCGGTTCCGCTATAGCCAACATGGCCGCCGTCTGTCCATTCTTATGGGTCTTCCAATTCTTCTCGTGGTCCGTGTTTTTCGAGTGCGACCGCGAGAAGAGCGGCCGTCTGCCGTTCTTGTGGCCTTTGAGCGCGAAGGTTTTTTGTCGATAGGCTTAGTATTGAAGCAAGCTTGGTGGACTAAATGTTGTCTCCAAATAGTGCCAAATGGCGCCAATTTCAACTACTCTGGCTGTGCCAACGAAGGTGCCAACAAGGGGGGGCGCTGTCTGCTGTTACCTACGGAAGACGTGCTTCGCATCGGCCCCGTGTTGCTGATTGATTTATTGCGTCCAAATCATCGACACCTCGGAATTTTCGGTGCCAATCGAACGAGCAAGTCTTCCCGGTCACGGGGAGGTATCGGCAGTGAGTGAGTGTCGATTTTTGGCGATTTTGTGGGAGTTTGCGTGTTCGCCGGCCGGGTGGGGCCGCTAGGCCTAACTCGAGCACGTCGACATGGAGGATCCTCTCGACGGTTCTACGGTGGATGTAGCCAAGAATGGCGGTCCGACGGTCGTCTCGATGGTCGGGGAGGATGTCGACCCTGATTTTTGTGCAGGCTGGATGCACGCTCGGGCACGCGGGGGTACTCAGGTGGAGAAGGAGCCCAGGCCTAGTTCCTACGTGGCCCGGAAGGTCATCGAGAAGGTCGAGCGCATGGGGAGGATGCCGAGAGTGGGACTGGAGGGCGAGAACAAGGTGGTGGTGAGGCCGCGAGGTGGCCTGGATTTGAGGAAGACGTCGATCGTCGTCGTGGCGGCCGCAATCCGGGCGGCGGCTGGGATCTCGGAGGAGGAGGCCTCGTTGGATACGCAGTGCCCGAACGTGCAGCAAAATGTGGTGGAAATCAGTACGGGGAGCGACGCCAGGGCGGTCAGGTATGCTGCGGTGACGTGTATCTGCATGGCGGGGAGGTCCTACGAAGTGCGGGCTTACGTCACGGCTCCCTTTGACACCGTCAAGGGGGTGATCCGTGGCGTCCCGGTGCACCATACGGCGGAGGAGATTGAGCGACTTCTCATCGGGCCCAGGAACCCGACGGTGCGAGCGGCGGAGCGTATCGGCTCTTCGGCAACGGTCGTGGTGATTTTTGGGGGTGACGTAGTGCCGCATCAGGTGTTCTACGGCGGGAGTGTGTTGCGGTGCTCCCTGTACAGGAAGCACTATGAGGTGTGCAAGACGTGTGGCCGTGTCGGTCATCGAACTGATGTGTGCCCAACCCCCGGCGTCAGACGGTGCTTGGGATGTGGCGGAACTCCGGACCCGGGACATGCGTGTAGTCCCAGATGTGGCTTGTGTGGGGGTCCGCATGTTACCGGGGATAAGGTGTGTAAGAATCGGTTTCGTACGCCGTACATCGTTCGTAGGCGGCTGTGGGAGAGAGCGGAGCGGGGTCTGTCCGGGGATCGGCCGTCTCCTCCCCCGCGGGGTTCTGCGGAAGAATACCCTAGGCTGGAGAGGTCTCGCTCGAGGTCGCGCGAGTCTGAGAGGCCGGCGGCACGTAGTCGCAGCAGGAGCACAAGTGGCCAGGTCTCGTGGGCCCAGGCGGTGCAGTCTGATCGGGGGGAGGTTGCTAAGTTGCGTGAGGAGAATCGTAGGCAAGCTGCTGAGGTCGTGGAGCTGAGAAGGGAGAACAAGAAGTTAGTGAAGACCGTGGAGGAGCTGAAGGCACTGGTCGAGGGCTTGGTTCGTCGGCTGGACAGCTCGGCTCCTCCCTCGGGACCGGAGGACTCCGCCCCTCCCGCCAAGCGCAGGAGTGTGGAGGCTCGTAAACGTAGGGGGGAGGGTGTTGAGGACAGGTTTGAGGAGATTGAGGGCCGTGTCGGTCTGGTGGAAGACGGGGTGACACAGCTTAACGAGAAAATGGATTCGATCATGAAGGTGCTAACGGTGATGCAGGGTACTTTACAGCGAAATTCAGAGGGACAATGGCATCAACCTTAAATATCTGGGTCTGGAACTGTAACGGTTTTAGGAGTAAGAGGGCCAGGCTACAGCAGTACATTAGGGGTAGGGGGGTTAAGCCGGATGTGATAATGGTTCAGGAGGTGGTACAGGAGGATGTAAGTCTCCCCGGCTACGTCACGTACCGGTCTAGTGGGGGTCCTGCGGGCCGCCGCAGGGGGGTCTGCACGTTCGTGCGGCGGAGTCTTCCGGTCCTAGTGCACGAGCTTAAGGGGGACGAGAACGTCGAGAGGGTGTTGACCGAGGTGCTAGTGGGTGGATTGGGGGTCTGTCTGTGCAACGTGTACAGTAATCCGCGTTTCGGCAGACAGAGGTTCAGGAATCTGCTGCATGGATGTGCGCGTTGGGCCGATGGCAGGGGCTTAGTCGTTTCCGGGGACTTTAACGCTAGGCACGAGTTCTTGGGCCACGCGGCTACCACGGTCAAGGGGAGGAATTTGTTCCAAGACGCGGAGGAGGTGGGGCTGATCCTCGTCACGGATCCGGGGGTGCCGACGCGGCCCGCGCGGAACGCGATTGAGAGGGATACCACCCCGGACCTAGCCTTCGTGGACGCTCCCGGGGCGAAGTGGCGGAACGCGCTGGAGGATCTGGGTAGCGATCACCGTATAGTGGAGCTCTCGGTTCCTCTGGCGGTTCGGAGGAAGGAGTTTAGACCCCAGGGGTTGGTGAACTGGGATGCCTTCAGGCGGCTGGGTCCGGAGGGGGAGATAAGCGATTTGGGGGAATGGTCCGCGAGTTTGGTGGACGCTGCCAGGTCGGCTGAGCGGCCCGTGGTGGTGGAGTCGGAGGATGTGGGGCTGGTGGATAGCAGGTTAGGTGCGCTTGTCGAAGCCCGGGACTCTCTGCGGAGCCGTTGGCGGGAGCGGAAGAACAACCGCGCGCTGCGGAAGCGGGTGGCGCAGTTGAATGAAGATATTCGGAGGCACTGTGAGGCCCTGTCCAGGCAGCAGTGGGACGATGTGTGCAACAGGGCGGAGGGCAAGATGCATAGTGGAGACACGTGGAAGCTGCTGCGGCACCTGCTGGACGAGTCCAGGACGAGGAGCTTCCAGTGTAGGAGAATGGGGGAGGTTATCGGTCGGGCTGTCAGGGAGCTTGGTGAGGAAGGGGTTAGAAGGCAGTTGTTGGATACGTTCCTTCCGAGTTGCGGCAGGGAGGTCCACCCGGAGTACACGGGGGTTGACAATGCCGAGTTGGATAAGGATTTCGAGCTGTGGGAGGTTAGGGCTGCCCTGCAGCGGATTAATCGGGCTGGACCGGGTGGATAATAAGATGCTTGGTAACTTGTCTGAGGAGTGTTTGGAGGCCCTGCTTGATTTCTTCAACAGGTGCTGGAGGGAAGGGAAGCTGCCTGCGGAATGGAAGAAAGCCAAGATGGTTCTTATTCCGAAGCGTGGGAAGCCACCGGGGCTCCAAAACCTTAGGCCGATCTCGCTCACTTCCTGTGTGGGGAAGGTTCTGGAGCACATGATACTGCGGAGGTGGCAATCCTTTTTGGAGGACAAGGGGGTCTTCCCGAGCTCGATGTTCGGGTTCAGGGAGGGCCTGGGGGCGCAGGACGCGATGTTGGTGTTGTACCACGAGGTGATTGAGCCGAGGCGGCCGGGCGCGGTTCTGGGTCTGGACTTGCGCAGCGCGTTTGATAGAGTCCGGCATTCTGCCATCCTTCGCGGCGTGGCGGATGCGGGGCTCGGCAGACGGAGCTATAACTACGTTAAGGACTTCCTGTCGGGCCGGACGGCTCGGCTGCTGGCGGGGGACTTGGATGTTGGTGAGGGGGAGCTGGGTAGTGTCGGCACCCCACAGGGCTCCGTCATCTCTTCGGTCCTGTTCAATTTAGTGATGGTGGGGGCCGCCCGCGGTCTCTGTGAGGAGGGGATTCCGCACTCTATATATGCGGATGATCTTACGCTGTGGTGCACCAATCGGAGGAAGGAGGTGGTGCAGGGTACGCTGCAGCGAGGGATCGAGATTATTGAGGAGGCGCTGATGGGTTCGGGGTTGGAGTGTGCTCCCGAAAAGTCGGAGTTGCTCGTGTGTTATGCTGGGCGTTGTAGATGGGATGAGATGCGGCTGATCGCCGGCGGGGGACCCGTCCCGAGGGTGGACGCTTTGCGGGTTCTGGGGCTATTTGTTCAGGAGAAGGCGGGTAATTCGGTCATGCTCGGGAAAATTCAGGGTAAGGTAGCGTCTGCTCTGCGCATGATCCAGAGGGTGACCAGCAGGAGGAAGGGTATCCGCGAGGCCGGTGTGATGAGGATGGTTCAGGCTTTTGTATTGAGTCACATCATGTACGTGGCGCCCTACCTTCGCTGGAGGGCAGGGGAGAAGAACAAGCTGGATGCCATGGTGCGCAGGGCCTACAAATCTGCGTTGGGGCTGTATGCCTTCACTAGCACGAAGAAGCTGGAGATGCTGGGTGTGCACAATACGATAGGGGAGATTGTCGAGGCGCACAGGACTTCGCAGATTCAAAGGCTGGAGCGCACTGCGGCTGGCAGGGGGGTTTTGAGGCGTGTCGGTCTGCTGGCGGAGGATGCGTCTGACGGCGGGGGACTGACGGGAGAGGTGATGAAAAATGTCAGGGTTAGGCCTGTGCCGAGGCACATGCATCCTGTGCGTGATAAGGGACGAAGGGAGGCCAGAGCGCAGGCCCTCTTCAGGTTGTACGGGCGACAAGATAGTACTGTATACGTTGACGCTGCCCTTCGAGGGGTAGTGGGGGTGGCTGTGGCTGTGAAGGCGGGAAGCGGGGAGGTGCTCTCCGCTGTGAGTGTTAGAACTAGTAATATTTGTGAGGTGGAGGAGACGGCCATTAGTTTGGCGGCCTCCCTGCCAGGGACCAAAGTGGTCATGAGTGACTCTATGAGTGCGATAAGGAACTTTGCGCGTGGACGCGTTGGGGTGGTGGCCAAGAGGCTGCTGCGTCCGACGAGCGCGGTGGACATTGTGTGGTGCCCCGCTCACGAAGCGGGCAACGTGGATGCTGACCGAAGGGCCCGAGAACTGCTTGGCCGGGCCTTCGGGGGCGCCGCGGAGTATTCGCCCAGCGGCTTTGGGGAAGTGCTAAGGACCAGGAGGGAGGACCGGCGGGTGTTCCTGCTGCCCCACGGGGATTTGGTTAGGGAGGATGCCGTGCTGTTGCGGCAGTTGCAGGTGGAGTGCGTGTTTACTCCTGTGGTGGGGCGCTATGTGGCGCCTGAGGTGTACTCAAGTGATAAGTGCGTGCTGTGTGGTGCGCGGGCAACTGCGGAGCACGTGTTGTGGGACTGTGAAACTCGGCCGGCGGAGGCGGCCACGTCGAGTGGGCTTCCGCCGGACATCAAAGCCGGGGTGATGGCTAGTAGCCTGGACCTCCAGGTAGCGGCCGTCCAGCAGGCCCGGCGTCTACTGCGCAGGCAGGTCCGACCTCGGACCCCCTGCGCTGGGGCGTCGGATGGTGTGGGCCGCACCGGCTAGGCTTGACCTAGCTCTGCAGGCAAATAAAGACGTTTATTCCTCCTCCTTCCTCCAAGGTGCCAACAAAGCGCAGCACCGTGATCAAACAGATCAACAAACAAGTGAGAAGTGAACAATACAAAGCGGAAGTTGCACGATAACTTAAATTCACATCAAGCAAGTCGAAAGTGGCCAATATGCGCGGAAATTTGGTATTTTGGACTGTTTGATTATTCGGACAATTTCGAGGTCCCCTCCAGGTCCGAAAAATCGGTCGGCGACTGTATTGTTGTTTGTGGTCTGTTCGGGAGTGTTAGCAAGCTCTGTTGAGTGAGGTTTTCATTATGCACCACCCTTGAAGTACATAGAAATTACAATTTTGGCATTTCTCGCTCCCCCGCTTACAGCCGCCGCATGCTGAAGGAAAAAGCACACTTAAAGGGGTACTCTGGCGATTTCTTCACGGTCCCCGATTTGCTTGAAATTTTTCTAAACTCGCCAACAAACATCGCTAAAATAGTACCCCAAATATTAGGTCACATTATTAAGTCGCATATGTCATGGCCCTTGGGTACGTGCTTTGAGGTAGATAAAAAAACAAAAAGAAACTGAATTAATTGTGAGCTTTGTGTTCTGGCGGGAGCTTCGAGCATGCAAGCACGTGCAGCAGGTGTGTAACGGCAAGTCTGGAGGGCTTGCAACTGCACATGCTTACTTGCACCAGCAAAGAAATGGTAGTGGTGCCCAGCCTTGCAATAGGGTGTATGTTTTGCTTTTATGTAAAATCGCTCATTTAGTCGCTATTTCCGTATAGGCCTCGAGCTGTCCCAAGTGCACTGTCAAAAATAACTTATACCTTGGCCAACTTAAGCAGCGAAAGGGAGGTTTGAGAACAACCTTAGCGAGTTCTGGATTTTTAAGACAACAGTCATTGCCCATGTGATATGCCGTAATCATAAATCTCTGTAACTATTTCATTAGTAAGCACAGTTATATGAAAATATTTTGTAACTATCAAGGTTTGTAGTTTTTTTTATTTCTTCTCAACTTGAATAAAGCATTCTGAAGATTTTAAGCACATAGGCCAGTTGAGGGTTGAATGCATTCTTCCGTCGTAATGCTAATAGCAGATGCAGAGAGGTGGGAAAGGAGCATTGTCTGATCTGATATGAATCTTATAACTGGACTGGAACAAATGAGAGTAAAGTTTATGCTTGTGTGCAAATAGCTATTTTGCTGATCTAAGACAGACCTTTAGCTACTCCCTAAGGTGGTACAAAATGACGAATAAATCGCATCACTGTTTTCTAAAAGCATTAGTGTCGTTAGGACTAGGTTCTAAATGAAAATGTGACAGCAATGCTGCGAATTATGTATTCCCAATCCTTCCTTTGGGCTAATGTTCTGGAATAACAAGAAAATCAATGGCTATTTTCTTAATGATTACCACTTATACAATATCAAAACCCCTTAAGCAGCTTTCTTGATCTGGTGTCTCAGCTGAGACTAGGTGTCCTACGTGGTATAAGGTGAAATGGAACACTAAGTCGTGACTTAGCGTTCTACTTCACTCATACACTAGATGTGGGTTGTGTTTTCTTTAACACAGTCTCAGCTGGGATGTTGGTTCTAGCAAGGTGGCCGGCCCTGAAACACTGTTATTTACTGTACCATAGAGTGTAATGATTGATCAGATTGTTTCGGAAACTTAAGAAGCCTCATGTAATTATTTGACTTGATTCTTTTTCAGTCTATGTCACGAACAAATTTCCAGGAGAGTGTGAAGGGAATGTCAGAAGGTACTTAAGACGGAAGTGCAACAATGCGGCCACCGCACTGAAGAAGAAACCCGACAATTTCTGAATTGTATCAATGATAAATAAAACAATTTGACAATTGTAACTGAGCTCCGGGTTATTTTGCAATCCTGCTTTGCATGGTGAGATACTTGGCAGAGACCTCTTTTGTTGAGCTGTCCCAACTGGGCACCTTGACCTTCTCAAGTGTGTTGGTTGTGCAAACCGTGTAACATTTCTATTCGCGGTATGCGTGCAGCCGAACACTACCACAGCCAGAAAGGCTTGGAGCAGTAGTTTACACATATTAATATCGTATTATCTAGATGCATATAAAATAGATTTGGTTAGTATTTTTAGTGCATACTTTCAAGTCACCTTTGGTATATTTGAAGGTAATGTTTGACCTAATTAAAATGCTTTTCTATCCTACATTCTAGTAATTCTTGGTGTATTTCAGATTTGAATTTAGCATATTTTTATTTAATCTTTAGCATATGTAGCATTACAATTATGACAACTTTTAAATTCTTTAGCAGTAAGTTGTAAATGAGCTTTTAGTCGGTTTTTAATACACTGATGGCATCTTGACGTTGAAGGAATTATATTTGTTTTATTTGAAATAGTTTCTGAATGATATTTATGAATAACTTTGAATACCTTACGCGCGTATTCTGGGTGCGGACAAAATAATACAGAATGAAAACAAAATTAATTTGTGTATTCAATATATTTCAGCTTCGTTTGAAGTACCGCTTCTTTTTGCTAAGGGTACTACTTCACGGTATACTGCCATTTCTACTGACGGTACCCGTAAAGAAAATAACAGATTTTACGGTAAAAGTGTGAATTTCACAAGCAAGGCCTGTGACTAAGAATAAGTGAGCTCTGTAATTTTTTTGGGAACAAGTTGGCAGCTAAAACTGACGGTCGAATTCCCGTAAAAACAAGAGACAATTTTTTACAGTGTATTTATTTCGTAAGTTTGCCAACACTGCCCCAGATGACATTTCGTTTCATTTTTACTGTCCTACATGCGAAACGCTTAGAAAAGACAGCAGGTACATTGCAAGCCAGGCAGGGTATCTCGCCCACGTGCCCAGTCTGCTGAGAGCAGCATACCGGACGCGATTTGATGGCTAAAGGTAGTTACTTCGTTAGCCTGCCATTGGAGAGTCAGTTGGCGTCTGTTCTTTCGGACCAAGATGCACACACTAAACTTTACAACACCCATAATCGTGTAAAAAGGGGGTAAGAAGGGTGTAAGTGAGGAAAAACACCCCTTTTACACTTTTTTCACACAATCTCTGAATATCGGTTGGTGTAAAAAGGGTGTGCTGACGCTTTGCATCCCTTCTACGCTTTTTTTACGCCCCACTTCTAGCGATGGTGTCTGAAATCGCGTAAAAAGGGTGTATGGGCGAATTTCACGCCCTTCATTCACACGGTGTAAAAGGGGCGTTATGGTGATGCACTCGAATACACCCATGATTTCGTATCCGTTAATGTTTATTGCTTTGGTGAAACTGTTGCTGATGTACGGTGGTACAAACATCCAGTATAATTAATGGCCGCACGAAGTCGCGTATGATTACGAAGTGCTAGAGAATGGTTTTTGCAGCTCCGATCAAACTCACCGTCTGACACGAGCCGAAAATTATCTGTCGCGCATGCGTCATTTTTTTCAGTTCAACTTCGATTTTAAAAAAGCATCTCCACTCGCAAAAAATGAAGACGTGTAAATATACAGCCCAGGCAACACACAGTATTGCGCCGATATAGGATAAAATCTGAAAGATTGTGCCGTTACCATTTTGGTACAGCCAATATCTGTGAAAATAGGGATGGGACGCGCAGACGCCATCCTGACATACCATATGCGACGCCGTTTTTGGTTGAGTGTCAAGAGTGTCCTGCGTGAATGGGCTATGCCGGCGAGGTATTTCTATTTGTTAACCGCCTAAAATCCGACGTTAAAAAAGAAAAGAAAGAAAACAAGCAAAATGGAATCTGCCTACTTTCAACCCGAGACAGACCTCCTGCGCTGAAGCCTTGAACAAACTGTGGCGCCCTCATTTCAGGTATTACAAACTGACCCAACTGGGCCTCGCACTACTTACAGCACCTTCACTGAGATTGTATTTTTGTGTGTAGTTCTGAAGAAACAATGCCGAAAGGCAATCGAAAGTGCCGAATTCATGACACACCCGCTAGGGTACGCGATTCTTATCTCTGCGTGGTGACATCAAAATATCTTACGTCCCGACGCTTTTTTTTTTTTTTTTTGCTACGCGTGAAACCGCGTCGCTTGTTTCATGCTATCAGCGTCTTAGCTTTGACCCGTGCTTAGACAGCATTCGATTTTGTTTTGTGTATTTATTTTGTGATTTCGCGGTCGGCATCAGAGCAGGCGCGCTACTGCATGAAGCAAGTCCTGGCGTGTCCCATTTTACGACCCTCCCTGGGCAGCGCAGGTGGCCTATACAAAGCAGCAGAGGGAGATTAGCTGCTTTGTCCAACCCCCTTTGACCTAGTCTTCCGATAAGCCTCCACACCTTCTTTTGTGTCTTCGTGTGGCTGTGAGCGAGTGCGAAGGCCGCTTCTAGCAAATCAGAGGGGTGGTGCGAAACACGTGACCGCTCTCCGTAGGACAAAAACGCTTGGACGAAAATTTGTCACGTGACTCGCTCTGACGCGTTGATGGGCTCACTGGGTCTTTGCCGTATTCCAAGTTATGGTGAGTTGTAGGGGCCACGTAGGTCCAGTTTCCAAAAAGCGCCCGTCAGGCGTCGGTGTTCTCCTGTTTTTCGTGCGTTGCAGTCGCAGCCGTGATTTTTCGTCTTGAACGGCCGAATACGGTAATGGTCGTTTATTTCGTCGGAGTCCATGGATTTACTGTGCTGTGTTTGTTGGACGCGTTTCAACAAAGAGCTGTTCATATGGCGGCTGCGAGACTTCCGCTGAATGTGATCGACCACCTTCAACCTCGACATTGTGTTTGCGTTGTTTTGTGCTGCCCGAATCAGATTGTGCGTCTATCACAACAGAGAGCTGCTCATCGGCGACCGCGAGACTTACGTTGAATGTGAGCAACCGCCTTCATCCTCGACGTTGTGTTTGTGAATTGTTCTGTGCTGCCCGAATCGGATTATGCATCTATCACGGATTACATGAGACCAATGTTTTATTTGTAAGTACTATGCAAGCATGCTTCTGATAGTAGTCCTGCTTCCCTCTCAATAAATCATCTTACTGTTTACGAACATGAACTGCCGCTTACGCCCCAACCAACTCCCGGTCGTTACGTCTTTGCCAGCCTGTCGAGTTTTGCTTACGTCACCAGAGCTAGAAAGCGTTAAAGTACACTCTAAAAAAAAGGAGCGTGACTTGCTCCCTCAAGGGAGCAAATACGCTGACACAACCATTGCTCCCCTAGGGGAGCAACGGTAATGGGAGCAATTTTTGCACTCCTTCTGTTAGTCTCTCAAAGTTGAACCCCCAGGACTAACTTTTGCACCCTTGCATTTAGGCCATTGGGACTAAATGTTGCGCCCTTAACACATTTATTACTAAATTGCGCCCTTACACACCTAGGTGGCGCTAGTCAACGTCAAATTCAAAATCGGTAAAAAATATGTTATCGCTGGAGTAGATCTTTCCACGCTCATTACATTCACATATGAACAACGCTTATTTCCCATTTGCACACAAAATTTTAGCATAGACAAAGAATTAGAACACAGATCACACACGCACAACACACACAGGATGACACACTAATTGAATTTCTTTTTCTTTATTGTCACACGCTAACTCAATCGCCACCCTCAAAGGCTACCCATGCGCCTTTGGTCAGTGACCATCTGAACCGTGAGTGATCTTGCAAATATCGTGCTGCTTTCGCACCAATATTGGTTCTCCAATATTGTTGCTAAACTTTCCGAAGAGTGTATCTCCTAATAAGAAGTAACGGTACACACAGTAATTATTTGTGACAGTCTATAAAACAGAGTCCCCAAAGGCTCCCAGCAGCCATGTTCTCGCTTCCCTGCATAGACTACCCCACTTTGCGCATGCGCGTCTCCGTGGCAACCGCATCGTCTCTTGCGAAAAAAACACCACCACAGGTTGTATAGAATACAAAAAAAAACAACAGAATGAACCTTTCTTGTCTTTGGAAACGTTTTTGAAACCTTCTACATGGCTATTTTCATCCCAGTTAAACCAAAAAGAAAATATGAACGCTTTCAAAGCACGTTTCGAACAACGGTTTCGAAGCATGCAAGGGGGAAGGACGCCAGGACAACGGTCAAAAGCCGCACGGCCAGTGCATCAACAATGGCGGCGCTCGAGTCAGCGCTGGCTTCCACGACCTGCTGGAAGAGAGGCTACGATCGTTATAAAGTGAGCTCCAACCCTTAAACATGGCCCCTCCTGTAATTTTTGATCCTACGATTGTCTGTGGATACCTCCCCCTGCGTTCCGAAACAGTAAGTGCGTCGCTAACGCTGGCCATCGGCGATGCAACAGAGGCCGCCATCTTGTCCGCGCGTCTTTTGCTCTCGCGCTCTTGCTCCCGCGCGCCTCTCGCTGCGTTTGCTCCCCCGCTTTTGCTCCTGCGCGCCTTTCGGTTAGTCCCGGTCGAGTGCAGTAAGTCCTCAGCATTTCCGCACGGTACCTAGCTTGAACCAGATGGTCTCTTCGGGAAGCAAATGAGAGTTCAGAGGACCAAATGCTGCCGTTAGTCCTTTCAGACCATCTTTTTTCTTAGAGAGGAAAGCCTCGCTAAAAGTTAGAGTGCATTTATTTTAAGCCTCTAAGAATTTTGTAGCTTTGTCACGAGAACTTAAGATTAGGTCACAAATGCTCACGTTTGAGGTTTGACATTGGTTTGTCGCGAATTCGCGATAGAAGAGGATAAGATCCACGCACGCTTTTCTAGACTGAAAAAAAATAAAAGTGGTGCACATGTTACAACTTGTTAGCAATCATTTCTCCGTAAACACTTTTTGATGAAGTGCTGCGGGGGTCCGTGCCCTATTCTATGGATGTGCTACACATTTTGCATTCCCTCTTCTAGCTGATCAATGAAGTGAGAGTTACTCAGCAGGCGAGCTGGTGAAGGATCATGGTTAAAAAAACCTGAGAGTAGGGACAAAAAATCGGGACAACACAACACATCTCGGATGGAAGGATGGATGGATGAATGGATGGATGGTAATGGCTATACCCTTTGTAACGGGCGGCAGCTTGCGATACCTAGCCTAACATTTCGTCATCCTGTCTTTTTTTTTTAATTTGTATGAATTTTGTTATAACAGACCTCCCCTCTCCTTTTTAAAGTGATTCCATTGCTTATTTTTATCTGTAATTTTTTTTCTATCCTTCCCTAGATCTCTTCCACCAATCTTCCAATCTCCTCTTAGTTACCGCAATTCTTTCCCTATCCATTTGTCCATCCATATCCGAAAAACCCAGTGCCCGCTCCGAAATCCGCAGTCATCCCCCCCCTCCCCCAAGAGGGTGGGACGAAGCCCCGTGCACCTTAAAATTACATGTTCTATAGTTCGCCTTTCGCGGTTGCATACGTCGCACAGAGTGTCTACTCTGTTACGTCACGGCGCGGTGGTGGCGCGTCTGGCGCACTTCCGGTCTGGGGCTGTGGGCGGAAGCCGCTATGGGGCACGTACATTCCTGTGTCACCTTGGAAGAAACCGGACAAAAACCTGCCTTCTCGTCAAAACGCCGCTGGCTGGGGCTTTACCAAAAGAGCCGGGAAAGGTTTGAAGGTAAGTTTTCATGCGTTTTCTGCCTGCTCGATTCGTCCAAGAACATGAACAGGGGCCGTGAAAAAGGTGGGTATTTGGGGGTATTTCCCAGGGAGATACCAAAGTGGGCCAAAAGTATATTCCAGGTACATCCTAGGAAAAAATATCTCCCACTGCTGATATCCCAGGTGTGTCCCGATATCCCGGCCAGTACAATATTCGGAGGAGGTCTTGGGTACATCCCTGTTCTGTCTGGGAAAGGACACACATTTAATTTACCTCGATTCTCCTCTGTGCGATGGGGACTGAGTGGGGCCCAACTTAGGAAAATTTACCTACAATCCATTGAATTTGAACATTACATAATATATGGGGCAACTATAGGATATAAAAAAGAATACAATAGCCATTTAGAAAGGGAAATAATCTCTATTCAGAGACTTCCATTATTAAAAATCTGCCATGCACATCAAACTACCTCAAATATTAATTTCCCAGTTTTATGTAATATTCGCCCAATAACGCTAACTTTGGATTTCAAAATTTTTATGTTTAAAATCTTTCAAGAGAGGAAAGCCACTAAATTTGAAGACTTGTTCTTGCAACCTCAAAATATTCAATGTCGCATAGATTTATGGGCCGTGCACCCTAGCAGTAAATTCTCCCAGCGGGAAGGTTTTGTGCAGTAAAAAGCCCCTGAACCGAAGCAGGCAAAGCGGAAAGATTATGAGTTATCCGAATCAGAGAGGCACGGACGAAAATACCAACAGTGCTTGAGCACGATTTAAGGTTCCGCACAACACCGAAGATGGGTTCTAGCCAGGTTGAAAGTCGTCAGTCGAAGTGCCGGGTATTTGCAAAGCACACCTGTGCTCGACTGTCCGCTCGAAGGATTTTGGGCTGCACAATTGGAAGGCTACTACAACTGGTCCAAGTAGCAACCCACTGCTATTTTGATCCATTGCTGAGAGCCAACCTCATGCCAATTGAGGCCCAGGGTATCATCCAGTACACAGATGATACCTCGCTTACGGCACTTGTTTCACCCTCCGTCTGCCGCCACATACAGGTTAACCTTGCACAGATCGAGTACTGGGCTACGAATAACTAGCTACAGCTAATTCCTGTCAAAGGTAGTATAACACACTTTTAAAAGACCTTAACCATCTTAAGAAACAGTGCTGACTCAGACCTTAGGTGAACCCACATATCAATGGGCACCAATGTTGGTGTTTCTGTTCACCTATAGTCACGAGTCGCACCAAATATACAACGGTCAGTATCAGTGCACACTAAAAGGATTCAGAATGCAAGCTTGGGTGTGTTGGTCAGGCATGATTATTTAAAACGTACAGCGAAACAGACGGGACGGAAGAAAGGAGACAAACGATCGCTGAACCTCAAAAGTTTATTACGGAAACACTTTTCAAACCCTAATTTTAAAAATGCAAGATCAGAAATTGTTTTCGTGTCTCGTCTTTTGCAGGATGCAAGGTGCTCCAGTTGAGAAAGTAGCTCGGCAAGCTGAAGGACCTGCAGTTGCACTGGTCTTGCTTGCCATGTTTTTTTTTGTTTTTTTTTGTTTTTTTAACTTGACGATTCATTACTTGATAACATTTTAAATTGAACATTTTGATCTGCACGCACACAAACATCTTTGTTTCAGCAAAGGGTCTGGATTAATACGGACGACATAGCTAGTTTTCGTTTGTCTTGCTGCGTCGTGTGGTATGTAAATAAGTTTATGCTATATAAATCGGTGTAATAATTTGCATGTTTGTGTTAATTTCCATACCTTGTGATATGTAAATACTTCAGTGCAATATTTCTATGTTACCACGTTTACGAAAAAATTAAAAAATGAATAAAAATCACGGGAAAACTTGCTTCCGTGCCTTTATGCATGAAAAGAAGATATACGAAAAGGGTTTTTTTAAGAAAAAAAAAAGAGGAAAAAGGGAAGCGGACGGGCGCAAGCCACCAGGACCGCCCGTTCGCCGCAGAATACTGGCCAGGTGGCGCAAGCCAACGCAAGTTTCAAAGGAGCCAGCCATATTAATCTATCCACCCATTCTTTGCATTCAACCGACTACTTGCACCCCTAGGGGCAGTCGTGGTACATACCCCTCGAAAACCCTTTCCCTTTCCGTCCACCTTCTACCGTGGCGCGCCCTCTCTTTTTTACTCTCTTCCCTTCCTCCTTCACTCTCTCCCTTGCTCCTCGAACGCATTTTAATAACCAAGGCTACGGCTCCGTGAGCCTGACGGAACTGCAAATGGCGACGAAGCAAAAAGCTGTCCGTCTGGAGACAAAAGTGAAAGTTTTTCAGGGCGGTGGACAGCAGTCGGAAGAAAGAAGACGTCACAGCGGACTTTGAGCTTGCACCAAGCATGATATCTACCATCCCGAGTGCAAGGAAGAAGATGCAAGTCTGCTATGCAAACAACACCGTCAAGACTGACTGAAAGAGTCTTATGGCTAGTTCACACTTGCGAAATACACACTCGCCGCCGACTGGATTCGCTCGCCGAAAAATGATCGGGCCGTTCACATTTGTTGTCGCTAGAGCACTATATAGCTCCTACGGAGCAGAGTAGCGCAATCCTTTGATCCGCGTGTTTCGCCGAAACATGGCCGACAGAGCAGCTCGGCGCGAGTCACGTGGTACTCAGGGTTCCAGGAGGTGGCCCGCCCTATGGGAGAATACATGGAGATCGACGCAACACGGCTGATTAAAAATACACTTTACGGCTACGATGTAAAATAGGTAACAGCCGCAGTGCTGAGCGAATCCGCGACATCCTCTTCGCAACACGAGAATGCAGTAAATAAAAAACGTGTGTGCAGTGTGCACCACAGTACGTACCGCTTGTTCCCAATTCGGTTCCAATTAGCTTCCATAGCTCGTCCTTATAATCATTGTCATTTTATCGAGCATGCGTCTTGCCATACAGTACGACGTGGTTTTTCACCGCTTCTATTAGTAGCTCCGCTGACACTGGTATAGCCACAGGCACAGACGGCACAGACATAGTGGACGCCATTTGCAATACCGTCTGCTCGGACATGATCTGACGTCAGCAAGCGCCACTTCCCCCGTGCGTTCTGATTGGCTTGCGGCGAGCGAAAACTTCTTTCCGGCATTGAAAATTGGTCCCAGAGCGATCTTGCTTTCCGCCGGAAAATCTGCCTGCTTTCGTCGCCGGGCGTCAGAATTCCCGCGATTTCGGCCGCCGGTTCGCAAGTGTGAACGAGGCATTAGGCTTTGCGTCGACCCAGACGTGGAAGAGGCTCTGTTCTCATGGTTTAAGGACATAACGGCGCGAAATTTTCCGGTGTCTGGTCAGCTTCTTCAAACGAAAGCAATCAGTCTGGCGTGTCTGTTAGGGCGTGATGATTTCAGCCCAAGCAGTGGTTGGCTCCGGTGTGGCGGCTCCAGGGGCCCTATATTGCACTTTTTGGAGTCCCATGGCGACTAGGGAGTGACGTCAACAACGCAGCAAGCGCACAAAGTGAGCTTCATTTTCTTCTGCGGAAATTCGTCATCAGCGACTCTCATCAATCAACATCCAATCTGTGTTTGCTGCGTTGTTAACGTCACTCCCCTCTCCCTAGTCGCCGTGGGAGTCCAAAAAGCGCAACATAGGGCCCCAGGAGAAGAGGCAACAGCCCAAAATCTGCCATCAAATAAATAAAATAATAGATTCACCCAATGATATCCTCATTCTCTGATCCATTTTTCGAATGCTGCTTAGTGACAGGTAAGGATCTCGTGGTCCGCGATAGTGCGTTTTTATATCTTAGTGCTGTGTACGTTCTTGCACGGGCTAGATTGCGGATAACGAATATCGCATATAGCGAACAAATTTTTGCTCCCGATCCTAGTTCGTTATAACGAGGTTCGACTGTATGCGTAGTTCATCACATGCATGTAGTACGTACAACGATGTTGGATGTTCCGCCATTGCACAGTGGGAATTCGGAGCTTCTAAGAATATGTATGTGAATATTGAAAGGTGTCTAATCGATCGTCCCGTGCGCAGTGTGCCAGTCATTTTTTAACTTGCAGCATAACGAAAGCTATGAGCGCAAGGTCAAATCCTTGGAAGGTACTGATATTGCGCTGTACCTCGTGCAGAGTGAATGGCAGCAAAAATCGTGGAATATCTTTGGACTTGTTTATCATAAAGCCACGTCATTTTTGTCTGCCGTACTAATCAATATCAAAATGGACGGTGCTAAAACAGCCAAGCGCCCTCGCATCGCCCGGCCAACAGGACCATGCGTGACTCAAGTTCAATGCGAACATCTAGTAGCGTTCATGGACGAACATCTCTCTGGTGAACGCCACCACAAACTTGCAGCCCGGTGAGACCTCAGAGACCCGCAACTGCCTATGGTACTCACTCGCGGCCTTACTCAACGAAGCAGGCCGTTCACAGAGATGTCATAGGCTGGAAACAGTACTGGTGTGAGAGAAAGAAGCACGCTAAAGATTGTGCAAGAGACGTCGAGCTGGACGCCCAACAGACTGGTGGGGGCCAGAACACCGTGCGTCCTCTCACCGACCTGAAGGCGCGGATCGCGTCACTTCTGGGACTGAACGCTATCCGGGGCAGTGCAGTCCATGCGCTGCCCCTTCCATACATAGGTAAGCATGCTTCCAACTACAAAAGAAAGACTACAGCGTCAAACTAAACGGACTACAGCGTCAAACTAAAACCAGCCGGGGCACTCCAACGTCAACATGCCGGGGCACCCTTGACTCAGATGCGTCGGAGCCGTCTGAAGTCGACCTGCCATCCCCACCATTCAGGAATGGTGATAGTTTACTCTCGATAAGTTGATGGAAAATACTTGTGGCTATGGCCATATATTGTGTCCACAACAAATAAGTCTTGTGCACGTGCTTATCCGCGTGCGCACAGAGGATACTTAAGAACTAATACGTTCAGGACATCTCATTTTCCTTTATCTGTGCGTTCATTTATAATTTGCAAGTGGTATTCTTGGAATGCAGTAGGGAACTCGTAAACATTATTCAAACACAAGATGGGAATATAAAGGGCATTTTGCAGAATTTTAAAAAAAGGAAGGTAGGGCTTGGCGGGCATTAAAAGGGAATGATTAATAAAGGCTAACCCAATTTAGACAGTTCGCAATAGAACTACTACCTTTGAGATATTCATCGTTAAAATGTTGCCTTCCTTCGCTTGATCAAAACCACGAGCTGAAAGGCGCGATATGATGCGTAGAAGAGTTACGCCCCTTATCACTATCTTGACAGCGTGTCTTTGGTGGATGAGCCGGCATCAAAACGTTGAAACGTCGTGAACAACCAGCTTACCCAAAACAGCAGTTTTAGCCGTGTCAAGGGGTGTCCAAACAGGACACTACAAAACGCACGACTCCGACAAATCGTGAAAATTGAAGCGTGAGGCGTCCGCTTCAATTTTCACGATTTGTCGGAGTCGTGCGTTTTGTAGTGTCCTGTTTGGACACCCCTTCAATTCTGCTTAAACTGGCAGAACTGTTTGTTTAGGTGTGGAGACCCGTCAAAGTAATTCGAGTTTGGGGGACATTAGGTTCCTAGGACCCTAGCTTGGGAGCCTACGCCCTAGCCTGTTGCGTCGCCTGTTGCGCCCTAGCCTGTTGCGCCCTAGCCTGATGCCCCCTACCCATCCATATCTTCGAAGAAGATATGGATGGGTAGGGGGCATCTTGTCCATAATGAGAAAGAAGCGGCCCACACGAAGTGGAACAACGAGTGTCTCAAGATGATGGACGACGTCACCAGAGAGTGGTTTGGCAAAACAGCACCTCACGTTTAAGAAGGGTACCTCAAAGCACCATACGGCATGCTCATGGGGATGCTGAATGCAGTGAGCACAACAATGACACTGGCGGCTGTCCCATGGAGATTGGAACAAGGCACGGACTGCAAGACTGCTAAGAGCAGCGACGATTCCATGACCGTTTTCTCTGCCCACACCACTATCAAGTTGTCGTCAAACATCAACCGGTTGTATCACCACCAGAAGCTAATTGGCATCAACATGTCGGCAAAAAAGACAAGAGTCTTCCGCACAAACTTCGGTGAGCTGACTTCGTGGTACCAGGATGGGGACTTCACCGCTCAATATGGCGTAGAGACATCGTCACTCAGACCGGCTGGGAACAACCCCTCAGATGACTTTCACTCGATCGCCTCCCAAGCAGCATCAATGTGTGCCGGCAATAACATTTTCGGAGCCCAAGCAAGACTAGGTCTGGGCGTGGACAACTGCAGGCGTCTCTGGAAGATCGAGAAGGATGTCGGAAAGCACCCGAATGTGAGTGGGAAAGTGCAAGTGCTCGCCGATGGAGGCTTATCCCCATGGAACTGGTCTACGTGCCATCTCCCTGAAATACCTCTAAAGGAGCACCAGGCAGTGACTGAAGAGGAGAAACTGTACCTACTGAAAGGTCATGAATCCCGATAACCCCTTTACTGCCTCGTCCAGCGAACAAACTACATACTCCGTGGAGTTAGGAACGTTGACTGAGATGCAGTTGGAGCTCTGCAGTCCATTCAAGTTGAGTTCAACCCTGAAGAGAACGAAGAGATCCGCCGGGCAATAGGACTTCTGAAGGGGATGGACGTCGATTGAAAAAAAAAAAAAACGAGCTTGTTATTACTTTGTTGACCACGCAAGTATACGAAACGGCTAGTTCGCGGAATTTTCTTAATTATCTTTTTTATTTAATATGTTAACTATATATAGAGATTCTATCGGTAATCCGAACCACCCAGGAATCCAAGGATACCTTAATTACTTTATTTCATGCAAGATTTCTTTTACAAATTGAAAGTTCCACTTCCGAAGTGAGATCGCTCAATCTCCTAAAATCAACTAGTCACTTTTCTCTCGACTTGAAGACCTAAATGCTGTAATCACACTTAAATTAGAGTCCAGAGAGTGTGGAATACTAATTACCTTTATTGCACATTGAACGCTCTTTTCGTCGACTGATGACTTTGCCGGTGTCCTTGTGAGGTCGATTTGTGAAAGACAGGACAACCGACTTGGTTGGGAACCTTCTTTTACTGACTCAATGGCTCCCCTCCCGCGAGCCCCTGCCCTTTGATCTTCTTCTTTTTTGTATACAGACAAGAGTCTTATGTCAGTCTCTGTTTAGTTAGAATTATTCTACATATATCCTCCCCGCCCCCACAACGCGAGGAAAATACATTGAAGTTCAAATGGCTTCCAATGGGTACAGCAGTTGTACTGGTCTTCGTGTCACTGAACCGGATGGCAACTTTATGGTACATGCCCTCACATTTCCATCTCTTCCAGATAATACATCTATGACACGAACCAAGGTCCACAGATGTCTCGGAGCAATGTCGTCGTGCAGGAGTGCCACGTCTCCGATTTTCGGCGGTCGGCTGTTAAGAGGCGTTGCTAGGTGTGCTGATCGAAGCTCTAGGAGGTATTCTTTCTTCCAGCGTACCCAGAAATTGTTCATGAGCTTCTGTCGATATTGCCACCGTCGTGAAAGCGTATCTCTCGATGACGCGACTGGGTGTGGCGGCTCCATCTCTGGCAGGGCTGTCAATCGTCTTCCGATGAGTAAGTGAGCCGGAGTTAAGGCTGTTGGTTCGCTGTTGTCTGCGTGCAAGTATGTCAAGGGTCTGGAGTTGATTGCTGCTTCGATGTCGGTCAGTACGGTAGCTAGCTCTTCAAAAGACAGACTTTGTCGTCCAAGAACTTTCCTCATGCACGTTTTCACCGATCGCACCATTCTTTCCCACCAGACGCCCCACCAGGCGGCCCGCTCTACAATGAACTTCCAGGTTATTCGGTGGGTACTGCAGAAGTCTTGGGATCCGGTACTGCGAATAGCCTCCCACAGGGCTTTCAGATTCTTCGCTGTTCTTTTAAATGTTAATGCGTTGTCGCTATAAATTGTGGTCGGAATGCCTCTTCTAGCCACGAATCTCCTCAAAGCGAAGAGAAACGATGCAGTGGTCGTAGAGGATACTAGCTCGAGGTGTATTGCACGGGTAGTCGCACAAGTGAAGAGAGCAATGTACGTTTTAGCACATTGTCCCTTTGAGCTGGCGAATAACGGCCCCGCGAAGTCGACTCCTACAACCTGAAAAGGGTGTCCCTCTTCCACCCTGTCCCGTGGTAGTGGAGCTACTGGAGCCGTGGCTGGCTTTGCGCTAAACCGCCGACAGGTCCGGCATTGAGCGGGGATCTTCTTCACGATTCTTCGTGCTCGTGGCAGCCAAAATCTTTAACGTAGTTCTGTCAATGTGGCCTGCAGGCCTCCGTGTACTGTTCTAAGGTGTGTTACAGTGACCAGCAGCTTAGTGTACGGGTGGTCTCCCGATAAAAGGATAGGGTGTCTTACGTCTTTCGTCAAGGTAGCTTGATGAAGTCTGCCTTGTATGCGCATGATTCCGGTTTCATCAAGAAACGGCTGTAGATCACTTATTTTAGATCTTGTAGCAATTCTCCCACTTTGTATTATCTCTTGTATCTCCTTATCGAAGCATTCCTTTTGAGCGTGTTTAATCCAGAAAAGTTCCGCATCCGTAATCTCTTGTGTAGTCAATGGTAGTTCAGCTGACTCACTCTTCTGGCGGCAATTGTGTACAAATCTTTTAACCCAAGCAGTTACCCGCAACATCTTGGTATAGCTGCTGAACTTTTCAAGCGTCAAAAGCGCAGTTTGTGCACATACAACCGTCAGCAGCGTTTCGGTTCGCTGCTGTCTCTCCCCGTCGATGTCGTCCAGGTTCTCTAAGGGTGTACTAACTGGCCAGTTCCGCTGTTCGAGGGCAAGCCATTCCGGCCCTGACCACCAAACTTGTTGAGTCCCTAGCTGCACTACAGTCTTCCCTCTAGTGAGAGCGTCGGCTGGGTTCTCGTAACCTGGGCAGTGGTGCCAACTGGACGGATCACTGAGTGCTTGTATCTCTGTCACTCTATTGCACACAAAGGGTTGCCACTCGGTTGCCAATCCCTTAAAGGGGTACTTCGGCGATTTTTTCATGGTCGCTGATTTGCTTTAAAATTGGCTCAACACACCGATAGACATGGCTCTACGAGTTCCCCAAGTATTGTGTGAAAAGAAAAAAAATTCGCGAAGTTATTGAATTTTCAAATTTCGTTTTCATCGTGTTTCTCAAAATGGGAGCCCCTACTGGCAACATTGATGTGTGACGACAGATATGGTACAAAGGGGGCAGTAAGCCATGTTCCCAACTGATTACAAGACGTTTGATGGTGGGAAAAGAATGTTTGGTAACTGATTCACTGAGAAGCACGCAAAAAGCACTTAACATACTCTGTTTAAGACTACATGCACGACCTGAAAGTCTGTACCATATGTGACGTCACACCCCTGAAGAGCGCGCGAAAATTTGAATGCTGGTTTCGGCATCAACTTCATTTACGGTTTTCCCAATTGCTATTTTGAATTTGGAGAAAATAAATAGCATACCGTGACGACTGAAGTCCGGGTAGTCAGAAAATGCAATTTGTTTAGGTAGCTCAAAAAACGGCCGGAGCACCCCTTTAATCCAGCCTAGTGTTATCGTAGAATCTGTCCAGTACCATATTGTAACGGTGTGACCTAACAATGAGCTACGAAGATATGTAGCAATGCGTGCTCCCAATAGTGCTCCCATCAGTTCTAGTCGTGGAAGGGTTAGCGTCTTCAGTGGAGCAACTGTAGCCTTGGCAAATATCAGATTCACGCTGACTTCTCCTTTCCTGTTCACTGCACGGAGATATGCGCAGGTACCATACGCCAGAGGGCTAGCGTCGGTGAAGATGTGAATCTCCAGCTCGCTTTCACCTTCGACACCCAACAGATATCTCGGCGTCATGATTTGTGGTAATTCCGTTAAATCGGCGCACCAGGATTTCCACTCTTGCAATAGAGCCTCTGTCAGAACCTCATCCCATCCAAGTCCGCATTGCCATATACGTTGGAATAAAAGTTTCACTCTTATGACATACGGCGATAGGAAACCGAGGGGATCGAAGATCCTCGCCGAGGCCTTGAGTACGCAGCGCTTTGTGTTCAAATTTGTAGAAAGTATCTCCAAGAGATGATCAGCAGAAAACTTGAAGGCATCCGCATTTTTATCCCACACCAATCCCAATATCTTGGTGACCTCGGGGGACTTAATTGGCTTATTCTCGGATGAATAATCGACGTTATCCGCTCTTTGATCAAAGAGTTTCTGAAGTTGAGAAGAATTGGTATTCCACTTTTGCAGTTCCATGCCTGCCTCCCTGAGTAAAGTCAGTGCTCCGTCAGCGAGTCGCTGCGCCTCCTTAATGTTCGCTGCTCCAGTTAGCAGGTCGTCCACGTAAAAGGATCGGAGTAAAATAGTTGCGATGTCATTGTTGAGTCCACTCACGTTTTGCAAGTGGTGCTGTATCGTAGCCCCGAGTAGGAAGGGACTGGCGGTTGTTCCAAAAGGAACCCTCGTCATGCGCCACTCCTTCGTGTTTGGCAGTGGCTCGTTGGGTTTGGGAGTATTTTCAAACCAAAGAAATCGGAGAGCGTCCCTGTCATGCTTCGAGATTACAATTTGTAAAAACGCCTTCTGTATGTCTGCTGTGATGGCCACCTTTTGCATTCGAAATCTAAGTAGGACGGGTAAAAGCTCCGTGTTGATCGTTGGACCCTTTTCAAGGTGATCATTGAGAGATCCGGTGTTTGCTGCATGGGAAGATGCGTCGAATACTACTCTAAGTCTAGTTGACTCCGAGTTAACTCGAATCACTGCTCGATGAGGCATGTAATAAACGTGCCCGTAGATTGATGCATTTTCTTCGATCTCTTCGGCGTGTCCATCTTTAAAGTAACTACGTATTGCCTTGTCATACTGGGTGATAGAGCCATCTTGTGTGAGACGGCGTACTAGACTTCGGAGTCTGGTGTTGGCAATCATGTAATTATCTCCAAGGGTCGTTTTTGTCTCCTTCCATGGCAACGCGACCTCGTACCGACCATTCTTTTGTCTGATGTTTTCCTTGAATTGCTCAAACACCTTTTCTTCATGTTGTTTCTTATCCATAGGTTCATCCACGATTCCAATGCTCTCTAGTTCCCAGAAATGTTTTAACGCTGCATCATCTTCTTCGTCAGCCCTTCCCACATTCAACACGCACACCATCAAATTTGCGGTATTATTTGATAAGACACTCACTGTGCTCGTCGGACCCTGAAAGGTCCATCCCAAAGTCGTTGCGATGGCTACTAGCCCGGTGTTGCTAGGTGAGCGGCGAGTCTCGCCGGTCAACAATTTCCACATCTGGTCCGCTCCAATTAGAAGGCTTATGCCCGCTTCCACTTGAGTAGATGGAAACATCAACTTGTCGGCGATTTCTCCTGGAATGGTCTTGAGAAATGTGTGCTCTACTGGAGTTTCTATGATGTTTTGGCAGATGAAAGGCACGACCACCGCTTCTAAGACATGATCTGTTGTCTTATATTGACCCCTAATTCGGATTCTAACTATGGTGAACTTCTGCCTACAGCTGTTTGAGTCACTGCAAGCAAAGGTATTGAGTTGCATGATCCGTTCTCCGACAACCTTCAAATTAAGCTTCCTAGCCAAGTCTTCCCTGATGAAAGTCTTTTTGCTCCCTCCGTCGATAATGCCGCGGATGTAAGCTCGGTTCAGGCCGGTTCCAACCCAGCTTCGAAACGTTTGTAACAGGACGCTCGGAGTCTGTTCTGTCGTGGTACCACCTGCGGTAAGAACGTTGGCAGTCTCCCGAACTGTTGATAAAGCCTCCCACGCCGGGTTACACATTGAAGTGACATGTCTTCCCCTGCATCCGGTACATCTCTGTTGACTACGGCAATCCCTTGATCGGTGACCTCGCTTCGTGCAACGAAAGCATCGCATATCTTGCGCTAGCATTTTCTTTTTCTCATCTAGCGTTATATTCGATGGGCAATCACCGGTGCGGTGAGTTCGGTAGTTGCAAAAGAAGCAGGTGTTGTCTGTTCCGCTAGTGTGCAACACCAACGTTGATGGCGGATTGGCGCCTTGCTTCTGATTATGAGCCACTGTTGGCACGGTCGGCGGCCTTCGCTCGAGTGTCGATGACTGTTCTCTGCTCTCTATCTCCACGCGCATAAAACGCAAGAGTCTCTCCAACTCCTCACCTGCATCTGTTAACGAAGGCGAGACGTCACCTAACGGTTGTTCATTGTCAGTCATTCCGGCTCTTTCTCTCCCGTTGATTGGAACTCCAAGCCCTATCCCGTATCTTTTGAGTCGATGGTACTCCACCACTATATCGGCTGGGAGGTTGGACAGTAGTACGTCTACCATCATAGTAGAGTACGTCGCGCTCGAAACGCCTAGGGCACGCAAGTCACGAATGTTGGTCTGGACGTGGTCGTAAATATTCCGTAGTCCTTGTACATCTCGATCTGACTTCACCGTTGGTAGGCTTCGCAGCCTTTCGAGGTACTCACGCTGAATGCGTTGCTTGTTCCCGAAGCGTTCGGATAGTATTTCTATGGCGTCCTTGTAGCACTCTGCCGTTGCTTGTAGCCCGGAGATAGCACTGGCGGCTGGCCCACTCAGCAGGGAGCGTAGATATTGGAATTTGTCTCCCTCCGCGAGTCTGGTGTTACGGTGAACGGCAGTTTGAAATTGCTCCCAGAAGGGCTGCCAGAGGGTAAGCTCACCTTGATACTGAAGTAGTTGTAGTTTAGGGAGTTTCACGCCCGTGGCCTGGGGTATGACTCTGTCACCGTCGTCTCCCATATGGTAAATGGCTGGTACTGCCGGTTGAAGCTCAATTTTGTTGCGTATCTCACTGAGGGCTCTTGCTACTTGATCTTCGTAGTCTGCCACAGCAACATAGTCCGCTTCGAGGTCGGCATCGGTGATCAGCGGCTCAATCTCTTCGTTTACCTTGCGGAGTTCCTCGTTACTGGCGATCAGCCTGTCTCGTAGGTTCTTGAGGGAGTTGATGTCAAGGGTTGCCGACTGGAGCGCAGTCGTGATATCGGTAATAATCTTCGTGTTCTGGCTCCGTCGAACCCTCCGCTTCGTCTTCAGCCGATCCATCCTAATGTTGATTCCTCACGTCCAAAGGTCCCGGGTTTCTTGCACCATTAATTATTGCACATTGAACGCTCTTTTCGTCGACTGATGACTTTGCCGGTGTCCTTGTGAGGTCGATTTGTGAAAGACAGGACAACCGACTTGGTTGGGAACCTTCTTTTACTGACTCAATGGCTCCCCTCCCGCGAGCCCCTGCCCTTTGATCTTCTTCTTTTTTGTATACAGACAAGAGTCTTATGTCAGTCTCTGTTTAGTTAGAATTATTCTACAACCTTCATTAAAAGCAGTGCAAAACCAAATTAAATTACAAACAGAAAGAATTTCTAAAAAAAAACATCACTTCATCTATCTCCTCATCGATTTGTTATCACGCTAGCACGGGCAAAATTTCAAGTAGAAAATCTCACCAAATAATACCAAAAACAAAAAGAATGAGCGAAACTGAAACTAACTCCGAGGAGACTGATCTGAATCGCACAATAACGGTGCCTTCAACATCAATTTTGGAGAACACCCCAGGACTAAATCCGGTAGTGACTTCGGTGCTGCTACTCAGTAAGAAAAGCAGTCGTCACACTAATGAAAAGACGTCAAAAGCCTGACTCACAAATCATGGTCAGACCTTAACAAAAACATCAATGCATTCGGCGACACTCTCACACTCCTGGCTATGGAGGTCGCTCACTTGCAAGGCAAGGTGGACCAGCTGCACTCCCGGCAGGACCGGGGGGTCCCTGTGACCTACACCTCGGTGCTTGCATCTCAGGAGGCAGTGACCACAGCGTCACGGGGTCCGGCAGAGAGTGCGGTTGGACCGGAGCCTCCCAGAAAAAGAAAAAGAACACAGGGAAACACTTCTGGTGTTTGGCAAAACACCAGAAGTCAACACTTGGCGAGCCCTGACATCCAAATTTAATCCTGCAGACCTTAACATCCAACAGGTCTCCATTAAAAACATAAGATCAAATGGAGTCTGCGTACAGGCAGCAAACAAAGCAGGACTCGAAAGACTAAAGAATGCCATCGAGACACACGTGGTGGGAAAGGAACTTCCAACACAAAAATTCCCAGCCCGATTTAGACCACAGATCAAAATCACGGGAGTTGATCCGTCAGTCACCCGCGAAACTGTCCTTCAAAAGTTGACAGAACAGAACGATCTCGAATTCACACAGGAACAGGTCACCATCAGATCAATCTTTCCAGACCGCTTCAATGGAACTTCCACTTTAGCTCTGGAGATGGACCCACAGATTTACAAAAAATTAAAAGAAAAACAATACATATACAGTATCTTGGTTGGACCAATGTCCAATCACAGAATACTTTCACGTGGTACGATGCTCAAAATGCTGCCAGTATGGGCACACGCGCAGGTACTACTGCCAAGCTGATGCACCGGTGTGCCCATGCTGTGGAGCAGAGCATGAGGGTAGATGCAACAAACAGCACATCCAACAACACATTCTTTTTACGACACAACATGCCCCATATACAAGCAACAAATGGAAAGAAGAAAATTTCACACTATATACTAAAACCCCAACTAAAAAAAAGAAAAACAAACTGTAATATAATATGGCTGTAAATTTAAAACTATCTCAAATAAACTTAGCACATTCAAGAGCAGCAGCAAACAACCTCTCTCGAGTTGTGACAGATCTCCAACCACACATACTGTTAATTCAAGAACCCTACTATACACCAAACAACCGTTTAGTAGGATTTTCAATGACTGATATGTTTGCTACAGAACTGAAACCGCTATGTGCGATAGTTATAAGACATCAAGATTATGCAGCATTTCCAGTTAAAATAGAATGCAACAAAATAGTACAAATTCAAAACAGCTACAAACAAAATAATACTAGTTTGCGTATACTGCTCACCATTAAGTAATTTTACCAAATATATACTCTCATTAAATGAATTACAAAACATAACATATAAAAATTTAATTATAGGAGGGGATTTTACTGCTAAGAGTAGTGTTTGGGGAAAAGATAGAACAGATCAACGAGGAGAAGAACTCATTGAATTTATGTTACATAATAACCTGACAACCATAAACAAAAGTGACTCTATACCTACTTTCGAAACTATTAATGGTAAAAGTTGGATAGACATAACGTTAATAAACTCAAATATGCTATCAGAAGTAGTCTTTTGGAAAGTTCTGGAAACTGATTCTCTCAGTGACCATAGATACTGTAACAGCGCTCCCTTCTCGGACCATCGAGCAAGTGACATCGTGCACTGAGAGAGGGCGCCACTCGTCCAGGAGCCACGTCGCTGCCCGAGCAAGCTACCTCGGAGCACGCGGGTTCAGATCATCTCTCGCCGCCGGTGCGCAAAGTCATGCGCGCGAACGAACACGCTCCTTCCTGCGTGTATTCGTGTCGTCCTTAATTAAACAGTTATTTTTCCGAAAGTGCGAGCCTCCCTGCCCTGCCTCACAATACATATTCTTTTCTCTATTTCACGAAAAATAATACCAGTAAAACAATTAACTAAAAAAAGAGAAATGAACCGAGCGTTGGTTGAAACAAATAAGCTCAACACCAATAACCTCAGTCTTCCAACTAAAAATAATATTAAATATATTTTATATGAAATTCCAAAGATATAGAAACAAATTTATGCGTAATGTCAAACATACACACAAGACACATCCTTAGTGGACAAACGAATTTGACATCATGAGAAAAAAAGTAAGAGCTCTTAGACGCCGTTATCAAAGGTGTAAAAATGCAGATTTAAAACAAACGTTCAAAAAAGCTTATTACGAATTTCTTAAAGATTATAAAACAGAAATTTCTAACGCAAAAGAGACCTCATGGCAAATATTTTGTGCAGATAACGCGCAACTAAACATTTTTTTGATTACCATATAAAATAGCCTTTGAAAAACTCAGAAAACCAATTATAATTCCACCCATACTAAAAGAAGATGGTGCTTTAACCACAGACACTTTAGACTCACTCGCACAAATATTACAACATTTATTTCAAAAGGATAATTCCGAAATAGATACACCCGCACAAAAGGAAACCGGAGCAAATATCAATAAGAAACATATAACTCTGACGACCTTTATTTTACTAAAAATGAAGTTGAGAAAATCATTAAAAAACTGAAACCTAGAAGTAGTCCAGGGATAGATAATATAACCACAAACATAATGCAATCTATTTTCTTCTCACATCCACAGCTTGTATTAAATATACTCAATAGTGCTCTCAAATATAGCTATTTTCCAATGGAGTGGAAAAAGGCTAAATTAATTCTCTTAAACAAACCCGATAAACCAACAGAGAACCCTCGTTCATATAGACCAATTTGTTCAAACTCAATATTTGGAAAAGTTTTAGAGCGACTACTAAATTCTCGTCTTTATCATTTTTATACAAACACAATTTGTTTCATCCAAAACAATATGGTTTCATTCATAATAAATCAGCTTCAAATCAACTAAAGTATGAATACTCGAAGGAAATAAAGCTCGCGATAAAGATTCAGTTTTAATCTCCTTAGACTTCCAAAGCACTGCTCGACTCAGTTTGGTATCCTTTCGTTTTAAATTATTTAATAGAAAACATGCGCCCATCAAACTTGTATAACTTACTAAAATCATTTTTTTTTTCAGAATAGATCAATAACATACTACTCTCATGCAGGTGAGGTAACACAATCTGTAGAACTGGGATGCCCTCGAGGCTCCCCCCACGTCCGCTTTTATGGAATATATTAATTTCTAAACTGCTAAACATAGACTTCCCTTCTTCGGTTAATATCCAAGCATATGCAGATGGTACAATTTTGATTATCTCTGGTGCAACTAGAAGAGCACTAGAAGACAGTGCGAATACAAGTTTAAAAATAGTTTCCGAATGGTCCAAAGAACACCGACTTACTCTAAATCACTCTAAATGCCACTGTATGCTTTGTGTTGCAGGTAGAAGACTAACGCAGACACGCCCACCAACTGTACGATTTAATAATATTGGTCCGAAATATGTAACTTCAATGCGTATACTGGGAGTCATATTTGATCCAAACCTATCCTTTCTACCCCATACAAAATATATCGGAGAAAAAGTTATAAAGCGTACAACACAATCATCATCATTTACAAAAACTAACTGGGGTGTTAATCAAAAACAGCAGCGGGAATTGTATCTTAGATGTATTGAAAGATATATTGTCTCGAAAGATATATTGCGACGAGCACAGCCCAACATCGGATGTGCTGATCACTCCCAAGAGCTGACTGCTGAAGTGATGGCATTTTATGTTACCACTAGGTTGCATTTCTTTGTTAAACCACTCAATCGTGTCAGAGTGCAGAAGCGTGAAGCGGCAAAATATTTGAAGCTTAGTCGCTGCACTTTAGTTTTTCATCCAGTCTTGTCATCTAAAGGTTTTGTTTTTTTTCAGCAAATTCTGCATTTGTAGTTGTGCCTTGCCCTTCTCTGCTGTGCAACTTACCGCTTGCTTTAATTCCTTAAATATTTCCATGCGAACCTCTATTGTCATTTTTGTGCACCATCATCGTGTTTGTCTGACGTAATGTTTTTCCCACTTCGTTCAGTTTTAGAATGTATAAAATCAGACGCAGCTGTGTGCGCGTAGGTTTTGAAGTTATTTTTCTGTAATTTTTATTTTTGCCATGGCGCATGCAAAGCAGGGGCTTCCTCACTCAATATCATTTTACTATTTTTTTTAGCTCTTACGAAGTGAAATTGTTTGAATTTTGTCCTCCTGTTTATATGGTTTTTGAAGTGTAAATAAATGCTATATTATGGTGTGGTACTACGACTATGACTGCAAAGCATTTACTAGAAGTCATTGTTGCTTTTGATGTGGCGAAACAAGAAAGCATGTTTTTCCAGTGTATGGTCACAGTCACTTTAAGTACAAACATTCAGCAAGTTCTGGATAAACAATGAGCAGCTAAAGAAACCAGGCACGGCTTGAATTTTCGTCTCCAACACACCAGCCAGTCCATCAGAAAATAACGTCTTGACATTCAAATAATTAGGATGGATCAGTAATTTTTCTTTTCTATCAGAGGCAGACACAAACTGCAAATACCAACGGTGTAGTTTGGAATCTAAAAAAAATTAATGACGGAACGCCAAACGCGCTGCCTCGGTCCGAATGTTGTGCGGGCCGTTGGAATCATGTCTGGGATTATTAACGGAGCATAATAATGCTTATAAGAGAATAGTAACAAAAAGAGCCTTGGAGTGGGCCCTATTTCTTCATTGAACTTTTCTGGACATTGTTTATGTCAAAGGTAAATATATCGCTACCCCAGACACATTCCGAAGCACCTGAAACACTGTCGTTCAGTGGCATGACTGCAGAATTGATCAATTGGTCTGCTAACATAAAAATCTTACGAAACAGATCCGCGAGTGAAAAGCCGAAGCTCCGTTTTGCCGGCGCTGCTCCTCGGTGTAACTACGCCAGCGCCATACAGCGGCATCCGCTTCGAGATCCTCGCGGAGAGCGCGCCGCATTTGCCACTACACCCCCTCTAGAACACTGTAGCGCAGCGCTGCGTGTCCAGCGCAGCGTGCGTATGCCGGGGCCTCTGCAGTGCACGCTGCGGCTGCAGGCGAAAGGCAAGGCCATGCAGCACGATGTACGGCTTCGTAAAGACCAAGCAACTCCTCCGCGCCTCGGTGTGGTTTCCCAGGATGGACATGTTAATCGAACAAGCTGTGCAAAACTGTATTCCATGCCAGGCCTCTACATCCACATCATATCGTGATCCTGTGGAACCAACGCCTCTCCCTCATGGGCCATGGGAAAACCTGTGTATCGACTTCGCAGGACCGTTTCAGAATGGAAAGTACCTGCTCATTCTTATCGACGAGTACTCGTGCTTTCCACTGGTGGGACAAGTAGCCTCGACAAACGCGACCTCAACTCTGTAATTCCTTATACGAACATTCGCTGAAATGGGCATCCCTAAACAAGTCGAGAGCGACAATGAACCGCCTTTCAACTCAAGCAAATTCAAGGAGTTTGCAGCCGAACTGGGGTTTACACATCACAGGGTGACACCACTCTGGCCCGGAGCCAACGGTGAGCCAACGGTTATTCGAACGTTAACCAAGGCCATCGAGGCTCTGCTTGTCCAGGGGTGAGATTGGATGCAGGGCATGGATGACTTCTTGATGTGCTACAGAGCAACCCCACATGCCACAACTAAGAGATCTCCGTACGAACTTCTCTTTGGCAGACAGATGCAGACAATACTACCACGACCCCCAGGCAACTTAGTGAACCAGGACTTCAATGCGCGTGAAGATGACGAAGCCGCAAAACGGAAATCTAAGCAATACACTGACGAGCGACGACGCACCCGACAACACTCATTGAAACAAGGGGATACAGTATTGTGCAAACAAAAGAAGCAGCACAAGCTAACGCCACACTTCGACACAGACACCTACGTGGTGACAAAGGTTCAAGGATCGAAGATCACGGCAAGACGTCGAGAAAGAGACATAACTCGGTATTTGTTTTTTGTTTGTACCGCCAGCATACCCAGCTGCGCGCGCACCATTTCGTTTCGGCCCGGTGCGCCGTCATTCTCCCTCTTTCCCCCCTCCCTTCACCCTCTCTTATGCCCATGTATATAACCACGCGGCGGACAATAAAGACGGTTGTTGGCTGCCCGACCCTTGCTGCTTCGCTGCGCGCGCCTGGGTTACTACAGTGGCGACGAGCCTGGAAACCACCCATGCTGCCGTGAAAGTTGAAGCCGACGACCTGCCGCAACAAGTACCGGCGACCATGACCAGCCTCCAGCTCCCGGTTTTCGACGACACAAGAGATAAGTGGAAACCGTACCTTGTTCGGGCTGAAGCGTATTTTGAAGCAAATGCTATTACTGACTCCAAAAGGCAGAGAGCACTTCTGGTGGCAGCACTCAGCACGCAGACTGTGCAAGTGCTAGCGGGGCTAATTGCACCTCGGACGCCGAATTCCCTTACTTACGCCGAAGTGGTCGCAGCATTAAGTGACTATTACGATCCCAAGCGTCACGAGATAGCAGAAAGCTACAAGTTTTTTACCCGTTGCCAACAAGAAGGGGAGTCGGTGCACGCATTCCTAGTCGAAATACGGCGCATAGCAGACAATTGCAACTTCGGAAGTGCGCTAAACCGGATGTTGAGGGACAGGATTGTTTGCGGCGTACGCTCAACTAACTTGCGCAAGCAGTTACTGGCACGCAAAGATTTAACCCTCGAGGAGGCTGAAACAATGGCCATTGCAGCCGAGGCAACCGAGAGCGATGCAAAAGATATGAGTGCAGAACCGCCGACTGTACTAAAAATGCAAGCCCATCATCGCTCGCCCTCTCAAGGGAATCGTACACGAGGCGCGTCGCATGACTGCGGCCGATGTGGAAGCACAAAGCACGACGATAACGCCTGCCGCTGGGTTAACGCACGCTGCTACCACTGTGGGCGGCGCGGCCATTTGGCAAAGAAATGCTACAGTGCTCCAACCGATGCAAAGGTGGGAAGGCGGGCAGCGAGTGTAAAGGCCCTGACAGTTGAAAGCGCGTCTAGCAACGACGATCTGGATAGCGCATACGTTTGGACGTTGATTTCGGGAAGAAAAAAACGGTTTGGAACCACCCATACGCCGCACGTTTCGGTGGGGCGACATAGACCTAGCCATGGAAGTGGATACTGGTTCCCCGGTGTGCGTCGTATCACGCGAAGTTTACGATCGCCACCAAGCACAGTGGCCGCACTTGCAACCACCACGAATCAAGCTGTCATGTTACGCGGGACAGCTTCCGGTGTTGGGTGAACTCGAACTGCCGGTGAAGTATAAAAATGTATCTGTGCCTTGTCCGCTCATCGTGCTTGACTGTGCAGGACCCAGCCTATGTGGCCGCGATCTCATTGCTTTGCTTAGCAAGACGGGCGTTCCCATTGGAGACCTGACTGCGCCGGACCCTACAACAAGCGCCGAGCCAAGCAACCCTATGCTGAACCGACTGCGCGGCGAGTTCGAGGATGTGTTCTCCACAGACCTTGGACTAATCAAAGGTCCACCAGCCAGCCTAAAACTCAAGGAGACAGCGACACCGAAATTCTGTAAGCCCAGATCGCTTCCTTACGCCCTCTGCGATAAGGTCTCTCGTGAAATTGATTGGCTGGTCTCACTTGGTGTTCTATCGCCCGTGAAACATGCAGAATGGGCTACACCTATCATGGTCGTTATGAAAAAGGACGGGAGCGTGAGGATATGCGGTGACTTTAAGGTTACCCTTAACCCGGCATGTGAGGTGGAGCATTACCCGCTTCCGGTGATAGAGGACATGTTCGCAAGTTTAAACGGAGGCGAATATTTCAGCATCTTGGATTTAAAAGATGCATACAATCAAGTGCCCCTTGACGAAGCGTCCAGCGGGCTATGTGTCATTAACACGCACCGCGGGCTTTTCCGGTATAACAGACTTCCGTTTGGAATAGCTTCCGCACTGGCCATTTTTCAAAGAAAGATGGATGCAGTACTCGGCGGACTTCCGGGTGTTCAAGCCTACCTTGACGACGTGCTAGTGTCAGAAGGCAAGAGTGATAACGGAGAGCAGCTCAAGAGAGTGTTGGAGCGCTTCCGAGAGCACGGCGTTAAACTTAGGATTGACAAATGCAAATTTCGGCAACCTTCTGTGACTTACCTTGGCCATCGTATAGATCGACAAGGCCTCCACCCCATTGAAAAGAACGTAGACGCCGTCATGCAAGCCCCGCGCCCCCGTAACGTTAGCGAATTGCGCTCGTTCCTTGGCATGCTCACGTTCTACGCCCGTTTCCTGCCCAATATGTCGACCGTGCTCAGCCCCTTGTATCAGCTCATGGAAAAACGAGCCCGTTGGCAATGGCGGGAACCGCAGCAGTCAGCGTTCGAGAAAGCGAAAGAAATGTTGAAGAATGCACAGCTTCTCGTTCATTTTGATCCCAACAAAGAACTGAAGCTAGAATGTGACGCTTCCCCGTATGGCGTGGGTGCTGTTCTGTTTCACTCGGCGGGAAATGAGCACAGACCAATCGGGTTTCGTTCCAGAACGTTAACAAAAGCGGAGCGAAACTACTCGCAGCTGGAGCGAGAAGCCTTGGCACTGATTTTTGGCGTTTCTCGTTTCCGTGACTACCTCCTAGGTCGGCAATTCACCCTGGTAACCGACCATCAGCCACTGCTGGGACTGCTCAAGCCTGACCGCCAAACGCCGCCGATGGCCGCCGCGCGCATTCAACGGTGGGCACTGTTCCTGGGAGGCTACCAGTACAAGCTACAGTACGTTCCGGGGAAACAACTACTGACAGCAGATGCCCTCAGCAGACTACCAGCCCCGGCGGCAGCGGAACCAGTAGCCGAAGGGGACCCTCCCGAGTACGTCCTGTCGTTGGAGGCCCTGGACGAAGGTATAGTGACGACGCACGAGTTGCAGGAGCTCACTGCCAAGGACTCATTGTTAGCCCATGTCGCAGAATACATCTTGCATGGCTGGCCTCGAACAACAAGTGGAATGGCGCCCGACTTGCTGCCTTTTTTTGATCGTAAAATGGAGCTGTCGATGGCTCACCGGCTAATCTATTGGGGCAACAGAGTCGTCATACCACGGAAGGCGCAGGAAAGAATGTTGCAACTTCTACATGAAACACACCAGGGCGCCTCGTCAATGAAAGCGGTGGCACGGTCACTGTTTTGGTGGCCGGGGATGGACAGGGAAATTCAGGAATTGTCGGCGCAGTGTGTAAGCTGTGTAGAAAACCTGCCCTTGCCTGCGGCAGCACCACCAGTAAGTTGGCCGAAAACGGCCGAGAGGTGGTCCCGGATCCACATCGATTTTGCGGGCCCATTAGCCGGCAAGATGATACTTGTGGTGGTAGATGCTCACACGAAGTGGATTGAAGCAATACCTATGATGCACGCGAACACAGCGGGTACTATTCGCTGCTTACGAAGTCTGTTTTGTCGGTTCGGAGTGCCACGCACAATCGTGTCCGATAATGGCACGCAATTTACGAGCCAGGAGTTCGCCACGTTTGTAGCAAGAAACAATATTGTGCACTTGCGTACAGCGCCTTTCCATCCTCAGTCAAATGGAGCAGCGGAAAGAGCCGTGCGAACCCTCAAGGATGGCTTGCGGAAAATGCAAGATGGCCTACTAGAAGATAACATCATGCGCCTGCTATTCCATTACAGGAGAACTCCGCAAAAAGAAGGAAAGTCACCCTCGGAGTTGCTTCTCGGTTACCAGCTGCGGTCCCGTCTTGACACCTGCCTGCCGCCCAGGGATGAGAACTTGTCGCCGGGTGCTGACGACTGGACCATCTCGCCAGGAAGCAGCGTCTACGTGCGCAACTACGGTGCCGGCAAAAGATGGACGCCTGGACGCGTAAAAGCTGCGTCAGGGGCGAGAATGATAGCAGTGGACACACCAAGAGGGTTAGTGCAGCGTCATATCGACCAAGTCCGCCGACGCCGCGAATCGACGCCGGGGTCTGCACCTGCGGGAACGACTGAAGGCGCGGACGCTGAAGCTGAACCTGCCAGCGTGACTACTCCTGTCCCGTCTCCTGCGTTGCAACGCACGTCCAGGCGGAATGAGCAAGACCGAAGCCCAGAGCTACCGGCCGCGGATGGTCGGAGTGGGGTTTCCACACCAGCTGCTACGGAACCTCCAGTCGCTACGGACGAACAGTCTCCTGAAGCGATCCTGCATCAGCCCACGCTGAGGAGATCGACAAGAGTTAGGAACCCGGTACAACGGTTCCGCTTTTAAGAGGAAAGAAATGTTGTATTTGTTTTTTGTTTGTACCGCCAGCAAACCCAGCTGCGCGCGCACCATTTCGTTTCGGCCCGGTGCGCCGTCATTCTCCCTCTTTCCCCCCTCCCTTCACCCTCTCTTATGCCCATGTATATAACCACGCGGCGGACAATAAAGACGGTTGTTGGCTGCCCGACCCTTGCTGCTTCGCTGCGCGCGCCTGGGTTACTACAGCAAGTTTCTTTAAGAAGATAAACGCTGACCTAAAGTGGCGCGAGAAAGAGGACGATGAAGATGACGACCTTCATCCTCCAGCTGAAGACACCACAGAGCAAGCAGGACAAAACATTGGAACGGCTAGACAAGACGACCGTCAGGAGACAGCCAGTCGATACCCTGCCAGAGCTTCAAGAGGGCTCAAGCCCCCACGCTACCGGAACTGACAGTGAACTGTTGAAAGTGTTTGAACATCATTTGTATTTCATTTTTAACTTCTTTTTTTTACACCTTGCCTAAGTTGTTTGCTTCAGTCATTAAGGTAGGGGGGAATGTTGTGTTTCGGTTTCAGTTTCGATATTTTAGCAAGCCATTCTGTAAGCCAAAGAAAGGCAAGCGAATCCAAGAGGATCCATTTCGGCACCATGAATAAAGACTGTTATCAGTTTACATAACCGGCCTCTTCTTTCTGGTTCAAACCACCAGACACAACATGTGCTTCCGCTGGCTCTGCACCCTGAATGGTAAGGGACCCCCAGTAAAGGCCAGGCCAAATTTAGTATGTGTTTAGTTGTCTTGCTGGCAACCACCTTTCTGAAGGCTGAGCCACTTTTGGGGCGAATTTTATTGGCAGTAAAGGAAACTACCTTCAAATGAGCTTATCAGGTTGCACTTTAAGCCGCTTTGCCAGAAGACAAAGCGGCTTACGTCACGCTTGTGCACCCTGGCAAGTCAACTAAAGAAGATGAAAGAAGCGGCTGGCGATACGCCAGCCGGACATGTCAGTGTACACCGAGATATTTTCATCGCACTAAGCGCATTTGAATTGTAAAAGTAATCAACCCATTGGACCATGTTTATATAAAGAAAACGAATGTACACTGCACTGTGCTCAAAATTATCAGTGTGATGTCTAACACAATAATATTTTTTCCTACTCCCTACAGGTGTCCGTTCATCCAGTGAGAGAGGCTCTGAAAGTTGATGGCTCGAACGTGACTCTTCAGGCTATGCCTGGCATCACCACACGCCACGTGCAACCCAACAATTTTGAAAACATGAGGGTGACATATGCTTCTCAACTCTTCGGCGAGACTGTTCAACAACTCTTCGGTGAGACTGTGGCATATTACCGTTAAGAGTTCATCCATTAAAAAAGAAGCAATTTTTTCAATGCTATGTATAGTTAAGAGTTCAAAACCATATGCTTTGACCTTGATAGATCTACTTGCAAGTTTCAAATGATGTTATGCCCACACCAACCTGAATGTACCAATCACATTTTGACAATACTTGTCATTCATGGTCGCTCTCGAATTGTGCTTCCCTATTGGTAGAAAGAGTAATTCTGTCTTTGTGTTGTGCATTTCTAATGCTTCAAAAAATTTACAGGGAATTAAGCCCTCCAGTTATATATTATGTTTACAAAACTATAACAAAAAGAAAAACAAAAGTTTAAGTTTTTCCTTGCACAGCTCTGGTTAACACATATATTTCCAATTTCTCCAGGTGGCCTGATGTACTATGAAAGAGCAAAGAAGCCAGAGCCTGAGCGTCGCCAGATCCTGGAGCTCCAGACGGTGGTACGGGACATTCTGAAAGACTTCTTGCCTGATGTTGCGAGGCAGGGCAGGAGGGTGCAGGCTCCGAAAGAATAAAATGGAAGTGATTCCTTATACCGTTTCACAGTGGAATTATTTGCACAACGGCAAGTACATACTAGTTAAACCAGCGTGACAAGTCAACCAATGTGACCAGTTGAACCACCATGACACGTTCAACCACCATGACCAGTTCAACCACCATGACCAGTTCAACCAGTATGACCAGTTCAACCAGTATGAAACTGGTCAAACTGGGGCAATATCCAAGTTTGAAACTGGTACCAGTTTGAACTGGTTACCAGTTTAAACTGGTCTTTCCAATAGGGTATACGCAGTCATCGGGCTGCAACACACACCCCACGCCCCAGCATTTTTTAATTCCTGTTTCCTGCCTCAGCTTCTACAGTCTTGCCAAGTCTGTCTCGGGTGAAAATGCTGAGCCAAGTGTGTTGAGTTCACTGCTCGAGGCTGATACAGGAGGGGTAGGGTCAAAGCACACCAAGCAACCTCTAATCTATCGACTGATTGACGAGGGTGATCTGGTCTTTTGCATGATGCAAAGTGCTCCAGTTGAGGAAGCAGCTCAGTGACCCGAAGACCTGCACTAGTCTTGCCTGCCATATTTTTTTAAACTTGACGATTAATTTTTTTATATATTAAATTGACCATTTTGATCCGCACGCACACAAACACCTTTGTTTGTGTGTGGCGCAGAGTGACTAGTCAAGCTCTGCAAAGGCGAGCCCACCACTAGGATTGTTCAAATCAACAAGAACCACTGAGCAGCTCTGAAAATTGACGTCGGGAATGTACTTCATTCGGAAAAAAGATTAATGGAGTGTGAAGTCACAGTCCGCAAATGGAGTCATGTACAGGGTTTCAAGGGCTCAGGATCTGAAGTGCAAAGCTTGCAAGACGTGCGTCCATGACTACTCCTGCACATGTCTCACCCACGTCGCACGCCTGCCTTCCATGCCTTCCATGGCACTGCCTTCCATGGGTTTTTGCGTGATGACACCCGCCGTGGTGAACGACCAGCATCACATGCTTGAAAGCATCAAGGACTTGCAGGCGACAACAAGCCTCCCGTTGCTCTCGGAAACAGCGGAAAAGCTTGTGACTGCTTAAACGGCAATTGGGCATCTTTCAGAAGGAGGCTTTTCGGACGAGGCTGTTCACAGAGTGAAGAAACTGATGTTGGATGCAACGAAGAAGCCAAGACTGTTGTTGTGTTGTTTTTGTGTTATCCGTTTTTTTGTTCTTCCTAGTGCCATGGTTTTGAGTTATGGCGACTTTCTACACCCTGCAATAGAGCAGCACCGTTGTACACACTTTGTCGAGTCTAGAGAACACATGTTTGGAGTAGATGTGCAACGAAGCCCCTAGATGAAGAGAAGCTAGCTCAATTTGAGTAAAGATTTGTTGTCGCTTTTCTCAATTGGAGGTGATATGCTGTGTCTGTGTCTTCTGTATCTGTCGTCTTGTTGCGCTTTTTAATCATTGTGATATGCTACTTAATATTCTGCCATCACAAGTTAGTTCAAGTTACTGCAAGGAGTTAAGGAGAGCTTGAAAGAAATAAGATTTTTTAAAAATATTGGTGTGCAATAAATATTGTTGTGCATCAAGGTGCGCTTTGCGATCGCAAAGCGCACCTTCATGCGGTAGAATCGGATTTGGTTAAAAATCCGAAGAAATTCTGGACATACGCTATATCGCGATGCGGAAAGAATATTAGGTCTGACTCTTTTGGACCGCGGTCAAGATGGGAGGTGCATGGCCGAGTTGTTTGCAGACCATTTTAGGTCAGCTTAGAAGGATCGTACGGACTCCACATACACAGAGTTGCTCCACCTGTCCGAGTTCAGCAAACTGGTGAATTGCATCCATGTCGACGAAGAATGTTTCGAGCTTTCCATTGAAAAAATGAAAGGCACATTACCTTCTGGTCACGACAGAATACCCACCGCAATTGTCAAATCTTTTCATGAACTGTTCACACCCATACTATCCACAATATTTAATAACTCTTTAAAGTCTAGAATATTCCTCATAATATGGAAAACCACCCCGGTTCTTCCGGTCTTGAAGTCAGGAAATAATGATGTTCTTAACTACCAGCCTGTTTCCCTTCTTTCTTCCTTTTCAAATCTTTTCAAAATGGTAGTGCATCAATTCCTGTCTTTCAAGTTTCGCAACGTAAAAATTCCTAATCAACATAACTTCATACCTGGCAGATCAACAACCACTAATCTTGTAACTTTTATATCAACCGCAGCTCGTGTGGTCTGTAACAGAAGTCAGCTCGACATTATTTACTTGGACCTGAGCAAGGCTTTCGGTGTTGTGAATCAGAGGATGCTATTGTCTAGGCTTTCCACCTCTGTGTGTGTGTGGCTCATTTGAGTGGCTGAAGAGCTATTTGCACAGCAGAAATGCATACGTCTGTGTCAACAATGTGTCATCTTTGTTGTGTAAGACATGCTCTCGTGTTCCTCAGGGATCTGTTAGGTGTCCTTTTGTTTTCAATTTTTGTAAATGATGTCTCCAGTGTTATTTCAAATTCCATGTTCCTTCAGTACACTGACGATATAAAAATCTACAAGGAAATAGTGATGCCAGAGGATTGCACTAAGCTTCAGGAAGACGCATTTTCCTTCTTCAGGTGCTGCTTAGATAATGATATTTGTTTAAACCGTTCTAAAACCAAAGTCATGACTTTCTCTCGTAAGATGCATAATACCGCTTGTTTATATAATATCCCCGGCGAAATCCTGTCTCGTGTCGATGAAATGAAAGATCTCAGTGTCATGTTTGACTCAAACCCGAGATTCGATAGCCATGTAACCAGGGTGGTCAACTCGTCTCTCAGCACTTTGGGTGCGGCATGTCGTGAACAAAAGAGTTTTAAAACCTGTCTGCATTTCTCACATTGCAGGTCACAGCTGGAGTACACGTCGGTTGTGTGGAATGGCATTTCCCAAACCAATTCTGTGGGGATTGAGCGAGTTCAAAAGAAGTTTATTTCTATTATGAAACATCGCTACCTTAAGGAGGATGTACCTCGTAAGAATTACGAAGATGCACTAAAACTTTTTGAATTTCTTAACCTGCGCCGGCAACGGGAAAAAGCAGATTTGTTGTTTTTGTTTAAGATCATGCACGGCCTAATTAATTCACCATAAATTTTGACTCAAGTGATTCTTAGGGTTCCACACGTACCTACAGATACCTTCCAAACTGCTGAAGTTTTGGTTTTATTCAAAATATTATTAATCATATACAATTTGTCATAATACTTGTTGCAGTTGTTGAATTCCAAATTAAAGGCCGTTCCCGAGGCCGTTGTTTCAGTTTCCGATCCAACACTTTTTCGTTCAGAGTTAACCACATATATTTTAGCTAATTAAAAATGTGTAACGATGTTCTTTACTTGTGAACTGGGCACTATCTATATTTTGAATTACTCGAGGTGTTAACGGATGTGTGTATTATTATGTTTTGTCATTATGTGCTTTATGTCACCCAGCTGTGCAAATGTTTGGTTTAGTATTTTGATGCACGCAGTTGTATATTATTGTTTGTATGGAGTCTGCGTGCTCGATGCCATTCCTTATTCATGTTAATCAGACTGTATAGTCCCCCCTCATGTAATGCCTTTGAATAAATAAATAAAGGACGTGGAGATAAAGACAACAAAAAGTAGTTAATTTCAGTAAGCATTACACGCAGACATTTGTATGGTCACGCATACCTTTCACGCAGCAGGGAAAAGCTCACGTCAAGCAAGCCCGCGCTCATTGCATTGGCGGAATAGGCTGACATAATCGCTCATGCAGTAAAACACGTTTCAGGTGGATGAACCGAAAGGACGAAAATATTGACATGATGAATTAGTACCACAACATTTTCGGGAGACAAACATTCTAAGGAGTTCAGAGCACAATGTTTGCACCCTGCTTCCTTTTGCTTTTTGTTCTCAATTTGAAACGTTACTGTATTGCTGTATATCCAAAGAACCGCTTTAGCCAGGCAATCACACGGTTGTTTCTCCGTATAGTATTCAAATGCGCAACGCAAATTTCTTTAGGGTGAAGCACACCTTCACTAATGCTTCAGCATTATTACGTTAAGCAGCAGTGTGTAACGCTGAAGTTTAGGCTAGTTGGTATTTCATGGTTAAAAATTAAAAACAGTGGAAAGACATGGACAAGGATGAGAAGGAAAAAACAGCGCTGTGTTTATCTATTTTCTCGTTCTTGTCAGTGTCTTTGCACTGTTTTTCTTTTTTTTTTAGCAGTGTATAACGGCGAACTAGCACTAATTAATGGCAGTAATTAGTGCTCAAAATTAGAATAGTATTTTGGGCGGCTGACCGGTGTTCTACAAGAAGCCGTCATAGAGTTGGGAAGGGGAACTTTTTTCGCGCCATCTTGCCGCGAGCGACACTTAAAAGCATTATATCGCATAATGTGAAAGATCTCACTCGAAGCTTAAGATTGATCATGATCGCCGCCTTTGTTGCACTTCCTGAGTGATGACTCATTTGCAAAAGGTACGGTGAGGTGCGCGGAAAGTTGAAATTCTTTGTGCGACTGGGTGCTCGTGAGGATCATGAGTCACTGAATTTTATCGCAGCTATGCGAACGTTATAGTTGACGCAATGATAAAACTTTATGCCCACCGGCACCAACTTGGCAACAGGAGCCGAAATCACCACGAGCCTTTTTATGCCACAGGGAGAGGACCGCTAACCGTTTGGAGCGCTTCCCCAACTCTGACGTTACCGCGCCGCTTTGAAGCGCCATCAGTCCGTTGGTGTTTCACCATCTGTCCTAAAGCAATGAGCGAACGCTGAGGTGTGACAAAAGCGACCCCCCCCCCCATACCCCCTCTGCCCTCAACAGCTGGTTGACACATTGCGGACGGCGCTGGTAAGGAGTCTGCAAGAACAAGCCCCCACCCCCCACAGGACCCAGCGCGTCGACATGGCAGAGGAGCAGGCAAGCGACACCCGAACTCTGATCCCTGAACTCCGCGCAGAAGTTGCGAAGCGAGAGTCTCCTCGCCCACTAAGATGGCCCGGGAGCTTACGTTGACCAACCCAGCCAAGATAATAACAGCGCTCACCGTGACTCATCATGGCCATGGTCCTCAGACTAACGTCATCATGCAGACTAATGCAATCACCACTCATATCCACCCCAAGACTCGCGTCTTGATTCAGCTCATGCGTCTCAAAACTCACGATCACACTCAAAAGATTTCAAAACTCACGCTCATGAGTACTTCACTTAGAGCTCAAGCTCACACTCATGAGTCCTCAGAACTCACGCTCCATCAGTTTTCAGAAATCACACTCATGAGTTCTCAGAACTCATGATCACACTCACGATCAGACTCACGCTCATGCGTTCTCAGGAGTCGCACTCAAGTTCTCAGAACTCACGATAACACTCACACTCAAAATTTTTTGAGACTCGCGGCCTCACTCACGATCACCTCAAATCTGACAGTGAGTGAGAGTGATTGTGAGTGATCGCACTCATGAGTGAGAATGCCAAGGTATGCCAGTAGCCCACTTGATATAGCATGCCTCCTGGAAATGCCAGACAAAAAGCCGCGGCTTTCAAGGGACGCTAACGTGTTGCAGTTTTGGGAGGAGAGAAGGGAACGCCATCCAGAACTCTACGCATGGCGCGAGTAGCCCTGGGAGTGCCTGCGACTCAAGTCAGCGTGGAGCGAGCCTTTTCTGCACTGAAGTTCAATTTAGCGTCTCCGAGGTGCCGTCTTTCCCCAGATATGCTTGATGATGTCCTGCTTCTTCGGTCAGCTGCCCAACATTAAACTGCGCTTTCACCCACGTCCCAAGGTGCCCCAGCATTAGCTCGTTCGTTCCACACAGTAATGTGAGCCTTTGCTTTGTATGTGTAACACTTCTATAAAATATGCATAGTTTATATTTTGCTGCCATCAATTGTTTTTGTAGCATATGAGTACGAACCGGTTCGAACCTGTTTGAACCTTTATTTTTTCACTCTGGAGTTGAACCAGAGCTGAACCCTTTGCCCTGAACCGGAACTAAAACCGAAATGAAAAACATTTTGGTTCGACACCTTGGTATTTGATGATAACCGATAGTTTCTCAAAATGGGTGGAATTACACGCGCTGAGGAAGCTGGTCTCTAAACGCATTTGGGAGAAATTGTTAGAAACTTTCATGCGCTTCGGCACACCCACATGTATCATTAGCGATGATGCTAGTTACTTTACTAGCAAAGTGTTCACTGGCTCCTGCTGGGCACTTAACATAAAGCAAAGCACAAGAGGATAACACCCTACCACCTCAGGCTAATATCAGAGAGTGAACCATAACTCAAAGAATATTCTGATCGCACTAACTGAGAGACACAGGGACTGGGACGAGCAGATTGTCGAAGTGGGTTTTGCAAGCCGGACGACCGTGAACAGATCGGCTGGGTTAACGCCCACGCTTCTAAACTTGAGTAAGGAGTTACCGTCTCCACTGGAGAACGGGTTACGAAATAGCCAAAGTTCAACAGAGCACCCACTCCCTAAATATGTGGCGGAGTTGAAAGTTTGCTTTTTGGATGTGCTGCACGACGCCAGAGAGAACCTCGATGCCGCAAGGATCGAACAGGCGGCCCAGTACGATAAAAGTCACCGTCACCTGGACTACAAGGTGGTGGTGGGGGGGGAACCTTGTACTGAGGAGAACCCATGCTTTAAGCAACGCGGCAAGCGGCTTTGCAGCCGCTCGCCGTGTTAGCACACTACCCAGTATTACACACGCAGAGTAGGAAAGCCTTGTTTAGACAGCATCCCCTTTTCGATAAACGGCATTTCTCTAAACCGTAATTCGATGAAACGCGCCCGTTCTCTAGAACATGCTACATGCCGATCCATAAGGGGTCCGCGAAACACCAAGCTAGTGTCTATTCTACTGGCAGTTGCCTCCCATTGGCCCATCAGCAACTCAGATTGCCTTTTCTCTAATGAGCCGCCCCAGACTGTTGCCTCGAAGCGGCGTGTACGGGTGGGCCCAGGTGGGTTAACATTTTTGCGATGAGCCGCCAGACTGCCGCCGCGAAGTGGCGTAAGCGCAGTGTGGGGGGGGGGGGGTTAACACGCGCCCCCGTTACAATGTCAACTGTTCGCTAGAACGTTATTCGGCGTCTGAAACGTGCTTCCACAAAATACCGGGAGAAAAATAAAGTCTGTATTCTACCGGCAGTCGTCATATAATTTCAGACAGCCAATGGGAGGCGAATGCCGGTAGAATTTCGGGAAATTATTCTCCCGGCAGGTTTCACGTGGCATCAGGCGGCAATGGGATGGGACTGCCGGTAGAATTTCGAAAAACATTTTTCTGCCGGCTGCCGGTAGGAAGACTGGCAAACACCAATAATTGAGAACCACTGCCTTGAACAATGCTTGTACTATCACGATCAATACGAGTGCGAACACCGCTCCGCGTGGCCCGCGGTACTATCAGTGCCCCCTGTCGACTGCTCTTTGAAGTATGCGTGCACCTTGGTTTCGAGACATTTCGTCTCTAGCGATCGCGCACCACTCTGCACTTCCGGGTCGTCTGCTGCGAAAAACGGTCAGCGAAACCGCGAAACTGTTCACCAATGACGAGCATTTTTTGCTAGCAATGTGCCCCAGCAAAAATAACTTGTATAAACATCTTTAGGTTCATCCTTTTGATTAGGAAGGTTTAGTAAAATAATACCCGATACCTCACCGACAACATTAAGGTTTCAAAACAACTAAGCTTGGTAAAAGCTTGGTTTGCTGGCCAAGTTGGTAATTGACAATCATATTAAAAAAATCGCAAAAAAGACTGGACAAAAAAGACGAAGAAGCGCTTGTCCTGTGTGCTGCTTTGCCCTTTTTGTTCTGTCTTTTTTGCACTATATTTAAAATCAACTAAGACTGCCTATTATTTACTTTGCGCGAGTTTTGCGATAGCAAAGGACCACCAACTCACACAGGCAAGAAGTTAGCACGGTGCGAGCGTGGATGATACCTTTCATCATAAAAAACAGCGCGAAAGAAACAATGATTTTGTTAAGAAACATACTGGACGTCCTCGTCGTTTTTTTCGCGCTGTTTTCCAAGGTGAATTCCCACCGATTCGCCCAAATATCCATTCTTCTAAATGATACCCTTCGCTCCTTAGCACTGAAAAAGCAACATGACACAGCATAAAGTTCAGTGTCGCTGCGGGTTATCGTGCGATAACCAGACCACTACTTTGCAGCTCGAACGCATTTGTCAGGGGAATAATCTACTAAAACTTCCTAAGCAAAAGGATGACCCTAAAAATATTTATACACATATTTTTGCGGGCGCACATTACTAGCGAAAAATGCTCTTTGTCATTGGTGAAGAGTTTCGCGGTTTCGCCGACCGTTTTTCGCTAGCAGACGACCCGGAAGCGCAGAGTGGTGCGGCGATTGCTAGAGACGATTAGAGACGATACGTCTTGGAACCAAGGTGCATGTGTACTTCAAAGAGAAGTCGACATAGGGGCACTGATAGTACCGCGTGACACACGGAGCGGTGTTCGCACTCATATTGATTGTGGTAGTACTATTTGATGCTTGAGCTGCACGAGCTCACTCTTGTAGCTTGTGCTACGCTGCCACTTACCCCTTCGGACGTGCCTTTCAAGTTTCAACTTACTTGCAGAGGTTCGCTTGGGTTTGGTGGTAGACATGACGGCATCGGAAGCACGAGTTTCGAACATGGCGTTGTTGCAGACCTTGTAGCAAGTCGCATCGCCCAGTGAAGTAGCAGGCAAACTGAAGTTTATCGACTTGAAGAGTAGACTGGCAAGTCCACAGGGCAAGCCCTTGTGTAGCGTCCTCATTCCCGAACGTTCCAAGTTCGGGAATGTTCCATGTTCCGAGCAGGTTCCGCACTGTGTTCCGCCCCCTTGAATGACAAGACAAACGAGCGCAAACAAGAGCATGACCATGGATGGCCATGGCATGGAGACCAATGAGTTGTGAAGGAAGGGCGGTAGCTCCCGCAACCTAGCCATCATCTTGAAAGTATAATGGAGTTATGGATGGATAGATACTAATGGCTGTACCGTTTATAACGGGCGGTAGCTTGTGCTATCTAGCTCAGCAATAGAAAACAAGCAAAAAAAAAACTGTACCAAAAGAACTTGTAATTGGGCTATCTGCAAGTTCCAGCCATTGAGCTCAGTGGTTCCAGTAAATACAGGGTATACAGGAACAGGGTAGACATAGTAACCCTGGAGAGAAAAGACCAAAAATTTTTTCTGCGTACACTGGTTAGTACATTCGTTACTACTAAAACAACATAACGCGAATGACAAAAAATTATATTATTCGTTTTCATACCTTTGTGCTTCGTATTTCTAGTTTGTGCCGCTCACTGGAGTGTGTACCACTTGGAGCCCAGATCTGCCCAGATCCAAGACCAGTCTGATCATCTGCTCGGTACCGGAGGTGTCTGGCCGAGGAAGAGAAAAAAAAGCGGACGCGGTCGCAACTAATGCACGACTCCACAGTTTGTGCCAAAGGATCGGGGCACGTTTTCTGGACCTAACAAAGGTTCTAGGAACGAGGTGCTTTGCTGGAAAGAGTCTGCACTACTCTAAGGAAGGGGTACGGCGAGTGGCCAGGGCAATAACCGAGGAGGTAGCCCCTTTTTTAGGGCAACAAAGGCGCCCGTATATGCCTCGGAAAGAAAGTGGGACAAGAAGGGGAAGGGCCCCCAACACGGAAGTGCTGTGGCAGGTGGTCGAGCAGCTGGTGAGAGACCGAAACAACAGGTACCCTCACCAAGGGAGTGGACGCGGGTGGTAAATGGGGGTGAGGCGAGGCAGCGGGACCAACAGTCAACAAACGAGGTGAAGGAGGACCGAAACGATGCCCCGCGGAAAAGGAGACGACGAAGGAGAGCGAAAAGAGGAACAAAGCAAGCCTTCCTGAACATACAGGGTGGTCGGGTCCAGCGCAAGTGGGAGGAGATATTCCAGACAATGACAGATGAAAAAATAGAGCTGTACGGTATAGTGGAGACCCACCTTCGAGAAGCGGAAATGCCACGATACACTCAAGGTTGTGCTAGGAGGCGTGTAACAGAGAGGTAGGAGAGAGGAGGGGAGGAGGCATTGGGGTACTCTTTGCCCCGAATCAAGGATGGATCAGGGCAAGATCGAGTTGCCGGGAACACCTCTGGATGACGGGGATGCTAGCAGGATGTAAGACTGCAGTGGCGGTGGTCTACGTGTGGTTAGGAAGAACTGCCAAGGAGAGGAATAGGGAGCTATGGGAGTGCAGAGTATCATATACTCCTGTTAGGGGGCTTTAATGCACAGTTGGACAGCCTGGATGGGGCCACGGATGCCAACGGCCAGGAGTTACTAGAAACGGTGCATCAATTCAATCTGGTCAACGGGAACTTGCAACCGAAATGCGAGGGATTCACCATGTGGTCGTCGGGGGACCGGAAGTCTTGCATAGATTTTGCGGTCATGTCACCTGGTCTGTACGACCGCTTAACCAGGATGGTCATTGATGAAGAGGGGGATCACAGTGTTGGAAGTGACCACAACAGAATGTTGATGGAATTTGCGGGAGAATGAAACACGAGAGGGGAGGCAACGAGTGCAAGGGGTTTCTTACGGAACGAGACATAGACCAGATAGCGGAGCGACTGGAGGTGACGCCGGAGGCAGAGTATGAACGCATAATGGAGCGTGTACGACAGGAGCTGAAGAAGAAAAGGCGCAGGGTGGGCAAACGACAGAAGTACAACCTGAAACGATGGTGGGACCGGGATGTACGAGTTGCAATTAGCGCCAGAAAGGACGCGTGCCGCAAACATCAGACGGCGGTGAGCGCCCGGTGGCCCGAGCAGGCACGGAGGAGCCTTTGGGGAATCTACAGAGACAAGAAGGAAGCGACAGGCTTTTATCCAGGAGAAGCTTCGCAATGTGGATCGAGGGTTCCTGGAGGATTTGAGAAGTGGTCGGGATGCACCAAGAAAATTCCGGAGACATATGCAGAGGTCTGCAACATGCATGCGACACCCAAACAGCTGCTGCGTCACCCGGAATCAGAAGTCCTATCAGAGACGGAGGGTCTGCAGTTTGTGGCGACGAAAGTCGCGGCCGAGTTTGTAAGAGAAGAAGGCAAGGTGGACGAAGTAGAGTGTGATCCAGGGACAGAGTGTGATCCAGAGACTTTGCATTAAGGGAGTGCTTCAGTGAAATGCTGAAGACTGGAGAGATACCGCAGGACTGGTGCCACAGTAAAATGACTTTCTTGTATAAGGGTCCTGGGGAAAGAAGTCGATTATCATTGTACAGGCCGATCACGGTGACTCCGGTGCTGTACAGAGTCTTCGCCCAAGTGCTAAGGAGGAGACTACAGGCATGGGCGGAAAGAGAGGGGATCGTTGGCGAATTGCAGAATGGGTTCCGCAGAGGACGGCGCCTGGAGGATAACTTGTTTGTTCTCACACAGTGCATTGAGATGGCACGCACGGAGGGGCCGGAGCTATGGGTGGCCTTCCTCGATGTGGAGAAGGCATATGACTGCATCGAACAGGCGGCACTGTGGCAGTCGCTACGCAACAAAGGACTTCCCTGGAGAGTGGTGGATCTCTTGCGAGAACTGTACAGGGGTACGAAGGTGGTGGTGGAGTGGCAAGGGGTGCGGTCAGGGATGGTGCCTATAGGCCGTGGTTTCAGGCAGAGCTGTCCGCTGTCCCCGCTGCTTTTCATGAGTGAAATGGAGGCCGACTTGGAGGGATGTGGGCATGGTTTTGACGTGTCATTCATGCTAGACGGGCGGAAGGCGTCCCAGACGCTCCCAGGTCTGCTTTACGCAGATGATATTGTGCTGACGGTGAGCTCGAGGCCCGGTCTACAGGGGCTTCTGGATACGTGTACGCGGCATGGGGACCGGCTGGGACTACGGTTCAGCGCCCAGAAATGTGCTGTGTTACGTTGGGGGAGTCTGGGAGGACGGACGGAGAGTGAGCCGGTAACCCTGCAAGGGAAGAGCATTCCGTTCGTGTCCGCATACCGCTACCTGGGAGTCAGGCTGTCGACGGGTCCAGACTATTTGGCGGAGTATGAGCAGGGGGTGCGAGAGAAGGCGCTACGAGGGCAACGCGTCCTCAAGGCCAAGGCTCTATGGTCATTTAACAAACTGGAGGTGGTACGCGGCCTATGGAAGGCAGTGACGGTGCCGGGACTGACGTTCGCGAACGCGGTGCTGTGTCCGTCAGCCGCCACGCGGGAGTACTTGGAGAGGAGGCAGCGCGAAGTGGGAAGGCTGGCCCTCGGCGCTCATGGGACGACACCAAACGAGGCAGTGCAGGGCGACGTCGAGTGGTCCTCGTTTGAGGCCCGTGAGGCGGTGGCGAAGCTCAGTTTCGAAGTGCGCGCCTGGGGCCTCGGACAGGAGCGGCGGGTACATCAGATGCAGAGGTGCCTACTCTACACCGGGGCGGCAACCCGATGGACGAGGAGAGTCCGTGCGCTGTCGAATAAGTATGGAGTGCCGCTGCCGTCGATCAACAGGCTGGAAGATACAAGCATAGGATTGAAGGAGCTGCGTGAGCAGGTCAGAGCTGTGGAGACCCGGAGGTGGGAAAGAAAGGCAGCTGACAAGCCGGCACTCCAGACCTACATCAGCAACAAGAAGGAGATCTGCAAGGAGCAGTTCTTTGATAATACTACATAATACTCTTGGAAGCAGCCTGCTCTTCGAGACTCGCGCCGGAATGTTGAGAACGAAGCGGTGGCAGGTGAAATGTGGAAGAGTCGATGATGATGATGATGTATGTAGCTATCTCCTTTGAACGGGGGGTCAGGGGGGGTCACGTAATAATCGCGTCCAAGCCGGTGGGCTCCTTTGTGTAGCCCGTCACATTATTATCTTTTTTTTCCACCAATTCGCCAGCCGTTGCGTTTTTATGTGCGCCATCTGCGGGGAAGAGGAGGAGACTATGGAACACCTGGTCACCTGGTGCTGAGGTGCAGGTTGCTACGGCCAACTACGGCCGCTTCAATGGCTCTCGGTTTTGTTGGCCAACCGCAAGAGGGAGACATGGGAGCCAGTGATATTGGGGGCGCGGCTGGTGCGCTGGGGGCCCAGCAGCTCTGGGCAGCAGGGGGGAACGGTGCGAACGTGATTGAGACGACAAAGCGGCGACTGGAGAACTGAAGAAGGAAATCCTGCGGGGTAGCGGGAGTTTCTTATTCCTAAGGACAATTAATGGCTAGGACACATACGGAGATCCGTACTGTAGTTTCCGCCCGTTAAAAAGGGAATAGCCAACAGATCCAAATCCAAATCCAAATCCAAACCTCCTCCCCTTTTCAAAATGGCAGCGTAGGTCGCCTATCTTTTGGTTACTTTTGGCGTTGCTTCGGTGCTCGGGTGGTTGCGCGAAACTGGGAAAACAAAGTTCAAAGGCGCGTTTGCCAAGCCGGCTGTCGCCTCCGAGACGATGGAGAAGGCCAAGGGCGCCGACCCGACGTCACCGAACCACAAGGGCCAGGCGCTGAAGCCGGCCAACAACGGGTCGCTGGAGGGGCTCGAGTCCAAGTCGAGCTCACTCAACTCCAAGCTGGGGCCGCGGTCCGTGGGAAGCCACAGTTCTCACTCGCCGTCGCTGTGCTCGTCGTCGTCCACGTCCACCGAGAACATGCAGCTCGCCCAGGAGCTCAAGGTGAGCGTGCCGACGCCCCGGGACGTCTCCAGCTGTCTCTCTCCATGGCAGGGAGGAGGACGAGCCAGCGACATCAATGCCGAGTTTCACTTGTCCCGCCTCCACCTTCCTAGCGTCCATAACACTTGGGCATCTCGTGAGGCTCGAACGCGAATGCGCAGCCAAGGCACCTATGAAGGCAAAGAGAGCGTGCTGGAGGCCGGGCCCCAAAGAGACGTGACGCCGTTTCTCACACTGTCGGTGGAACAGTCGCTTGCCTGCCTTACCCGCTGTCCTGTGTTTCCTCCGTCGTCTGCTACAGCCTGTTCGGTACAGGGTGTTCCCAGCAACCCTTTGGGCGCTGTCGAGGGTGCTGCACGTTTGGTCAAAAGTCTAATGCAGCGGTTGCCCTGCCAAGACGCCGAGTATGATTCCGTTCCTCTGATGTCGATCGAAAGAGCGTGGAAGCCATGCCGGAGTCCTACTCTATCTCGTGCTTACGGAGAATTCTCTCTGTGGATTTGGAGCCGTCTTGGAGTGCTTTTTTTGTTGGTATCTTCTAGGGCTTACAAGTGTGCGCTCGCATTGACCACACATAACCCTTTGACGATCGAGTTTTTAATCCCAAAAGACGTTTCCCAGTGTTTTTTTCTTAGTTATCTAGTGGGAGTGTGCACTGTGCTTGCAGGCTGGTTAGGTTTAGGAGCATCAAACGAAAATATTACAGGTGAAAAGTTGTCACCTTTCTTCCATTTGATTTCATTTTGGCACAGGCCACTTTCGCAACATTCCTGCGGCTTCAGATTTCTAACTGAAGATACTTTACAGAGCTTGTCTGTCAAATAATCAGCTCTCATCCTCTGAGTTTAACTCTGAAGAGCATTGTAAATCTGAATTGGAAGGGCTAGTCTCCAATGGTCACTACCACCAGAGTGGCTGATATGCGAAGTGATCATTATGCGCATGGAGCGTCTAATTTGAAAACTAGAAATAGCCCAGCGAAGTAACACACTGTGTGAATATAAAGTTTATAGCTCACCAAAAACATAAGAAATAGCGACATCTCCCGCAATGCGCGTAGGTTCGCATTTAGGCAGTCACTTTCAAACGTGTAATCACCACTATACATGTACGGCAAAGACCGTCAAAGGGTTAAAGGGACAATGTGCTCTTAGGTCGCTTCAAATCCATCGAGGGAATTCCACATTAGACATAGCCATTACTCTGTTCGAACATATCCACACTTGTGTGTCTTCCTTTCTCTCTATGATACATGTCGTCAGAGCTTGACGAACACGGAGAAAAAGTTCCTGGAAAACTTTTAAACGTCAATTGCGTTTTCGGTAGAATTTTTACTGTTTTATTTATTTATTTATACCGCTCACCTCCATCGAGAGTGGTACTGATTCGTAACACATAAAAAGAGATGTCTTTCCCCCCTATTTGAAACAACAAGTCAAAGGTAGCAGTAGCATGCTGCTATGCAGTTCATTCAATGATAACAGCTTAGTAGCAGTTTAATCAAGGCAACACCAATTCACAGCATACTCATATCTTACATAGTTAATTTACCAAACCACAAACTGTATAACTTCCACTGTCTCCCCCTGTACAGTGCCCTGCAGGTAAACGGTTGCAATGTGCCGGCCTGCAAATTGCCAGTTGAGGGTCCCTGCTGAGTCCCCCCAACCTGACGGAGAGCTTATTGCAGAAAAGGGAGCTGGGACCTTGGTTCCAAACGAAAGGACCCCGGGTGACCCCCAAAAAATCTGTCCTGCACAGGCGCCTGCTAGTGCACTGCATTTGCTGGCAGGCTCGGAAAACTCCGGTATCTGGCTTCAATTGACCAACAAAGATTGCGTCCATGTGTCGAAGGTTGGCCTGAAATTCGAGAGGGATGAGTCGACGGGAAAACGTCGGCCGGTCTAGCTCTGGCGTTGTGACCCAAGAAGCTTTAGAAAAATTGCTAGACTCGTGTTCTCGCCAACCATTGTGTGTTGCCCACCATGCCGCAGATATGATGGCGCTCAAAAAAGGGAAACGGTCGCCTCATTCATATTCCGGTCCACAGTCTTTCAGAAGTTAATAGTGGGCCGTAGGAACCATGGTTGCAAGTGCACTCCTGGTAAGAGTTGCTGTCGAGCTCAATTCGACTCTAATGCTGTGTTTTACCCAAATACACTTTTGCTTCCCTAATTGTTACTGAGAGTGCATTCATCATGCTCTCCCTGTTAACGATGCAATTATTCATCCATTGTTAACTGGGGGTGCATTCATTAGGCAACCAAATAACTTCTTTGTTTTGGTTACTCGTTTAAACTTTTTTTTTTTACATTATAAATGCATCCTCAACCTGTCTAGTAAATTTGTACCTTTGGGTAGGTCATTTCCTTCTTGCGCTTTGCAACAAGGGCCGAAACGGATGCAATTGACAGAGGGCTATATATTCAGTGAAGCAATTTCCCAATGAAAACAACCAAGTTTCTGCATATCGTTGCAGAATGCCCACGTGCAACTCGGTCATCAGAAATTCCCAGTTGCTTCATTGAATCTGTGTGTAAAAGGAGCTGCAATCACAAATCTTTTCTTTAGCCTCCTCTAAAGTCACTGGATCCTGTGAAAGTAGCACTAACGTTGCCATGTGGTCACCATTTTGCTCTCTAGAATGAGCAGCTTCTCCTTGACTTCTCCAGCCGCTGTGAGCCATTCCAATATCGCGGTGACGGATTACTTTATGAAGGAATTTATTTACTTATTCATTCATAATACTTTACGGGCTCATGCCGCAAAAAATTTTGAAATTCAATATATAGACAAAAAATGGAGGACACAAGAAAGCACAAAACTCAAAAACAAGTCTTTCTAATAAATCCCACGTGACTACCTGCTAGCAAACTGCAACGCTTGTGTCCTTAGTCACGTGGGACTTTTGAAAATCTTGCGCGCTTTCTTTAAAGCTTGAAAGAATTAGACATGCAAAGCCTACCTTGATGGAGATGACTCATTGGGATGTTGTTCAACATGCTCCAAAACCCTTGTATGGATGCGTTTGTGCACAAATCAATATTTAAAAAGTTGACTAATTAATCTGCGTTTGGCACATCGCCAAAGTTTAGCACGTGTAGCGTGCGTCAGCTCTTTTGAAGTCTCAGCACAAGTCAGCCAAAATACCCTGTATAGTGCCAATAATGCTTATATTGGCGAGGAACACCTTCAGTACAATGACGCGCCATTGCAATCTAGGTGCGGCTACTTCAGAACGACCCTTATGACGCTTCGAAGATTTGGACGGGCCGAAATGGCGATTGCCGTGGCAATGTTCGACCAATCACCTGACAAGGTTTTTGGTTGTCTGTATGTTAGTCTTTGTTTGTGTCCAGCTAGCAGGCAAGGAGGGCAATGGTGCTGCTTTCCCAGAATCCAGTGACTTTAGGCTCCTCGTCACAGAGGTGCCCCCGTAGTGAAATAAAACCGACTGACTGCAGATGCGGGAAGTGTCCAAGGTGCCGAAGTCCCAGGAGCCTCCGCTGCTGCCTGGAGAGCAGCCCCACGTCGTCCAGAAGGGTCAGTCTCTCGATTTGAATTCGTCGGATGTTGCTGGGTGGCCAGCCAAGCAGACGACACGCCCATCGGCTGGCAGAATGAGGCAGAGCCTCATTCTGCACACCGATGGGCATGCCATTTTCTACATTAAAAACAATTGTTGTTCATGGGCGCAGAAATAAAGAGATGATGATGACACCGGCACTGTGACTGTCCACTGAAAGCCATAGTAGGTGTGGTACAGGGTGCAGCCGTAAGGACCAGCACGTTTGGCACGATGGGCAAAATTCGAATTCCAAATGTTCATGCCTGAAACTGAGCATGCAAACATTGTTTCGTAAAAAGTTTTATGTTTATTATTTTGAGGGCTCGACTCGGAGCCGGTGAAATTTAAGAAATGGAGCAAGAGCGGTGGCGGTGTATTTCCTGTCTTATACTGGCCTGCTCTTCGTCTGCATGCTGGTTTGCAAGCTCGCTCCCAGGTGGCGTGGTGATTGCAAAAACGCAGAGAACTTCATAAGAGGGGCTGGCGACAAGCAGGATAATAGTGATAAATATTGATTTTAAAGAAGTGTACATGGATGATGATACGGTTTCAGTTTGCATTTAGAAACAAGTTAACTTTTCTGTTTGAGTAAATTCGAAAGCAGACAAATGTTTGCTTAATTTTGTCGTCTGTTATTTGTTCGCTTTTTTTTACATGCCTTCCCAGCACGAATGTGCAAACAGACAGCAGACAACAAAATGAAACAATCATTCGTCTGCTTCAATTTCTTTTTTATCAAACGGAAAAGTTTGCTTGTTTCCAAATGCAAACTGAGACTGCATCATCGTTCATATATTTCGTTAATATCATTAATTATTGCAGTTATCGTGCTCGTCACCAGCCACTCTTATGACCATGAGATAAACCAGCGCAAAAAGGTACAAAAGGAAGTTACAAACCGGACAGGACAGAGCGCTGTCCAGTTTGTCTACTACCAACTAGCAACCAAACAACAACTACCAACTGGCCCAGCTCTCAACGTTATTGCACTCGTACAACATTTTCGGCATCCCTCTGTTCACCACGCCACCTGGGAGCGAGCTTGCAATCCAGTATGCAGACTAAGAGCAGGTCGGTATAGGACATGGAGGTAGGAAGAGGAGGAGGCGACATACTGGCTCAAGCTAGCCAAACGAGAAAATTCCAAGTGAAGCCTGAAGTAGATGTCACGGTCAGTGGGAATGCCCCCAAGGGTGTCCCCTCCGTCCAACAGCGTCTTTTGGTTTTGTTCGTTCTTTGTCATTGGGCAGCCCCAGCCAATTCGGCGCTGGGATGTACGACGCAACTCCTCGCCCTGCGCGTCACCGTTCCCCTCCCGAAAGTTGCGCCGGCTCGGATTGCTATTAGCATTCGCTGTGCACCGTCGTAAGGGGAGACGGAATATGGGTGGTATTGCCTCCACCCTCGCCGTTCCCTTCCTTGATTCTCCAGCTGTCCGAATCTGGGAAAGTTGCCTGAATCTGTCCAACCTGGCATGGTGTGCCCTCCTCCCCTTGCAGCCAGGGACGTGACCTACCTGTGCCCGTTCCAGGGACCAATCCGTGGCTGCCTCTTCATCACAAACTACAAGCTGTACTTCAGGGGCATTGACAAGGTGGGCAGACTTGCACGAGAAACGTTCGTCCTTGATGTCTGCGGTGGACATTTCGACGAAAGGAGCCTTTTGTGATTGCTTTGCGTCGTTAGAAAAGACGAGTTTACGGAAGTCATTGACGTTTCATTGGAGAATTAGTTGTTCGGACTGTGGGCCGCCGATATTTAGGGTAGCCCGTGGCAGTGTATTCGAAAGAAAGGTGTAGGGATGGCCACCTCTCGATTACTAGCCGCTACTAACCCTTCGATGACTGCTAACCCCAGAAACTCTGCTCTGCTCTGAAGCAGGTATATCGAGGAAGAATTTGCTATGGATGGTCATTCACACATTCATTTCATTTGTCTTTCCTCATAGATCCAGATTTTATACTTTTTGGGTCATGTCAAAATTCGGCTTCGGGAATTCATTCCGTATTCCAAGAGAAGGCAACATCAGGATTTGCATTATTGTTAGAGGCAAAAGTCGGTGTTTTGGGAACTACCTGTTCAGCGGCGGCGGCGGCCCAACACCGCATCTAAAGCTTGGCAGGTCACATTTTCCAATTGTAACAATTTCCAATAGACCCTTTTCGATATTCAGTGTCATTTGGTGGCTCAAAATGTAGTTTCACTCTTGACAAACTAATGACGGTCATGAACTGAACCAACTAAAGCAAGCATTTTTTTCCTTTTTTTCTTACTCCCCCCCACCCTTCAAAAGTTGGATAGCGTCTGGTCTATCAATGGAGACCTGGACATCTCCTGGCTTCCCCATTTCCCTTCAACCCCAAAATAAACAAACATAAAGCCGTATTTCATCGGGAACCGTCACTTTTGTATGTCGATGGCAGACAAGAATTTGTTCTTCGTCCACCTCATAATTCATTCTTGATTTGTTTAGTTTCGACGGTGTACGCATAATAATGGACCGGTACAAAGTGGCGACCCCAAAGCCCCTCGATTAAATTGCTGCTATCAAAGGGCCTCGAGCCGAACTTGTGCCAAGACATTGATTGGACCACGCACCTAAATAAATGCTGATGCAGCCGTTGCATCTAATTCATACGTCACATTTTTCTGCTCTCTCGAACGCACTAGCTTCGTATATCCTTTGCATGGTAGCATCTTCAATTTCTTCCTTCGTCCACCTCAAGAGGGCCGCCATTAGTTTGCCACAGATGCCGTACACTGAGATCACGACAATGATCACTGAATTTCTAAAAGGGTCTATTGCACCCACTCTGCACTAAGCAACAGAACAGCGACACCCACGAGACGGTTGGGGAACGGAGCGTCTGTACATCCGAGGCCCATTTAGGGCTGCTCAGTCGCTTCCCTCCACCGAACAGGAGCCCAAGTTCACGATGGAGGTGCCCCTGGGGGTGGTGAGCCGCATCGAGAAGGTGGGCTACGCCTCGAGCCGGGGCGAGAACTCGTACGGCATCGAGCTGTTCTGCAAGGACCTGCGCAACCTCAAGTTTGCCCACAAGCAGGAGAACCACTCGCGCAGGGACATCTTCGACAAGCTTCACAAGTTCGCCTTCCCCCTCTCCAACGGGCTGGTGAGTCGGTCATGGGACTCTGACCGGCCTCGGGCTGGACTCTGGCCACAGTGTAACATGTGTTTGAGTGAACACCTCACGCGGGTCGCAGCTGCCAGGTAAAGTCCCCTCCTCGCCTTGGTTGCAAGCGACGACCCCGGATGACTTTGAGAAGCAGCTAGTAATGGGCTGTTGTGGGCTCGGCGCCCCGTGCCTCTCATGGGAAACATACTTTTTTTTAAAGTTCTTTTCTGGATGTGCTGCCTCATGTAGAACTAGGCACTTGAGCTATGCATGTTGTTTAGACACGGCTTTATCATTGACTCTAGTTTCGTTCCTCAATGGCGGGAACTGTTATACGAACGTGTCGAGGCTGAGAGATCTCTGGCACGGTGCTTGAGCCGGCATCCGTCGAGGTCGGAGCAGACGCTCGGAGCGGAAAGCACGTACACTCACCATAACAACAAAACAGTTTTTTTTAAAGGTTTTTTTAGTTGTGTTATCTGGCTACTTAGTGGCGCACCAATTGAACTTTATCTGGTTGATCACGTTGCAGCGTTTGCCGTGCCATGCAGTCTCACCCGAAGAGTATCTTGCACGATGGCTCGGGCCAATTTATGTGTGTCAAGCTTGAGTTCGATCAGATGCGGGGTGCCGAGAGTCGATAGCCCACTTTTGCCAAGTGTGATTGCAGGATATTGGGAACCCCGTCAACTACATGTGCCATATTTTCCTTCGCACCCGGGATATTGCCCGCAGGGCAGGTTTTAGTTGAAAAAGAAAGGCTTTTCCTTGCATAGTCTACACCTGGTGTGTAGTCCGCACGTACAAAATTCGAATTCAGACGGTACCTCGGCAAATACGTGCTTTATTAGCTCACGAAGAATCTTGTACCATACATCATTCGTTAACATACCCTATCATTCACAAAAATTTGTCATGGCTTTCCATAATAAACGATCTAGAAAAAGCAAATATTTGTATTGTCCACACCGCGAAAAATTTCACCCTTTTAGACACTCATAGTCTGCAGATTATGGTCCGGAGAATACGGTTGCAATCTCTAAACGTATAAGTAGTTGAAGGGAGGGAGCTTAGGGAATTGTAGTGCAGAAAGTAGTCACACCTGAACTAATGTGAACTCCTAAAAAACTTGATTTCTTCAATGCCTGGATGGGATGCATATATCACAAAATGAACTTTGTAAAAAACACAAGAAAACAATGCAGTTCAATATTTTTACAGCGAAGCTGTTTATGGCTACGGTTCCGTGGATTTTTCGTGTGCGTGACCAAAACCTCTACGATCGCACTGCTACACGCGCACGCCTTCCCCGTATAAAAGACTCTAAGTAAATAACCAAAATAAAGCGGTAACGAACGCGCGTGCAAGATGCTATTTGTTTTAGGCTTTTGCTTTAGAACAGTTACTGCTGCAGACGCCGGCACGTGCAGTGCGTGGAACATCATTCCCTGCATTCTCCTTGATGCTTGGGTAATTTAGTAATACGGTAGGTATATTCAGTAGATTAGCTATGAATTGGCACCATTTTCAAGATCAGTAGACTCTCAGGTAGATAACAAAGGTTTTTCAAAGATTTGCCGCTGTGTGACCCACGTCAGCCATGTGTACGCTCGCACCGCTCTCTCTTTGTCGTCGTTCCAACCGCTTGCATGCCTAGTTTCCTTTCCTTCCTGTCTTCCAGGATGGTGGTCCCGTCGTGCATGTCTACTTTCGGCCGGGTGGCAGTCCCGTCGCGCATGTCTAGTTTCTTGTGGTTTTTCGGGGTGGGTCTCTGTCGTGTGCTAAACAGCTTCGCTGGTCATCCACCTTCACAGAGTGCAATGGCTCATGATTTTTTGTTGTGAGACTCATTCTTTGTTTGGAGCAATTCTGAAACCTGCTTCTATTTCGGCATAATAACTACATGAAATTGAACCACGTCACGAAACATAAAATTGAGTTTTGGGTCTTGTGACTCAATTTGAGTCATGAGACTCATCTCGTGATGTAAATATTGAAAAGTTTTAGGTCTCGTGACACAGTTTTGAGTCTCGAGATTAAAAATTGAGTCTTGCGACGTAAATATTGCACTTCACAATTTATTATTTTTTTTTTGGGGGGGGGGGGGGGGAGTATTTTGTGACATACTCATTATATCCACGCACTTTGAAAAAGTTTCTGGAAGTTCAGTGTCTCCTCAAGACGTCGCTGCAGTCACCGCGTCTCGGTCGATCGTGCTTGGGAAGTGACATGTTGGGGTCACCTGTGTGCAGCCCCTGTTTGCCTTTGAGTACGGCGGGCGCTTTTCGGCCAACGGCTGGGCTGTGTACGACCCCGTGGCGGAGTACCGCCGCCAGGGCCTGCCCACCGAGAGCTGGCGAGTGAGCCGCGCCAACGAGGGCTACCGCCTCTGTGACACCTACCCCGCCCTGGTGAGTCAGGGCAACGTTGCTCGATCAAACTAGGCCGACGAGCTTCTTAGAACGCCCGGTACCCTTTTGCAGCGTGTCCGTTCGGTAGCGCTCACTACGCCGTCGACCCAATCCACGTGGAAAGAGGCAATGGAATTGGTGGAACGTTTATGCACAGTGCCTTCGGTGAAAAGGGATTTTATTGCGGTAATTATGGCGGACGTAAATGTTTGCACAAAGGTCTATGCAGAAAGAGCTTCGTTCAAAAAGGATCCTTCTTCGTTGCCCGTGGTAGTGGTGTCGCCAGCGATGCTAGGAACGCCATCCGCCCGCACCGTATCTCGTGCGGGCAACGGAGAAGTACCGTTTTTGTATGATGCTTTTACGTGGAGCTTGTCGACCGATAGACCTAAGAATATTGAGGGGGTGCACGTATTTGGCACACGGGGAGGTCCGACCTCTCGCGTGGCTGTCGAGACGAAAAGGAAAATGCATTTAAGACTGAAGCTTCCACTAGTTGGTAAAATGTGCTTTTAGACGACTGGGATATTCTTTCCATATTCCCCTTACGTGCCGTGCTTGCCGTGTGGAAGCAAATGTTTAACGTATTCCTGTTAGTTACCTTTGCTCTTTTGCACCCACACCTGCTAGGGGTTTTCCAGAAAAGCTTTAGTATACTCAAAATAAAAAAAATAAAAAAGCTCGAGGTACACCTAAGCACTTATGAGTTGTGAATGCGAAAGCATAGGAGCCCCTCCGACGATGTGGATGCTAGAGACGGCGCCATGTTCGTCGGCGGTGAGACGAGCAGAATCACCGCCGACGATGTGGATGATGGAGGCGACGGCATGTTGGACAGCAGCGAGACGAGCACAAGCCTCCAAGGGCGTGCGAACGTGTCCGTTTTAACCGGCGCGGGGCCCGTAGTGGCATGGGGTTGCAGCGGTTAGTTTTATCGGTGCGCTGGCGGCACGGACGCGCAGCGCCATCTGGCGGCAATCGTTGAAACTGATGCGCGCAGCGGCCAATGGGAGCCTCGTCGCCGTGCGCCAGCCAATGGGACCTTTGGAGTCAGGGAAACTAGGTGCCGTTTTCGCGCTTCAAACTGATGATGTCGGCTCGCTCCATGGGACAGTTAATGCTTTCCCATTAAAAGAACCAATGAAGTGACGGTAAGTTGTTGTTTTGTCACCAACCCTTGCTGACCGAATATCGCTTCTTTGCAGCTGGCCGTCCCGGCGGCCGCGGACGACAGCCTTCTGGAAGCGGTGGCCGCCTTCAGGAGCCGGGGCCGCATCCCGGTGAGTGACCGCCCTTTGGTCTCTGCCCCAGGGGGACACACCTGGGAGCAGAAGATCCGCTGGATATAAACACTTTCAGTCAGTCAGTCACTTCTGAAGAACAGAGGATGCTCTAACACGTCATGAACGAAGTGAAGGAGCCTGGGATTCTTTGAACTGCGCTGCTGCGTTGTTCTGGAGACAGCAACGAAGATGAACGGAACATTGAAGGAGTGGTCGAGGAAGCGAACCTTATACTTTCGCAGTCATCTTCACTTGAAGCCGAGAGAACATAAACACTTTTAAAAATGTTTTTCGGGTTTTCGACATTCGTGACAAGTTAAGGGGGGAAATCCTGGTGCTTATAGACCGTTCCATTAGGGTCATAGCAGAGAAGGTAAAAGAGAAAAAAATGCACTCCCCCTCTCACTCCGCACGTCGTCTGCTCCGCCGAGTGGGCTGTAGCTAGTGTCCGGCTGGCGTGCAAACTGTGTTTAAAATCGCGTCATTTTGGAACTTTTAAGCGCAGATGCGCAGATTTTGGTATGCCAGTTATCGTATAATACTATGCTAGATAAAAAGACTCACAGGGTTTAATTGCGCTGTTACCTGCGTGCAAATAAAAAAAAAAGGGAAAACTGTGTCAGATTGGCCGGTTTCTCTGGCGAAAAGTAAATCCGGTTGCTGTACCTTTTTTTACTATACAAAGTTCGTACTGGTGTAGGCCTTTAGCGACCATGAGTGGAAGTCTGAAATAATAAATAAAAACGTGCTCCCCTGCCGCAATACACGCAATAGTTGAGGGTAGTACTGCCAGCTGACTCAACTGGTATTTAAGTAACGGAACAAAGATATGCTATACTTCGTCTCACCCTAGCATGGACTAACCGCGAAGGCTGTGCTAGCGCGAGCGGCCAGCCTTGATTGCCTTGACTAGAGCACATGCTGCACGAGCTCTCGTGCAGCCGCCGTGGCTTCATTCAAAGCGACTAGCTCGCGCTTTTAGCACGCGCGGCTAACAATAGTCCATACTAAGGTGAGACGAAGTATAGTTGATCGTTTACAGAAATAGAACAACAGAGAGCTATAGGATGATTTTGGAGTAGACATAACTATTCTAAGAACGCGAACCACTTCACAACGGCAGCCACGAGCGAGAGTTCGATGTTCCGTACAGCCCGCCGATACAGCTCAAAGATGGAGAACGGCAACCTCCTGGCTTGTCGTCTGCTAGCGGAGTCAGGCGCGTGCCCTCTCTCTCGTTTTACCCCGCCGAACCCGCTGAATTTCCCGGATGAATGGAGAGGGCGCTGCGGTCGAACAAAATGGTGCCGCCCAGAGAGCGCTAAATGGAATGGTCTATAGTAGATGACGAGAAAGGAGCACAATCAGACGTTCCGCATGCTTTTTGGGCAGCCTCACGTGAGTCGAGGTGCAGGGGCGTCAACTGCTTTTTTAATGAAAAATGAGACCACTTGCACGAAGCTTAAGAATAAATGCGAGCGTCTTATGAAGTGTGTGTATTTGATTTTGACGTTGGCAGCAGTTCTGATGCGGTTCATTTTTCTGTAAGCGAGCAAAATGCGGTGTTCTTTCGTTCTGCTCACATTCTCAAACCAAGTTGGTTGACTGGGTGCACCCGACAGTTCTTTGTGGCACTTGCTGGGACGCTGGCATTTGCAGAATATGTTTGTTATTTATTTATTTGCAAATACCCTCAGAGTTCCTAGGGTCATTACAGAGGGGAGTGGTCAGTTAGTGCGAGACAAAACTTGGTGCTACCGGTGATGGCATCATTGTTATATTGGAAAGGCCATTCCAGTCCACGATAGTTTCGGGTAGAAGTGAATGCCAGTAGGATGGGATTTTGACCTTGGGTCGGGCAATCTTGCATGAGTGGTCGAGTGTCGAAGGAACATAGGTGGACGGACTAAGGAGAGATTGTTTAAAAAAAGATTGCAAACGACCACACAAAGTGCGCTGCGATTGGCAGCTGCAGCTTCTGCATTGTGGAAAGGCACGTTGAAGGAGATTTGCCTTTTGCCAGTGTGCTGTACATTGTTTGCAATGGATTCTTTGCTTTTAGTAGAATCGATGTAGGAGACGTGTGCGAGGAGATGCGTGCTTTCGTGGAATGATTGTGCGAGACGCTGCATGTGTCGGAAAACGACACAGAGACGTGCTTCTTTTTTTTATGGCTGAAACGCTCTTTCAGAACGGGTGTGCCCGCGACCGCGCCTGTGGTGAAAGAAGCGAAAGTATGCACGCGAGCGGTTCCATAGAGTCGCAAAGAGCACACGAAAACAGAACCTGGGCAGCGGGAGGCAAGGGATCGTGTCTGCACGGCATGACTACGTGGGTATCTCTCAACGGCGGCCGCGGGGCAGAAAGAGAGAGCGTCGCCAAAGTGAGAACAGCAACAGCCAATGGGGGGGGGAAGTAAGGGGGGGGAGCGATGGAGAGCCGTGCCATGTGTGAGGAGCGATAAGGAGAGGGTAGAGCAGTGCCTCCGCTGTAGAGTGGGTTTTGCATTCGTACGTGAGCATTGGTTTGCCGAGAAGGGGCACTAAGAGCTACCGCCGTAAAGACGTGGGTATCTCAACGGCGGCGCGGGCAGAAAGAAGAGAGCGTCGCCAAAGTGAGAACAGCAACAGCCAATGGGGGGGGGGGAAGTAAGGGGGGGGAGCGATGGAGAGCCGTGCCATGTGTGAGGAGCGATAAGGAGAGGTTAGAGCAGTGCCTCCGCTGTAGAGTGGGTTTTGCATTCGTACGTGAGCATTGTTTTGCCGAGAAGGGGCACTAAGAGCTACCGCCGTAAAATGGAGACAGTCGCCTCTTAGTCCCATCGTCCCCACTTGGCGTTGCCCCACTGTCTCCCGCACCCTCCTGTCCGTGTCCCGAGCGGAGCCGGCCGTGTCTGCAGGTGCTCTCGTGGATCCACCCGGAGAGCCAGGCGACGATCACGCGCTGCAGCCAGCCCAACGTGGGGGTGAGCGGGAAGCGCAGCACGGAGGACGAGAGCTACATCCAGATGATCATGGACGCCAACGCCCAGTCGCACAAGCTCTTCATCATGGACGCTCGACCCAGCGTCAACGCCGTCGCCAACAAGGTGGGGCTGGGCTTCTAGGTTTGGAAGGGATTTAGGGCTGATTCCTTCGTATCGAGGAGAGGGGGATGGCCAGCTGCTGGAAGTGTCGCGGGTGTCTTCTAAAGTCTGTCCCTCGCAGACGGGTGTTGGGTATATAATAACACGAGCACACAGTAACGCGAGTATGTAGTAGCAGGAGCACATAGTGATGTGAGTACATAGAAGCTATAGGGGCAGTCAGCCCTCTCCTTCCATTGGTTCGGAGGTAGAACATCAGATTATGAAGCAAAAAATCCAGGATTCGATTCCCGGCGAGGGGATCTGAAAGTGAGAGGATGTGAAAGACGTAACTCGGTAGACGCCATGGAATGACAAAATGTAGGCCTTTGATGTATGAATGAAGGAGTATCCGTGTGACAGGCGAAGGGCGGAGGCTACGAGAGCGAAGAGGCGTACCGGTGTGCGGAGCTGTGCTTCCTGGACATCCACAACATCCACGTGATGCGCGAGAGCCTGCGCAAGCTCAAGGAGGCCTGCTTCCCGGCCATGGAGGAGTCCCGCTGGCTCTCGACCCTGGAGGCCACCCACTGGCTGGAGCACCTCCGGGCCGTGCTGGCCGGGGCCCTCAGGGTGGCCCACCGTCTGGAGGGGGCCAAGTGCTCCGTGGTGGTGCATTGCAGCGACGGCTGGGACCGCACCGCGCAGGTTCGCTCTTGGCTCCTTTGGTCGACCGGTTGGTTTGCCGGTTCGTTCGTTAATTGATTGATTAATTCGTTGATTTATTGATTGGTTCCTTCACCTGTTCATTTGTCGATGGATAGATTGGTTCATTTGTTTGTTAATTGATTAATAAACTAACTGATGTATTTTTTATATTTATTTCAGGGTTTATATTATTACAATGGTCCACGCAGGGAGTGCAAAACAAAAACAGTAGCAATGCCCATGCTCAACCCTAAACAAGCATACATACCGTCTTTATGTTGTCTGTACTCCCTCGCATGTAATGCCCTTAAATGGGCCTTTGAAGTTTTGCTTGTTTTGTGGGTGCGTGTAGGGCCTGGAACTCTTAATTATCTCGAATTGCGAGAAACCCCTCGTAGTGATTGAAGTAATAGTGCGAGGAAGAGGTTTATTACATCCTTTATGCTATTTATTGAATGCTTTCTGAAGTCGTGACGTCATACGCCCGCTGCACCATCTCTTGACGCTTTATGATCCACCCCGTGATGTCACGAGTCCACAAAGAGGGGTCTATGCTTCGTCATTGTTGAGCCAGCTGCGCGTGCCGACGGTCGCCTGCGAGTTAAGTATGCTGGACTAAGTAGGACCGCCACCAACAGTCACCTGCAGACTAAGTATGGTGGACTAAGTGTAACTCGCCGTTGACTGTCACCCGCGGTCTAATTTTTGCTTGGCTAAGTATTACGCAACCGACGGTCACCTGCTAAGTATGCTAGACTAAGTATGACTCGCCGTCGACGGTCACCTGTGGACTAAGCATGCTGGACTAAGTATTGCTCACCGCTGACGGTCGCCTGTGGACTAAGTGTACTGGACTAAGTATGAATCGCCACCGACAGTTTCTTGCGGGCTAATTATTGCTGGACCAAGTATGACATGCCGCCAACGATCGTCTGCATACTACGTAGGCTGGACTAACCGTTACTCACCACCGATGGTTGCCTGCTGACTTTGTATGCTGGACTAAGTATGACTCGCCGCCGATGGTCGCCTGCATACTAAGTATATGGACGTATGTAAGTTTGACTAAGTATCACTCGCTGCAGACAGTCGCATGTTACTGCAGGCTACCGATAACAGCAAGTCGTGCTTGGCCCAGCTGCTTGCGTTACTTTCATCTCCTCCTCGTGGCACCGAGGAAACAAGTCGAACTACAGATCACGTGGTCCGGGGCTCGATTTTCGCTGAGCCCCTTGGCCGATAGATTGGGGTGCAGCTGGCAACTGTTTTGGCGGGCACGTCCTGCGTGTGCAGCTGACCAGCCTGGCAATGCTGATGCTGGACCCGTACTACCGCACCATCAAGGGCTACGAGGTGCTCATCGAGAAGGAGTGGCTCAGCTTCGGGCACAAGTTCGCGCAGGTGGGAAGCCCCTCTCTCGTCGCTTTCTCCGCAGCGACGCGACTGCCGTGCTTGGCTGCGCACGCTGCAGTACAGGGGGGTCCCCCTCCCCCACCATTTGTACTTTAGGTTGGAGTTGTGTTTGTGTGCCACACCTGCTATTACTTGGTGAAAAGTTGCAATATTTCTAAACAGGTCAATCTTTTTTCTTTTCTTTTTTCTGGTTGTTTGAGGAGGCTCCTGTGAATCTTAGAAACTTGGTAATGTCGATTTGAATACCATAAAAATTTTCCCCATTCCTGCACTGTTATGACAAAGGCGTTGACAGCACAGCATGTGTTGTGTCTCGGTGATGTTACTCGGAGTTACTTGGTGAGTACCGTATTTTTTCGCGCCACACCGAAATTTATTATATAAAATTAAAAGCAAAGTAGGTGCGCGGGCAGCGCGGCTTCATGGCAATGCACGCGAAGTTGGAGGGTTAGGTTCCCCAGAGTCCCTCCTCCCCAGTCTCTTCTAGGGACTTTTTTCCTATCTTTTCCTCCTTTTTCCGGGTAGCAATCTTTGCTTTGTTTTTACGGGCTCCGAGTCTACTGCGGCGTAGAAGGGGGTAGTGGGCTCACCGCCTCACTCTCGCTGATGCGCTTCATGTCGGAGCCCAGAGATGGCGCCCCAATCGACCTCTCCTGAAGTACTTTCACGTTTGCGTACGCATCACCGCGGTTTGCGTCGAAATTCTGAGCAATTGCTGCGTTCCCAGTTCTCCATGCTCTCAGAAATTGTTTACCTTTGAGTGTAAATTATTATACAGGGTGTCCCTGATTACTTGCAACAAATTTGCACCCCCCCCCCCCCCCTCCTTAAAAAAAAAAAAAAAAGCTGTCTATTTTACTGATAGTTTGAGCTTGAAGAAGCACTCGCGAAGTTCATCGAAAAAAGAAAATGTCGCGGTCCCGCCGTATGGACAGAGATCCAGCGTTACAGCAACTTTTCTAGACGAGATGATGCGGAAAAGTTTGAAAAAATTTATGGCAAATTGCTAGGCAATTATGTTGCGTACGCGAAACATTCTAGCATCACAAATGTTTAGCGATACATTTTCCAGACGTCGGATGCCTATGTTCGAGGCACTCTTCATCAGGTGGTTGACGCATACCGTGTGTACACTTGATAGTTGTTCCTACAATGAAGCGATACTACCGCTAATCGGGCCGATAAACCTGGTGACCTTCCAGAGCCTTTCATACTCTCGAGCTCCTCTCCTTCAGTGCGCACAGCTGGTCCAGCTCCCCCTCGCCTACCCCTCTGGTCACATGACCTTCCCATTAACCAATCGGCAACGAGCACCTCACTCCTCTCCCACTTGTTAGCCAATCAGCGTCTAGCCTCGTGGCCACGCTTATATCCAGGCTTCACTTCTATCTGGGCTTCACGAAATGCCAAACACCTAGCCGAAGAATGTTTCACGTTAAAAGTGCCGCGTCGGCGATAGCTGGCAGTGACTGCAGTGGCGAGTGTATTCAAAATGAAGGTATGGTTTCTGGCGGCTAATATGCGAGGCATTTTTTTGTTTTTTCGGAGTAGTAAGTTGGGGTGCGGATTACATGCAGGGGTGGGTAATACACTCGAAAATGCGGTATTTCACGCGTCGACAGCAGAAACATTGTCGTGCTGAGCGTCCCCGAGTGAAAACTTCGCCAAATCTGGTGCTTCAGCGGGAATGGAATGCAAATTTTTGAGTCCCCAGCAGTCTGCACAGCCCCACTTGGGCACTGCTGTTCCACATCTGCGCTGTGTTCTCGGGGAGAATACGCCCCTTGCAAAACCCCATCAGCCAACATTGGTGCGTTCATGCATACTCGGGGTATGCGTGCAAGACGTAGCGACCTTCAGTATTTTCCGCAGCAGCTACAAGGTGGCTCGCGCTTTTGAAGGGTCAATGGTTTGGTGAACTATCGAGACTAATATGGGAAAGCCAAAATTTTTAAGATGTTTTTTCCGCTTGTTCTTGCGCGCTGCTGTTTTTTTAGATAAAAGGGAATGGTCTAAAGACCTGAAAGGCCTTTTTGTCTAGTGGAAGCTATTCCTCAATTCTACATTTGGACAAAACGAAATGAGAGAGCTCATTGAAGGCTTCTGCCACTCGAATTTGTGCCAAAGAATGTGTAGCTGGCCTTCTCTCGCAACTCACGAGTCGGCCTGGTCTGTGCAGAGGATTGGTCACGGGGACGACAAGCATTCGGACGCCGACCGGTCTCCAGTCTTCCTCCAGTTTGTGGATTGCACCTGGCAGATCATGAACCAGGTGAGTGGGACGGGCAGGGACCGCAATGCCGTTGCACCGACGGTCGGGTGGGCAGAAGACGCCGAAGCGGTGTGCAGTTTCGTCGTCTCAATTCGAACCAGTAATTGGCAGGGTGCATTCATATGGCTGCTGCACCGTTTGCTCCAAACTGTGCTATCCTGCTGCACGTTATCAAAGTATCAGGAAATTGCACCTACCTCGTGCAAAAGTAAGCTTCACACTTTACGAAACTGGAGCTTGCTAGTTTGAATGTGCTGTAACAAGTCCAACGGCACCCTGTAGTTTCTGCGCTACATCGCAAGGACAATGGCCGTGTCGCAATCTTTGATACTATCTTCAACGGGGAAATCGGTTGTGTATCAATCTAACCCTGTTCTTTTGTAGAATACTTAGGGTTCATAGATTGAGTTATGACCATATATTGACGATTTTAGGAACCACTTTAGTGCCCTTTCAACCCATTCGCTTCCAAACGCCGGCGATCCGCCGGCCGCGGCGGCCGAGGTTAAAGTGGACGAAGCCGGTGATTGGCCTATCTCTGTTAAAGCATTTGTTTTCCAATTATGCCAAGATTATGACGCTTTTACACCACTTGTGTTTTGTTTTCTACTTTTGACACCGGATGGTACTTCATGTTCTATATTTTGATGCACATTCAAGATTAAAAAAAATTAGGTCGCATTTGTTTTCTTAACAAGTTCACTGGTGAAATCATTAATACTGTGTTTGACAGCGACGAAAATGGTGACTGAAAATTCAGTTATCATCGTTAACATCACTAGCAGTGATAGTGACACAGCATGAGGAAGGCGAGGTGTCAGAAACCGCAGCCGATTTCTCGGCGCCACTCGCACGACCAGTTTCGAATGCTCCACGGCAGTTCGCTCCTTTCTCAGCACACTATGCCAAATGATACAAGATGATGTGTGGTGGATATAGCTGTTTACAACAGCGATATACACTGTGTGAAACCAGTTGGCAGGATGGGGACCCAGTTGCAAGGACTATAATTTATACCTCCTCGAGTAGACCATCGGAAAGACGGTCCTTCCTGGACATAGACTAGGCATAATTACGATCATGGGTGCGCCGTCGACGGTTCGAGAGGCTCGTGAATGCTCTCATTTTCTCCGGAAAAGTCCCGACAATAGCACAAAGCAGAAATCGTTGAGGTAATATCACGTCGGCAAAGTTGAAGGTACAAGGAGCGAGCGCCGTGGGAGTGTGGGCAATCCGCAATTAGTATTCGCAAGCTTCTGTAGTTTAAGCAGTTTGATATCTGCAAAGCTCTTTGGCTGCATTGCATTTGCATATTATTCAGGATCAGTTTAAAACAAAAATTATCCTCCATTAACGTATGCTTCAAAGGTTATTAAGCTTCTTTTGGGGCTCCACGAACGGTATCGGTCCGACAGAAATAGGGCTCGGAATACTGCGAAGTCGAGGGCGACGACACGGCAGAAGCGAAGGGGTTAGGTTTATTAGGTGTTTTGATGAGAGTCTAGAGCACTTGGAAGCACACCCCAAACGGAGTGCCTGCCCCTCTCGGTCACAGTTCAAGAATGCCTTCGAGTTCAACGAGCACTTCCTGATCACCATCCTGGACCACCTGTACAGCTGCCTCTTCGGGACCTTTCTCTACAACTCGGAGCAGCAGAGGATGAAAGAGGTGGGCGGCCATCTTGCCAGTTTGTGGGCAGTGCTGTCAGGGATGCTATGAGCTGTCACAAAGCTAAATTCGCACTGTTGACCACCTGTTTTTTTTCTCGTTGAAAAATCGGCGAGGGCAATAAAGAACGGACAATAATCGTATAGTTTGCCTTGTCGCCAGTGATACGGGGTGCTTTGAAGGGAAACTGAAGAGGTTCTCGAAAAAAACGAGTTAGAGGTGAATTCTGGAGTGTTTTCATCCTGCGAATCTGAATATCACGTTCGTTTTCCTTGAAGGTGTAACTAAACGGCAGCTCTCTCGAGCTGCTGTCGACTCGCCCAACAAAGCTGTCAATTGGTGTATAGCCTGTGTGGTGTATAGAAGGTGCACGGGTTACGCAGCACCGAGCGTAACCCGTGCACTTAAAAATGCTCGTCCAAGTCTCCACGAAAATATCATATTCCTCGAGGCCGACAAGCGAGCAGCCAAGTTTTCTGTTGCAGCCGGTGAAACTACGCTTTGCCAAAAGGTTTGTTTGAGCTAGTCGGTTATTTGACATCTTGAGGTAAAGAACGGTGAAACTGGACAAGGACGAAGAACGAGAGCAGCGCCGAGTCCCGTCTGTTCTTGTTCCTCGTTCTTGCCCAATTGCGCCGTTTTTACCACCAGGAACTCCGCTGCCTAGAGAACGCGTCACCGGCCGTTGTGTTTACCACGTCCAAGAGAAGTGGTCCCTCGATTTCCACCCTTCCGTGGGCGACTGAAAAGCGTCCACTGCCTTTTCTGCCGCCGGAGTGAATGGCGACGTCTTCTCCCCCCTCAGGGCGTGCGTGAGCGCACGCAGTCTCTCTGGTCGATGGTGAACAGCGAGCTGGAGGAGTACAGCAACCCACTGTACACCACCTACCCCCAGCAGCAGGTGCTGTTCCCTGTGGCCAGCCTCAGGCGCCTCCAGCTCTGGAAGGGCTACTACTGCCGCTGGAACCCACGCATGCGCCTGCAGGTATTGCACTGTGCCCAAAGGGGAAGGCCGGGGTCACGGGCAATCTGCCGAGAGGGGCCGGAGAATTTAGGCTGGGGTGAGGGTTTGGAAGTGCAACTAATAAAGTGGGTTTTTGAAGTTTCATACCTCAAGTAAGGCTGATTGAGTTTAATTCAATTGTTATCATTAAATGGTAGATACATAAAAAAAAAAAATAGGGACTACTAACAGAGGGACAAAGACAGCCAAGCTTGGTTGGAGTGCTGTGACCTTGCATTGGTGACCTTAATTGCCTTTGTCCTTTTGTTTCTAGTTGCTAGTTCCTTCATTTTATTTTTTAAACTGTTAGGTCATGGGCCTTCTTAAGGGTGTCTCAGAGAAATAGAATTTTAGCTGCATTTTGAGTTTGAATGCGAAAGCATTAACTGTCCCATGGAGTGAACCGGCATTATCAGCTTTTGAATCCGCAGCAAACGGCACCTAAATTCCCTTGTCCCATGGAGCGAGGCCTGTAGTAGCGAATTGATGGATAAACTCCCATTGGCTGGCGTGCAGCATAGTTCCAAGGAAGGCCACCCCACAGAGAAGCCCTTTCCATGGCGCAGCGGCCCGGCCGTCGGTTAGAGGGAGAGGGTGGCTGGGCTCTGCAGAGCGGCCGGCCACAGAGCCCGCCTGCGCAGCCTCCACAGAGGTCGCCCAGCCAGGCTCCGCGAGGCGCGCAGCTTGTAGGAATACGCTACATACGCAAATGCTTTCGCATTCCGACACGTTAGCAGTCTTAAGTGTCTTTGTATTTGTTCTTTGTCCCCTGTTTTCTCCTGCTCTGTGTCCCTCTTCAACCAGCTCACTTATACTCTAGTATAACAAACGAGTTGGGCGCAAAAGTGAGCCGTGCCACGTGCTGCCGCAGGAACCCCTGCAGGTGCGGAGCAGGGAGCTGCTCCAGCTGCGAGCTCAGCTGCAGAAGCAGCTGCAGGAGCTGAAGAAGGAGCACGAGAGCAAGTCACGCCTCCCGCCCAGGGTGTCCTCCCCCATCACGGTCTAGCCACGTGTTCCCTGTGCATCCGTCGCCATCTCACTTCTGTGCACCCAAGGCTCTCTCTTTGGACTGAAAGGGATGCCCTGCTCTTCTCACCTTTCCAGTGACTACGTATACTAGTGTGGTACAGATATTTCTTTTTTGCCGTATTCTGTACTGTTATGTGCTACGTACACCAACTCATGTTTACAAACAAACCGGAATGCCCCTGGCGGTATGCCACCAGCGCCGTGCATGCATGACGAGGTGTGGGTGAAAAGCGCGCCGTCCCACATCGAAGAGCCATTGGAATTTGATGTGGTCGGCGTCGGTGTGAGTCCCCATGTTTTTTTTTGTGTTGGAATTGATTCTATGTCTTGCCAGCAATGTCTTACTACTTTAGTGGCCTGAGCGAAATTAACGAGGCTCGTTAAACCACAAACCTTTGCATAAGCAATGTTACGTACGGTGATTTGTTCTGCGTGAATGCTGCAGAATGGGTGCTAAAGCCTGTTTCACGTGATGAAATTTTGCTCGCGGTCGCGACGTTGCTCGGGCTAGAGGAGTGTGGACGGTAGCTGCGATGCTCGACGTCGCTGAAAATCGCAGGCATAATTGGACCAAATGAATCGGGCATAACAATTCGGCGATCACCACTGGTAACCATTGTCAACATCTCCTTGTAGATACTGTTTATACCGAGCCTACTTACCCCGAACAACCGTCAAACTAAAAGTCTTTTGAGGCCTGCACATGCTTCTTATCGCGACGTTTGGTTCACTGGCTGCTGTCGTTTGAATGAGCAAACGACAGTTTGAACGAGTTTGAAAGAGCAGACGAAAGTTTGAATGAGTTTGAAACAGCAGACGACAGTTTGAATGAGTTTGAAAGAGCAGACGACAGTTTGAATGAGTTTAAAAGAGCAAATGACAGTTTGAACGATCAGACGGCCGTTTGAACATGATGGCGCACTGAATGTGGTCCGCAAATGGCCCTGACAACTTGACCGTTTTCTCGCGTTTATGTTGGAACAAAGCAAATCTGACGACCATAAGTTCCTGTGAATTCGACCCAAAATGCTTCCCGCACGAGCAATCGTGGTCCAATGGCTTCTGGTTTTCCCTTTTCACGGTACCTATTCACGTTCCCCGACAAACTGGGCAAGCAGAAAACACATGAAAGCATCTTAACACCTTTCCCGGTTCTTTTGGTACAGCCCCAGTCGCGTCATTTTGACGAGAATATAGGTTTTAACCATTTTAGTGAAAAACCCGAGACTGAGGTATTGAGAGATGATGACAAGAAAGGGAAGGTGAATGTCTCAAACACAGCTGAACCTTTATTGAGGACAGAACTCTTTATACAGGGTTAAAAAAAGAAGGAAGGAAAGGAACCCTTCTTCACACCACCTTTCTCAAAAAAAAAAGATACGACACCTGGTTCTTTCCAGAACAACACAGGAATGCCCGTCATGCATGGCGACTTCTGCCCACACCTTAGACCGAAATTGCACCCAAAGCGCCACCAGCACGGCATGTCATAACAGAGTTGGGTTAGTGTGTATATATATATAAACAATGTGGTATATTTTATATCATTTTATCAATATAATATAGTATGGAATTAAAGGCAGTATAATTCGGTGGTTTCAGTTCGCAGTTTTAAAGGCAGAGCAGAAGGAGCTGGCCAAAATATCCGCACTGCCACATTCTTTACATTCTTCAGCACTATTTGAAAGACGGGCTATGACGCGCGTTGTAGGTGGCAATTTAAAATTTTCGGTACATTTCGGATATTTTTATTGTCAACATTAATAATATTTAAGTACTTTCAAATTTTGTTTTTCTCATTTTTGTAGAACAATAATTGATAAACGCGCTTGTTAAAATATCATACAGAGTACTAAATATACTTTCCTAGAAAGGTATGTCTCGTATCTTGAGATTTGCCTGCCATAACTACTGTTTCTTATAAGCGAACCAACTTTTTCGGAAGATAGTCTGCAAGACATTACAGTGTTTTATTTATAGGCATGTAAGTGGATGCCAGTCTGCATGTTTCAGTGGCAGCACTTCTTGCTTAAATGTTTTCACCCTTGAAGTCGAGCAAGGAGAAAGGTTCTTTGACCGGGTTTTGCTTCACTCACCGGTAGATTGCCGTTACCACAATTTCCTGGAAAGTTGCTCACGCGGGTGGTGTCTAACAGCTGTTGTACCCGGTGATGAGCCCAGTCACGAGTCGAAGCGTGCCTGTAAAAGGATTCTCTGGAATAGAGGACATTTGAAAGTTTCACGTTGCATCTCATTTATGCCATAACGGGGCTTGTCTGCTATTGGTTTAGTGCCCGAAAGTGTCTTGTAGCGGAGAGTTGGCGAAATCACTTGATTCTTGCAGGTCCCTTAATCGAACGGACAGCCTAAATCACTTCCCGGACATTCTGAATGTAAAGAGTTGGCGAAATCACTTGATTCTTGCAGGTCCCTTAATTGAACGGACAGCCTAAATCACTTCCCGGACATTGTATGGTGCAATTCTTCACAATTTATATTTTGTTGTTGTCTTAAGTTTTTCTTCTGCTCTTCCCCTCTGTAATTCCCTTAAGCATTGAGAGTATGCTAAATAGAAAAGAAAAAATATATTGTCGCTGGTTGAGATTTATATTGCTCTTGTTGTCCCATGTAAATATTTTCTTGAGAATATAAGTATTTACAGGTACAACGAGATGCATTATATGTCGTTGATTGCCTCCATTTGACCTTATGATGAACTGCAAGCAACGCTGCGAACCATTGTAGCTAATCTAGTACTGTGAATCGTCGCTTTTCCAAAGGTCACCTGCACAGTATTAGACAGACTTGAGTAGCTCGGAGTGGCCTCTGCAGTTCATTGTAAGGTCAGTTGGAGTGTTTGGCAGGCTGCAAGCTTTGTGCCTGTTGATTTCTTTCTGCCTTCCGCTTTTGTGGAGGAAATTTGGAAGCCACGCGACTGTAAATAATTGCTTGTGTATTTGTATGATTTATTAAAATTTCTGTACCTTGCAACGTTCCGAGTCTCTCTGCAGTAAGCTCTGGAGCAAGCGTGCAGAGCTCTGTGTCCTAATGTGTTTGGGGACATAATATATGCGGCAATATGAACTGGCCCAGCAGTGTTCAGAACGGGGCAGCACAAAAACAATGCGAAGAATCCTGGACACGTTAAGCTGTTAAAAAATGTTTGGAATCGTCTACCGCACTTCCACTGTTGCAGTCGGTTTTATAGCATAGCATTTTGGAGGCGCCTGTGCAGCATATCTTTTTTGGCTAGCACTGCACTGAACCAGCTCACATTGCCGCTGACTGTACATGTGACATAAGAAACCTGTTTCAGTGATGTTTGGAGAATTTCTTTCAATGAACTAACGTAGGGGGAAAAAAAAAGCACTTGCAAGTAATAAATAAAATATATTGCCCTTGATGGTTTAGGCCTTCTGTAACGACAGTAGGTTAAAAAGGAAATTTTTCGAGACCTGGCAGGTCTTTCAGTCCGTTAAAAAATGTTATTTGACGTTTTTCACGGGACTGAAATGAGGTTTTTCAGTGACCTGAAGGAGGACCTGCCAGGTTCTGAAACATTTCCTTTTTTATTGTATGCTCACCACAGCAGACCTAAACATTTATTTCTTTGTTAGTAGGGCTAATCAAGATTTAATTAAAAAAATAAAGCCTAAAATTTCTGTGACTTGTGTCTTCTTAAAGAGACACTCAACTCTAAGTGCCTGGCTGAGACGCATGATCCCAAACAAATTTTCCCCGAAAAACAAAAAGGGAGAGTTTCTGTTGCGATTGGTTCCGAACCCAGAGCGCCGAAGTAGAGGTTAGTTTCGGAATCACTTGTGTCTTCAGAGAACGTCTAGGGGTGGTCTAGACTAGAGTTTACAAGCTTGTATTGATAATGAAAGGGTCAAAGAGTCTCTTTGCATGGAATGCAAATCGTTGGAAGATTTATTTGCATACATACAAGCTGGGATGCAATGCACCATGCGAACAGTAAACAAACAAACCGTTCGAGATGCTTTTTTCTTTACATTCAAAGTTTTTAGTGCTGATATTTCCAGCGTGATTTGGTAAAACGTGAGCGGAAGAAGGCCTCGGTCGGGCGCTACAGCGATTCCGACAAATCGTGACTTTCGTCGCAAGTAGAAAGAAAAGATATGTCGAAACAGCTGGTCCCATGGAATCCGTCCAGGTGGCGCAGCCATACAATCGACGTTGACGTCACTGTGGCGTCATTTCTCTGGGTTCCCGGATGAAGACGTCACGCAGCTGTTCTGTGGAATAACAAGGTTTTTTCCTCGGGACATATCTAGATGCTAAACAATTTTCCCCTTTAAAAAGTAACTTAATTAGGAATTTTAATATGTCTACACCAGCTAGGCGAAGACTCATGCGGGACTTTAAAAGGTAAGTCGCCCTAATTTCGATGCCAAGTCTTGCTCCTCGGTCAAGCGCCCTCCTCTTTCGCGACTCGCTTTTCTAGCGTTTCGGGTGCGATTTTGAGGCATAAAACGGCGGACTCGACGCAGCCTCAACGATGCCCAGAAACTCGCCACCTAAACTCCTGCCAACAGTTGCCCCCGAAATCGTGGCGATTCGGGTCAGCCTCAATCGGTGCTAGGACGCCTCGTAAGACTACCGTGCCCCCCGTCTTTGCTTGTTTTGGCTTTTCCGTCCCTTGTCGCTGAGCCCAGACCCTAGCGAGGTGTTTGCGACGGTGTTTCGAAAACGTTTATCGGAGACGTGAACGGGCCGGGCCGAAAGGGCCAGGGCGACGGTGAATCAGCTGTTCGTATTGCGTCAGCAGTCCCCCCCTTTGGCCTGGCGTGTAGGCCTAGGAGAGGCCCCCACCACCAGTGCTTGACCTTGGAAGCGTCGAACCGATTCGAGAAATAACAACGCATCGGCCGTGCGCGTTCGCACGGCCTGGACGGCAATCTTAACGTGGGGAGCCTGCCGACGACGACGACGGATTCCCCGAAACTGCGTAGTCGGGTGATTTGGCAAGCGTTCAGCGAAATACGCGTCCGGCCAACGGCACTGTTGCGCGAAACTCCTAAATTAGAAGCTGGGCCCTTGGCCGCCGTGGCTGCGCGAGCGTCTGGTCGTGACGCCGTCAAAACTTCTTCCCCGTACCCCTAGTTCCCCGATCGATACCGCTCAGGGTGCTTCCGAGAAGTCCCGACGTCGGCATCGGTCGCGCAAAAGCTAGTCGTCCACTCTGACTCACCGGCGTATGATCGGTTCAGAGGCGGCCTCGCAAACGCCGTGGCCTGCTCTGGCCGTGGGTAGAAGGCGGCATGTACGGAAAGCTCGAAGAGTGCGCGTCGTCCAAAAAGTTGCGTGAGCTGGTCAGCTGTCACCACTGCGGAATCAAAGAGGGCTCTCTTTTTCTTGGGGACTGGTTGGTGGTGGCACGTCCAAAGGCAGGAACCTCTGTAGATGAATCCTGCCTTGGGACGTGCTCTTTGCCTCCCTGGAAGTGAGACAGTGTTTTCTACAGAAGTTGCAGAGTCGTTTGTCACGAGTACATACTTGGTTCTCTTCAAAACTTAAAATCCTGTGCTATATTTTTTTTCTTATTGTGTGTTTTATTGTCTTGAACAGGCTTTAAAGGGACACCGACAGGGTATTTATGCTCACCTAGATTTTTATAACTACCCGGAACACAATTTGCGGCTCGAAATTCATTTTCTTTCCGCCCGAAAACCGCCGTTCGAGAACTGGCCAGTTTGAGTCGCACTCGCTCTTCTCCGTGGTCGCGTGCCATTTTCTGTGGTTTGGACACAATCACCAAAGATATAATCAAGGTCGTGGGTCATTGAAGACACACACTCGATACTAGAAATGGACAAAAAATATGATACCCATTTTTTGTGGCTTTTCAAAAGCTGCAGGTACATTGATAGCAAAAAAGTTGCACAACCACATGACTTCCGGTATCTTTCTCCGCCTCTATTTCTTCTTCCTCCCCAGTTCGGTTTTGAGCAGTTTCATTCTTTTTACTTTATGGAAAATATATGACACTAACAGTGATGTGATTGCTGCGCCAATTGCGCCAAATTGCGCCAAGAGGCTAACCCTGCTACATCCTGCTACATTTCGCCAAAATATGGGTAATCTGCTCCAAGCCAGCGCCATAGAATTAATTTAGGTCGCCTTTCAAAACCGAAACTAAACTGAGTACTGTAATTGAGCAGGCGTGTGATAGGTGGTGCAAGCTGCCGCCTGACACAAAGTACCGTGCATCAATTGTCCACCCGGTCTTGCATGGTTTTCCCTGCGTTTCACGCTCTCGTCTTGTGGGTCTCGTCTCTTTTTCTTTATATTTTCAGCGATAGACGCAGATGTGCGCCGACGCTCCGACGCTAGCGTGTCGGGTACCAGCCATGCCATCATGCTGCGAAACGAAACCACGTTTTTGCGCGACAGGAGTTACTTTGTGAGCTGAAGCAACGGCTTTGGGAAAACTATATTTGGTCACTGCCTTTCAGTCACCGTGGTCGCGCGACGTCGAATGTTGCCGTCCCCACATCACTGCAGATATGGCACTTTCTAAAATGAAATGAAGTGCCGCCGCATGTTCATCAACAATCCTGTTCTTGTTTAAATCATTCTTTACTACAAAAATCCATCTTTAATTCAAAGACTGCTCTGTCAAAGTATTGATTATCTAGATTCCTCTCGGGGGGCCTTCTTTCGAGAGGGACCCCGGTATGTGAAAAATCTGCCGTGAAAGAAGGTTGGTGAAGAGATGTGAGCTAAAGCAAAGAAGGCAACGTATGCACGCTGAACCCGCACAGCGTGCTATTTTGTCTCGAGTTTAGTCGTTGCACAAAGCGCTCCAAGAACCTTTTGAGGCTGGCTCGCAATGTCTTGCATCGATGCACTCAGGTTCTTTATTTTTTGTGTGTTTAGCTTGTACCTTGTTTGCCGGCATGGCAAACACACGCCACTGGACTATTTTTGTCGCATTCTCGAAACTTACATTTAGTGTACAATTTTGTAGATAACTTAGCGACGGAGCTGAGGGGCATGGTTTCGGTTTCGATCGGACAGCCGTTGTCTCTGCTCGCGCGGCGAAGCATGCCCAACACCAAGCCTGCCGAAGTTGGCCTCACGTGCATGCGAACATGATTGCGTGACTGAGGCACCAGCTGGGACGCTTGCAATTCATTGTTTTACGTCTGCCTACTTTTGACAAAAATCTGGCACGTCGGGAACGAGTAAAACAGTGGCAAGTGGTTTTTCGAAATTGCTTGGCAATGCCCACAGCACTGTACACTTGTGGGATGTCTGAGCAGTAAAAACAGAAGCAGCGAGTTCTGTCACAACACGTCACCTCGAAACACAACACAACACAAAGTGCCCTTCGTTTGTACAGCACTTAAAACAAATATTTTTATTTTCCTAAGAATATCTGCTCCAACATCCACTGTTGCTGCTCCGAAACACTGTCTTGACTGCTCCAAAAGCCGCTTTTGCTGCTCCAAAACACTGTTTTGGTTGCTCCAAAGGCCACATTTGCTTCTCCAAAACACTGTTCTGGTTGCTCCGAAACGTGCTCCAAAATGGCTTAGGCCAATCACATCACTGCACTAACAAAATATTGATTGGGTAGTCTTCTGACACCATAATAATCGCCTGGCAAAAAATAAAACACTTTTCTGGGAAGTGCATTTAATGTTCATTATTGTATGCAGCCCTTGTTCGAGTTGCATAGACAGGCTATAGATTTGTGGTGAGTGAAATCTGTTTTCTGAAGAGCAGTAAGACAACAACCACACACATCAGTTGTCACGATCGAGATTGGTGTGCATCGGGAACTGAAAATCTGAGCCTTCCAACTGCAAATGTAAAATATAATAATTTGTAGTTGCTTGGTTGGGAGCAGCAGAAGGCAAGTTGGCTCTGAAGTGTCAACAAAGGAAGGGAAAAAAATCTAATTTATAGAGCGAATGCTTCGAGAAAGGGAAGCAAGAGAAGTGCTCCATAAGCTTCTAGGCAAAAACAAGCATAAGCTTCGAACTGATTTGTGCAATCGGCACATTCTTCGTGACATAGACAAGTCGCTGGCTTAGCACTCCGTGGTATGTGTGAACGAGCCCTAAAAGAGTCTTGGAACCCATGTTGGGTTCTTGCATCTCTCCTGTTTCTGGTAGCAGTAAATTATCATATATCTCTTCAACTTGGGAGGGTCAGAGTGCCAGGACTGCACGGTAGAGCACTGCACGGGCCCGGGCCAGCCCGAAGGCCCGAGCCCGGCCCGCGGGCCGGGCTCGGGCCGGGTAGCACACATTTTCTCGGGCCCGGGCCGGGCTCGGGCTTGAACAAAAAGTTTTTCGGGCCTTGCCGGCCCGGGTCGGCCCGGGCCGTGGCTGGGCAGTCGTGTGCCGCAAATTCTAAATAGTTGATAACAAAAAGTGTGCTCTTTGATATTTTAAGTTCAATGAAAACAAACAAGCGAAATGCGAAATCACTACGGCGCAGTTAAAACAAAAGAAAAGAAAAAGACTTCTGCACTTGGAACGCTTTCACATCAATAAAAGGTAACGGATGGATTCCACCAGCATAGTAAGAAAGTGCTGTCAAGAAAACGAGGGCACAACAGTCGCAGAGTACAACATGAACGCCTTTTTCCACTGTTAAAAAAAAAACAAGAAGAAAAAGAAGAAAAAAAAAACGTGAGCTTGATTTTGTACTTTGTGTAGGAAGCTTTACTATACCGGCAAAGATAAGCTAACTATGTATAATTTTATGCTTATCAGTCTTTTGAAGATGCACTAGATTGATTGTGATTGTTTCTTCATTAAGACATGTAGAAAGGAAAGTTCTCTGTGAAACAAAATGAACAATGAAAAGTCCAAAAAGTCTTCGAAAAATGCCTAAATAATCGCTTCATGCTTAAACAGTTCTTAGGTTAAAGCCTGAAAACTTTTTCGGACTCATGTATACAATCTGTCAGGCTTGCGCCGGGCTCAGGCTTATATCTAAAAAATAATTTGTCGGGCTCGTGCCGGGCTCAAGCTTCTGTCGAAAATTCTGCCGGGCCGGGCCGGGCCTTGAAATTAAAGATTCTGTCGGGCTCGGGCCGGGCCCGGGCCTTGCCTCTACCGGGCCGGGTCGGGCCGGGCCTAGAAATACCGGCCCGTGCAGTGCTCTACTGCACGGCCCAAGAGGTGACAGCTCACAGGAGTCGTACGGCAGCCAGTTTCTGGCAATGCACGAGTTCAATAGGGATATTCCCGACGTTAAGATGTGACTTTCTCCTTGGGACTGTATTCGATGTGAAGATATCTGGTATGTTAATGACAAAATCCAGCTAAATCTTGAGTTAGGTTAGATTGCCAAACGGTGCAGTGCATATTAATTAAGACAAGCGTGCTCGTATGCCTGCCATTGCATGAGTGGTACATAGATATATTTTATACGTGCTGGTGAACACCAAACAAATTCAGGGACTACAAAATGAGGCAGTTCGGTTCGCTTTCGATGTGTACGGAGAATGCCTTTTTCTGAACTCATCCAGGGACTTGTGTTGGAGTCCATTCAAGCCAAATCACTTGTGCAGGTTTGGATTTTAAATTCATAGCCTTTGTGTAGCCTCGATCACGTCAAGTTGATGGCATCATCGGATTCTTGTAAAGTTCTGTCATCACGTGAATACCATGATGATAGTGTTCACCCAATGTCACCAGCCTGACATTGTTAACTTTTAACTTTATTATGAGAAATTTGTGCCAAGGACACCAGACAAAAAGCTTCTAACAGGAAGCTTTTTGTCCGGTGTTCCAATCTTAGTCGGGTGACTGTCGTCCTAGTCAGTTGACACTGTCGTCGTTGTGCCATGTAACGTTGTACGACATCACAAAGAATCTATAAATGCTACACATTTATAGTGGATGAATGGACGGATGCTAATAATGATTATAACCTTTATAATGGTCAATAGCTAGCACCACCTAAAGTCACTGCATGCTGGGAAAGTAGTGCCATTGCCTTCCCCACCTGCTAGCTGGACACAAATAAATACCAACATACAGACGACAAAACCTCTCAAGGTGATTAACTGATCAGTCTCAGTTGCCATAGCGATAGCCATTTGGGCCTCTCAAATCTTCGAAGCTTCGAGAGGGTCGTTTTAATCCAGTCGCACCAAGATTGCTATGGAGCATCATCGTACTGAAAGCATTCCTCGGTGAATATACTAAGCGTCTGGCACTGTGCACGCAATAAACTTATCACTCATGCTTACTCCCCAGTTCTCTCACAATTTTGTTGCTCTTCTTGCTTATTTCAAGTCAGTAAAATTATTTTTCAATGTCTCCAAGCACTAACATTGCATCTGATGGTGGTACGAAGATGTTCGCCATCACAATCTGCCCACGCTCCTTTGTCAGATTTCTAATCCTGATTGAACCTTTGATTTCATGCACAGTCCAAAAGACAGTCCTGGCACCATCATTCCTTTCCATATACCCCTGATCACTTCATATCTATTATAGTTCCATAGTGACTCAAGCTTCGTAATAGATGAATTTCTTTTCCCTCTTCTAATTATATTGTCCTCATGTTCCTCTAGATTGTTTCTTTCCTCATTGAGCCAGACTCCCAGATATTTGTATTTTCCTACATGGTCTATTACAATGTCTCGTATCCTCAGGGGTTCCCTCTTTTTGTCGTTAAACATCATTACTCCAGACTTGTCACTACTGAAACTCACGCCCAAGGTGTCCCCTTCCTCTCTACATATTCCAGCTAGTTCCTGTAATGTATACTGGTTATCTGCCATGAGTACTATGTCCTCCGCATACATCGGTCCTGGTATTAACTTGTATTGCATTTCTTTCTCCTTCCATATAACTCTCGTCAACACCTAAATTGCTCTGCTCTAATTTCTTTTCTATTTCACTTGGGTATATTATGATGAGCAGGGGGGGTGACAGTGGGCAGCCCTGTCTGAACCTTCTCTTTATTGCTGCTGGTTGTGTAGTTGCTGCTTCCCATGTTATAAGTACTTTCTTGTCTGTGTACACCTGTTGAAAAAACCTAATTTGCATCCAAGTTAGATCTAGGATTCCGTGTTTTCTGAGTTTATTTTTCGTCCAACTCTGAGGGCATTTTTCAGAGTTTATTTTTTTTGCCGAAAATTTGGCGTTTATCGGGGTTTATTCTTGTTTCATTCCCAATTCTCCGAAATTCGAAGTTCAATTTTGTAGCGTTTCTTATATAAAAAAAAAAATATATATATATATATATATATATATATATATATATATATATATATATATATATATATATAAATGTAAATGTGAGTTAGATTTAAACCAAAAAACATATGCTTGTATTAATATTTTTTCAGCTGGATTGGGCGTGGGTGCCATTGCATCGGTGCAATACTAATTTGTCCCTCGACAAAAGTTGCACACAAGTGCTGCTTTGATAAACATTGTTACCTTAAAATCAGTAAACTCTCCTGGAGGTAGTCGCTGGGAAGCTTATATTGATCCCATCCTATTGCATCAGTCAACCTACCCAGCTGCTGCACGAGGTGGGGTGATAAAGGATGCACAAGAGAAGCTTCAACTTCCGCCACCCCCCCCCCCCTCTCCCCCTCTTCTCTATTTTATGCAATTTCTATAGTTTATAGCTTTCACTGTTACAAAAACAGAACCCTACCGAACTGTAAACCAGAACAGCGGCTTTTGTCGTGACCCAAAAGCACATTACCTGTTGTCCTGATTGAACCTTGACGAGATAAGTGGTAAGATCGCTTTTGTCAGTGGTCCGAGATTTGAAAGCTAACTGTGGTGGGATTTTCTCAGGAACATTGACACTGTGTGCTGACCAAACCTAATTGTAAAATAGACTTTTATGGGAGGTGTGGGGGGGGGGTGGGGTGGCATTGGTACATCAAAATACCCAGTTTATCAGAGAAATCCGAATTAACCAAAACTTTACCGGCGGGTGTTTCTTTATCTTTTAAACACGGAACCCTAGTTATGCCCCTTCAGCTGGTCGCAAGGTGTTTCCCGGTGCACGTTGTCGTGTGGTCCCCCCAATGTCCAAATACCCTTACCATTAAGGGCTTCGGCTCTCTGTTGCCATTCCCAACCTACGAGAGATTGGTTGTCCAGGCCACCACGGCAGTTGTTGGCGCAACCTTTGACTCTGGATGTCCCAACGTGCCCTGCAGGTTACAAGAGGACCCGCCAGCGGGGGTGAGCGGCGCGCCGACGGACAACAACATCATGATCTGGAACGCCGTCATATTCGGGTGAGCGTCGTGGCCCTCTCCGGTGTTGGGTGCATTGTTGACCCTTGTGCATTGCCGATAGCCCTTTCCCTTGGCACCTCGCTTTAACCCTTTGTTCCCGGACGCCAAACACAAATTTCTGTCTCGCCAACACCATCGCGCCCCAAAAATATTTTTTCTTTTTTTTATAATAGACATTTTTTAATGTTTTAATAGTTAACTGATGTCCACATGTCTCCAATGTGTGACACATTTATCGTATTAGACTTCTTGAGGAGCTCACCAAGACAGAAGTCACCTAAACAGGACTGTTTACATGCCATCAGAAAGTGGCACTACAAGATGAAACATTGCTTCCATCGCTTTATTATACTTGCTGCCACTCGTAAAAAAAAAAAGACAGCTGAGTTGAGGGGGGGCAGGGAACAAACCGAAACTGAAACAACACTGGAACACACCAGAGTACGCTCAGGCACCCAACGAATCTGACACAGCTCCTTTGCCACTGAGGTGTCTACTCTCGCTTCTTATGTTCCTTTGGAAAAATATGTTCCCTCAACTCAAAACCTCTCTCTGCTAGACTGTAAACTTCTTCACTCTAAGTTGTCTCTTTCCACGAAAGGGGTGTAGCGTCGGTTTCACTGCGCACAAAGTGAAAGAAAATATTTAATCGAGAACTGGTCAGTGTCGGGCACTTATAAGGTGTTGGCGATGGGCGGAGCAGTGGTCTCGCGGGTTGGCAACCTTTGTTGCGGTGAGGATTTTTAATCACTTTCACGGACGTCCGAGAGAGACGCCTTTCTGTTCCGTCGGTGACTATAGTTCTCGATAGTCGAAGGCGGGTTAAGAATGCGCCGGAAGCTCTGCCTCTGCACGCGCTCGTGGCCCTTTTGTCGCGCTTCGGATGGCGTCGGCACTGCCGTTGGGTTGGGCCTGCGGTGAGCAGCTTGTGGTGTCTGCGCAGCCCCCACGACACGCCCTTTGAGGACGGCACCTTCAAGCTGACGCTGGAGTTTACCGAGGAGTACCCGAACAAGCCTCCCACGGTCCGCTTCGTCTCCAAAATGTTCCATCCCAACGGTGAGTCACTCGTGAAGGGAGGATCTAAGGGCTCGCGAGATTCTCGGTCCGCCGTGACGGCGAAGCGTGCATTTGTTTTTATTTATGAAAGAACCCGCATTGCCGTCGGGCGTTACCAGGGCGGTAAAGACGGGCGCAGAATGCGGCAAATCATGAGCGCTGACATCGGTGGTCTTGAGAGAATGAGAAAGAGAGCGACAGAAGAGCGGAGAAAGAAACCAAACAATAGGTTTTTTCTTTTTATACGACGCGCTACGCCAGTGTTTTTTTGCTAAGTAAGTATGAAATAAAGCTAGACAAACAAAAGTACAGACATTGCAAGTGATGTTTTCCTGCTTCATTGTGTATATTAGAGTGTCGCCGGTTATCTGGACCCATCGGGACTACCCGTGGGACCGCCCATGTCCGCGCCTGTGGCCCCCTGGTCTGAAGCGGCCCTTTCCCTCTAGGTTGTTATATTAACTCTATGGGAATTACAGGGGAATAAAGGGAAGCTGAAGGTCTTTTGACACTTCCCGAATCAAGTTATCCTGCTTAAATTGAACAGGATTTAGTGCGAAGTGGCATTATTCGGAATAAACGTGCAGCAATTGCTGCGGTCTGTGCGGCGAACCTTTCTGCAGTACGTGGCCTATCAAAGACGTCCTCCTCGGTAGCCTGGAACCAGTCGAGGGGCATTTTTTTTAAGGCTCCTACGTCTGGAATCTTGCAGCTTTTTCTAATCGGAAAATTGACTCCCTTTAGAGGGCAACTCGGGTCAAAAACGAAACCGAAATAAATGACTGGTATCGATTTGGTGGCACGAAATACGATCCCAGCCAAAATATTACGTCAGAGCGAAGCCGCGTATTCCACTAAAACCGATTTTAAAGATGCGACCATCTGCCCTTTAGCGGGCGGCAGGCAGGCTAGCTTTTAGTCGAGGAACACTGGCGCAGCACCCTGGTGACGTCACGTCGTGGTGGAGCTGCGGTTGATTGGTTGTACCGCGTACCGTATCACCAGTGTGACCTCTCGTAGCGGCCGTACAGTTTATGATCAGTGTTGCCATCCCTCTAGCAGACAGTTTCGGTATTGCTGTAGACGCCCGAAACCAAACTTTGAGCCATATTTATAAAACTACACACAATAAAAAAAAATTGAACCTTGTAATTCACAGGCCCTGCCTTAGCTAAAAACAGTCGTAATCCCAAATTAAAAAGAAATATTGACTGGAGTTGCCCTTTAAGGCATGTGCGTGAGGGTCAGGGGGACAACAAAAGAGTGCAAGCTTGGCGTGTGTTCCCTTTTGTTTATTTGTGTCGGCGAGTCCCCCGATGTGGGAGGGGAAAGGTCTTTTGGTTGCGTTGGGTGCTCTCCTCCCGCTCTGGGGGAAAGTGTTAAAAGAGAACCCCTGGTGTTACAGTGTATGCGGACGGCAGCATCTGCTTGGACATTCTTCAGAACCGGTGGAGCCCCACTTACGATGTGTCTGCCATCCTCACATCCATTCAGGTGGGTGGCTCCTGTCTCTCAATGTAAGCCTAGCAGAAGCTACGAGATAACGGGCATGCACTCCTGCGGTGTGACCAGGGGCGGATTCAGAGGGGGGGTCCGGATGTCCTGACCCCCCTCTTGAATTCTGCATGTGTAAAAATTTAGCACGTGGAAACGGCAACGGGAGGGGGGGGGGGGGGGGGGGGGGGTTCTTAAACATATGATACGCTGACCAACACCTGACCCCCCCCTCAAGAAATATCTGCGTCCGCCCCTGGGTGTGACCGTTGTTTGGTTTTGCTCACGCACGAAGCGAAGCAATTTATGGTGTTCATACTCTCTGCTGTCTGAGTCTGAGCTTGAGAGAGCTCTCCCTCTGCTGCACTTTGAGGCGTGCTCTCGAGAAGCACCTGCTTGTAGGCATTTCGCTGGGCATGGGGGGGAAACCGTCAAAGGGGGGGGGGGGGGGGGATTTTTGGCACTATTTGCCTTAGTCTCTCACACTTGCCAAAATTGTCTCGAATATAAGTCCGTGCCAGCTTAATGAAGACACTGTTGATCTATCGGCGTTATAGGTAGAGTTATCTTGAAGCATGGTTTTGACAAATGGATTGTTTTCATGTTACACCAAACCTTGCATTGAAGTTGTCCATAGCTTCTGTAGCTAGCTGCGCTAATTGCATGCTGTGTCATCTGAAAGGAAATTATTAATTTTTTTCACCTGTCTTCACAGCTAATCTTGCATGGATGTTTGTTACTTCTAAGCTAAGGTGGCACAACTCCTTTTGGATTACAATTAATCCAATTAAATTAAAATTACAATTGTGCATGGTCTTTTCCCTATTAAAATTGTGACAGAACGTCATGACACGCCCCTTTATCCGAGGAAAAATGGGATTGTTATGACGTTTGTAGCACTTTTTTCATGGGAAAGGCCATGCACATTTGCAGTTTTGGTTTTTCCAGGATGCTTAGCGTGCATAGATTAAGTTTGTGCCACAAAAGGATTACTTTAAGAACCAATTTAGACCCCCCTCTCTTTCCGTATCACGCCTGTTAGCCATTGATCACCTGTGATCGTTGGATTCCACGCACTGCCAAAATTTGAATTTAGCGTGCAGGAACACATTGTGCAGACTAGTTCTTAAAATAAATGTTTTGTCTATCCCTCAAAAATCACCACTTCTCCCTGTGGTACAGAAAGAGTCAGTGTTGGTGTGCAAATTTTCGACCTAGTAATGATTTGGCAATTAACTTGAACAATAAATTTGTTTAATTGAATTTGTCATGAGAATGACGCACTTGGCGATCTTACCACACCTCCCGTTTAAACTTCTCCAAGATCTGACTTTTGGCACGGAGCCTTCTGTTGCACTTGACTGGAAATCCACGAGATGGTGATGCATCACTGGGAGGTATAGGGTGTAAATGTCAATCACAGCAGACAAAGTGACGAAGCAGCCAGACACCACCCAAAAGGCATTCATTTTTCCCCTCTGCAGGCTCTCATCAAGTCGCTCTTTGGCATGGTGGTGCCCCCCTGGCAACCAATAGTAAATCAACCCCCAAATGGGAGCAAACAAGTAGCTTCCTCTGCCGCTTCCAGCGTTGAGACACCCGCCATGTTGGGTCAGACTTTGGGTGCCATCTCGGGTCGGTGCGTTACCCTAGGACAGCTTTTCCCCCAATAATTAGATCCACCAGGGCGTCTAGCGACCGGGAAAACCGGGGATTGTCAGTGAAATTTTAATTACCGGGGAAAATCAGGGAATTGTCAGGGATATTGTCAAAAAGCGAGCCAAGTCAGGGAAAATGAGCCGGAAATGCCATCCAGTGCCCTGAGCAAAGACTTAGAGGAATGGGGGGCAGAAAAATAGGCAATAAATTCTGCTTAGAGCGAAGCGCGGGCTCTGCTCACCCGATGTAGAGTGTGCCACCCGATGCAAATGGAACGGTAGACAAATCCAGTTCAAGCCTTGGATTGGATTGAATTGAGGGCACGACACTAGGCTAGATCCAGTTAGAGCTACTAGATTTAGTAGCAAATAGAAAAGCCGCAGACCCCAATCCAAGCCTTAAGCCGAAAGTGTGCATCTGGCAGCCATGCTGCCATTCGGTTATTGACGGGCGTAGTTGAGCGTCGTGTTTTCATCGAGTTTTTGGAAGCGGCCTCTTCACTGACGATGGCGGCGGCAGGGAGGTGCTTTTTTATTTCGTACTGGACAAACCCGAATATTTCGGAAAATGCAAGTTCGATTAAACCCGTGCAAAATTACCCTCACCGTGCTCAATGCTCAATTCCTTGTGTTGTAATGGTCTTATATATTTAATTTAACCGCCTCTACAGTGGTCAGGGAATTTCACTTGAAATTGTCAGGAAAAACCTGGAAAAGTCAGGGAATTTCAAAATAATAATTTGCTAGACACCCTGATCCACACACTGCAAAGCAGCGGAAACCAATGTGGCCCCGCCACATAGATTGACCCAATTGGGTTGGTGGCATCGAGGCACCCTAGTGCGATGCCCCCGTTGTTCAAATGTCTTCTCTTCAAAGGTGGTTCTAAAGCGGAGATAACCTCGACATCTTCGACTTCATCTTCCTTCGTCGCTCGACGTTCTTTGGCAGCTGCGATCATCTTCCTGACGTCATTTTGTATGGAACACCTTTTTGAGTCGTCGAGCAGACGCAGGCTTTTTAGTTTGGGTTGTAGAAACACAGCAAGCTGTGCAGTTCCAGTTTTTCTTGAAGGAGCCGGGAGCACGCATCTTTGAGTGCCTGCGGAAGTTCAGAACCGTTGCGTCCTCTCTCTAGGTGCTTCAGAAATCGCGTTCGCCACACAACCACCAAATAGAGGGTTGGACGGCATGATGATTCCAGGACATCATGTTGGGTAGGGCGACGCTCGACATGGGTGGGTTTTCGAGCACCGAGCAATGAAACCTTGCACCCGGAGCGAGATTCAAGTAAATTTGGGTAGACAGCCTGCGAGCGCAAGCGCCGACGTCGGTGCTCCCAAGAGAAAGAGAGTGGCAGAAGAGCGGAGAGAGATAGCAGACGATAGGGTAGGTGCATGCGTTTTTCTGCGACGACACGAAGTCGTTCGATCGCTTGTTGGCCTTATTTAATTTATACAAATGCACAACGCCGGTCTTTTTTTACCAAGTAAGTACAAAATAAAGCTAGAAAAACAATCTTGCAAGTGAGTTTTTCCTGCTTCTTCGTGTACATTAAAGCGTCACCAGTGATCCGGGCCCGTCAGGATTTCCCGTGGGACCACCGACCCCCGCTTCTATGCCCCGCGTTCCAAAGCGGCCACAATGCACGGGGCCTTTTCCTCTAACTCTACGGTCTTGCCGCGGCGCAGTCTCTGCTGGACGAGCCGAACCCGAACAGCCCGGCCAACAGCCTGGCGGCGCAGCTGTACCAGGAGAACCGGCGGGAGTACGAGAAGCGGGTGGCGGCCATCGTCGAGCAGAGCTGGCTCAACTTCAACGACGACGACGACAAGGACGCCAAGAAGGACGCCTCCTAGCCTCCTGGCCCCGCCCCCCCACCCCCACTCCCTTACCCCTTCCCCCCACCCGAGAGAGAGAAGGACTGGACGACCAGAGTGTCCCGGCTTGCACGGATTAAAAGACCGGGGACCGTTCCCCCTCCCCCTTTCTGCCCCGCCCTCCCCCGGCTTTTCGTTGGCGTCGGTTAGGAACGTCGCTAGTGAGAGAGGCGCGCGCACCTACCAAAGCGAGAGGCCCAAGAGCGAGGCGCCGGCTTCGCGTTCACGCCACGGTTCCTTTCCACGTTCCACCCCGGCCACACCGGCGAGGCTCGCCGGCACGGCGGAGTGGCGACACGCGACCCGGCCGTACCAACAGGGCTGCCGGTTGGAGCTCTTCTGCGACCGCGGGGGATGCCTGAGAGGGTCGCGCGTTCACACCCACGTCGTCCGCGGCGTCATTGGACGTCTCGGAGACCGGGCCTTTGAGCGCCGAAGTGGTCGTCGCCGTCTTGCGCCGCACCGGTTATCGCGAGTCGCATTTGGGGTGCCCGGTTTGCTCCCGTCTCCTAACACCCCCGCCCCCGTAAATGTTTGCCACAAAGTCGTTCCCTCCTTGCGTTTAAGAAGGGCGTTTCTCCGCACACGGCACGAATCGGATCTAAAAGCTAGGCCGCGGCGGAGTCGACTGTGCGCGACGGGAAAACGAGAGATGGGAAACCGGTCGCTTTGTTCATAGCTTTCCTCCCCCGCTTGGTTCCCGAGTCTCGAGTTTGGTTGGGCAGTTGAGACATTCGCTATTTTCGGTCGAGAGCCCTCGGCTCGTGTGTATACTACCGTCATTGTTTATATCCAGAATTTGTCGACTTCTACGCTGGCACAATAAAAAATGCAGCCCGAGAAAACGAGCGAAAATGTAGCTGCGTGGTGGTGCGTGTTCTTGGTGAGTGGCGTCGTCTCCTGAAGCTCCCGGCAACGTGCCCCTTGGCGGTGTGGAGTTGTCCTGGTTTGTGGCGTTTTTTTGCTTAGAGTCCAACTGCAGCCGGGAGATAGAAGAGACTTGAGGATGTTCGCAGATGCGGAACCTGCGGCAATGCTTTGCTCGGTCCGTGGAGCTGCGTAGAGCACGTGCGTGGTCGCTTGGAGACGCTCAATTATGGTCCCGGTAGGGTAGGCAGGCTCGAGGTAAGATGGGGTGTGCTGCAACACCCACGTCGAAAGAACTGTCTCGTGAAGTTGCGAGCAGAAAGTTGCCTGCCCTCCGAGAGTTTGTAAATTAGCAGAGCTTACTGTACCACAAATACCGTTAACTAGCCATATTTTTTTTTTTTGTCATTTACATTTGGAAGTGCATGCTTAAGTATTGCTTAACACCGGAGTTGTAACGTGGCACGAGTGTCGTGAGTGTTTAGAGGGCTTGGAGACTGCAACGGTTTGCAGGACGGTCAAGTGCGATGTTCCCTTCCCCATGTACATTTTCCAACATTGTAAACTTGGCCCCTCCCCCACAGCAGCATTTGCACGCATGTTGCGGGAATTTTTATTCATGCTGTCTATTAAACCGCTTCCACAAACCCACTTGCCTGCATTCTGCGAGTGTGATTTATGCAACCAAAATTTGAGATTTGACTTTCGACTGAAACTAGGCTGGCTGCTCGGATATCGTGCGGCTCCAGGGTGCAAAACCATGACATTGCACTCTCTGCGTGCGATGTGCATCTCGCCATCTGGAGGTTATGTGTGCACCGATTGTTCACAGTGCTTTTTCGTAACGCTGGAAAGTGCCTATACGGAGTATTCACGTATTCACTGCCGGCCATAGCTGTGTGCGAGACTGCCGAGCGTGTGCTGACGGCGAGCTTCCACAGTCCTTCCGTGACACACATTCCACACCTTCAACATTGCCAGTCTTGGCAGCCTATTAATGCGAGTTCTTTCTGAGCATGTGCTCCAAACATCGCCCTCAAATATGACGTCCAGTGAATACCCCCATAGCATAGTCTACGGTGGAAAAAGACAGGTTGTTTGGGGTTTGTGCACCTCCCGACAAGGGCGCCGTCTGTTTAGTAGCGTTCGCATAGGTGCGGTCACACACCACGTGGCCTTGTCAGTGTGTGTGCGAAGGACGGGTTTAACTCTGAATATGTCATATGACCGGAACTTAACCGTGTCAAATCGGCAGTCAGCCTGTTGACTTCCAGAAGTCAACAGGCCGACTTCCGAAATCCTGACGCAGCGCTCGTCTCTTGATTGGACACCGGTGCCAGCCAAACCTCTTCCTCAAGGGCCTCCGGGTGTGGGGGGTAAAACGTGTGTTCAGACATAGAGCTGCGCTTCATGCTTCATGAAACGAGCACCCTCCAGTTTTCCCCAGAGAAAAAGCAAGGGGAAAAAAAAAGCAGTCCTTTGTCGCAATGGGTTGAGCTGTTCAGAGTGTCCGATATACTGCTCGCACCGTCCAGTATCCCACGTGTGTACACAGTTTCTCCACCATCACATTCTGGGTTATTGCAGCCTTTGCCACGCAAGTATTTGCAACTTCACGGCCTATGACGGCCGCTCTAGTTCCTATCAAAATAAAGTCTCTCGATAAAATTCACCCTTTCAAGTACCGCCATTCATTGTTCTGGAAACGTGCAAGACACGTGCCACAAATGGGTGCCTTCCATACACTTCTGTGCTGCGCCGCCATTCGCTGCCAAGGGCTGCTCGAGACTTGGGCTTTTTTGCGCTGGCACATGCTTTATATCAAAATGGCTGTCGTCTGGATGATCGTCGTAGAACGGCTGAATGAAATTCGGTCTGCGACGGACAAGCAATTCTAATTTGGAGAAATGCGAGCAATACGATAGCCTTGCGTCGCACTTCCACGTCGGGATGGTGCAAGCAAATGCCTTTATTTTGAAGCCGATCATCCAGGAGCTCTGGCACCGCGATACCACCATTGCTGTCAAAATGGCGACTGCCAACGTTGCTCGGCAGACTTTTGAAAAGGGTCTATTTCAAAGATGTAAGCGGACGTTTTCTTTCGGCCTCTCCTTTGCAAACTTGACGACGAAGGTGTGGGGATCGCATTGCTGGCGTTGTCAACGCTGCGATCCCCGGGATTTCGTCGTCGAGCTTCGCCATCCCCGTGGCAACGACTTTTAAATGCGGTTCGTACAATGGATTTGAGCACTGCATGAACATTCGGTTTGGACTCTTGGCAATCGATGCCTCGCCATACGTTCGGGTAGTGGCTCGAGCCCAATCACTGCGATAAGACTGGAATGGCCAAATATATTGTGCGAAACTAGGTGCATGCCCTGTACTTGGCCAACCCCAGTGCGTGGGTACAATAAACACTGACGACATATAATCGGCAGCTCCAGATCACTTTTTGGCGGCGAATTGAGGGATTGACCGCTGCTCGTTTTTCTCCGACATTTGTTGAAACTGCCATTGCGTGCAGAAAAGAAACGCATGTTTCATGGGCGTCCGTGTTTTCAGAGTATATTTTTAGTGAAATTAGGAAAGTGCTTTTTTTTTTAGGGTTGTGCGAATATTCGAAATTTCGAATAGTGATTTCGAATAATCTACTATTCGATATTCGCTTCGAGAAGAACTACACTATTCGCGTTTTTCGAAGTGTTGATTGCATCGGGTTAGCCCCGTTGAGTGCACTTCTTAGCGAGCATTGGTGCGCTTTGGAGAAGCAATGCCCGCGAAAGCAAGCTCTGCGAGTGTTGCTTCTCTGCATTACATCGGTGCTCGATAAGAAGCACACTCAGCGGGGTAACCTGCCGCGATAAACACGGAAAAGTATGAATATCGCCATTGTGTGCTTGGAAGAAAAGCATACATTCAAAGCACGATGGTGCACGCGTGCCGTCTGCATTTGAAAATAAATGGAAACTTTGTGAATGTGTATATCTACATTGTAGTAAAAGTTTCAAAATTAAGCTTACTGTTATGCAAGAGTATACTATGTTAGGCAGAGATGCCCTTACAGCCTGCATTATGTGCGATTCATTCTCTTTTAACTTGAGATTAAAAAAAGAATATTTTATATAGCAAGATTTGTAAATTCAGTCAATTGCGTATAGTTAGCCATCTCTATGGGATTCATCTTATGTCGAATACGTCATTTACTTGCCATCCCAAGACATCAGATCTTCTTAGTTCACAGTTCGTAAATATAGATAGATTAAACTTAGCTTGTAAGTGAACAAGTGGAACCACCTTCACAAGTTTAGCTGGGTTTTCATCTAAGCATTACACAAAGGTCTGGAAAAACTATTCAATATTCGATTCGAAAATATTCGGCCAAAACCACTATTCGCTTCGAATTCGCCTCGAACTCAAAATCCACTATTCGCACAAGACTCCTTTTTTTGTTATTTTTTATATAAAAAAAAAAAAATTGAGTTTTCGTTCTGTTATAAAGTTTCCAAAATTCGGAGCTTAATTTTGCTCCATTCCCAAAGTTCCCAATAAAGAAAAAACATCCAGATACAAACACCTGAAAAAATTTAAGACAATGGGGAAATATTTACATTGCATAAACCCTGAGACAGCACGTAAAAATGCAGGTACAAACGCTAAAAGGTTTTAAAACCTTTTAGTGTTTGTATTGTTTTTGCCTGCAATCTCAGGGTTTATGCCATGTTCAATTTAAACCAGCTCGTTTGTGCCCTTACATATTTACATTGTTGACACTAATGGTCACTAATGGTTAGCGGGGAAAGCACTTCCCCGCTAAACCGGCAAAGTCCGACAAGCCCACGAGAATGAAACGGTACCTACGAGGGTAGTCCGGAACGGGAAAGAGCAGCTCACGAGAGCAGACAAACGATTTGGGAAAATATATCTTTATTAAACGGCGTCTGGGGGTCAGATGAGCGTGGGCCTCTGTGGCAGGCACAAGTTGTAGAAAGAGTTCTGGTCCCAGAAGGAGGCTGCCTTCCAGCCGCACCAGCCCTGCAACAGTGGCCTGGTTAACAGCCTGGCATGCACCACGACTGCGTTCGAGAATATACTACCAGAGAGCCACCGAAAGTACTTTCCCGGGCGGTGAGAAGGACACTTTGCTGTGCCTAGAGCCACTAAAGCTGTGCTTCAGGGTGACACTTCAGCTACCTTGCTGCTCAAATTTACTGTAATACAGGGGCAGATTTAGGGCAACCGCTAAACTTCCCAAGAACTACTTTGGAGGGGGGGGGGGGGGGGGGGGAGGGGAGGAGGAGGGGAGGGGAGGGAGAGAAAGGGAGAATGAGCTTTTTTTTTAAAAAAAGAAATGTTTAGTTTCTGGTCAAATGGCAAATATAGGTCAACAAAATAGACCTCGACAGCGCTTTTTCTGTGAAGTCGCATGTGCCCCTGATACTGCAGTCGTCTGAACTTGCAGGAAATGTTTTTTACACTTCTGAGAAATGTTAAAACAGTCTGCAATGGAGCAAAAACGATGCTCCTTGTCACACCATCTCGAGATTGAGAAGTTGCACTTTCGAATCGCAACAGACTAGTACTTCCAAAAATCCCTACACGCAACACAGCGCACGTCGCATTAGGCCATGGAGAGGAGTGACATGCTTTCGGTTGCCCCGTTAACCAAGTAGCGCATCTCGGCACTGCACAAAAATAAAATTGGCGTCGACTTCATTTTCTGCCCTCGTTGAGAATCGGACCTTCAGCGTCCGTAAGAACCTGCCCAAGCTTATCGAGGAGTAGAAGTATGGCCGGCCGCATCCTGTACCTTTCTGGCGGCCTGGCCACCATTGTTCCAGAGTGCAGCACAACCTTACGGGCTCACAAATCATTTAAGAAGCCTAGAACCATGACCTTCTGTAATCAGCTACGACATTGAGATGCGGGACTGGAACGACCGGCCCTGTACACTTCTTTTATGCGCCGTCGTACGTAGTCCCACGTTTACCTGCACATAATATCTGGCACGTTGGGAGCCCCCGAAAAACGTTCCCTGGCATCCTATTCGTATTGGTAGGCACCACCTACAGTATTATAAATCTAAGGAAAGTGACACATTCGAAGATGCGCGCACCGTGTTTGGTCGTGACGGGACGTCAGGACGTCGCGAAGTGGGGTTGACAAGTCGAAAACCGAAACGGTGACCAACGGGTTCCCGAGATGCTCTGCGCGGCACCACGCTGCTTGGATCCCTTCAAGTTTGCGAGAGGTGTGTCGCACGAGGGTTCGGCGGAGCTCCTGTGCCGCTTTTCGAGGCCGCCGCCTCGAACCTCTTCTGGTAGAAGCAGCCGACTCGTAGGAAAACCTCAATTTGCTCGGCGGGCTCGGACGCTTGCCGGGGTCGCGCACTCAATACGTCCTTTGCTTACGTTGGAAACGCTTCAAACGGAGACTTGTTGCAACTCGGAAGCATGCTCGGTGTTTTACGGTAGAACTACCGACACCTCGAAAAATTCGGTCTTACGAGCAAGAACAAAGTGGAGAGAGGCAAGAGAACACGCCAGCACCATCTACTGGGTAGTCCTGGAACTACAAGTAACTAGACCTTAGGCCCTGCAGTGTTTGCGACGTGGAATCTACACACCATCTACGAGAAGTGGTCGCCCACAACATTGTCAGAATTATTTTGAGGCCGCGGCGGAAGAACCGACGAATAGAAACAGTAAAAATATGCGCGCGGGTCATAAGCATTCCAGACCTGCCTGACAGACGGTGCCGGTGTGCTCTCTTACGAGGGAACCAACATTACTAGAATACTCAGTTGGGAAACTGCAATAGGAGCCTGCATTGAACAAGTGGCTCCGATCCGTACTCGAGAACCTAACTAATGGCGATCACAATGCCACCATTTCTTTCGCAGCGGCCACTCCGCGGGACTGCACGGCTGCATGTATTGGTTCAGGTCGAGTCGCGCGAGAGTCGGTGGCGCCATCTCGCAGGGCCATTTCGCAGCAGCTATATAAAGCAACTTCCATGTTTTTTGACTTGTCGCTAAAGGGTGGCTCTGTTATCGTATATAGTTTGGTCTCGATAGATGCCAGCTGTCCAGGTTTCAAAGGCGAGCTTCCCAACTGAGTGTTTTAGTAATGTTGGAGGGAACGCAATGTGCCGTAGAGAACACTCCAATGCAGACGCGTAAAGCGGCCACGCCGGCAATGTCGTCGCCTTGCCTTGTTCTGGATAACTGCCAGGTCCTCCCCTCCGGTGTAGTGGGGGTCCAGGACGAGGTAGTGCGTCTCGCCGGACTTGTCGTTGAACGCCACCCCGAGGATGGTGTGTGCCAGCATGCCGCCACCTGCGGGGACACACTGGGGGCACTCTGCCGACGCATCCGTGTTCCCACACCAAGCTCCGCCATTCTTTTTACCGGCTAATATCTTGGAAAACTTATTTAAAGTGCCGTTACCATATCGACGTGACTGGAGGTATTTTAATTATTTTCCTTAGTGCAGAAAGCCTGAACTGTGGTGGTCGACCCACAATTCGGAGAGCAAGTCGTCTGCTTCTTGTGCAGGGGTTGCGGTGACGTCGGAACAAATCTGAGTTCCGATTGGTTTTGATTGGAAAGATAGTGGGTAGACCTAATGCTAGATGCCATGAGGCCTACCCCCTATTTTTTTCAATCGGCCAATAAGAGCTTGGCATTCTGACATCGCAACCCCAGTGCAAGAAGCAGATGAGCTTGTGCTCCGCATAGTGTTGACTTCCAATCGCCAAATATGGCGTTTATCGGGTGCGCGGTTGTTTCGATCGTCCGGAAGCAAACTATGAATGTCATTTATTAATAATATTATGTTCGGCTTTTGAACGCTTTTTTTTTAAACTTTCGCGGGCGATTTCTGAGACATCCGAACACCACCCTATCCAAGATGTAAGTGGTCAGCAAATACGCGGTGCCAGCCAAAGTGTACTTTATTTCGTGACTCAAAAAACATTGGAGTGAACTGATGTCGCAAAGTACTAGACTTAGAGTTTACGGGGAACTACTGTGCGAGATTTAGATCCACCATTTCCCCAAAGAGCACATGCACAGGATGCGCCGCGATGCGGTCGATTTCTTTGCAGGTTCGATTCTGAGTGCTAAGCTAAAAAAATGAAGTGACCCATACAACGAATCTTTTCATGTCCCGCAGAGTTTGCCGTAAAGGCATCGCACAGTAAAACAAAAGACAGCAAACTTAAGAAAACGCCGCATTGTCTGCTACAGAAGCTCGCTCACCGATCATGATCGGCGTTCCGTGATTTTCGAAGTGGGCCAGCAACTCCCGGCTCTTGGTGGGCAGTTCCGATCCCGAGCTCACAAACATGGTCCGAGACTCCACCTGGGAGGAACGGAAACTTTCTTCATGATACAACGGTCCCCCAATAACCCCCATATCAAGTTTATTGTTTTTGCAGTATTCAACTTTGCCAAAATGTTGTTAAAAAGGTTTAATGCCACCAATGCAATTTTGAAATAAGAGCACTCCGTTTTTTGCCAAGAATTCAATTTAGCCCGTTTGAGTTGTCAGATGGTCTCAATATATTTACTGGGACAGCGTCTCTACCTTGTCATTCCAAATTTTACCTTATTCATTTCGACCTGAGGAACATGCTCTCGAGAACATTTCATCGTTGCAGTCAAAGCAATAAACTCGATCGTCAAAAAGTGTGCAAATATGTTTCGTTGAGCAAATCGACAAACGGATGTTTCTGAGTAATGTCTACTCTCACTTATGGCAATTTGTGCTCGACATTTTCAAGTTTTTATTGGAAAATCGGGATTAGTGCACTCACTCCTACTCAAGGTTGCCCTATAGAAATTAGTGTTTCAAAATGACGAAGAGGCATTGCCATCGAGCACATCTTTCACTTGGTCCTCAGGATTTCGCTTCCAATTCTTTGTTTTTTTAAGGCCCCATCTTCTGACTGAAGTCCTTCATCGTTAACCTTTTTGGGGTCATGTGACCTCTCGCCTCATTGTCCCATAGGATCGCAATTATTTTACACTAAAAACTGTACAATCACTTAGTGATCGTAAAATAAACCAGTGCTCAATGCGAGAGATAATTTATTGCAGAAATCTATAAAATTGTTTTCAGTCAAATCCTGGAACTGCTGGCACAACTTTCGCCGAAAGCAGTGTTTTACGAAGATGTCGGGGTTCTTCTTTCAGTGCCCTATTCAATAGCACTCCTAGATATGCCACGGATTCAACCAGCATGATGTCCTGCCAGAGGATATAGACGGGCTATATATATCCTTTATGACGGGCAGTAGCTTGCGCCACCTAGCCTTGAAACCAAAATGCACAATCCCTCCCTCTGCCCTTTTAAGCCAATTTCCTCCCCTCTACATTTTTGTAACCATCACGAGGCAGTGTGGGATATATACGCTGGCATGTACATAGGCCTCGGACAAAGCTCCGGGTTTGCCTGACCTGGAGTAGCCTGTTGAGGCAGTAGCCCACTTCCTGGGAGCCAATCCACTGCCGAGAGCCTACAAACGACGCTGGCTTGTCACCCACATCAACCAGTGCCTGAAACAGTAGAAAACATTTCCCTGGCTTAGACGTTCCGCCAAACGTGACGAAGGTGCGGCAGCGCACGATGGGGTTTTGAATGAGCTGTGCTTGCTATCTAAATGATATGCAACGCGACATGTGGTGAAGAAATTGTGAATGTATAAAGGGCTTCATTCCATCCATGCACCTCTTTGGCGGCATTGCATCGTTTTCTCTGAAATGCTGCCGCACATGCAATCAGACCGTGAAATGCCTCCATGCCTACGAGATTATTCTACTAATGCCATGGAAGCAAGGTCTGACCATAACAAGCAAGGCCAGGTAGCGAGTTTCGGCCAAGCAGTGTCGCTTTTCTCGTGAAACCTAACCCTAAAACACGTTCTATGTAAAAAAAAAAAAAAAGGGCTTCAAAACAAAGTTCAGGATTGTAAGGAGTTTCAAACCCCAAAGGAAAACACTATACAGCTTGTCTCACCCCGTAACAGAGCATAGGAACCAATTATAAACCACGTGGCATTCTGTTCCAATGTGCATGTCACTGTGCGCATTGCAGCACCCCCGATACGCACATTGAAGCGATACACCACGCTGTTTTAACTGGCTCGCGATTGGACATTACGATGCATAGCTTCGGCCATGGTCCGTTGTAGGGTGATATGATTTCATCGTCGTCACGATTTGTTAAATCTCAAGAGCCCGTGCATGCTGATATAAAACAATTCATGTGCTGTCTTAATCCTAGGAGTTAAGTCGCGATGCACAGGATATGCAGCATGTTTTGAGCTTAATAATTTATCCAGTTTCGATAGCTGGTGCATACTAATATGACAATTCAAAAACCCCGCTAAAATTGGGTGTGGAAGGGAGAGGGGGAGGGGAGACAAATCGTTTTGCCTTTAAATTTAGTCAAGAAACCTGGATTGGTGCGTAATTATACACCAATTCTATCTCGCCACTAAACTTTACACAACACTTTTGCAATGCCCTTGCATTACACGCTCCCGTTCCACTTTTCTGAGAGACTGTTTTGCGAAACCCTAGCCCACATTCCGTGTAACAAAAAAAAACATGTAAAAACAAAAATTTGTCGCTAGATGGTGCTCACACAAAATATTAGTGTCGAATAGTACCGAAAGTATAGGTGGGAGAATATACCCAAAGAGGTTTAATCTGGCTAGCAGCTGACGTTCGTCTTGCCTGCACACGTTACAGCACAAGCGCTCGGTACAATGGCCCTGGTGGCGGCCACGAGCCGATGGCACCGATCGGCCACTCGAAACGTAACAATTAGTAATGACATTAGGCTCGTTCGATTTACCCGACCTCCTGCACCAGCTGCACTCGATAGACACAGCCGTATTCGATTTACAAGTGCAGCCTATCCGAAAACGCAACCGGAAGAACCTTGCCCCGCACCGTGCTACACCTTTGTGCACGGGTGTAGGCTGGTGCAGGTAAATCGAACGAGCTCCTTGTTTACAAGGTGTGTAAGCTCATGCAGTGCTTAGACAAATCAATGGTGAGACCAGGAGGAGTTGCTCGGCTGCCATGCAAGGCACGCGGGACTTCCTCAAGGTCAAAAAAGGTTTGAAAACCCCAGGGGCCCCCAACTCGTCAACAGAAAGTTGGAGCCAAAAGTTGATGGAGTGTGCCCACTGGACTCCGGTGACAAAAGCGTGCCGTTGCGTCACGAGAGTCGAATTGGTGCACTCTGTAAACTTGGGGCCCCAAGGTTTGACGAGTCTAGGGCCCCTGCTCCAAGCGTCGGCTGCCGCTCGTCCATGACTCGGCAGCACGAGCCACTTTTGGGCGGCGCCCCACCTGCTGGATCTCACGGTGCGTCGGCACGGGGCAGTCCGTGTACCCCTGCAGCCGGAACCAGGACACAATGGTCTGCAGGGACCGGTAGGCGCAGCCCCAGCCGTTGTCGTCCATCCGGTCCTGCAGGTAGTGCCGGTACGCATACTGGCCACGCACCAGGCGCACCTCCGTGCCTGCAAGGAGAAAACGCACCGCCGAGGGCTCTCCAAACAAGGCACAACAGATGACCCCCCCCCCCCCCCCCCCCCCCCCCCCCCAAAAAAAAATAGAATGTGTGTGCGCTTTTTGAAGAACATTAAATTTCCGGCACGCGTTTACATTTTCAGTCTGGACATCAACCACGCAAGCGGTGCGGTTTTCCTCCTCACCACCTGCCGTCGTCGCTCTTGTTTTCAGGAGATTGGGATGACGACAACGGCGGAGGTCTCGATGACAGCCAGTGGAGCATGCGAGTGGCTCTCCAAGCCCACGTGACGAGCACACTCCGAGCCACGATCCAAGGACGGAAGCGAAGGGTAGCTCTCCCCAGGCAAAAAATAATGCCCCAAAGCGAACCGGAGGAAAACCTCCACTTCCAGTACACCAAATCCGGTGCATAGCATCTGCTGTGTCCCACTTGGAGGGCGCATTGGATGATGGGCCCATCACCTTCGCAGCCCGCCACCTTCGCAGCACCGCAATGTCGAGAATCGAAATTGCAATGCTGCCCCCCTCCTATCCTCTTCCACTTCCTATCCCGATTCGCACGACACCACGATGTTGCATGACAGTGCGATGCCGCACTTCAGCTACCCTGCAAAATTTAGTGGAGAAACGAATGCCATGTGACACTACGACGTCGCACGACACGCGGTCAGATTGATGCGAGCGAGAAAACCAAATGAAGGGATCCTGTATGAAGCTTTAAAATGCGGCGCTATTCCTATGGTCTGCGAAATCGGACGCCTTCGGCACTCTCGACGCATCCAGAGACTCCGGAGCCAGCGGGGCCAACATCGCCTAGAAGACAAGGACCGCACACGACGTCGTCATCGGTGAATCTCCGACCCCCCCAAGCGGCAAACACGCTCCAAATTTGACGCCGCGACACCAAGACGTGTGCACCTTGGTGTCGCGCTTGTTGCGAGACGCTGCACGACATGTTGGCGGCGAGGCTGAAGCGAGCTGGGTGGCACTGCGTGAATACGCTAGTGACGACGTGGGGGGAGGGGGGGGGGGGGGGGCGAAGGGGGGTAAGGGGAGCAAGCCTTGTTTTCTAGGTGGTACTGGCGAGGGCATAGTGCGCGCGCGGTGAGCGGGGGATGCCTCACCCCCGGGCGGAGGCGCGAGTCCGACGTGGGTGTTGCGGAGGTACGGCTCGGCGGCCAGGTCTTCGGGAAAGGCGTGGGCATTGGCCCGCCGGAACAGGGGCCGGTCCGCAGGCAGCAGCAGCAGCCGGTGCAGCTCCCGCCGATACCTCACTGCAACGGGAGCTGACGGCGTGAGGAACCGCCGCCTGCGTGACTCTGGGAAGCTTCCCTGGCTGTTTGCTGTTCTCTTCACTGCGACCACCAACGGCTCTTTGCCTTAGCAGTGTGTGTACTATCAAAAGTTAAAAAATAAAAATTATGCGGAACATTGTAAAAATGAGAAAATGAGCGGGAGTAGGACAGACCAAAGACACGTCATTAAAGTGCCAATGAGCCTCTTCTAGATGTTACGAGAGAACAATGTAGGTCTAATACCCAACTCGCACGGCCAATAAAGGTACACTACCCAAAAAAGTTAATATTTTATCGACTTCACTGATTTAAATGACATTTACAGGGCTTGTTTCTGTTCTTGTGGAGAACACTTGTGCCAAACTTTGTCAACCTGAGTGAAGTACAAAAAAAATTGCAAATGTTCAAAGGTGAAAGGGGGCGAGTCTGCGTAGGAAAACTATTGTTCTGAAATTACTTATAAATTTATCGTTTTCATGTGTTATATTGCTTTAGGACAGTTCAGAGCAGATAGCTATGAAGCTATATTTTTATATTATACTATCGTTCATGACAAAAAAGTCACATGAACACAAAAACTGTTTTTTAGATTTCCATCCTTTGTCCAAAATTTTAGTTTTTGAGCATGAAAAATGACAAAAATAAAAAATACAAGCTCATAGCTATCTTCCCCTTAAAATTGCACCCCAGATAAACTCATAAAAATGAATCCAAGTTGCATAATAACAAAACAATAGTTTTCCTAAAGTGAAATGTATGGCAAAAAGTGGAATGGAGAAAAATGCATACAAAGTGCTCCAACCTCTACCTTTTCTTTAGCATCGGAGGACCGAAAATAATTTATAAAAAATTAACTATGCAGTGTAAACTAATGAAACTTTCTGGGAATACTCTCTTGATGTTGGTGGATATAAATATGACATTTTTCAAAATCAACTTTTTTTGCAGAAATAGTTTTTTCTGGGTAGTGTCCCCCTTAATACAGGTCCCTTTGCAGTCAGTGAATTGGACCGCTCCCTTGGGTAGCGAGCACAAGCCACGTGCAGAGGATTGTGAATGGATTCACCACAGAAAGTAAAGGTCCCTTAGCTAAAGGTACCTTTATGATTGTGTGAATGCGGTGTAAGTCGCTCTAATCACGGTTATAGAGAAGCTGTAAAGGTGTCCTCCGGGACGCGACGACGATGTTCTACTGGTAATGAAGACAGGAAAACCCGGTATGCTTTTGGGGAATGTAAGATGAAATGTCATTATGAAGCAAAGGTGCATCAAATTTCTGCCATTACCTACTTTGCGCAAACAAATCACATCTCGCATTAGCCTACTTTTTGTGCAGAGGTACGAGACCAAGTGGGTGAAAGGGGTACTGCAACGAAATTCTAGCGTCTATTTTATTTTCTAAATGTCAACCACAATCTGGCTACACGACAGAGTCATCAACTGTTTTTGTTCGAAAAGACATCAAAGCTTTATTTAAAATGAATAAACAAATGACCAGATTGCACCTGGTGGACGCTTCTTAATGTCCTAACGTCAAACTTCCCATAACTGCAGCATCCTTCCCCCAGAGTACTGCGCCAATCTCCAAGCGTGCATAGGCTGTCAAACTTGGCCGAACCAGATTTTCCTTCTCTCTTGTGCCTATTTAACTTTTGCGGGGAGAGGGGAGTTGGAAGCGAAGGAGATTACTGTCCTTTATGGCGCCCAATAAAGGACACTAATTGATTTAATGTCATATTCATCCTTTCACTTGCGAAGTTAGAAAAAACAGTCACGATTCACGATACAAGAGTTTTGTTTCAGTTTTGTAACTTCATGGGGGCAAGTGTGCTTTCTTTGCACATCGCTTGCCTTAGCCACTTGAGTGTCCATCAGTAAACAACAATATTGTTAAGCACGCACATTATAGCATTGCCGTTGGCTTTGAATGCAATGGCACCTTCTATTTTTACAAAGTTTATCGCCGGTAGCTTTTGTCACTTACTGTGCACTGCATCAACTTCACTCACACAAGCTGACAAGCAGTCAGCGTAATTAGCACGCCCAGTTTGTACTTTGCTGGGGATTGCGTTTTCATCCAGCACTGAACTTTGCAACGCTGGATGGCCAAATGAAAATACGATCCACGGCAAAGCAGACCGACTGAAGTACCGAACCCTCCTACTGTCCGTTTTCTTTCTCCCGTTACTTGCGCTGCCAGCAACGCAGCCACAAGCAGCAGTTTGTGGACAACGCGGGTGGTTTACGCGTGTGCGTATCTTTGCCGAATATCTGAAGAACTTAGCTCCAAAAGTTTGGCACGTGCCAAACTTTGCCAAATTTGAACTTTGGCCAATTCGGCCCATCGGTGCATAAGTATGCATCGAATGTTTGTGCGATGCTTCTACGTAAATATTTTCCTTAACGCTGGTAAGTGCCTTGCAGATCAAGAAAAGCAGCACAAACTTCTCTCGCAAAGCCCAGCACTCTTTGCACTTTGTCAAAGCGGATGCTGGAGAGGAGAGTGGGTGGGCATCGCAGGAGGAACTCGTCCCGCTTTTCTTTAAGGGACCGTGAAACAATTTTCGACAGTATCTTACTGACTCCGTATCGTTCATAGGAACAAAAGAAAACTAGCACGTGAGATTAGGAAGGCTAAATCCTAATTTTTGACATGAAATTTTGACAAATAATATCTTACACTCTCTTCCTCGAACACTCGCAACGAAGCTGAGTGCATGAATGGGTGGCATAATAAATGAATTGTGGCAAAACTTTCTGCAATGGGCGGTAGCTTGCGCCACCTAGCAAAGTAACTGTAACGTTCACAGTTTCAGAGTCTGTTTTTCCCTTTTTTTTTTAGCACGTCAGTTGAACTTAGCTTCCATACTGGATACGAGTAGTGTCACTCGAACTGCGCTCGCAACCGATGAAATTGTCGGTGAATACCCTCGACAGGAATGACCGAGTTCAATATCCGGTTGCATAAGCCGCAGCGTCGATGAGAGCACGCCACGCGCAAAACGACGGGGCTCAGGCACAGAACACAAAAATATGCATTCTCTGCAATGCACCCGTCGTTTCGAAGCACGACCGCGGCGGGGCGCTCCCGGCAACAAACCCACTCACGGGCGGTGGCCATCACAGTGCAGTGTTAGCAGTTGCACCTACAAAGGAATGATTTATTAGAAATTTATAGTACTTCGATTCTAGCGTTTCGTGTTTGCAGCCGAAATGTGAACCTACCATTCCGTACTGACTAATTGCCACTCCTCCGTGGCTAGTTTTGGCACCAAACTGCTTGAGCTTTTGTTGGCCGAGTTCTGGTTTTGCCGCATCCCGCCGTATGAAAGAAGGCCCATACCTTCATGTATACCTAAGCATTTTAAGCTACACCTCACTCAGCTGCGACATATCCATAGCCATGGCGTTGATGGCACAAGCGTAGTGGACCATAGAGTCCTACGAAGCAATCGGCATTCATAGAAACCTCAGTAAATGACGTCAATTCAAAGTACTCGCGTCGAAACATCGACACAAAAACCTCGTTTCAGCGCAGCGCAATGCTTGATTGACGCAGCTCCCTCGCTTCGCTGGGAGAACTTCAGTTTCCGGTAGAAGGGCATGCTTTACGTCATGGCCACGTGATTTCACATCTTGCTGGCCGAGTACAGTTGAGGCGAGGAGGAAAGCAGACGTGAGTTTTTATCTTTTTTTGTGCAAAACTGGAGGCAATAGAACGAAGACGGATTCCTGCTCCGGGCTCTATGAACATCGAAGATTAATGGGAATCATTTGGGAAAAGCTGGAAAATCATTTCATGGTCCCTTTAACCCGCAACAGAGTGTAGCCCTCCCCTATAACACATTCTATGTCAAGATAAGCTTACGGTATTGGTGCCAGGCAGCCAAAATTACGGTAGATGCGAGACCGTCTCGGATTAGCTTGTACGGGAGACGATGGGGGTCTTCCCTTTAACCGAGCGGCCCGAGGCAACGAGAGACAAAAGGGCAGTCACCCAGGTCGTCCTCCGAGACTCCTCCGGGGTAGACAACGGTCGTCCAGTGGCCGCACTCTGCCGGGAGGAAGTGGAATGCCTCTGGGGCACACGCCTGCTCCGCCTGCGAGCAGACGACGCGGAGGCACCTTTGGCGACGCCGCCCGTCCCTCGTGCACAATCTTTTCTCGATTGCAACTGCCCTCTCCGCCCTCGTAGTCGCTGCCATTACCCCGGATCGCCGACGGCGGGCCAAGGTCGGCAGAGAGGCCCTTGGATTGTCCCACCTCCGGCACCCTACCTTCGGCAGTGCCTGGCCGTCTTGTGAGCCTAGCGTCCCGAGCAGACGCCCTACCGCTCTCGTTTTGTCGCTGACCATAGCTGCTACGCATCTAACCGGCCGTTCGCATGTACAGCATGGCATTGAGGGCTACAGACGCAGTGCTGACTTTGCGCTGTATCGGTAGTGTATGTATCAGCACTCCTCCTCACATACACCGGATGTTTCCTGTTCACACATCATTTTGCGCCGCTTAAGCGCCGCGCAGCATTTGTGAACTGGCCTTAAAACTACCATCAATAGTCTTACTGTTCCGAGCCAGTGCGACCTACCATAAAATCCCGAGATAGCCGGCCTAAAATCAACAGCAAATCAAGCGAAAATAAGGAGTGGGCTCACTACGGCGAGGAACAATGAAGCAAAGATGATTGTACTTCCCAGTCAGCAATGTTCGCTAACTGCTGAGCATCACTGAAAACTAGTGAAGTGGTCCATTTTTGGGAGAGTTGGGGCGCATGGGTAGCGCTGTGGTGCACTAAAGTTATCACTCGTTCAACTGGCGCAGAGCTGTGGGTGCAAACACATGCCCACGCGGTTTTTCCCTCTCTTATCATCGGTGTTTTCGCACCTCCAAGTTGGCGTCTGCGGGCTAGTGATAACTTTAGTGCACTGCCATGTATGCTTCCCGCATGCTCCAAACCTTCCTAAATTTTACCAACTTAGTGGTTTTCAATGACGCTCGGCAAGTTTCTAATTGGAACCAAATTTCATTATTTTTCTCACGGGGCCCAAGGGCACAATAGAGAGAGTGGGCACTATAACATAAACATAAAAGTATATATAAAAAAAATGAAAAGGCAAAAATAAAAATTAGTACGAAACATCATTTAACAAATTAGTAATTGCAATTCTAAAATCAATGATGTTGGTAAGGTGCAAAGACGATAATCAATGGAAGTTTGGGGTAAGGAAGAGGCATATGTGCTGCAATGGGGAATTCTAACCTTTAGTTGATGATTAGTGCATGATAATACGCAAGATGGATCTGAAAACTGTGCTTGGCGAAGTGTTCAATTAGAGCGATACATTTTGTGACACAAACGTAGGCGAGTAATATTTTTTTTCTCACTCATTAAGAAGGTAATCAACAAATTTTTGTCAATTATTTTATTATTGTGATGAACTGCTCCCTATATTGCAGCGTGCGCAGCTGCCAAGTAGGCAGTGCGGCCGTGGCCTAATGGTTATCGTGCTTGCCTCCCACGCGAAGAGCCAGGGTTCCATTCCTGGAAGCGACGTGTCTTTTATTTATTTTTTCTACTTGTCATTCTTGCAAGTTCGAGAATTTTCTCGTCTGATCGAGTTCAGAATGTTCTACGGACCGAAAGTTCTACGCCGAATGTTCCAGAAATCCACGAGGGTACATAAGGGACTCCGCACGGCGAGCGGAATCCTTTATGTACCCTCGTGGGTTTCTGGAACATTCGGCGTAGAACTTTCGCTTGCAAGCGCTGTACATGCTCCCGCTAGATAATTAACAAAAAACCTGCGATTTCACCTATTTTTTATACTATTTTCCTTTGGAAACAAAACCTGACCACTGGGAAACATCTTTTGGGAAAAAAGCTCGATCGTCAAAGGGTTAAGCACTATTTTAGCGGATGTGAGCCACTCATTGATGCAAACAGTCTTTAGCGTAAGCATTATAGTTTGCAAGGTCGACAAGCTTCTGCGCCGCCGTACTGCGTCAGTGCTGGGAGGGATTCCCCTGCTGCCATTCGAAGAGATAAAAATGTTTTTACCCGCGCGTTTCCGGGGATAAAGCGTAGGACTCACCCTGGAGAAGCGGGTGATGCAGCAGGCCATCTGGTCCAGCTGGTTGGCCAGCTGCCGAGCCAGCAGGTCCACCACCCCGGCCGGGGGCTCGTCCAACCCCACCGCGCACACCACGTCCAGGGGCAGCACCACCGATGCGCTGCGAAACACCTCTGTGGGGGAAAGAGGCTTGGTCAGGGCCGTCCTCCTTCACGTGCCCGCAAGTCGGGCAAAAACACCGGGGGTCCCACTTTGGTCACCGCAAGAGCGAGGCCTCGCAGATGGTTCGTCCTGCTACGGGGCGTCGCTCGCAGACGGAAATAAAATGACCAAACGCCGTATGTTGTCTGCTAACGAGCCAAAGAAACGGCTGGTTGTCTGCTACGAACCGAGCATTGCGGCGAAGTGGGATCACACACGGCCTGACATTTTGATTGTCTGCTATTTCACAATGGAAGCCATTGACAGCTTGCACTTTGTTTGCGAACCTTGGGTTGTTCTGCTGCCCAGGGTGTCTAGCAAATTATTATTTTATAATTCCCTGACTATTACAGGTTTTCCCTGACAATTTCAGGTGAAATTCCCTGACCACTGTAGAGGCTGTTAAATATATAAGACCATTAACAAGGCATTGAGCATTGAGCACTGCGTCCAGTCCGAATTAAACAAACACTTTCTTGCCGCTGACATCGTCAGTGAAGAGGCCACTTCCGAAAACATGATGAAAACACGACGCTCAACCACACACGTCAATAACTGAATGGCAACATGGCCACACAGCCGCCAGGTACACACTTTCGGATACTTTCGGCTTAAGGCTTGGATAGGATTGAGGTCTGCGGCTTTCCCATTTGTTACTAGATCTACTAGCTCTAACTAATGTCACGCTCTCAATCCAATTCAAGGCTTTTACTGGATTTGTTGGCTGTTCTCTTTGCGTCGGGTAGCACTTTACATCGGTTGAGCAGAGCCCGCGCTCTGCTCTAAGCAGAATTTATTGCCTATTATTCTGCCCCCAAGTCCTCAAGTCTCTGCTCAGGGCACTCAATGGCGTTGCCGGCTCATTTTCCCTGACTGGGCTCGCTTTTAAAGCGCAGCTATTAGGCGCCCGTTTCCGGCTTGAGCGGCGTCGGCGTCGCCATCGGCGTCGCCGTCGGCGTAACCGCGCGGTGCATGATGGGTAAATTTCCCCGCTAAATTTAGCGGAACATTTTCCCCGCTAAATCTAGCGAAAAATTTTTCCGGCTAAACCTAGCGGAAAATTTTCCCCGCTAAATCTATCGGAAAATATTTCCCGCTAAGTTTAGCGGAAAAATTTTCCCGCTAAATCTAGTGGAATATTTTCCCCGCTAAATCTAGCGGAAAATTTTCCCCGCTAAATTTAGCAAAAAATTTTCCCCGCTAAATTTAGCGGAAAATTTTCCCCGCTAAATTTAGTGGAAAATTTTCCCCGCTAAATTTAGTGGAAAATTTTCCCCGCTAAATCAAGCGGAAAATTTTCCCCACTAAATTTAGCGGGAAATTTTCCCCGCTAAATCTAGCAGAAAACTCCCCCCCCCCCCCCCCTCGAGGTCACGTGACCCCCAGGCCACGTAACCCCCCCCCCCCCCCCGTGCCTTCCCCTCCTCCTCAAGAGCTGCGCTCTAATTCGGCGTTACAGGGAGTTGTAAACGGCTTTCATTTTTTGACAATATCCCTGACGTTTCCCCGATTTTTCCTGGTAATTAAAATTTCCCTGACAAATCCCGGTTTTTCCGGTTGCTAGACACCCTGGCTGCCGTGTGCAAGCTGACATTGACCGGTGGATGGAGTACCGAGGAAAAGCACGCCGGAGGCCGTGAGACCTCTCTCGCTATTCGTATGTTGGCGAGACGTTCTCACCAAAATGCTGTGTCGGCAACATTGTGTAACATCTGTATATGGGTCATATCTACGAACCAAACGTCAGTTTCGTTCTGCTACTCGTTCGTGTCGCATCTGCTTCTTCCTGGTCGTCCCAGGGGCCAGGATACAGTACTGGCGACGAGGAAAAGTTTTACCCTACTATCTTATCGGCGAACACCATGAACTTTAAATTCACGCTGCCACCGGAAAAGGCAAGGAAGCAAACGACGTGTAGCAGGCCTCGGTGAGTGACTTGAGGGGCGACGTCACAAAGGTGCTGCGCGAGGGGTTAGCCGAGAGGTTAGCCGAGAGGTTATCCGGCACCAAAAAAAAAAACTTGTCCAAGCCGTCCCCGACTTCCCCGTCGTGCGTGCGTGCCTTCTTTCAATGCCCTCGGCGCAGCCACCGGGTGCCGCCATATTGAGAGTAGGGAAAAAAAGCTAGGAGACAGACCTAACGCTTCCAGTCTCCGATTTCTATCCACACATATTTTTTTAATGACAATAATAATTTTTACAGACACGCAACTCGCGTGACCTCTTCAAGTTTTGGGAATGCCTTCGCCAATTTCGTAACCAAAAAATAAAAAAGTGAAGAGGACCTCAATTTGGGGGAGAAAGACACAAACTTGGCACAACAAAAATTCTTTCTCGCAATGATTTTTTTTTTTCATGTTTTGCCACCGTCTTTTGGAGTGCTTCAGATGGTAAACAAAATATCGATCTTGGGGTTGTCAGTGGCCCTATAACCTGTCACCCACTATAAATGCTACCTACATTTCTGGGCAAACTCTCCCAGAGAAAACAACAGTTAAGAGAACAACTTTGACCATCCGTCAAAGGGCAAGTCCACCAATTTTCCAAACCTTTAAAAATTATGGTATTCTTTCATTAAAAGCCGGCGGCTTTCCCTGAGCGAGATGCTAGGTCGTCTTCTAAAATGTGCCGTAATTAGAAAACAAGACACAAAGCGGTGCCAACTGGTTTTGGTTTCTGCGCCGTCCTACAAAGATTAGAGTGCACAATGAAGCCATTCTCATAATTTTAGCAACATTATGAACAATGTTATCAAATGTTGCAATTATTTTGCCGATAAGTAGAAATGAGTTATTGACATATTGTCAACTAGAACGTTTTATGGTTTAGGGTTTTCAGAAACCATGGTCTCATTGCAGTTTCTAATTTATGAGAATCCCTCCCCCCCCCCCCCAAAAAAATATTCTGATCCAAGTTCTAGATTCAAAAACACCAGGGCAAAGCTTTCTGCTGTGATGAAATATGAATACCGAGGAGACAAAAATATCTTTCCCACAGTACATGTTCGTGAAGAGCCTGGATATTTGAATCGACGTAATTAAATGGATGTGCACTTTCTGAGCGTAGTAATTAGAAAATATGCTGTTTATGATTTAGAGATGAAAAAAAAAAAAAGAATGTCTTAAAAATACTGTTAACGACTAAATTTTTGCGAGGACTTAATTTTCGCGAATTTTGCGAGTCGCCTACAATTCGCGAAAAATATGTCCCGTGAACAATTCGGGCAATATGTGAACGCTACGGAAGCTACACTCGATTCGCGAAAATTAGAACCCGCGAATAAATTCAAATTTTCAGTCTTGGCCCGATTCGCGAAAATTAACTCGCTTACAGTAACCTTTTTTGTTTTTAATTATCGCTTTTCAAATTTGACGGGCGAATGTTTACCAGCGCTACCGGTAGAAAGCGGCGCGCAAAAGCTTTAATCTGGTACCAAAACCTAGCAAGCTGCGTGAAAACTTTATCATCGCGGAACAATCTTGAAGTCAGGCTGTCAAAAATCTGTAGTCACTCAATGACGCCATGTTTGGACAAAACGACAAACACAAAGAACTGGCCAAATTCCAAGCAAGGCCCATTTAAGGGGCCTATGTGCCAATTAAAAGACTCATCCTTGATGTATTGAACCATGGTTAAAAGCGCTAAAAAGACGTACACAAGATAGAAGACAAGCACGGGCGCCCGTGTTTGTCTTCTATCTTGTGTACGTCTTTTTAGCGCTTTTAACCATGGTTCAATACCGTCAACACCAACTAGCCCAACAACAAGTTCTATTACAGTTCATCCTTAATGTTTCATATATTAGGTACCCAAAAGAAAACCACCGTCATTAAAAATTGACCGCATCTCCACGTGGTAAATGATGTTGATTGGGGCGAAGCTCTGGTGGTGCTTGTCTGCGTAGACGCTGAGCCGCAGCATGCCGAGCCTTTCGTTCGTTTTCATCCATGTCAGAAAGAGAATGTGTGGTATGGAACGTGATTATATACGCATTTGAGCATTTGACCGCAGCGCCCTCTCGTCTATAAACTTTGAGCCAATGCATGCAAAGTTTAACGCGATTATATACGCATTTGACCGCAGCGCCCTCTCGTGTATAGACGTTGAGCGGCTAGATGCAACGTTTCATCCATGACATCCCCAGCTCTTGAGTTACTACCACATCTCAGAGCCCCCTACTCGTCCCGCAGTCGTGGCCGAGTGGTTAAGGCGATGGACCAGAAATCCATTGGGGTCTCCCCGCACAGGTTCAAATCCTGTCGACTGCGCAAACATTTTTTTTTTCATAATTTTTTTCATTTTTTTTCATTATTTTCTTTTTGCCCTACACGAGCACGTGAGCACGTGCTCACGTGCTCGTGAGCTCACGAGCACCGAGCACAATCACCAGACGCTGGACGGACATAATTTTTTTTTCATCTTTTTTTTTCCATTTTTTTCCCCCTACACGAGCACGTCAGCACGTGAGCTCACGAGCAGGAGCACGAGCACCCGACGCCGGACGCCGGACGGACATACGGACATGGCTAGCCCCTAAGGAGCTTAGCCCCTAAAACTCTGGCTAGGTGGCACAAGTTGCTGCCCAATTTGGAGGGTTCGACCATACACATCCATCCTGCTTCGTCCTCTCTCCGGGGTATCTTTGTAAAAGGGCCGTACACTCACTCCTCTGGTAGTGGATGACCGGGGTGCAGCTCAAGCCGCAGCTCTCCACGGCGGCGTCTCCCGTAGACTGGACCAGGACAGCCAAGTTGAGGACATCCTGCAGCGGTCGACAATGCGGGACTTCATTCGACGCCATAGAGTTAATATAGTAATGTAGAGGGAAAGGTTCCACGCATTCCGGACGCTTCAGAATGGCGGGACATAGACGTGGACAATAAGGGACCCAGCAGGTGTTTCCAAAGGGCCCATATTGCGTGGCGATGCTTTAATATGCACGAAGAAGCAAGAAAACATCACCCGTAAGGTCTGCACCTGGTTTTTTTTCTATAGTTCGTGATGGGCAAAGAGTAAAGTGGAAGCTCCTCCCACCTCTTTCGACTTTAGCAGAGCGAACGCCAGACAGGAGGCGACCTCCTCTCCACCGTTCGCTCTGCTAAAGTGCAATCAGGTAGGAGGAGCTCCACTTCACTCTTAGCCCATCACCGACCATGGCTTACTTTGCAGGAAAACACCGACATCGCGCATAGCATAAAAATAAAGAAAGTTAGCGAGCACTCGAACTCGAACAACTCCAATTCATCTCGGCAAAACGAACGTGCTTAACCTATCGCCTGCTTTCTTTCCGAGCGTTTCGGTTACTCTTTCTTTTTTGTTCTTTCTCTAGGGACCATAGAAGTCGGCGCTCGGGGATTTGCCGCGTTATGCTCCAGTCTTTACCCCCCCAGCTCGACGCAGACCTGCAAAGAACCCCAGACGCCGACAAAAACAAAGTCTACCCTTCTCCCTCTTGTTCCTGTACACATGCCTCGGTTGGAACTGCCCCCAGCTGTCCTTTTCTGCCGCTCAACGACCCAGTCCTATCGTGGTGACGGCTGTCATAGTCTGGCGCCATTAAGGCCTGTTCACACAGACATCACAATGCTACCCGGGCGCTATTATAGACAGAACTGGAGATAGTACTGACCTTGCAGATACAGCGCCAACTTCGAGCTATACTAGTGATCATACCTCGGCATTCCTCACTCATGAGTGCGATCACTTACGCCCACTCATACTCATCGCCAGATATGAGGTGAGAGTGAGTGAGGCTGAGAGTCTAGGGAAACTGTGAGTGTGAGCATGAATTCTGAGAACTCACGAGTACTGAACGTGAGCGTGAGTTGCGAAAACTCGTTAATGTGAGTGTGAGCATGAGTTCTGAGAAGCCGTGAGTGTGTGAGAGTGCGAGTTCTGAGAACTCATGGGTGTGAGTATGTGATGACTGTGAGTACTGGAATGTGCTTTAATTGGTTTGGTCATGGGGGGAGGGGAATTGGGGGGGGGGGAGCGATTCGCTTGTACGCTTTACAGCAAACAAGGAGGTATGGACTGATGCCGATTTGCCGTACGGGGTGTGAAGAAGACGCGGCGGCGTCAAAGCTGGGGAACTCCTCCGAGAGAGACCTCTTGCGTTGCAATAGACACTTTTCAGAAGTCCGTCAAGCAACATTGGCAGTCGCCATTGCTTGGACACGAAGCGTGGGATTGGATCTGAGGGGGAGAGGGGGGAGACAATTCACGCTGCCTTCACTACTTGCGCCATCTAGGAACACTGACAACAAATAGCGTACCCCTGCGACTCTCTCTCCCATTTTATGCAGCTTCGAACGTTTCACCTCCACTCTCGTTCGTCTTCCTCTCTTGCTCTTTCCTCCTCTCCGGTGCCCGGGAGCGCGTTTCAATGGCCAAGGCTACACCTCGCAATCCTGGCCATACTTCGTTTCACCGCAAGTGAGACTACGGGCCTATGGAGCATCGCCAAAAGCGCAATGTCGCAGCGTTCATCCTCTTTCCGGGGGCGCGTGATACAACAGGTTGAACCAAATGGGCCTGGAGCATATGCTTAGTCCGTGCACCTGCGTCTGTACGTGTTCTACGGGGAGTAGCCATAAAGACCAAACCATTTGGCACGCCTTACAAAACGTGAATACTAAATGTATGTACGGCACCTGAAAGTGGGCGGGCAAATGTCGTTTTGCAAGAAGTTATGTGTCTATTATTTTTTTAGAGCTCTACCCAGAGGTGGAGAAATATTAAAAATATAGCAAAAGTGGAGACCATACTTTTCGTATGTCCTACGCCAGCCTGTTCGCCGTCTGCACACCGGTTTGCGAGCTCGCCTCCGAGGGGCTTACCAGACACAAAAACACCAACAATGTCATAGTGGAGGCTGGCGACGAGCAGGGTTAGGTACTAATTTTAACCAAATAATTGACGACGGCCACCTGGGAGCAAGCACGCAAACCAGTCTGCAGATGACGCAAACCAGTCTGCAGAAATGCATAGCCGCCGTTTATGCTCCGTTTTTAATATTTCGCCACCTCCGAGTTGAACTCTAAAATGAATAGACACGAAACTTCTCGCAAAATGATGTTTGTGTGCTTGACTTCAGGTACGGTATGTATGTCTAGAATTTAAATCTTCGCGAGGCGTGTTACCGTAGACATGCTGGTTCTCACGGCCATTCCCCGTAGCCTTTCGCTGCGCTTCTTTTTACATGCGGTGAAACGAGGTATAGGACACGTACGGAGCCGATCCGTACCGTAGTTTCTGCCCTCCAAGTCCGACTCCCAGTGCCCCACCTGTGCCTCCTTAGAGCGCCTGCGTCTGCCTCCCCCATCCCCAGACTGGTCCACCAGGTCCTGGAGCGTGCTCTCCGGGGAGCTGCGACGGAGCAGGCTGCCGCAGCCCTCCAGCTTGAGGGCCAGGACCTCGGGCTGCAGTCGCTCCTTAAGCCGTTTGCATGCCACCTCCACGTTCTCCCGCAGGTACTCTGCAAGGGGGTCGGCACGCCCACCGTAAACAAACAGGGGGTCCCACTTTAGTCACGGTGACAATGAGATCATTCTTGGCTCTCACTCTCACCTTGCAAGAACAAGACAAGCGTTGGGAACACTGAGAACCGGCCAAAATGAATAGCATAAAAAGAATTGCTAGGCAATTATGTCGCATACTTGAAACGTTCCAGCATCACAAATGTTTGTATCACCGTTTAGCAGCTAGTCTAGCCTGTCCAGCCAGACGCCTACGTTCACAGCGCCTTTCATCAAATAATTTAACACGCGGCATGTGTACACTTGAGATGATAACCTGGTGATCTTCCAGAACCTTCTAACACACTCCTCCTCTCCCGTCTTGCCTCCTTACCTACCTCTCCTCCTCGCTCCACCCCGGGTCAGATGAACTCCCCGTCAACCAATCAGCATCGAGCACGTCACTCCTCCTCTCCCACCCATCAAGCATGTCTCCCTCCGGCAGCGCGATAGACGCGCCGGCCGGAGACATGCTCCGGACGTCGTACCAACACTCACTGGGGTCGCTGTTCATCTCGAAGGGCAGGAGGAGGCTGGCCCGTGCACGCAGGGTCACGGTGCCCTGCCCGAGGTCCCTGAGCACCGAGACGGAGCGTGGCTCGCAGGGGGGCTCCATCTCCAGGGACACCGTGCGGGTGAAGACCGCCGTCGGGTTGGCAGCGCTCGTGTACACCAGCACCGCACTCTCCGCGGAGCCCAGCTTGCCGGCCTGCACGGGGCGCGGCGGGCCTTGTCGGACTTTGTCGCAAAACCCGAGGGCGGTCAACGGAGGAATCGATTAACGACACCCTGTACATGTAACGGCTACCGCGTGATATGCATATCGCATGCTGCGCCATGAGACTGCTCTTCTACGAGAGAGACACGAGCACCCGTTTACAGCAAACCTGACCGGGTGCATGCTTTGTGCTCGAAAACGCAAAAGATAAGATTGTTGTCCGCATTTTCGCGTCGCTACCCTTGCGCTTGCTGCACGAGCGGTAGCTTTAGCGCACCATTACACTTCCCACGTGCTTCGAGTCGTCCTAAAATTGACTTCACTTAGGGGTTTTCAATGCGGCAAGTTTCTAATTGGAAACCTATGCTCATTCTCCCTAATTAAAAAAATGAATAAGTCAATTTTAGGCAACTATTCTGCTACTTAACGTAAAATACCGCGGAAGCACCCACTATTAACATTTCCCAAACTTGGGAATTCTGCAAATTATACGTCAAGTACCTGATTTGACCGGCTAAGAACTCCTGTTTAGATTAACCTACATAGTTTTCAGTGAAAGTGGCAAAGGCTCTCCCCCAGTATTGGTAGTATGTTTTTAGCAATCCCCAACATGGCTAGCAATTTCTTCCCAAAAGATTTTTTCTTTTTCTTGGCCAACCTAGCTTTAGGAATTTACGAGTCTTTGCAGAAACTGCCTCTATTGCAAAAAAGTTCGCTACAAGACACAAAACTAGTCGGTGCTGGTAGGAAGAACTTGCAAAATCTTGCAAACGACGTTCTGCTACGAGGTTAGGCTTCTTCATGCCCCAGAGAACTCATAGCAGAAGGTCAACAAGCAGACCAAGGCCTCCAGGGACCTGCTCCTCAAGGTCGCTGCTGATGGGTTCCTATGGTTTCCACTTTCACCTTCTTGCACATACATTGCTCCCACCTATATGCTAAGACAATCTCCTGAGGTCCGATTTCAGTCCCCGGCAAGGGCCTTCGTGGCTGCCAATCAGATGTGTCGCCAAAGCTTTTTGCTGGGCGAGCGTCGTTGTCTAACAACGAAATTTTCATCACCTCCATACTGCCACCGTCGGGCAGTACATATGTGGCTGAGAACTTTTCTCCCATAAACAAGTGTGAAAGGAATTTGCGGACACTGACCCGCTTGTCCCTAGCGTTTCTTTATCCCTTGGTGGGTTTGAGCGTGGGCACGTGCATCAGTAAAACGACTCTAGGTTCATAAAGAAAATATACTGGACGTTCGCAATTTAAGCTCGCATTTGTTCACATCACCTGGGGACTGAACTTGTAGCAGGCAACAGACCTTTCGCTAAATTATCCAAACATCAAGGAGAATGTTGAGAGCGTAGGTACACGCACTGCACATGCTCGCCTTGCCTATAGAAAGATTCAAAGTACCTAAATAACCAAAATAAAGCGTCCGTGGAACGCTCGTGCGAAGTGTCATTTTAGATTTTTGCTTTCAAACAGTTAGAGCTGAAGACGCCAGCACCCACAGCGCATTTGCCTACGTTCCCGGCATTCTTTTTGATGCTTGGGTAATTCAGCAAAAGGTCTATTCACTTTTTTTCATGTCATCCATCATACTCTGTTCACCCTTAAGCTGAGACTACAGCGGGAGCTACGTGCCTGGCAGACCAATCACCCGCTTCCCTCTCATCACCTGACCCGGCTCTCCACGCATTGTGTATGGCCGGGAGCTTGACGACGCGGCGAAAGAGAGGCGTATGACTGGTCTAACGAGGACGTAGCTTGCACCGCAGTCTCAGCTTAGGGGTGAACGGAGTATAGTGGAGGACACGCAGGTGTTTTCTCTTTTTATTTTCATCTGCAAATGACACCTCGCACCGGATAAACCTTTCGTTCTTCACACGCGGTAGTGGACAAGTTGTTTGCTAACGACACTTTGGCTCATTCGACGAAAGCAAAATTAGATATCGCTCTCGTTCTTATAATAATTTACTATAATATTGTTAATTTATGTACCAAAGAACCACCATGCGGGTCTTCACATTGGTGTACACAAGAATAAAAAGAACACAACACATGTACAGCATCAAATCTACAAATTAACATGGCAAGCACAATCGGGCCCCAGGTTTCATCGTGGACAGAGCCCTCAACAGATGCACGGCCGAGCCACGATTAAGCGCAACGCGTTTAAATCCTCCTCTTTTTGCACGGACAACCAACTGGAATTCAAATGACGTAAGTGGATGGCCTAGTTGGTTGAGCATCACAAAAACATTTAGCACGACGGACAAAGGACAAGTAGAAGACTGGATGCTTGTCCTGTCCAGTCTTATACTTGTCCTTTGTACTTCGTGCCGTTTTTGTGGCTGGAATTCACTGCCCACCCGCTCCAAATATTGGCCGTTTCGGGCCTTCTGTTAGAAAGCTGATGTGTCCGTCTCCTGCCTGGACAGAGAAGAGCTATCCGCAGTCTTTCTTAAAGAAACGGCAACAAGTGAATGGACGCTGGTGGCACCTCCTGGTACTTGAGCAGGAGGGGCTGGCAGAGCTGGTAGATCTGCGCCTCGGGCTGGGAGCAGGAGACGCAGAAGACGCCCACCAGGTCGTAGCCGAAGGAGAGGAGGACCCCCTCGTTGTCCAGGGCGCACCCCACGCACTGGATGGCACTGCTGGTCACCCGGCCAAACAGGTAGCCCAGCGTCGGCTCCTTGGCCATCTTCTGCTGCTGCAGGAGCCTCTGCAAGGGCAATGCACGCTTTTGGAGACGCGCCAAGGGCAAGTCCAGCTATTAAAGCAGAATCTTTGGATGTTTTCAAAGTCAAGAGCAGGAGTCTGCAAACTTTTTGGCCGAAGGGCCGGGTCGAGGACCTGTTGCAGTCTCGAAGGCCATAAAATAACAATTCAATCTAACGAGGAAAAGCTACATAAATTAACCCGCAAGGGGTCCCTGAGTGCTGTTTGGGCATAAAATAATCCCTATAAATAAACCAACGACCGGGGTGGATTGAAACTTTTCACAAAGGTGCCTTCAAGTGGTGCATTTATCATGCTCAAAATTTATTATTGTACATTTTAGGGGGAAAAAACAATTAGGCCTGAAAAAGTCCAGTTTTTTCCATGCACAGGAAGAAACCATAAAAGCTTTTGGGTTGATGCTGCTATACTCACGAATCCTACTACAAATACTACAAAAGTACAAAACATACTATGAATCATACTATTATACGTGGCTCTCTTGAGCAAATAAAGATTATTACTATTGTTATTATTATTATTATTATTATTACTATTGTTGTTGTTATTAATATTATTATTATTATTGTTGTTATTATTACTATTGTTATTATTATTATCATTATTATTACTAACGCTCGGATCTACTGGGTCAGCTTGCAGGTGTTCATCTTGAAGACGTTTTCACGATTTTGCTTCATGTTGTCCCATCTGTAAGTGGCAGCGTCAACTGGATGGCTTTTACCATTTATGGGTACAGAAAGCAAAGCTGGGTTAAAAATTAAAGAAAAGAATTCAAGGCATATTAATATGCAAGTTTTATTTTTAGCTTCAATATTTGGTGAAATACATGACATTATACAAAGATTGGGACAGAAAACTCACCAGGTAGAAATCAAAGCAAGTAGAAACTGTGGCATAGCATTCACATAAAGCAGAATGCTAACAACAAAGCTAGAATTGACGATGACAATATGAAGTAGTTGACACTGTACATTAAGCAAAATATGTGTTGCGTGAGAACACCAAGGAATTTTAAGTTACAGGCATAAACCAGGGGGCAACGAATGGTGATGCTGCTAATAACGATGAGTAATAACTATGATACAGAACTATCAGTGGGATGTGAATCGGAACAGATATGATGCTTAGTTTCTTTACTCAGGATTATTTTTGCGCCAATAGTGGTGGGCCTGTTGGAAGCGGGCTGGCTGCCACTGGAAAGACTGCGACCAGCCACAGGCCAGTCAAAAGGTCTCCGAGGAGTGTATCTGGGTTGCAGGCCAGGTTTAAAGGGACACTAAACCACTTTCTGCGATAGTCTATTTATGGTCATAACTCAACCTCCACCAAACCAAGCATTACGTTCATGTACAGCTGATGTCTTTATTAAAATGGCTATCAAAAGATCGACACCAGATGGCACCACTGGACTTCCTCGCGCTACTGCGTCCTCTGGTGTCTGCAATAGTTCCGGGGTGATCAGTCTTATGATACTGACTTTAATAGAGAGATCGGCCATGCGTGAATGTAATATTTGGTTTTCGAGGATGTTTACAGTCCATGGATTGAATTATGACCATAAATAGACTATCGCAGAAAGTGGTTTAGTGCCCCGTTAAGCCCCCCGGTCTGGAGTGTCACGAAGAGTTGCAACAAAAACAGGATAACAAGGGCGTACAACGAACGTGCGGTTGGGGCCACTACGAGTTTCGTGATCACATGACGTGATGTGACCACATAACTTTTTGCCCTATTGTCAAGTGACCATGTAACTTCACATCCCAGTGTCATGGACCAAGTAACTTGATGTCACAGTGTCATGTGACAATGCAACTTGGCAACTGCAGTGTCACATGATCATGAAAGTTGCCCCAGTGTCGCCCGACACCACCACCTCAGTGGCATCACGTGATGATGAGGCTTTCACGTGACCACTGTCCATGAAATTTAGCGAGAAAATATCAAGTGCTACAACAGACCCTAAAGTCAGCATTCTGCGTAATTCGGACGTCACAAACCCAACCAAGGTGAATATGTTGACGCAGAACGTGTTATAGGGTCGGTTTCCACGAGATGAGCATAATGTTATGAAAGAGCGTCACAAAAAACTGTCACACGGTTACCGTAGCATTTTCACTAAGCGTGGCAACCTTACGTCCCACCAAATTTAAAGGGATGCAAGTTCGTCAACCTTGGCAGACAGTCTCAAATTTCACTGCACATTCTGTGTCTCCAAACTTTACCCATAGGACTGAGACACAATTTTTTCTTCTTTCTTTTAAAAAGGGCAGGTTTTGATTTCCGGATAGGCTCATATTGCTCGACTTCTAAAAAAAACATTTTGGAAGAATAATTTTCCGTGCAAAACGTACGAAAATTATCAGAAATCACCAAAACTGAAATTAGTACCGAGAATTCGAGAGTAAATGCAAGCGTGGCCCCACCGGTATGAACGGTTCCTTCGCGCATATTTATTTATCGCCGATTACCCGCACCCCCCTCGAGCCATCGTTGCAGGGAGGGAGATTCGAGAAACCTGTCGGGTGGAAACATATTCTAATCTAACATATTTCATTCCAACACTGCTCAAACACAAAACGATTCACAATGAAAGCTAATAAGTCGCCACTTTGAGTTGGTGGCTAACGCATTTGTATGCAAAAAGCAGTCCACGGGCGTTAGAACTTAGGTCGGGACTATGAACGACGCCTCTGCTACACCTTTCGGCTTTCCGATCGTAGCTGAAAGCCTGCTGCTTGTAGCCACCAGGAGAGCAAGTCCGCGTGATTTTAACCGTGTCTCAGAACTCCTCGGCTACTAAAGTGGCGGTCGTATTGGGATCCTCTCCGGAAGCCGAGCTGGGCAAAATAATTCATGTTGACCCTCATTTCTCTCCCTGGAAGCCATAGGCTAATGACACCTTGGCTTCCCCACCACAGGACAAAAGCTTGGCAGGCACATAATGTCTTCCATGCAGTTCCTTCTCTTTGCCCCGCACGGGGGCAGCCTACATTGTGTATGTGCACACATTGGAGGAGAAAAGCCAACATCAAACAAAATACAATCTGCAGACACTATCCGAGGCACGTTTGTTCCTCGTATGACGGTCCCAACAGATTGGTTACACAAGAATGCTCTGCAGAGATATTCGAAACATAGATTACGTAAATGTTGTTGGGGTGCAGGCGGGCTGGTGAATATTAACCATGTTGGATTAACCTGAGACTGGGGTTTTCTGCCTCTTCTACGTTTTGATGTTTCTTCTCTACCCCAGTCTCAGGTTAATCCAACATGGTTAATAGATAACGTATGAAGCAAACATGCTTCGAACGGGCCCGTCATCATGCGTACAGTGGATGCCAAGCCTTTTGTGTGATGTATAAGACTTGCAACAGCTCTCTGTATCGCGGATCGTCCCTGGAGGACATCTAGAGGTGAGTGCTACAATGGTAATAAAAACACTATCAAAGTCTGCACCCCTATAGGATGGTGGTGCTCGTGTTAGCGACTGCCTCTAACTGTGCATTGGCGCAGAAAGGTGCATCACCTGCCTGAGGGGATGACAATGGATGCATGCTTCAAACCGTGCTGAACCGAAAACTAAATGCAGTTTACGTAGACTTTCTTTTGAATGCATCCTCCGATAAAGGCAGACAGCACCCATCTTTTGTTGGAATTTCGTTGAGGGCCATGGAGATCGACACCCAACTTGCCTAGACGATGGTAGCTCCGCATCATCGACCCAGGGAATTAAGCTCCTTTGAGCTTTCTGCTGCGCTTGTCTGTGCAATGCAGAGTCTTTTGGCAATACGGAGAGAAAGTTGTCTGCTTCTTGCACAGAAGTTGTGGTGACGTCAGAACGACACCGAGTTCTGATTGGCTTTGACTAGAGGTAGGGTGACCAGACGTCCCGTTTCGGCCGGGAGAGTCCCGTTTTTGAGGTCCGCTTCTGCCATCCCGTCTTTTTGTCCCAATAAAGATTCATGTCCCGTTTTTTGGGGACACAATTCTTTTTTTTTTTTTCTATATATATGTGAGCAGACTTTTACAGCCGAGTATAGCAGGATAAAGTCCCGCTTAGGAAACTTCACGCGTCGGCAAAATACGCCCACACCAACGAAGGACCCGAAGCTGAGGACCTTCCAAAAGTGTGAATTGAACCGTGAGTGGGACGGTTCCCTAGGCCCTAGGGCTTAGTGCGATATGGTAACGTTTTGAAGTGGGAGCTGTTATTTCATTAAAGTTTTTCTCCCAATCTCGATCTTTAAACCCCCCCCCCCCCCCCCCCCCCCCCTCCCTCCTCCTCACCGCGCTGGGATGCGTTTTCTACCTTGGGGAATATGGTCACCCTAACTAGAGGTCTACCCACTTTTTTTTTTTTTTTTTCAGCCAGCCAATAAGAGCTTGGCGTTCGGACATCATCGGAACCTATGTGCAAGAGGCAGACGAACTTTAAATCCGCATATGCTCACATCCAAAGGTGGACTCTAGGTTTGCATGAACGCGGTTCAAATTGACTTGACGGCGCGATCTATCTGTAGTGAAGCTCGCCTTCTATGGCTCTCACCAGCGGGGTTGCGGGGAATTTAAATAACACTGCGTGCCGTGCATTTATTGCATTGTTTTCTTGTTGTTTTATTTTAGAAACATGACATATGGACAGCGCAGCAGCAGCTACCCAGTGACACGAAACACGGCGTGATACAAACAGGTTTGACACGAATGTATCGGCAGAATTCGCCGCTATTACCGGACCCAAGGTTAATTCTTCGAGGGGCGATTACCTGACAGAGAGCCTGCGAGAGCACCACGTCGTAGGAGACGGACATCGTGACTGGAACCTCTGGCGATGTCGCTCGTGAGCACAGAGCACGATTAAATCATGCAAATGGAAAAAAAGGCCGTCACGACTCGGAACACGACTCCACGCAGTCCAGAGGCAACGCAGCACCCGCGATTTTCGGCACTCTCAGCAGTTTGGCATGCTAGGGGACTGCGGAATTCCAACAACCAGCTGAACCCTATGCTTCAAGCTGCCAAGTGGACATCGCTGATTTCCGTCGTGATTCCCCAGTCCGTCAACCTCGTCACTCACAGAGTTAACTTTGACGTGAACTCGCTAGGTGGCAGCACGTTAAACATAGGAAATAAAGAGCCCAGATTGTAGAGAGCGTCCAGCCCAACCGTGGGGAGCAAGATTGATCGCAAGCTCGCATGCGCGCGCACCATCGTCGCAGTGGCGAGAAGAAAAGCAGACGAAGAGGCGATCATTTTCGTCATTCTCATTCTTGTCCAGCTCGCTTGCACCTTTGCATTTAATTGCATTATAATCAAGGCGTAGACGTTTGCAGACGATCAACGCCATCAACGCTTTTGCTGTTCCCCTCTTTCAGTGATTAATATCATTATTCTTGTCAAAACCTCGTTGGGTTTGTCTCAGACCTCTTCTTTTGATTAGAGTGCCTTCATGTCCGCGGGACATAAAGGCACCCTACTTTTGATATTCGCCTCACCAAGTGCCATTCCGCGCATGGGCCCACGCAGCGCAAGCGCTCTCATGGTTTGAGTTGCTCCCTCTCGCCAGTCTTGGCTCTAAAAAACAATTATAGCACGTTGACGCCGACAGCGCCAAGATAGTGTGGGAGCAAGTGCACGTACTAATTCTAATTCTTCCCTCACGGATTCCGTGGTCGGCGTGATGACTAATCCTCGCGGTATGGCTCAATTTTAAATTGGAAATGACGAAGCCCGCCTGCAGGTCCGCCAACAAAGAAAGGTCAGAGCACTCTTTCGGCCGTCCGCCTCACTTTTTCGCGTGCGCGAATTCGTTGCTTTTCTTTCGTGACCAAGAGTTGTCCATCGAAGCGTGCGCAAGCATCCGCGGGTGCCGCCGACTCGAGATCATGCATTCCCTGCCCCGCCAACATCGCATCTCCCGCCTTGATTCTCGACGAAAAGTGTACCGTGAGGGCTCCAGACTCGATGACGGGGACCGAGCAACGGTTTAGACCGACGCGTGTGACGGTTAGGTGTGTTCGCAACGTGCTTGGGCCGTCGTCACCTGCAAGTACTACCCTTTAAAAAACGAAACGGGTGCGAAACAATAGCGAACGCAATTTCCGCGTGGGCAGCACCGTTCGCGACGCTTCTGGAGCTTCCACAATGAAAGTGCCAGTCTTTGTTTTCTTTTGTTGTTTTCGCTTGGGTGACCTTCAGTCCAGTACGCGTCGGCGTCTCGACTTCCTTTTTAGCGGCACTGCCGCTCGTTTTCGCGTAATTCTTTTCTTTAACTCGTTGTGGCCGAAGTTGCTTGTGTCAACATTAGCGGCGAGAGAACAAAGAAAATAAAAATGCTTTGCCACGGTACCGGCGCAGAGCGGTCGACTCGGCGAAGCGATCGAACCCAACTCGGCGTCGATTTGGCATCGTCGCGTTCTGTCAGGTCGAGCCGACTTTTGAAAGTGGCGAGCGAGTTGTCGGAGCTTGTGTACCGACCGAAAGCGCGGATCCATGCCGTTTTCAGCCGTGCGCTCAAAGTGCAAGAAAAAGAACTTGAGCAGCAAACGCGCCAAGCCCTCTAGCTAGGTTGCTGTTCTCGATAACCACTCGGGGATACATATGCTGACCGAATCCGAGCTCCTCATCGAGTCATCGTCCTTGTAAAACGGCGCGCTTCTCGGTTGAGCGTTAATCCCCCAAAAGCCCTTCTCTCTTTCTAATCTAGCAAAGCTCGAGGAAACCGTGGTTAAAATTGCGCACAAATAGAAAGGAACAGAGGAGAGAGAAGAGACAATGTTCCTTTCTATATGTGGGCAATTTTAACCATGTTCAGTCATTACTAACTCGCCCAGCTAACCACCTTACTGCTGGAGAAAACCACCTGAGGACGGGAAAAAAAATTGGACTGCCTCAACGGGCAACTTGTTTCTCAGCTGTACAGGAGAAATTTAGCCAGTGCAGTAGAACCGCTAGCCTGGGGTCTTTAACGCGCATCATGCTGTAGTGGTACACGACCGCACGCCGGTACGATGCTCATCCAGATTGAAACGCCCGGCAGGGAAGGGCTTGAGTAACACGCTGCTCTTAACTATCCGGTGAGCTCATGTCCGATGGGAGAAGAGCTCACCTACGAATAAGAATGGAGCGTTAACTCAAGTGAAATACATTCACTCAACTGAAGTATGCTGGGATGCTTCATGCCCATGCGGTCGTTCCTCAATTCACTAGCAGAATTTATTTCTAAAATATAAAGACGTCCTGTAATACGGGAGGCGTTTCCCGATGAAAATATAACTTTCGATAGAATGCTAACTAAAAAAGTAACGGGGGAATTCTGGATGTTTATTTATGAAATTACCTTTTATGTAGTATACAAACACTGCATTGCCAAATCTTCACATTTGACCATTTGTTTAAGAAGCAATGGTTTCAATTCCCACCTTACTCGAAGGGAATATATAAAAGGTTGTATTTCCTCTATCCCGGCTGCGTTGGAAATAAATATGCTAACTCTCATGTGAAATGGGTTGACATAAAAGCAGAACGAGGCTACAGCCAGGGTAGAGAACAAAAATCAAGATGATTTATATTGCATTGCTACCACCATTGCAAAAAGAAGTGCGTGTAAAGAAACGGCGCCGCGCTCCAAGTGTGCGAAACTAAGATACCAGAACGATGAGAGGAACTGAATTGTAACGCGGGTTATTAATTAAACGTTGTCATTGCCAGCATTCCCATTTTTAGTCCCTTTGTGTCTGTGTAACTATATGTTAAAATTCCATTATGTTCTTGTGTACATTGCGTTCAGTATCCCCTGTCGCAACTATTGTATGTTGCCAGCATTAGTTGTATCATTCTAATTAGTCTTTCGCACTGTGCGAATATGCCAGTTTCCATGCGCTTTGATTAATGTATGGTGAGTTTTCTTTCCCACACAGGTTGTGTATTGTCATAATTCGCTAAATATTAAATTTCAAATTCAAGTATATCTATTAATGCACTTAGTTTTTTATTTCTTTTTTTTATTTTAACATTTATGTTTATCTGGGTTTGTTTATTTAGTTTTTTTGTTTGTTTATGATTGCACCTTTTGTTTCACTTGGCCCTCGTGACTGCGACAGATCGCTAATCCGGCCCTTTAGGCAAAATGTTTGCAGACCCCTGATTTAAATGTAAACTTCCCACAAAAACAATCCCAAAAATAATATTTTATTTACCGTTTGTTTATTATTTGATGCTTTCCCTGTGCATATTTCTGTATTTAGATCAAAGAATCGTAGCATAAGAAAGATATATGTGGGGTTGACGAGGAGTAAAAAGCAGTTGTCCTCGGAACAAATCAATGCGTTGAGCTTCATTTCTTCCTTCGATTTCGTTCGTCGGTTACGTCGCACCTTTTTGCAATTAAATCAGAACGCGAAAGATATAAACGAAAACTGGGAAAGTAATGTATTGCAAGAAAATCGGATTGCGAGAAAGAAAAGAAAATACAGCTTTATCGCTAACAAAAAACTAAGCTGTTTTTATACTGGTATAGCGGGGTTTTGATAAACGAGTGGTTGTTGAAATTGCGGTAACTCTTCTTTCCGCATTTTCACTGATCGGCGGTATTTATCGAGCAATGTGCCTAATTTAAAAATTCATATAGGGATAAATAATCAATATTTTCTGACTGCAGTTATTTAAATCAAATTAATCTAACATTAATAAAATAACTCATTTAAATTTAACAAAAATCTTACTTAATGTTTTTAATTCATTTATTTATTTTTTTTACTCTGGCTACAGCAGAGTGACCGGATGTGAAGTGTGTAAACTGTGTTACACTGTCAACATGAACATTTTTTTTTTTTTTGTCTTTCTTAGATTTGAGAGATTGCCACGAAAACTACTAGTGCTGTGGAAATTGCTCATTTGGGACATAAACTTACGAGATAAAATATGTCAAATTTCTTTGTGTCATGTCAAATGACTGGAGAGCTTTTCTCCAACCCCGCACAAAAGTGGGTGAGCTCCTCTCCTGTAAGCTTTTTTCCGGCGAGCTCTTCCTCGGTGAGCTTTCCTCCGGAATTTGTGCGGCATGCAACACCTTGTCTGCTCTTTGGCTGGCAAACCCAGCTGCGAAGAGCACGTGGATAGAACAGTACACTTTCCTATAACTCTATACATTCTGAGGTCTCCTTGAACAACCTGGCAGTGGCAGACCACTGGGAAGTATGGCACAGTGATTTTTTGTGTAGCCCTTAACAGAGCACAAATGCATACTACCTAGATGCGCTGCAGCTCGCCATCTGCTTCTTTAGCTGTCATGAGGAGTGAATAAATTTGCTATTTAATGGCGCAGCGGCATCAAAAAGGCTATAGTGCGCCACCATTATGAGGTGTAGGGAGAGAAGAAATAAACTGTTAATTTTCTTGATTTAGATAGCAATAAAAAATTAATCGATCCATAGCATAACATCTTGCATTTAAGCTTTTTTTTTTTTTTTCGTGTTTTGGCTTGTAAAAAGGCTGTTTATAGTTAGTTGTTAGTACCCTATCCTGGGCATTGTGGAATGTGCTAGTAGAGGGAAGGTGGTATGTATATAAACGTATGCACAAAAAGCATTGATATTATGTGATGTGGAGGAGATCATAATAATAGCTAAAATAACATTTGAAATTAATTACAAAATGGCACTTCGTAATATAGAGATGGGACAGGTATACCAAAAACACTCACCAGCGGCAATCGGGCGAACTCTGCACCAATTATTCTATAGAACGTTTCGCAGGGTAGCAAAAAAAGGTGGAAGGAGGTACACAGGACAATCCACCATTTTCGAAATTCATGGTTTTAGTGTTTCTGACACGAAAATATGTTCTCAATCTACAAACTTGCGAGCAACCTTAACGGGCTTTCGAGCGAAAGGCTCGTGCCAGTGCACATAGTTTGTGCACAATGCACTTTCGCTACCAGTACCTCCCAAACCAGCGATTTCTCAAAAAGGTGTATTACAGCTGGTTAGTTGCTTGTCTTCTACTCTTTGCCAAAAAGAAAGTTTACTTAAATGTGTCGATTCCACACTCATATTTGCGCACTTTCAAATGATGGCCTCTGGGGCAGGGGGACGTGGAGATTTTTTTTACCTTTTGTATAACTAGGGTTTGTGTTTTCAGTTTTCACTAAAAGAAACAATGCAATGATTGTTTTACTTGCAGTAAATACCGCTTAGGATTATTAGCTCACATTCATGACCCGTAAAACATGCGGTAGTTTTTTTTTTTTTGTTTTTTTTTTTTTTCTCTCTCTCCGCAATGGCGCTTGCAGAATGAAAGTTGAAGAAAATCGAGCAGCGTTCACCCCCCTCAACTCGCAGCCAGAACAAGGGGCCACGTGACCTGGAGCCGATTACATGCCGCCAATGTATATCGTAGCAACTCGCTGGGGTTAAAGCACAAGGCACGTGCTGAGTTTTGCGCATAGTTGAAACTCGGCTATTTCCTTTATCGCAGCGATTGAGCACGAGTCACTATCCGATGCTTGTCGAGGCATTTGTCGTCACGAGCCCAAGTCGAATGCTCACGCAGCGCCTGTGTCCACTGTAGGGGCCAGATTTAAATATTGCCCCCCCAGGAATTGCGAAGCTTGATGATGAAATCCTGGGAATTGCATTCTTGACAGCACCCGCAAGGCAATCCCTCGCAACTTAATCATCATCAGGCTTTGCCAAGGAGAGGCTGAAAGAAACGTCCGCTCTTATCCTTGGAGTTATGTGGCGACAAAGCTTCTTGCTCAGTGGCATTGCGTCCGAGTATAAGTCCCACTAGTGCCAGTAAGCTCGTGTAATGTGAGAAACACATTCCTACCCAGTATCAATGTACGGCCCTTAGAAAAATGCCGAACATCGGAAGGCACAAATATTTTCAAAAGCACCAATGATTTTGTGTTTATTTTCGTCGCTCGGCGAGGACTACATTGGCGATTCCAGACAAATTCACGGTAAACCCGCCACACAAAGCAGGGGGTGGGCCAATCTAGAAACTGTTTCTCCTGATTAGCATTTGGCAGGATCAGAGTGAATAAGGCATCAGGTAGACATGTGAGCCTTCACAGTTGCCTTTATTAGTCCTCATCTTGACACTGGCAGAACTAACAGTGCATCCCCGCGTTAGAAGCAGAGTAAGGTAGACATCAGTCATTCGGAACCCCTTCCGAGCTTATTTAATTAATAATCTAGAGCATCTTCAGAATACACCAGCCAAGTTTATCACATGCATTTGCTGTACTTGCAGCATAATAAAACTAAAAGACTTTATTTAAATTTAGTACCCCTCGAAACCAAAAGGAGTAGCGCACATTTTTTCTTTATTTCGCAAGATATAGTGCAGTTCTTCTCAATTTTCCTTGCTTAGACAACCCTAACAAAGTGAACTCAATATTTGCATGCTTTCCTTTCAACCTCACTATCACAGAACAGAAAACCGGGCCTCGTGATATAGCAGCGTCACAGGATTAACAAACTGTCTCAAAATCTTGATTTTCTTTCATTTGCAAAAAACAGTCAAACTCCTTCCCCCATGTAATGCTCAAAAGGGCCCTTAGGGTGAATTATAATAAAGCAATAAACTCTTGTTTCTGGTAATCATGATCCATCTGAGGGTTGTTCTTTTGATATGAAACAGTGTCGCATTGCTTGATTATGTGGTCAAAGTGAGCACTATGCTTGACTGAACAGATAGGTCATGACATGATATCTTAGCTCTTTATTGTGTACAGGTAGAGTTTAGTTGACAATTGGCATTAAGGCCTAAAACCTGTTGTGCAAGATGCTCTTGAACTATGATTCAGGCTCTTTCTGGTTTGAAACTCTAGCTTTCACAGGACTTGCTTCATGAAAGGCTAATATCTCCATAAATGTAGCACTCAATAGTGCATGATTAAACGCAGCTTTTTCATTTATGTGTCATAAAAATTAAAAAAAAATGAACCCTGTACTCACATTGCTTTTTTCTAAAGCTTTAAGCCATTTTAGAAGTGTAAAAGGGATCTTGACAGTTAACAATTTTTGTTAGAACACAGTTTGTGATACCGAATCAGAGTGCTTAATTGAAGCAGTAGTGTACTAATTGTGCATCACAAGAAAAGCCTGTCTTGAACGGCAGTGACTGAATTAAGAGAGCATCAATTAGAGTTATTGCATCAATCATTTAATCTTTGGATAAAGATTGATTATCAGACCAGAAAGATTTCTGCTGTGGAGCCGGCCAAGCGGGCTAGATCCATGCAGAATGCCGAGGAATTCCTCCCGTCAAGAAAAATGTTCTACAGAAGGGTATTTTGGACGCCGAGGTCTGTTTCATATCGCCCTATTTCTCCTTTTCATTTTCCCAAATCCTACGGCATTTTTCAATTCTATTTGGGTGTACCGACTTGCCGGAAGCGCCTAGAAATAATAACCACTATTATTGGTACGTCACTCGACGAAAGTATCGTAGCGAAACTCCTACTAGGCAGGTACTGTTGAATCAATACGGTGTGCAAGTTCGTCCACTCCTTGTGCGGAGGCCACAGGGACGTCACTGCACCGAGCTGCTATTGGAGAATCTAAAGCATACTCGAATGTGGTGGCGTTTACTATACTCAGTTTCAAGTACAACACTGTCAAAGCTGCTGGTGTGAGCATGGGGTTTGATCTCGCAGGTCATATGCACACGTTCTCGTGCAAACAAAACCGTAGATGAAGCCATGCACTCAAGCCAGTAGCTTTGGCAGCTCTGTATGCTAAGTATGAAACGGAGTATAGTCGTAGCACTGCCTCGCCTTTTCTACGACTCAGAAATCTACTGGTTTTTGACGAACAACGACTTGGACTTGGAGAAAGGGGAGTGGAAACACTTCGAGGGGTACACTGTTTTTGTCGACGGATGGTCACCAGACTCGCTACGAGGAAGAAAAAACTCGCGGCTGAGATGTTTGGTAACCAGCGAAGAGAATGTTGTCTGCAGGGGCGGAGCTTCGTTGTACACGTGATTGCTTCCTCTCCTCTCCTTGTGCCTCCTCTTGTGAAGACACGCATTTGGGCGGCATCTCCTAGGGAACAAAGCTGTGGTGGGGAATATTCGGCGTTGCCTAAAGAAGGGGGATTGTACACGAGTGCTGTGTCATCATTTGGTTGGGACTCGTGCTCAATCTCTGCCCCGCCCGTTTTAGCCGACGCCAAATATGCCCCACCTGGACCTTGCTATCTAGAAGGCTTGGGTCAACTTTTTCCGATTGATTCCCAACTCTAGGCATAAAATTGGGGTGGCTCCATCTCGGGGAAAGCGGCAGTTTGTGGGGCAGGGAAGAAACCTGCTGGCCTTGGGGCAGTATTTGTTTGTTTGCTTATTTCGGATAAATAGACAACTTGCTCTTTTCCTCGGGAGGGGCGACTCTCCTGGCCGACTTCCTCTAGTGTGACCTTGCCCCTGGCAAGTCCCAAATTGATGGGACGACCTGGCCACGACTTGGGATCAACACCCGAGCAATTAGCCGGCTTTGCCGCAAGCCGACACCCTAAGTGGAGCACGTCCTTAGGGCAAGAGGGGGCGTGGCTCGAGTCAAGTTCACGCGGGAGGTGCACTAGTCTGGAGGTTGCAAAAATAATCCGAATGAGAGGAAAACTGCCACATACTCCGGCCAAAAATTATGGATCGTAATTTTTAGAAGTATTACTGTTACAAGGCTCGGCATTAATGTTTTGCGTATGAGGGAGGCATTAACTGTTGATTTTAAAAAGGGAGGTGAGAAAGATTGTGCAGTGTGTTTTGAGCTACACTGGGTTAGCGTGACACGGTCGGTACTGCGATGTAAGATATAGTTTTCGGCGTATAGACATATTTTATTGGTGATGTTATCTGGCAAATCGTTGATGTATAATAAAAAAGAGAAAAAGTGTGAGGACTGAGCTTTGTGGTACGATCGCTTAATTTTCGGATGGTTGCCCTTTCATATGGCGTTTGTATGTTTTCTTCGAGAGCACCACCCTAAATACTTTCAGTTGTTAATTCGCTGCAGCTATACAGGGCGCTTAATTTTAATTCAAACATTTTTTTTTTTTTTTTAAACAAGAGGGGGGGTGGAATTAAGACAAGTGCTGTCTTCATTATGTATTTATCAGGCTCGGCGCACATTGGATCATGGGATATCGTCATGGGAAGTTGAATAATTAACTAAATCTGTCGATTAACCTTTTAATTATGGATTTTAGGGGTCGTGTTGCAATTGCAGTATTGATGTCAATTACAATTAGAGGCCTGACCAATTAAAATAATTTGAGAAAGATATTCACTAATATCTTTTGACATTTTTCTAGCTAGATTTAAAAATTGCGCGCAAATGAAGTCCTGCGCGCCCTGCCCAGATTGATACTTAGAAGAGTGACATTGTCGTAGTCCCATCGTCATTTGTGTCATCTGCGTACCGACCAGTGACAACATGAATGAAACGACACATGATTGTCATTCTGCTGTTGGACACTGGCAGGACCCAAGTATACTCGCACGCAACGCCATTGACAACCTCTTCGATGTGCGGTGTAATTTCATGAATAAAGCGAGCGTTTTCTTCCAACCTCTTCATAAAACTTGATGACATAGTTGCAATGTGGACACTAGCCGAACTCTAACAACGTCTGGAACTCGGCTCGTGTCTTGTGCTTTGCCAACCCCAGCGTGTTGGTATGATAATCATTGGAGGCATAGAATCAGCTCCAGATTACGTGGCCGCTTGTTCTGGCTGCGAGTTGAGGGGGAGAATGCTGCTTGTTTTTCTTTCATTTTTCTTCGCGACTGCCATTGCACAAGGAGAAAAACGAAAGTTTGTTTCATGGGTTATGAATGTCGGGGATTTATTCTAAGTGGCATGTATGCAAAGATCAAAAATCGTCATACTGCACCTTTAATTTTTTGAGGTCGTGAGTTTTCCCCTTGTGTAGGCCCTTCTAGTCAGAATTAGTTTAAGTGAAAAAAAGATCAAATCAATGAGTGACTTCCAATTCAACTCTTAAATCTACTACGATCCATATGTTCAGTTTGAAATAACTCTGCATTGTCCTGAATGTTTTCATTTGAATTATTGAACTATGCTAGCGGTATTTGTACAGCATATGATACTTTCCAAAGCAAATGCCGAGGTGCAAGCCAGGGTGGGAAGTGTAGGTTTTACTGTAGAAAACAGTTTTATGTCTTTGCCTTTCGACTTTCCTATCACTGCAGACTGCACAGTCAGTAAAACGCGGACGGAGTAAAGGCTGCCTATTTGAACACCCAAAAGCGCGCTCAAAATGCCCGCCCGCGCATCAAGCAAACAAAAAATGTGTCACGCCTCTTACCAGCACTTGCTGGAGAGACAAAAAACTGAGTATGCATAGTTTACATACCCAATAAAAGATTACGCAAGTTGAAATTGTAGGGTGGCGCCAGACTCTTGAACGCAAAGCAGAAATGGGCCTGTTGGGAGAGCCCCGACACTTGTCCAGAACGGGAATATTTATTTGTCGGGAGATACCCGAAAGATGACACCAAAGTGTTAAGGGACACTGAAATGTATTTTGAGATAGTCTTTTTATGGCACTAAACTCAAGCTACGTGCCTTAAGCGTCCCGGAAACCTGAAATTTACAGTGACGCGTGGCCTTTTTTTTTCTATAAAAAAACGTGGCTAAGGGGGTGTGTCGTAATCTTTGGTTGCATCTTTATGAGGAAGAAGGGCCACACATCATTGTCAATTTTGGTTTTTGTAGCGTCAGCTACACTGGCCGAGGTTGAGCAGTTTCGCGTGGCTCCTGGAGAGCCGTGCTGCGCATGCGCGAGGAGCTGTGACGGAACAGGCAGGACTGTATGGCGCCTAGGTCATTCCCCGATGCGCGCGTTGCGCGCATGCACCCGCTCGAGATCATGGCTCGCGCTTCCGGTTGTTCTGGGCGGCAGATTGGTTGCTTGATACATAACAACGCGGCGCACAGCTGGCGCAAAAAGTCAAATTTGGGGGTTTTACGTGCCAAACCAACGACGGGCACCTGGCACGCCCCAGCGGAGGACTGAGGATTAATTTGGACCACCTGGGGATCGTTTGACGTGCAACCGAAAGCTCGATTACACGGCACCTCCTCCGCAATAAGAAGAGCGGAGAAGATCGGATCCCGAAGTAGTCACATAATGCGTATACCGTGTGTGTGTCATTGAAGCAGCAGTAAGCACGATAATCAGGCTAATCCTAGACAACCAGGAAAGCTAAGAATAACCAGCTGAACCTAAGCTTACGCTACGTATATCCTGGCATAGCCGAGCAAAGCCACTGCAATTTTTTGTGGCGTCTGGGGAAAAGAGATGCGTCGCGATGTTTGGTCACGTTTTTAATGGAGAAAAAGGCCGTGGATGTTTGTCATTTTCGGCTGTCTAGGATGCTTTGAAGAGGGTAGGTTCAGTTTGTGTCGTAAAAGGACGACTTCAAGATCCACTTTCAGGCCCCTCCAAAGACCCGTTCACACTCTTGCGAGGGAGCACACTGGCGCCATGCATGAGATGACTCTGGAACTGTATAACGAAGGATCTGCTGTATTTGCGCGATTAAATCTATGTTCCATCTATGAGAAATGTGTGTCTAAATAATTCAAAAGTGTTTCGAGGGCAACAAAAAAATATAAGAATGTGCGAAAAAATTACGACATATACGGAAACTGAAAGTGCGGACGGCTGACCCACAGATGGTACAATTGTGCTCTCTCGTGAGAGATTTTAAGAGGTTTTAAGAGGCATGGTCGTAAGCGGTCGCAACTGCGTGGACCATCCTCTCAGAATCGTCTTCTGCCAGCCTGAAAACCGGTTCACAGTTTCCTTCTCTCCATTCCCTCTCACCCTCTTCTCTCCTCCCCTCCCCAAAAGGAGCTCAACGAGCAACCGGAGGGGTGGAAACCCCCTCAGTTTCTCGCTTCCATTCGAGAAAGAGGGAGACCCCCCTCCTCTCTGCGTGAAGTAGCTCGTGAACCTGCTCCCGAGGGGAGAGGAGGATACAAGAGGGTGAGAGGGAATGGAGAGAGGGAAACTGGGAACCGGTTTTCTGCCCGGCAGAAGACAATTTTGTAGGTCGGCCTTTAAGATTCGGAATGCGGCCACGGCGCGGTCGAAACGTGCTAACCTTTTGGCCCGTCCCGTGCAGGTAGCGAGGGGCGATGGCGACGGCGGCGGAGCACTGCCCGCTGTACGGGGACGAGTCGCAGTGCCGCCTGTGGCTGCCGCCCACTCCCCGGCGGCAGGCGGAGGGGCCCCTGGCCCCGCAGGGCATGCGCACGAGCCTGCGCAAGCTGGCCGAGGGCCGCCGTGCACGGAGGCTCACCTTCTTCCGCAACGGGGACCGCTTTGACCGGGGCCTGGCCTACGCCCTCTCGGCCGAGAAGGTGCGCTCCTTCGACGCCCTCCTCGAGGACCTCACCCGCATCATGGTGGAGCTGCCCATGGTGAGTTCGAGGCGGTGGCCGGGTGCGGCGCGTAGTGGCGTGCCCGTCAACGCGACCGAGCGCCGCGTCGTCGCGAAGGGAAAGGAGTGCAACTGGCCTGACGTTCTTGAGCCGAGGTGCAACACAGCACGCTGGTGGCGGCGAATGCTTGTTTAAATGCACAATTCACACGACATTACCGCGCTGAAAAGCAACGCAGTGGCGTGCTCCATCATTTTGCTGTTTTGTTTACATTTTTTATCGCCCCACCCGAGATAGTTGGTGGAACAGTTGATTCCTAGCTTCTTTCTTGCCAATGTTTTCGCTTCACTCTATCTTTGTATGTCAAGCGATGTATTGCTAATATGACAAACATTGTATAATGTTTGTAATTGTACCACTGAGGTCAATTTTTCAGTATTGCCAATAGAGACATTAGTTTAAAAAATACATGGTAAAAACCAATATAAAAAACAGAAAAATATTTTTTGACGTAACATTTGGGTTACCAGTTAAGCACTATCTGTTGATGTGCTGAGCCAACTTTTAGGTAAATCACCGTCCATGAAAAAAAAAAAAAAAGCAAGATTTTGTTTCCCAAGTGAGGTAAACTCTAAAGAAAGGAGCCATGGGCAGCGTGTGTGGTTTGCCAACAGACTGAACGTTTATTCAACGCTGCCAATTGCTTTTATTGGCTCGGACGATCTTGATAGATCGGCCGTGGGAAAGTTTACAGAGAAAACAAAAATGCTTCGTCAGCCGCAGGAGCAGCAGTGCAGTCGCAGCGTGTGCAGCGTCACTCGCTCTCCAACACCAAGAAACAGTTAAAAAAAAAGTGCAATTTTTTTTTTCTTTTTAGTGGGAGCATGTGCAGTGCTTGCAAGCTGTCCAGGTTTTGAAGTATCGAATGGAAATATTGAAGGCAAAAAGTTGTCGCCTTTCTTCCCTCCGGTTTTATTTCGGCACGTCCGCTTTTGTGACATTTAAATGGGCTCAAACTCCGAACCGGAGGTACTTTATGGAGGTCTCGTCTTATTTCAATTCTAAGAAGTAAAATTTGGGAGTAGATATTTTGCCGGCAGCCGGCATTTTCTGCTCCGAAAAATTGTGCCAGCAGTATGGTAGCGCCACCCTCGCAACTCTTGAGATAGCTAACTACCAGCTATCGGTTACGCAGCAAAACCTACGAATGGAATGGCGGCGTTGGATGACGACTTCGTCGAAGGTCCCTCACCAGCTCTCATGGGGCACCGGCTGCAACGGCCGTGCCGGACGTTGTTGAGGCGGAGTCACCGTAGACGACGGAGTCATTCGAACCCCTGGTTGCCAGAGAAGTGGATTTCCACGTAGGCGATCGGTTCACAAGTTTTACTCAACTTGGAGCAAAGATCACTGCCTTTAGCTCAACTCACTTTGTGCAGCTGTGGAAAAGAGATGCCCGCACCATCGAGGTCCACTCCCTTAAAAGTTTGCATCGGAAGAGCTATCGCTCAGATTGTCACTACTGCTAGAGCGCCCAACACCTGAGCCATCATCCAGCGCGTGTTACGTGTACAGAGCGTCTAATTTTGAAGCTATCAGGGGTGGAACGGCTGCGCCATTTGCGCCATTTTGCGCCAGATGCATTTGTCTGCGCCATCCTGCGCCATTTTGCGGAAACTGCGCCACAGCCAATACCTCGCGCCATTGTGCTCCAAATCGCACAACGTGCGCCAAAAAAATTATATTTTGTCTTGGTTTCGGTTTTTATCGACTTGATTGGCAACAATGAGCGCGTTTAGCTTGGTCGGCCTTGCAATTTTTTGTTTCGTTTATTTTCCCTGTGTATCCCGAGTCGGAAGCGCGCGAAAAACTCGGGAGTCGGATTCCAAGCGCTGCATCACTTGCGACTGGATTCTTATTCTTCAACCATAAGCGGTTCAGCAAGTCAACCGAGGTGAGGTCGAGTCGTTAAGCGTCAGACTGCCTGAAGCTCTGCGGCCCGGGTTCCGGACGTCAACCAGTTAAAAACACATCAGCAAAAGATGACGAAAATAATCCCTGGCGAAGGGGAACAAGAGGCAATTTAATTGCATTATAAGCAAAAGATTCCTTTTAGTGCTTCATTGTTACAAGTTGGAACTGCATTCCTGCAAGATAAATCGTGATTTGATTGAACTGAAACGCGGTCCGGCCAGCCAGCAGCTCTCACCTGAGTGGTAGATCTGCTCGGCGTACTTTAATCTTGCTCCGGCTCATCGCTTCGAATACGACAACTCCATTAATTGTAGTCTGATGCTTCGATATTGAGTTGTACAATAGGATAAACTCACAATTTGTTGCCCTGTCCCTCCGCGTCACTGCACGTACGTTGCTTACGCATGACACGTGGTTCGCACATATAACTACGATGTCAAGCACGTTGGGGTTGTGCTATAAGCAGTGCTGGTTTGCATTTTGAGCAGCTGAAAGCCACTCAGAAAATATCAAGGACACTACCTTCAGAAACATATGGTACTTGCGTTTTGGTTCTCACTAAGGCCAAGTTTTCGCATCTGTTACATTGTTATCCCATCTGTACCTATGTTCCGAACCACTCATGTTCATCTGTGCTGCTAAGCACAATTGAAATTGCTCCCGTGCTTGTCTACGACACAGGCTGAAGAGCAATGAAATCTGATCTGAGCTGCTCCTAGCCTGCTCCAGAATGTAGTTTTAGCTGCTCCCAACCTGCTCCAAAACAGCTGTTTCAGCTGCTCCCGTGGCTGCTCCCAAGTACATTTCATGAGTTCCACCCCTGAGCTATAAATAGTGAAAGCGAGGGGAACAGTGTTCCAAATTAAGAAGCAAATAGAGAAAAGAAATTGAGAACTGCGAGGGCAACAGTGTTAAGGAAACATAGTAAAAGCAACACAGCACACAAAAGACGAAGACGAAGTAGAAGGGTGTACACGAGACAAGTGCAGCTGAGTTAAGGTGGTAATGTGGCAGGCACGTAGCCAGGGGGGAGGGGGGCCCTTGGGGCCTGCCCCCCCCCCCTGAAATCTTCCGTTTTGCTGGGGCCTCCTCTCAACCTCATACAGCATTTTGTCATGGGTCCCCCCCCCCCCCGAAACAAAATCCTGGCTACGTGTCTGTAATGTGGGTTAGCTGGTTCATACTTGGAAAAATCTACACTGTGCACAAAAAATAGACATCTGGGCGTCCTTGTCTTGAACCTGCACAGGATTTGCACGGGTCCTTGAAAACCCTTGAATTTGAAAACTGCATTTTCCAGACCTTGAAATCCCTGGAATTTTTAGAAGTGCTTGGAAACCCTTGAATTTCCCGATATAAGTCAGTTCCTTTTTTTTTTGTGCAATGAATTTTTTTTACAGGAATAAAATATAATTATTTTTTATGTGTACAGTAAAACCTCGTTATAACAAAGTTGAAGGGGCGGTCATAGTTATTTCGTTCTAAACATTAAGCCACTGTTCATTTCTTCCCACTATTAGCAAGCAAGGGGAATTATGATTGCTTTGTTATATCCATTAGTTTGTTATATCCCATTTTGTTATAACGAGGTTTTACTGTATGTTCACATAAATTTTGAGTGTCAACGAGGAAGTTTTCTTACATGGCACATCTAGACACATTTAGCAAATGCTCGTTAAAAAGCTTTTGTGTAGCATTTAAAAAAAGTTATGTTATAGATTTACTAGATAGAGTATTGGAAAAGGTCTTTGAAAATATCTTTACAGGCCCTTAAAAGTCCTTGAGAACCCCTGAATTCTTTTCTTTTAAGCCTGTACGAACCCTGCTACAAAAAAAGTCGGTGTGCGCATAATGCATTTCCGCGGCATCCTTCAAGTTTTGTGGTGGACAGGGCGTTTTTGTTTTTTTTCTTGGTTATAACATTATTTCATTCCAAACACTGTACTTCTTTGTGCGATGGAGGGCAAGTCATTGGTTTCTTATGGCGAATTCCACTGGTCGTTTTGGAGCACACGGGGTCAGTAGGCCTAATCCGAAATGGAGCACGCAATCCGAACGGAGTTGCTCTGACTCCGCATCCCCAGTAGGAACATCGCCATCCCAGCAGGATTGGCAGATGCCTTCCCGCGGTCCCGAATCTCGAAGCACATGTTTTCGCAATCGCAGCGCTAGCGACATGTGTTCACTACACGAGCAAATTTAATCATGATGTGAAAGATGCGTGTCGATAAGCGATGTGCATCAGCGTAGCCCACTCTTCATCGGAATACTCATAAACAGTGTCCAAGTTAAGTATGTCTTGATTTTCGGCATATTTTGCGGAGGTCTGAAGAGGCAGTCGAATTCATGCAGGACATACAGGGTGAAACAAGGAGACGGCAGGCTCTTTAAATCGACCGGAAAATTCGGTTTCTTAACCTATCGCGCTACGACTTTGTGCAGCGTTGCCCACAGATGGTGCATTTTGTTTTGTAGAATTTGCAAAGAGCGAACTTACCTGAGGAAAAAGTAAAGAAAGAAAAAGGCTTAGCTCCTATGGAAACGCAGCGACGCCACAGGTCTTCAAACAACACGGCGCCGTTTCGCACGGCGCACAAGAGATGGCGCAAGCGGTCACGACGCCAACTGCCGCCAACGAACGAGCAGACGACGCCGAGAGCCGGCGTATTTAGCAGACAAGGAACTGCAGTTGCTTGTTGTTACCGCGCCTGTTTTTGTTTCTGCGACTGTCGCCGCCTGCGGAACGCGCGCCGCTTTTGAGTCGAAAAGTTTGTCTGCTAAAGACGCAGGCTCTCGGCGCCGTATGCTCGTTCGTTGGTGGCGTTCGTTGCACCATCTCTTGTGTCCCGTGCGAGACGGCGCCGTGCTCTTTGAAGACCGGTGGCGTCACTGCGTCTCCATAGGAGCTAAGCCTTTTTCTTTCTTTACTGTTTCCTCAGGTAAGTTCGCTCTTTGCAAATTTTACAAAAAAAAATGCACCATCTGTGGGCAACGCTGCACAAAGTCGTAGCGCGATAGGTTAAGAAACCGAATTTTCCGGTTGATTTAAAGAGCCTGCCGTCTCCTTGTTTCACCCTGTAGAAGCAATCCTCATCGTCGCTGCTACTCAAGCCGTTAGTGCTGGAGGAGCCGCTCCAGCAGCTTGATGACGAACTGTCATCAAGCAGCAGCAGTAAAGCGGGCAACACTTTGCGAGCAGCCGTCATGAATTCTCGCGAGAATGACAGTCACGTGTGCGCGCCAAGAGCTGGCCAGGCTGACTTCCTGTCGAATCCGCCAAAATCAGCAAAGCGACTTTTTTTTTATCCGGATTGAGATCTGGAGCTGATCCAAAATGACAAGTGGAACATGTCAATCTCGATCCCGATCGTCCAGTGAAATAGGCACGCTCCAGAAAGGTCTATCCCGGCACACTCCAAAATGACCAGTGGAATTCGCCTTTAGAGGCACAGCAGCTAGCTTTGCGTCTACTTTCTAATTGGCACAGTGGTGGAACGTTGAGCTCGAGCCCGGGCTCAATTCTCGTTGGGGCGTGTTTAGAATTTTCTTCTTCTCAATCTTGCCCCCTTTTGAACAGATTGCCCCCTGAAGTATGTGTTAGTACACGTTTCACAACGGTTTCTGTGTCAATCGGTCACATTTTCCTCGAGGATCCCAGCCCACAGATTCTGCGTTGAAATTGTGGCATTTGTAATGCCTTCGTCGCACCGTCTCCCTCCGTCCCAGGGGGTGCGCTTTGTGTTCTCCCGGGATGGCCGGGACAAGGTGACGGGGCTGGAGCAGCTGCGGGAGGGCGGCGTGTACGTCTGCTCGTCGACCGACCACTTTGTGAAGCTGGAATACGGCTGCCAGGGACCCCCCCGGCCCCAGTGGACCCTGGGCAGGGCCACCAGGGGTATCCCGGGCTCGGCCAGGGCGCCCGCGCCGGGCAACGCCCAGGGCGGCAGGGGCTTCGTGCGCCCCAAGCTCGTCACGGTACGTCGGTTTGGGCATGGTGGGGTGAAGACAGGAGCAGAGCGCGGCGAAATTTGAGTGGTGGTAGCGCAAACAGCAGAACTCCAGCACATGCTGTAGGTCGGGTGTTCCAGGGGACTCGCCCTACTGTTTTCATTCTTTCAATTACTGCAGTTGGCATCGTCTGCCTTGTAGTTCAGTAGCATTGTTTGCTAACATATGTGATAATGCTTGTTTCTGCCTCAGGGCGACAACAGAAAGAAAAAAAATGATGAACAAAAACAGATCTTCTCAATTTTCAAAAGTACTAAATTTTTCAAATTTTGCTTTTTTTTTTGTTTGAATTTGAAACTGTAAAACATTTAGTTTTGTATCTTTAGACCAAACACCTCTACATTTTTTAAAGTGTCCGTTTTTTTTAGTTATTAACTACATATAACCGTGAAGATGCTATCTTAGACCAAACATGTTTTTCGGTTTTGGCTTTAAAAACAACAATTTACAAAATTGTTTGCTTTTAAAAATATTTTTTTTCTAACTTTGCTTGTTTGTTGCGTGTGTTCTAGACTCTCTCTAACCGTTGAGCACATAGTTTTGGACCAACCACTTTTATGATTTTTATTTTTTTGAAAATGAGTATTTTGCTATATCTTCAATATCAATAAGATATAGCAAAATGAGTATTTTGCTATATCTTCTTTCATCAAAATATTTTTTTAATATATTTTTGTTTTATTTACTATTAACGCACATAAGTTCTAAGTCTTCATACGGTTGAAAATAAAAAAAGTGTGCAGGCGAGCTGGTTCAATACTGACATGGTAACCCAGGAGCGGGGGAAAAAACGGGAAGAAGCTTTGGAGCTTTTGGAGTTTACTGTTGTCCGTCCTGTTTTTCTCCCGCTGCTGGGTTACCATGTCAACATTCATATGGTAGCGTGTTTTTGTTTTCTTTTATAAAAAAGGTGAACCTCGGGTTTTTAGGAAGCGCATCTGCACCCTTAAAAACACTATAAAATGCGTAATGAAACATAATGGATAACATAGAGCAACCTTCCTCGCAAATTCGTGGTCGTGACATTGAACACCTCTTTTTTCATCCTTTGTGTGTGTGTGTGCCGATCTTTGCAAAAGCATATAAACCATTGACGGCCTCTCTTTGCGACGCCTGCACTCCCCAGGTGATCCGGAACGGGGTGCGTCCACGCAAGGCGGTGCGGGTGCTACTGAACCACCGGACGGCTCGCTCCTTTGAGCAGGTGCTCGACGACATCACCCAGCTGGTCAAGCTGGACTCGGGCGCCGTGCGCAAGGTCTTCACTCTCAATGCGAAGCCCGTGAGTGCACTCGTCAGTCTTTCGGTCGTTTCGGGGGTTCCCAATCTCGTCGGTCTCGGACATCCCCCATGTGCCCTGGACCAACGTCATTACTGGTAGATCAGTGTCAGTTGTCGAACTTCCTAGAATCCTAGGCACCTTTCATGGCACTCGCTACATTATCGGTACAACCTGTGTGGACAGAAACGACGAAACGCGCGGAAAGTTGGATGCACATTGCCTGCGGGGAGAAAGTGATTCGATCGAAGCTTTTACGGCGAGCGTAAAGTTTGCGCGAAAAGTGTCTTTCGAGAACGGCCCTCCTCAATTGCGTGCAAGAGCACTGCCGCTGGCAGCGCTAAGATCGCTGTTCGCCCGTCCCTGACTGCGCGCGGGCAAGAGAGAAGGACAGTTTTTTTACAACGATCGACCAGAGGAAGTCCTGGTAATGTTGGCATTGGTGCAATGAAGCAGCGGAGAGCCTGCGGACCTTCTGGACAATGATGCGCGTGCTAGAGAGCGTTGGGCTCGTGAATTATGCACCTAAGGGGCGACTCCTATCCGCCAAGATGCCGTTTAAACTAGAAAAACATTTTACTTGGGGAGTGGGGACAGTCGAGGAAACGTTGGAGCAGGAACCCCTGGGTTAATTCTGGTGAAAAAAGCGCACAAAGACGAAAACAAAGTTGAGAACAAAACACGACAGACAACCGCTCGCTCGCAACTGGCAGTTTATTCAAACTTCGGAGGCCGCTGTTTAGTCCGAGTGGACATCCCCGTGGTAGACCTCGACAGGGAAGCGGACGCCGGGCAGGAGGACCGGCAGGAACGTTTGGAGCTGAGGCGTCTCCAATAGCAAAGCCCCGTTTATTCACATATTTACGGGCGTTGGGATTGTATCGGAGAGCAAAACGTATCAGAATTCCACTCCTTTTAAGATGTCTAAGTTCCCTAGGTCCCTAGGTAGGGACCCCCAGGTAGGGACAGGTGGTCGGTCGGTCAATCCCAGTTGAAGCGATTTTTGAAATGAACGAAAATATGTATAAGGACTGCCCAAAGATAAGAAATGTAGATAAAACAAAGGTGGGAATTCGAAACCGTGCTACTCTGTCCTTGCGAGATTCAGATTTTTCTAACTTGAACCTGGAAGAAATTCTAGGCTGTCGAACCCTTAACTTTCAGGAACCGCAGCTTCAATTGTCTCTGAGCTGTCGTAGTTTCGAGCCGTATTCGATCCCAGCAACTGGAGTTGCAGCGTAGGGATCTAGGGAGCAATTCGCCACGGGCCCGCAACGTTCCGGTAAAATTCGCTTATGTGAAGGGGGCCTTTGGATTTGGGGTAATGGTCCGGCTCCCCTCTTCCTAGGTGACGTGCCTGGCGGACCTGTTTGGCTCGGAGGACATCTTCATTGCCTACGGCCTGGAGAAGCACTCGCACGACGACTTCGACCTTGACTCGGAAGGTGCGTGGGCCGCTCCTCCTGCATCCACCCGCACCGAATTAAAGCGGACGAACTGGCGAATACTCGAGAGACGGGGGAGAAAAACACCTAAACATACCTGCCAACTCTTCCGAATTTTTCGTAAAATGTACGAATTGGGACTAATTTTACGATTTTACGAATCTTGCTTCAAATCTTCCGAAAAATATATTTTTTTTAATTTTTTTTTATTTTATTTTATTTTTTTGTTGTTTTTGTAACTCCTTTGTTGGCGGTATCTTGCACCGCCACAAGAGGACGATAGGTACCATCCGGTTTTTACTATCCGTCTATCCGGTGGCCACGGATCGAAAACCAATCCAAAGCTCAAAGCCTTTGTTCGTGTGTTCGGCGGTGCACGGGTGCACGTTGGTTCGGCGTGTTCGGACGTTGTTGGGCCTCATTGTTTCGGCCAGTTTCGAAGCGAGAAGTACGGCGTCTGTGTTTTTTGCACGTGTAACTGTAGCATTCTCCTGGTCACTGTGGCTTCGCGGCGCAATGCCGAACTCCAAACCTCAAAAGAGGTACTTTCAGGTGTTCCTGAAGTCCTACACGTCGAAATTTCCGTGCTTCGTGCCGCCCAAAAAGCGAGAGAAGTTTTGATTCTGTAGCACGTGCACGTGTGATGTAAGCGTTTCGCACGCTGGCCAGGCTGACATTAAGCTGCACATTGCTTCGCACCCCCCCCCCCCCCCACCCGGCCGCAGGACTTTTACGAATTTGAAAGTCCACAGGTTGGCAGGTATGCCTAAAGAGGGGGACAACAATTGAATTGAACAACCGGAACGTTTCCAATTCCTGGTCCGGGCATTCGCCGTGCTTGTGCCTCATTTCGTCAGTGCACCTTTTCGAAAGTATCAGTTACTCGGAAAAGCGTACTAGTCTTCCAGAAAAACACCATGGATTGGTAGTATTTTGTGTTGGGATATATAGTTTCTGTTTTTGGTAACATGGGCCAAACATGACAAGGCAAAGTAGGACGACTATACTCCGTTTCACGATAACTTGGCAAACTGCAGAGGCTACGTCCCCCGTGAACCGATAAGAGCGTTGGAGCGAGGCGCGTTACCCCACGTCACAGGAGCATTTGTGTCGCTGCACCAAGTGCGAGACCCAGAGGAACCGGCTGTCATCTGCTGGCTGTGAGTCGTCTTGCTGCGAAACCAACCAACTTCGGACAAACGTCCACCGCTGTAACATTGCTGTCTGCTAGAGTAGCTACCTCTTCGGTCACAGTTCACGAGACGACAATACTCTCCATTTACTTGCGAATCTGCGGCGGGTGCAAATGCCAGGGCAACGTCTTGAGTGGAAGCGGTGGATTACGCGGCTCCGATTTTCATTCAAAAGCTCCGTTGTTCTCGGAAGAGTGTTTATCCATACTAGGTATCGTTAAAAAGTAACACTTCTTCGTCTTTCTTTCGCGTCTTGTTGCTGTCGGAAGAGTCCGACCGCAACATTGAAAGAAAAAGAAGCCTAGAGCAACTTTTTGTCGCGGATGTCACCATTGCCGTGGCTGCAATGAGGCCTCCGTGGCCTCGGCTATGGAGTGTCATCACGTGCCTTGCGCTGATGCCCTTATTGGGTCGCGGTGGCCACAGCCTCCACGGTTCGTCAAGTTATAGTTAGGGTTCGGAGTTTTCGGTTTAAACCGATAAACACCGATAAAATTACGCCGAATCTATTTTCGGAAATTCGGTTTTAACCGAAAAAGGTCAGTTTGTAGGTTCGGCGTTTTCGGTTTAAACCGATAAAAACCGATAAAGGTATGTCTAATCCGCTTTCTAAAATTCGGTTTTAACCAAAAAAGGTCAGCTTTTTAGGGCCGTGTCAAGGTGAATGGGGGTGGGAGAGAGAGAGAGGGCTTTGCAAGGTTCGACATTGTGCGACGTCTTCGTGATTGCCCTCTTCCAAGGTTCAACGTGCAACAAAAGAGGTCTTGGATTGGCCTTCGCGGGACATCTGTGTCCTTTCTGTGATCGGGCCTAGTGTGTCAAGTTCTCGGTCCCAAAAAAAAGATTTTCGGATGTGGGCTAGTATAAGGTTTTTCGCTTCATGCACTTCAGAGGACATTGAGGAAACTCGTCGATACCTTTCTTAACACCCAGTGGCGTAACTAGATATGACGGCGCCCATGGCAAATGAAATTTCGCGCCCCTCATAGCCCATGGCAAATGAAATTTCGCGCCCCTCACGTAGCCCCGCTGCCGTTTTTTTCCATAGGGCACATGTTGGGTGGACACGGCTCGGCGCCCTCTCCCAAGTGGCGCCCGGGGCACTTGTACCCCCCTGCCCCCCCCCCCCTAGTTATGCCACTGTTAACACCCTCTCTCAAACTTCTCTGTGGTTTAGAACATAAATACGATGGATTTTCTTTTTTTTTTTTTTGCCATTTCGCTGGGGCGTGTACGGTCATCACCTCAAACGGTCACGTCGTCAGAATGGGAAGGAAAAAATAGCGCGCCAAAGATTATGCCCGCGAATTCCGCAATTTTGAGGTGTGTCCTGACGGAAGTTGTAGCGAAGAACACGTATGTATATGCGTCGTTATTCTTTGAGCTATCACAAATATCACAGCTACAAGGATCATCTGACTCGAGTGTCCGATTGTGTTTCTTTCATATTCACCGAAAAAAACTGGTGAACTTTTTGGAAATAAAAATACACCGAAAAAAAAAAACGCAAATTGAATTTTAAAATAAACACCGAAAAAAGTATGCCGAATTTCGAAAAAATAAAAACCGAAAACGCGGAACCTTAGTTATAGTGAAATGGGGTATAGCAAAGTGTGTGGTGGGGGCATGCATAACTCAACGGCGTCGCACCCGCAGAGTGGAAGAGCCTCAACGGCACGGTCCGGACTCCCGGTCGCCAAGAACAGCGCTGGATCGCAAACGGCCGGACGTCGCCCGCGTCGGAAGGTGAGATTTCTTGGCGCGCCTTTTCTGAGGGAACATTTACGGCCGCGTTCCGGCATTTGCTCGACGTCGCTCCGGGGTCGAGATTCCGTACCTCGTCGTATGGAAACCCATCGACGTCGAGCGCCGTCCTGTCTGCGTCGTCACATAGTGTGACCTGCGGAAGTAACTCGGATCCGCTCAAGCAACGTTTGGAAAGCCGCATACGTTTTCACCCAACCCGATTCTGCCAACCCGTATTCGCGTTGGCAGACATGTGACCTTTGTCGGTCAAATGTCTGCGTTCAAATCTGAGCCTGTATTAAACATAGATGCACTGGATAAGCTGCACTTGAGAGTAACGACACTTCAGCCTCCCTTTCTTTAAAACGTCCATCGCCAGCCGTCCGCAGCTTGCTTCGAATCGCAGGAAGTGCTTCCTTGTCCTCGAGAAATGTTAGAACAATCCACGGCAGGGTAAAACGAGCTTTCAGGCACCGTGTCTAGAGCTCGGCGAGTGGCATATTTTAATTGCATCTATCACCGACTGCGCCCGCCCGGCGATCAACAACAAAATGGCAACGCTCCAAGACGTTGGGGGAATGTACTGTCGATGCTCTAAGCGTAATTTTGGTCTCCAGTTGCCGACAGCCTAAGGAACGAAGGGCGTGGCAAGTCCCGAGCACCCGTCTATGTTCCACACCTTGGAGATGAAACGTCACTGTAGTTGCCCAAATCAAATGATCCAACATCATCCACAGTCTGCTGCCGCCTGTCACCTAAAAAACAATCGGCAAAATTAGTTGGATATTTGCGATTGAGGCTGCCTTCGTGGCGGTCATCAGGGTCAGCAGGACACCATGTCTGACAAGAGCCACTGCCGCGCATAATTTTATTAACGCAGAATGTGTTTAAAGGTTAGGATCCCTGTGGAAAGTGTGATGGAGTGACATGGGAACCGTTGAGAAATGTAACACATACTTCGGAGGACGATCCGTACGAAAGGATGCATAATCAAGAAGAAATAGTAATTGATAGAGAAGAAAGAACACAATTCTAAACGCGACTTTAGAGGAGTTGCGCTTACGACCCCACGGTTACGAGCCTGGGCACTCCACCACTGTGCCAAAGAGAGACTCGTGGGAAAGAAAGACCCACCTACTCGCCGTTTAAAGCCGAACGCCGGACGCCGGCATTTGCGTTTAAACGGCAAGTAGAGACAACGGCAGCTAGCATTGCGTTCATCCAATGATCGTTTTAACCGAACCTCGGTGCTCCAACGTCCTCGCGCACTCTCGTTTACTCTTCTCCCTCAGTTTCTAACCGTATAAACGAGAATAAGTTTTTAAAAATAAAGTAATAATTGAGACATACTTTTGGTGCTGTTTCCCTCTTCGCAACTATGCATAACCAACTCGCCTAATTTTCAACGATGCTAAAATTAATTTAGCCTTGCGTATGCCGCCTTTATCTATAGAACGAAGCTGGTTTTTTTGACAGCTCACTAGCTTGGGAGAAAGTGCAAAACGAAATCGACGGCGCGCGTTCCCGCGTGCCAAACTTGAATTTTGGCGGCACGGGGAAACCGTCTTGCAATCGACGGCGTGCGGGCGCGGCACGGAAAGAGTCGAACCGCCGTTCGCCGTAATGCGGACCTTCCGCCTTGCAGGGTCGTCTGCCGCGAGCTTCCAGAGCTCGGGGTCCCTGTCGCCGACGCCGTTGCGGCCCACCCAGGTGAGTTCCGTCCACCTTCCCTCGGAGGGGAGGGCACTGCCCTGAGGGTCGTGACCCATGGGTGCCGGCCAGTTGCAGGTGCGCCTGCCCGAAGCAGTGGCCCGGCTGTACTCGCTGTGCGAGATGCTGGGGGACGGAAACTTCGCCCAGGTGTTCCAGTGCGTCCACAGGTCTCTGCCCCCTTCTCTCAACTGCCTCATTGTGCCCTTCTCTCGGCCACCTCAGTGTGCCTCGCACAATACAGGCACTCGGACATTGTTTACAAAGAGCGCTTCGATTGTCCGACTATGCTAGACACGTACGAGCCGAAAGTATGCAACAAAAAGAAGCTGATCTCACTTGAGACTGGGTTCAAACTCGGGACTCCAAGTAAATCTCCAAGTACATTTATCTACTCTTTGCTGAGCTACCAAAACCTTGCAGTTCGCTCGTTGGTTTCTTTCAAAAACTGCTTAAATCTTTTTGAAGCTCATTTGTTTACGTTATTCTTTATTGGCTGCATTCCAACAAACTTTCAATCCTCTCTTAAGAATATTTTCTTGTTTAGCGCTACCATAGGCTGCTCTCGTCGCGACGCCTTCCATCTGCTGCAGTGGTGAGGGTCTGTCTCAAGGCATTTCCTCGGCACCCCACGCTAGCGGTGAACACGTTGCGGTAGGAAATTGGGCGCTTGAGCCGTGCATGATTCTGTGGTCGTTTTTAACCTGATCGAGTTCAAGGTTTAATGCGCCCGCGAAATTGACGGAAACAGCGCGTCCCGCCTACGCCCCATCTCACATAGAGTGCGACCGCAGCAAACACTGCAGTCCGACAGAGCCGACTGAGCCGGACCAAAAGTGCGTCGTCGCATCGCTCGTCGTCTTAGTGGCTCGTCGTCACCTATTAAAACCATCGTGCACGGTGAATGCGCGATTGGCTTGGCTTGTGACGGCAAACCCTCGAAGACGACGAGCGACGTGAGGACGCAGTTTTGATGCCACCCGATCGGCCTCGTTAAGTCATAGTGTCGGCTGCGGTCGGCCTCGAAGTGAAAGGCTTCGTAGGCGTTGCAAGCAACCTCGGCGCTTGAGGTTTTACAACAACATTACGTTGCAGGGACACTGGCGTGGAGTACGCCCTCAAGGTAATCGACAAGGACAAGTGCAAGGGAAAAGTGAGTGCCCGTTTCCCTCGGCGCACTGGCCGCGCGTGTCGCCGGGGAAAAGTGAAACGGTTTGCCTTCCGGTTGAATGCCTGTAGCTACAGTAAATGCAGTAAACCCTCGTTATAACGGAGTTGACGGGACGGCAAAAAAATTCAGTGAACGCGAAAGAGCCGTAGATATGGTTACTGCTCCCTTGGAAGTTTGCGAGGGCACCACCGAAGCCCGAAAGCAAATATCCCATCGAACAGACCTTTGTGGTGGGCAACCTCACAGTATTTTAACTGAGGTGAAAAAAAGAAAAAGGAGTAGGGTCTGCTGAGCATTGTTTTCTGCGCATCGCTAGTGCCTCCTCCGGTTGCTCGAGCCATCTCGTAAGATCATGATCGCTGCCTTCGCACCCCACATTGACGCAAAGCAAATAAAGGACGTCGGCCGTTGCGAGTTTCTTGGAAGTTCTTTGTCCAATACCTCTTTTTATTCATCGTGGCCACACACTAATCCGTGGCCGCAGCAGCGACAAAAATGTCTGCGCCAAAGAGTGCAAACGAGTCGAAGTCCTCCTCGGGTACTTCGCCGACGACTTCGAGCACACTCTTGCAGAGATTGTTTCAGCCCTGAAAACCATCTGCTAGCTCGTCAATCGCGCGCTCAAGAAAATCCTGCCATTTGTAAAGCTGAATTTTCAAGTAAGCCAGTTCAAAACACATACTTCGGTCAGGACTGTGTTAAACTTTGAATGAAGCGATATCGTTACCACTAGGGACTACTGTATTCTTATGGTATTTGTGCTGCATACGCACGGTTTTAATCTCATTTAACTGAGTAGTCTTGAAAAATGGCTCGAGCACCCTTATTGCCTCGTATATACTCGAAGAAAAATACTAATTCTCGAATTTAGGCAGCGTGCCTACGAATCTTGCAACAGTTGCCCATTTTGGCTTACTAGTGCCCAGAATAAACATTCCACGCCTATGGAGCAGGTGTGTCAACTTTCGTTCAGGTGCTACTGTTTTTGCGAGCGTAGCACCGGTGAGGCTCAGGTTTCTCTACTCTGCTTTCTGGTGTCTCTATCTTGCCATTGTTGCCAAACAATGTGTGACCCGTTGTTGTTGGCCGGCGTTTTGGACGACATTTGTGGGCTCGCCTCGAGCGGTTGCCAACAGCGTCGCTCTTTTCCCCCTCCCCAGGAGCAGATGATAGCCAATGAGGTGGCCATCCTTCGACGAGTCCAGCACCGCAACATTGTCCGGCTCGTGGAGGAGTTTGACTTTGACTCTGAGCTTTACCTGGTCATGGAATTGGTCAAGGTGAGAGCCCGCCTCCTAGACTTCCAGGACTTCGATTGGACGATGGAGCCCCTCCTAGGCACCAATCAAAGAGCCGCATTTTCTGTTTTGCTTAAGAGCTCGATTTATTGGAGCCTGACAAAACGTTGCTACCAAAGTCTGCCGTTCCAGTTGATGCCTCGTTCACACTTGTGGAAAACTCTCTTGCCGCCAACAGATTTTGCTTACTGGAAAAAGAGTGCCGTTCACATTTGTTGCTTCCCGCCACATCCGCATGACTTCAGTCTTTCTTATTAAGAAAAAGAATTGCTTTTATTACAAGCTTTAAAACTAGCAAAACAGCAATTTGGCTCAGTTTTATTACAGGCTTTTGAACTTTACCAAAAAGGCAATTTGGGCACTCAAAATCATTCAATTGTTATATTATTTCAGTGGTATACACTACCATTTGGTTTACCTTTGATTCTGTGCCCAAAATAACCGTTCACAGCAGTCCATGGCATCCTTCATCAGTAAGCATGTAGCTGCCGTGCCTGGTGCTTTTACGCGCAACTAAACAGCTAGTTCTGCGTTTCAGGGAATCAAACCTATTATGCAGTTGACACGAACAGAAGGTTGCAGACAAGCTTTAGGGCAGAGGAGCCATTCCAAAGGCTTTTTTCTGCCTTTTCAAACTGGGACTTTAGGCTGCTCTAAAAGGTGCTCCAAAATGACTCGGACCAATCGCATCACCGCCAACACCATCAAAGTTGATGCTAGTCTGGAACCACTCTCGTTTACGTCGACGAAAGCAGGATCGATCCCTACTATAGTCGGTGGCAGGTTAAGAATTCGTTAGGAGCTCCGCCTACAGCATGCGCTTGTTGCCTTCCACTGGGCTTAAGCTGCGCCTTTGGCGTAGTGCTATCGGAAGCAGAAAGCTCGCTACAAGGCGGAGCGTCTCCCGAGTTATTGGGTTGTCACCGACTGTAGAGATGTCACATTGAGTGTTTGTCCAACCTTGGAAGGCTGACCGCAGCATCGCCATAGTTCTCTAATATGCCACTGGTGGCAAAACTGCGGCCTAAGTTTGCTACGGGGTTGGAAACTGCCATTGGGTGCGCCACTGTCTCGGAGGGGGCATTTTGGATTGGCCACTCCGCTCCGAGTGAGCCGCTCCAAATTTGTGATTACGAGTAGTTTTCGGGGAAACGATCCCTTGTGCCCTGACATTTCGTTACGCCTGTGATCGATCACTGTACGCAACCGCCAGTCATTTTTTATTGATCTCTAACAACATAACCTAGAAATAAGCATTTTTGTTTGAAAGAAAGAAAACAATGCTTTTTGCGAGCGAAACAGACCCAGGCTGCGGCAGAAGTTGTGTATGGTTGTAACGATTCGAGGGGCATTTACGAAAACGAAACTACTTGATTGCACTAATTCCATTTTACATATTGCGAGGAGATCTCGTCAGTCATTGCGGGCTCACTTTATCGTTCGATTCGCTTCGTCGTCATCCTTCAATTCCGCATTCGCGTCTCGCGTGTTCTAGACACACTCCCACTATCCGCTGTTTGCACCGCCGCTTGCGCTTTCTGGAACGCGGGTAATTAAGCGTGCGGGATCGCAGTGCCTCCACTCGATGGCGATACTCATGGCACCGAAGTTAGGAGTGGTACTGAAATTTCGTTTGGGACAAGAAGGAACAGAGAAGGGTATTGTTTTGTAAAATGTAGAAAAGGAAGTTTGACCGGCCAGCCAAGCGTACAGGGCCGAAGATGCTTACAATAACGAGAAACGACGCCAGTGCGACGACACGTCAGCACATTCCAGAGGTAGCTCATTCAAAGTGTGTTGGAAATTTCAATGTGGAGCGCGAGTTCGTCTGCTTCTTTTACAGGGGTTCTGGTGACGTCAGAACGCCGAGCTCCGATTGGCTCTGATTGAAGGATAGTGGGTAGACCTCAAAGCAAGCTGCCTTGACGTCTACCCACTATCCTTCAATCAGAGCTCGGTGTTCTGACGACACTACAACCCCTGAAAAAGAAGCGAACTTGCGCTTCGCATTGGAATTTACATGGGACTCCAAGGGCGTTTGCAAAATTAGCAACTCTCGACCCCCCCCCCCTCTCCTCCCATTGATGTTGATGCCGTGCATGATCGCATACCAACCTCTTCAATACCATTACGGAGACATTCCCCGACCAGTAGCGTACTAAAGGACTATCGTTGCACACATCAATTGCAGCTTGTAAGTGTGATTCGTCGCGTTGAATGACGTCGTCGTCCCTAGGGCGGGGACCTATTTGACGCCATAGCGGCGGCCAGCAAGTTCCCGGAGGCGGAGGCGGGGCGGCTGGTGTGGCACCTGGCGGGGGCCCTGGCCTACCTGCACGCCCTGTCCATCGTGCACCGGGACATCAAGCCCGAGAACCTGCTGGTGGGCGGGGGTGGTTTGCTCAAGCTGGCCGACTTCGGCCTGGCCGTGCAGCTGCCCCCGGGGGGAGAGCGCCTCTTCACCGTCTGCGGCACCCCCACTTACGTGGCCCCCGAGATCCTCGCCGAGACAGGGTGAGCTCCCCCTCCTGGCCACTCTGCGCGTGCGTCGCCGAGTGAGCATCGCGGTCGCCGACGGAGCGTTCCGGAGACGCGCCTGGCCAAAGGCCGGGCGCGTCTCCGGAACGCCCGGCCTTTGGTTAGCGCACCTTGCCTTCCGTTTTGGATACGCACAGAGCGCTGGACGTGTGCTAGACAACCGAGCGCTGTCCAAGGTGGGAAGCCGGAGGCTTCCCTCCAGCTTCCCACCAGTGACTATGCGGAGAGCAAGTCATCTGATTGAAAAAAATAGTGGGTAGACCTCAATGCTGGATGCCTTGAGGTATACCCACTATTTTTTTTCGATCGGCCAATAAGAGCTCAGTGTTCTGACAACATTGCAACCCCTGTGCAAGAGGCAGACGAACTTGTGCTCCGCATGTGAACGACGCCGATGTTCTGCCGCCTTGAACCTAACTACTCATTGGTCTCTATGCTTGGGTGCTTTCCACAAAAATTAATTTTGTCACCACAGCACAGCTAATTCGTGTAAAGGTAAAAAAAAATTAAAATTTAGAAAAAACTTTTTTTTTAATTTTGTCATTTTTTTAAAGATGATGTAGCACTGTTTTTGTGGCATTCCAATTATTTTAAAATGATACAACCTCTGGGTCGTTAGTGTAGATGGCGTTTCGAGTCGTCCCGTCTTTTTAGTGGGTATGTGGAGTGTTACGAAAGGGTAGATGCATCCGGCCACTTTCTCCGTGGTGGCTTTTCCGAATTTCCACCCATCCTTCGGTTTCTCCGGGCAATCCGATTCGTTGGCTCCCAACGTCCCCGGCGCGTTTTTAGCGCTTCAGTTTGCCCCCAGAGAAAACTCCTGTAGCTCGACAAAAAGACTTCGGACCGAGCAATTCGAGGACCGTGACGCAACCTGGCATGGATGCAGCTCTGTGTCGGCACTGCGTCGCCAATATGGCGCGAAGGCAGCGCCGCATCGGCAGGGTCGGTGCCACTTTCGGACCGTGCAGCCACTGCGATTGGTACGACGAATCTAGAAGAGTGGATCCACCCGTCTTCCCATGCGTTTGAGGTTCCTCAAAACGGTACAGTGTAGTTGCGAAATGGTGCCCGAAAGGCGTCTCGGACCGGCACGTTTTGCACCTCCTCAAAAGTGGTCCCTCGGGTTCCGCCCGACGACGACGTGGAAGTGTTTTCCTCGCGGTGGCAGATGTGGCAGACACTCGTTCTGCCGTAGGTCGCTCTCCAGCTCGCCGGTCTATAGAAGCTCCGGGAGTTGGGACATCACGACGACGGCAACGATCGCATTCGCTCATACTTTTTCGCCGGAACTTCTTGCCCTTACCGCCGGAATCCCGACATCCGACACTCCGGTCCCTGTGACGTTGTGTGTTGGCGCTTCGGGACCACTTTCGACACGTGGGCGGGATGGGACGCTATGGATGCTGAAGAGTCCTAAGTGGGCGCGCGGGAGCTTCAGAATCCTTTAGTCGCTAGAGGTGTTAAAAATCACAAATCGTTTGCGTGCAGGCGGCGCTCTCATATGCGAAAGATGCCCGAAGATGGGCGTTCTTTGTCTCTTTGCGAGCGATTCGTTTCTTCTTTCGTGTTAAGGGAACACGCTGGTCTTTGACGTTTTTCTGTCATTTCACGCGTGTTTCAAACTTCGCACAGTATAATTTTGGAGGCTAAGCACAAAAATGAGTTAATCTTTTATGTAGGTCTTATTATTTTCGAAAAAAATCCCGACATATTTGCGAATTTTTCTGCCCGTCTTTTTTATGGTACCACCATCATAAATTATAGCACAAAGTATGTCTGCATGTTCTACAATCAACTCAGAGTGCAACAAAACCATTCTTGTAGTTTCAGTGGCATCCTCAGAAAAGTTGAACATTCTTTCAGCAATAATTAGAAATGAGTCATTTAAGTTATTTCGAATTAGAAAACCTTATGGTTAGGATTATCCAGAGATTTTATTCCCGTTAATGTCTTTCCAAAGTATTGAATCCCCCCCCACCCCCCAAAAAAAACACAAAAAAACATTTGCATCCAGGTTCTACATCCAAAAATGCCAGGGGGCAGAACATAGTATTGGGATGCAAAAATTAATTCTGACAATACAGGAAAAGCTTTTCAAAACATGCATCTAAATGGTGAACACGCGATTTGGAATTGATGCAACTAAATTAATGTGCACTTTCCGAGTGCCATGTTAGAAAGTATGTCGCGCATGTTTTATATCTTTCCAGAACACGTTTGTTTGTTCTGACTATTTGAGACCGATGTATTTTTATGCGAACAGTACTGGCAACAGCGTGCACCTCACTTGCTACGTGCAGGTACGGCCTGGAGGTGGACGTCTGGGCTATGGGGGTCATCATGTACATCCTGCTGTGCGGCTTCCCGCCATTTGTCAGGTGAGGGCGTCCTGCTTGGTGCGATGGCCACGCACGGTGCGAGTCTTTGGGCAGAAGTGTTTGTCTGGCAATGAATATTTTTACCCTAAATTGGCAAACGAGAGTTTTCATTTATACCCGATCTGGTGTTTAAACTAGGGTTGCAAAGAGGAAGTAGAAGTAGGAGAAGAATACAAATGAGTTGTAAGTCAGTGCTTGTGTTAGTCTCTTTGTGTGTCCCTGGTTTTGTCCTCGTCTATTGCGCTGTAACCTCAAGATGAGTCGCCTACTTTCCCATGGTTCCGTCTTGACGAATATATTGTTTAGTATTAAATGACATCATGTGATGCGATGTCGCAGTGTGAAGTGGTGGTGTCAGAGTATACCATGACGTTGTGTGTCGTTTTCTGGCTAAATTTAGCGGGTAAATGCTTCCCAGATTCCAAGGCAACTATAATTACGCAATGTGGTGAAACATTAGTGTAACGAGCGAGACAAAAACAGCAAACCTTGTCAGTATTCTTAAAGCGTTCAATGCTTTTAAATTGCAGATGATGATCAGATTTATTTGAACAAATGTTTGCCGAGTCTTTTCGCCTGCCAAATGCCAGTTTGCTCGCGCAAAAGTGTGAAAATGCTCGTTCCTTGGATAAAGCACTTTCTCTTTCTCACATGCAGTAAAAAACCACATTCTTCCCTGTGCGAGACACATCTCGGGGGATGATTTTATTACCTGCGTCACGAAGCAAGCTTAGTGGTTACATCTAGGGCGCCTCAATGACGTTCCTTTTAGGGTGATGACGTTCTTCGTAGTACCCGATGACAACAGCACACATTCAACCGGAAAATACTAACAAACAGTTGGAAAAAAAATGCTGCAGTAGCACAGCCGACGCCAAGAGCTCATGCTGGGAAGCACTGTTTCACATGCTTTAGAACAGGGGTGGCCAAGCTGCGGCTCGCGAGCTGCATGCGGCTCTTCACGTGTTATAGTGCGGCTCGCGGCTCCTCCACCCCCCTACACCCCCTCCCCCCCCCCCGCCTCCGCCTCCCTCCCGGTCACACGAGCCCTTCCCCAAAAAGAGATATGGAACGCATTTTAAATAGAAAGACAGGTTGCAGTTGGGTAGTATTGTGCTACTGCTACCTTACGTACAGTTGGACTGCTTTTGAGACTTTGACAGATTGAATGTAGTTAGAGTTTCGTTCATTGCTCTGAACAAAAGTTTTCACCCCCCCCACGGCTCTTGGAAGTTTCGTGGTTTTGTTTTGCGGCTCTTAGGCCGGGTCAGCCTGGCCACCCCTGCTTTAGAACATAAAAAAAGAAGCGTTTTGGATAAAAATTATTTTATATCATTGCACTAAGCGAAGCACACGTGAAGGCACCCTAGTTGCAGAGCTGCGGTAATTGTTAAGACTTTCACCTTGTCCGAAGCAAGCCACGTTTCTAGCTCAAGTAAGGAGAGGCACAGTGTCGCTACTCTGCTAGGCCTGCATCCTCTCAGTTTTTTTTTCTTCAGCGGGGGAATCGTAGCAAGGTAGCTGAAGCGAGCGCACGTCGCGGTGCCCTTTTTTTGGGGCACCTTAGTGTTGGGGACATTGAACGGCCCGGTGTGTGTGGGTCGCCATCCAGACTTGCGTGCCTCTCTCGTCTGCTTGCAGCCAGTCGAGCAACCAGGACGAGCTGTTTGACCAGATCCTCAGCGGGAGGTTCGAGTTCATGTCTCCCTACTGGGATGACATTTCTGCGTCTGCCAAGGTGGGTGGCTTCGTTCGGCCGATCGCCTTCTTTCTTCGCTGCGTAGTGTGCCCGTTGCACGGGCAAAACTGTTGCGCAAAAAGGCCTTTCGTGCAGGACCTCTTCTAGAGAAGAAAGCAAGCTAACGCACGAAAGCAACGTCTTAGCGCCTCGGTGCTTTAGTCGTGCATTTGCAGTCAAAGCCTGCGATGCAGGTTTATTAGCTCGCATTATTACGTCACTTGTGTGCAGCCTAAAGGTCGGCAAGCTCAGTTGGAACTCTGACGTTTTGCGAATTTGTTTAATGAAACAAATTTGTTTGACCGTTTGTTTTGTAGTTTCTGACAACAGATGGGCAACGAGCTGTACTCTGTCTCACCTTATGACAGACCGCAGCAGACGCTACGAGCCATCCCGGGCAATTCAGCGCCGTCAATGTATCGTGCGACCACACACCTCGTGCGTCGTTGCACCCCTCCCGAACGTCACGTGACACTTGGGCGGCACTGGATTGGCTGCGACGGCTCGTAGCCTTTGCCACGGTTTGTCGTAAGGTGGAATGCACCGTAATTGCGAGAAAAGTCATTTAAAATAATGACGTCCTAGTATGTGTATTCAGGGACGCTGTCGAGCGTGCGTCGGTTGAAGCTGCGGTGACGTGCCAAGGAGGGAGGTTTCTGAGCGTGATTGGCACGTGTGAACTCGGAGGAGTTTGTATTTATCTTCCACACCTTTTAGGTAGGCATATATTTGGTTTTCAGTTGGTCATTGGGGGAATCGATACCGCTACGCATGGGGCTGCAGGCTTTCGGACGAAACCAAAAGGAACCAACAGAAGACTCGCTGGCAAACGTTTTGTCAATCCCGATTTGTCAGAAAAACTGCAATATACCACCATAACAACAGCCAGAACAAATCTGGGACTGCACGTAGTTTCAGCGGTACACTGGGCCAGTGATCCTAAAGAGAGGCCACTCCAGTCTTCTTTCTAACCCCGTGGAATTACCTAACTAACGCGAGAGCTTTGTCGTCGAGACTCGGTCTGCAAGTCAACTTCAGGGCTATTACAGAAGTCAATACCACGTACGAGACAGTGCTTGCAACTGCTCCGTTTTGTATGCAGATATACTGTTTTATTTGAAAGTTGAAATAACCGGTGTTGTAGATACATTAAATTTCATTACATGCCAGATTCATGAGAATTTTAAATATAAAGAAAATAAACTCTAATAACTTGGAAAAAAGTTACACATAGAAGGACAGAACAAGTCTTTCTATACGTAATTGTTTTGCAAGATTTTTGGACCACACTTTGTCGCTGACATTGTCTATCTGTCAGCGACTGCGGTAATTTCTAGAGTTTATTCGCAGAATCGTAATAAAGCTAGGATAAGCACGCTTCTTTTGACAGGCGAGCCGCTGCTATGTGCAGTTTTTGTCTGTTGCCCGTCACGGGGGTGCAGCGTAAACGTCCCTTCGCAGGAGCTGATTCGGGGGATGCTGCAAGTGGAGGTCGGCGAACGCTTCACAGCGGCGCAAGTCCTCGGGCATTCTTGGCTGGAACACGTGAGTAGTGAAATAGTGTGTGCAGGACTCCGTGGGTGGAGAGAGATTTTGCGTTTCGAAAGTCGCCACTACAAATGATGGCAGTGCTACCATATTTACTCACATAATTAACACACTTTTTAGGGGCGAAGCTCCTTAGGGGCTAGCCATGTCCGTATGTCCGTCCGCCGTAGGCCGGCGTCGGGTGCTCGTGCTTCTGCTTGTGAGATCACGTGCTCACGAGCACGTGAGCACATGCTCACGTGCTCGTGTAGGGCAAAAAAAAAAAAAAATTGGAAAAAAAAGATGAAAAAAATTATGAAAAAAGAAAAAGAAGAGAAAAAAGAGTAGGGGGTTCTGAGATGCCATCCCATCTGTCTGCTTAAAAAAAGAAAAAGAAGAAAACCAACCATTCTCCTACTGACATGAATGAAAAGGCTCAAAGAAAAAGAAGAAAAAAAAGAGTAGGGGGTTCTGAGATGCCATCCCATCTGTCTGCTTAAAAAAAGAAAAAGAAGGAAACCACACATTCTCCTACTGACATGAATGAAAAGGCTCAAAGAAAAAGAAGAAAAAAAAGAGTAGGGGGTTCTGAGATGCCATCCCATCTGTCTGCTTAAAAAAAGAAAAAGAAGAAACCACACATTCTCCTACTGACATGAATGAAAAGGCTCAAAGAAAAAGAAGAAAAAAAAGAGTAGGGGGTTCTGAGATGCCATCCCATCTGTCTGCTTAAAAAAAGAAAAAGAAGGAAACCACACATTCTCCTACTGACATGAATGAAAAGGCTCAAAGAAAAAGAAGAAAAAAAAGAGTAGGGGGTTCTGAGATGCCATCCCATCTGTCTGCTTAAAAAAAGAAAAAGAAAACCACACATTCTCCTACTGACATGAATGAAAAGGCTCAAAGAAAAAGAAGAAAAAAAAGAGCAGGGGGTTCTGAGATGCCATCCCATCTGTCTGCTTAAAAAAAGAAAAAGAAGAAAACCACACATTCTCCTACTGACATGAATGAAAAGGCTCAAAGAAAAAGAAGAAAAAAAAGAGTAGGGGGTTCTGAGATGCCATCCCATCTGTCTGCTTAAAAAAAGAAAAAGAAGGAAACCACACATTCTCCTACTGACATGAATGAAAAGGCTCAAAGAAAAAGAAGAAAAAAAAGAGTAGGGGGTTCTGAGATGCCATCCCATCTGTCTGCTTAAAAAAAGAAAAAGAAGAAAACCACACATTCTCCTACTGACATGAATGAAAAGGCTCAAAGAAAAAGAAGAAAAAAAAGAGTAGGGGGTTCTGAGATGCCATCCCATCTGTCTGCTTAAAAAAAGAAAAAGAAGAAAACCACACATTCTCCTACTGACATGAATGAAAAGGCTCGGCATGCTGCGGCTCGGCGTCTACGCAGACAAGCACCACCAGAACTTCGCCCCAAGCAACATCATTCACCACGTGGAGATGCGGTCAATTTTTTGCTTGTCAGAAGTCATTTATTGGGGTGCGACAATTGCGCGGGGGAAATTTCCCAAAGAAACGAGGAATGGTGTTGAGACATTAGTCCGGGTAAGAAAAACCGTTTCATTTTATTCTGCTGGGTATGTGCTGTTATTCAGAATCTGTTGCAAGGTCGCCGTCGGCACCGGTGGACGCTGCGTTGTCCGTGGAGTTTTCCTCGTAGTTCCAGACGGCGTTGTCTTCGCGCTGTGTGAAGCATTTGAAACACGTTTTCTTGAAGCTCTCGACCGCGATGGCTGCCGGAACCTCGTGCTTGGCCGTCAGGATCCTCTCGCGAAGCTACTTAATCGACGACCTTTGGATCTTGCCTCCCCGCGTCGGCGTGTAGTTGCCTGCAGCCGTTTATTCTACGTAGAGCCATCTTGTGCGGCTCTATGCGTAGAGCTGCCTCGCAAAGTCTGTGCAAAGCTTGTGGAGTTTTTCACGGACGCTCGTTGCGAGGTGTTCCTGAAAACTTTCGAACGCAAAGAGCGAGTGAAACGTTGCACCGCCGGAACTAACTTCCTGCACATTTGACAGCCAGTCTTTTGTCAGCTCTCCAGACAAGCATCCCTTTTCTTGCACGCCGACAACGATTCCTCTCGGCGGTTTTTTTTGGGGCTGCGTCTTTCTGTTGAAAACGACGTATGGTGGTAGTTTGTACCTGCCGGCGGTAACTACCAATGTCGCCGTGCACAGTTGTTTCTCGGCGCCGGACGTTTGCGCGATAATGTTCTCTGCTCCTTTTGCGTTGACAGCAGTTTGGTCCGTATTTCCTGTTTGTGAAGGGGTGAACCGCTTCTCCCTCTGTCGCTCAACGACGAAACTGTAAAAAACGTAAAACCTTGTCTTTGTAACTCGGTTACAAGCTTGAACGTCCATGCGAGGGGAGTCCATTCCTTCACGCGAAGCTGGTCGTCTATCCATCGCTTGCGTTGAAGTCGGCGGCGGTGTTGCCACTGTCGCATGTGGTACCCGCAACAAGGTGTCTGATGATAAGATTAGGCGGCTTGCCATTTCTCGCTCCGATTCATGCTTTCTCGACTTTGTTTTTCCTTTTCTTGCTGAGCGGAGGGAGAGCATGCCCGTCTGCCCATATTTTTTATCTCAATAGCGCATTGCTAATCAGTTGTGTCAGTTGTCGGTTGTCACCCTTCACCTTTCACGTAGCTCGAGCGTCTTGGGTGCGTTAATTATGCGGGGAGGAAAGGAAGGGACTCTTTTTATGCTCAAGGGGGGCTGCGTTAATTATGCGAGTATGCGTTATGTATGGGTTGTTCCAGTTAGCATGCATCTAACTTTAAAAAAGAAATTGGAGCTCCCTGCGCAAATGAAATCAACTACACATTGTTAGCGACCATCTTGCAAAAGGGCCAGGGGTTCTTTTGTTGTGCCTAATTATTTAACTAATTAAAAGAAATTAGCTGATTTTCTTAATGTTGATTTAAGAGGAGGTATCAGTGGACCTTTTGCAAAGCATGCAGCGCTGTCTGCGGCGCCGAAAGGAACGTTGTGAACTCGAGGTATGATTGGACGTGGCAGATGACAGGGGCGACCTTATAGGCGAGGACGAATGGGTGCAACAGGCGAGCAACTGCGCTACCCTCTAGATCTCTCCAGTGTTGCGTGCAGCATGTTGGGCTTTTTGCAGAAGGTCTATTGGAAAGTTTTAGGGCATCTCGGGAAACGTCCAAACGAGGTGCTAGCAACATGATATGCCTTGCATTTTTCTTTCCGGCTGAAAAAGAAAGCCCACGAAACATAGAAAAATACAGTCAAATGCCTTTAAAATAAAGCCCGTGGGACCGGCGAAATCTTTGATAGTACAGGTAACTTTGTCGTAGCACAGTCACCGACCAATCTTTCAGACTAGGAGGGGACCGCGAAATTGTCCGAATAATCGAGCGGTCCGAAAAATTGATTTCAGCCAAAATATCAAATTTCCGCGCATATTCCGCTGCGTAGCAGCCACTTTCCACTTGCGTGATGTCAATTTTAAGTTCTTGTGCAACTTCCGCTTAATATTGTTCACTTTTCACTTGTTTGTTGATCTGTTTGATCACGGTGCTGCACTTTGTGGGCGCACTCGTTGGCATAAACAGCAAAGTTGAAGCTGGCACCATTTGGTACTATTTGGCGACAACGTTTAGTCTACCAAGCTCGCTTCAATACTAAGCCTCTCGGCAAAAGACCTTCGCGCTCAAAAGCCACAAGAATGGCTGACAGCCGCTCTTCTGGCGGTCGCACTTGAAAAACGCGGACCACGAGAAGAACTGGAAGAACCTTAAAGGGGCAGTGCAAGGATTTTCAGACTTTGGCCAATTAACTGCGGAAATTAATCTGCATCACATATGAAACGAAAAACCGAAAACAGCATTTTCTTGCGAGCGCTAGTTCTTATTTTAAAAAAATGAAACAAATCGAAGGTCGAAGTGCCTCAACTCTCCACGCCGGCTTTCGAGTGACGTACTCTGGGGGTTCACGTGGTTTCCCCTTGGGCCCTCTCTTCAGAGACCCCAGCGGCTTCCTCCGCGATTGTCGACTTTCAAAGGATTAGCCTCGTCGAAGGTCGCGGCGCGCGATGGACACAAAGGACAGATCGCCACGGGGCTGACTGCGAGTGTAGCAGGGGAGGGGGACAGGGTTTGTTGACTTCCGCGTACCCCCAGAGACGCTGTCATTTTAGTTCCCGTAGCCACCACAGGCGGCTGCAGATCGGCAAATAATTCGTTTTTTGCCTTGCGATTACGCAGCAGAATAGCAGTTTTCCGGGGAAAGGTGACGCGTTTTTGGTCACTTGGGCTTGGATAAACAATATAAAAAATGCAAACTGGCAATTCTTTCAACATTGAAACCGTTGCACCGCCCCTTTAAGAATGGGCAGACGGCGGCCATGTTGGCTATAGTGGAACCGGAAAACCCGACTATAGCCTCAACCCAGCTTGTTTATTGCGTAGGACGTGATATCGAGGCTACAGGGCAGAATCAAAACAACCGAAATGGCGGCAACTAAGCTCGTGGCGCTATCGCGGCGGCTGTTTTGTGGCTGTAAACTGAGGGAATCGCACAAATCATGTCCGAAATATCGAGCAATAAGCTTTATGACGTCCGAAATTTCGGTCAATGTTATACATTAACTGTACAGGGTGAGTGACGATTCAATGAAGACTTTAGAATAATCGGACGTGTCCGAAATATCAGCGTTCGAAAAATCGGTCGGCGACTGTAGTTGGGCGCAAAAAATCTATCGCAAGAAACCGAATTTGTGCCGTCGCATATCGATGTAGCTGCGCGATATTCGAGGTATTTAGGAAATGGTATAGCGCCAAAATAGCATGAGCGACATCTGGAACGAGGTTTTTGTATATTTACAATTAACTTATCGGAAGGGGGAACAGCACCCGAGTTTGCTAGCGCATACAGTCTAAGCTCGTTATAACAGACCTTGATTTTGACCAAGATTTCGATCTGTTGTAAAAGGAGTATGTTGTTTGCAGATATGAAGTTGAGTCAATGGTGCATAGAGGAAAATTAACCGAACTTCACAAATCGGTACGTAATATCCAAATGTCTGTTGTAACCTGGTCTGTTATAATGAGCTTAGACTGTAGCAGCTCGGAGTTCGCGGGGCGAAAGCTCACTCCTTACAATCCAGGTACCTTGGTCTCGATTACCACTTATTTAACAGCGGTGGCTGTTAGTGCCCCTTCCCAGTAAAACATGCTCACGTTTGACTGAACCGCGCAGCAGCGTGCCCGCGTGCCGCCAGTGCGCCACTCTCAGATGCGCTCGAAGGAAAAGCCTGCCTCCTGAAAAACCTGGAACTGTCGGAATTTCAAAACATCTGGAAAAGTCTGGAAAATGGCTAATGTATGCGGCGCGGCTGCACGCTACGATGCGTGGAGGGTGTTGCGTACGGTGGCGTGGATGGCCTTTGCACCGAGAGACTTCTGCTCGCGCCCTGGGTGTTGGAGGCCAACACCGCCAGGAGCGGCGGCAGTCCCCATTTCTATGCAACGGGGATTGCAGCGGTTGCCACTCGCAGTGTCGCGTGTCCCGGTGCCTCAACCCGGCACCATTGCTCTGGCAGCCAAAGGTGCACCCGGGATCTGATTCCCCCCCCCCCCCCCCGTTGACTCGGGGCGTTGCGCAGAGGCAGGACGAGGGCAGCGTGCGGACCTCCTGGCGCATGGACCTGCACCTGGAGGACCGGCCCCGGTCTGCCATCGAGGCCAAGGGGGCTGCCTCTGCCACGGTCAGTTCACCCTGCATGGCACATCTGTCTCTACAGTCTGAGAAAAGCAAAATCCATCTAAAAGTCAACTACCCTAAAATCCCGTAAGGACGCCCATTCGAAGTGCACAGTCGAGTTGCTCAAACGCAGACGTCTCTTTTCCTTTGCTGGACATACCCGAAAAATTTTTGAAGACCCGATAGCGGCGCGTCAAGCATCTGAGCATTAAAGAGTATCGACAAGGGGCAATGGTACGGAGAAGGTCATCGGCGACGTTGAATCCACAACTCACGCCTATGGGTATAAAGACCGAACCGGGGGTGCACCGCACGAAAGGTGTTTCCGAGCTACCGTGGGCGAGGAGCACCGCTAGTTCGTCGCAGCTGTGTTGGCAAACCTTTCCCAACTAGACCTTCGCAAAACCCTGGAGATCCAGGCGTCCATCCAGACAGTTCCGCCGCAGTTGAGAACTGCCGTCTCGGTAGCGGATGACGAGGAAGGGCAGACTGGTGCAAGGAGCGCCGAAGGGGAGTGTTCTCGACTTCGACATGTGTCGCAGCTTGCAGAAAAATTGTGGCGGGTGGCTCCGATAGTACCACGTGCCACACGGAGCGGCGTTTCGGCTCATATTGGCTGCGATACTACTTCGTCTCACCCTAACAAGGAAGCTAACATACTAACCATGGAGGCTACAGTCACGCACTAGTCCCTGTGCGGTTCGTTAGTGTTAGTGTCGGGCGGAGTATAGCTGGCTTCTGCACGCTTCCTCGGAATGTAAGGGCATAGACTTTCTTTGTAAGAAGCTCCGACTGTGTATGTGGAAGAAATGCAGCGCTGCTCGGTAACTTTCTTAAGTGGCGTTCCTTGGTGGCGAATGCTGACTTGGTTGATGTGTTCTCTCTTTCAGTCCTGACAGTTTGGAGGGCAGCCTCGAAGCACTTCGGGTAAGCTGCCGTCCCGCCGTTCTTATCCCGTCGGGCTGTGTCGCATTTTCGTAAGGGACAAGGTAAAGTCTCGCCTACAGCATATCTGCGTGTTTGTAAGAACTGTTTGCACACCACTCATTTTCGTGACGGACGCAGACTTTATCGTACGCTTTGCATATGATAAAAGTGTTGCACTCGGAAAATATCGGTGTCCGTTTTTTCTTCGACGTTGTCTGCATTGGGGGGTCACCAAAAAAGCAAAACCTTTATGAGGTATATGAATGCCAAGGGACAGATCCAAATTTTACCTCGCAACGAAGCTCGTCTGCCGCTCGACTACGGGTCCAAAACATAAAAGAAACCCCTTCGACCTTCCACTGCAACAGTAGCCTCGGAGTAGTCGAGTGGCGTGACATGACAAGAGCACGGGTGAGCGTTCGACTACGCAATCGTGATGACACGGTTTACGGGCACCATGGTGCAACTTATATTTGGGCCGACGACATCGAAATTCTACTAGTGTTGCCTGGTTGCCAGGTGTGAATGATCGACAGTAGGAAATTAATTATTGCAATAACTATAGTCGGTGAGAAGTTAAGAGTGAAGCAACCTCCTTTCCAGCGTTTGCTCTGCTAAAGAGGAACTTTTAAACCCGTCACCGACTATGGAGCTCTAAAAATTGTGAAACCTGGTTTATATAGTACTAAGTTAGCTATGAGCATTTCCTTTTAGAAGTAGTCGACCTGTTGGTCCTTTTCATTTTAGCAAGTTGAATTTATTTTAAACAAAATTCGACTTGCTAGGTTTCATTTGAATGATTCCATAACGTGCACCGGAGAAATCTCGCTATGCTCGAGACTGTGGGAATTCGTACGAAGGAAAGAATGTTTGTACGATGCAGAGTTGCTGTAACTGAGATCCAATAAGTCCTTTCAGCCACGGCTCAAGCTAACGAGCTCTATAAGTGCCTTTTAAAGTAATTATAAAACATCTAGCTTTCAACCAGAGATCAATAGCAAAAAGAGCACATATGTGCGAGATATCAAAGACACGCACGTGACTAACACATTTTCGAGTCTGCAAGGGCAAATTATAGTTAAGACAAAGGTGTTTCTTTTTTTATATAGCCCATACCCAATTTATAGTTCACACATAAAGATCTCTCACACACAGCACACCTTGAGACGTTCCTGCTTTTGTTAGTGTGCAAAAAAGCTTGTGTCTTACAGAAATCATTGTCACAAAATCTATCTTGTATTGTCGTAATGAACGGTCTTTTAAAAAAAAAAAAAAAAAAGAATCCTTTTATTGCCCACATTGCACCAAATTTTAACTTTTAAACGTGTATAGTCCGTGAACCATAGTCCGGAAAATGGGGTGTTTGGACTGCGAGCCGGAGCGATATAAATTGTTCCGCAGCCTTTCGGGACAAACCGCTTAATACTGGGTGCTCTTGTTTGCAGCATGGACATCCCCAAGGTGCATCCCTTCGACATACTGAAGGAACGAAGAAGGCGGCGAAACCCCGGATAGAGTTAACACACACTATTTACCGCGCACAATTAACGGCGAGATAACCGTCACACACAACGAAGAATCTTCCACAAAGTCGAGGTCGCGGGAGGAACAACCGGGACGCCGCTGCCGCACGGCCGTCCCGCGAGCCCGCAAGGTCATCACGCACAAACAACCTTGTACAAACTAGGGTCGGTCTAATGCAGTGCAACGATCTGTGTCGTAACTAGTCAGAAGTGTCGCGATAAACCACGCAAGCTTTTTTTTTATTATTATTTTATCGAGGTTCTTTAATCAGTTCCTTCTCTCGTTTCGTTTTATGTCCGTTTCTAACGCATTCGAGACTCACACCTATTCTGCGGAGCACTCTTTTAACGTTTTATGCACATTGTTTTGTTCTGGAGGGACGTCGAGGACTCGGTTCGCTCGACCGCTCCTCGTTCGCGAAACCGACGGCAACAAAAATATTGGCGTCGTCGGCGACGTAGTGCTAAGGTCGACGGGCAGCCATCCAGATCCGAAAGCGACGTCTAGAGTCTTACGCCGTTTCATGTTGATTTTATTGCAGATTTTATTTTTGGGCATTCTTGAGGTCGGCGAAGCTTGCGCACCGAAAAATGGCGGCTAAAGAGGTGTGGTCCGGTAACTCTATGCTTGACTAGGCCCAGTTCAGATTTTGGGCGTCTTGAGGTGCTCTCTAACCGACCGGTTTTTATTCTTTAAGTGCTCCCTGGGATGCAATCTCGGGCATTAACCGTAGGGGTCGGTTGTAAGACGTGGCGGTCGTTGTGATAGCAAAGTGCTCGAACGGGAAGAAACGCACGCTCAACTTTTTTTAGGGTAGCCCTAAAGCACCGCGTTAGACTGAATGTGAATCCCGGCCCGACACGACGTCACTGCAAACCGACAGTACCGCTCGAACGCCGAGAAAAGAGGGATGTGGAAAAAGCTGCAAAAACGGTTTAGGCCGAGTTTCCACGCCTTGTTCTTTCAGTCGCGGTAGGTCAACTACCATTTCACCGAAAATCATGCCTTTATGTCAAGTTCCGGTATGTGGTTTCTGCATTTCAAGCTTTGCCATCACTTTTTAGTTCTTTTATATACACGAACGAAAGATGTGCTCTTTATTTACCACTGCATAGCTGTACTAGATACGTTTTTTGTTTTCTTCCCGTTTCACGTTTTTCGGCTTTTAAATGTGCTATGTTTTTAGTTGTAGATTTTTAAACAGTTCTACTAGACGCCTTTTTCTGATGCCAACGAACTGCACCATTTATTGAAGTTAAAATCGTAATTTCTTATTATTTCTGTTCGCACTTTTTAACGCTGGAAAAGGATGTTGTCTTGGAAACCGTACGAAGCGTCGAGTGGTGTGGCCACCGCGTAGACGTGAAAACTTGGAAAAGTGCCGTCACCCCGTGTGCATGTTTTCTACCTTAACGTCGACCGTAGAACATTTGTCCACTCTCGTGGCTTCCGTCTCGGCTGCGCCGAGCTCAACGCCTCGACCATGTCCTGCGAAGAAATATGCATCCCTAGTTCTTGAAATTGTTGCGAAAGAGTCGAGCGATTTGTACAGTTCTAATAATGATTAAGATGATTTTATACTTACAATAAATATGAGTTAGGTGAACTAGAGTTGCTTGTTTTGTTTGTGCAAACTAGCGGGAACACTGGTGGGAATTATGGTGCGGAAGAATGTATGACAGCGCTGGACCGTATCTACGCGAACCAGACGTAATGGGGCACGAAGCAGACAAATAAAGGTTGGTTTACACATTCACGTTTGAGTGCAATCGAGTGTGCTTTGCCCGCTCATAAACGCTCGCGACAAGAGAGCACGCTGGTGACACTTTCCATCTGCGTGTAGCTAGACCGAAGGTTTTGTGGTATTTGCAAGATCGAATCCGTGCACAGTCTGTGGGAAACGGTCTCTCGTAACAATTGTGAGAATTTCGTTTGAGCCAGCGTTCTGCCTGTGGACGAAAATGAGTAACGAAATAGTTTTGCTCGTCAACTTGTCGAAAGTACCGTTACCGTAGCGTCTTGGAACGAGCGGACGTTGCTTTTGCGTTCCTTAAATTTGAATGCTGTTCGGCATCAATAAGTCCTTGATAATTGTTTTCTTTTTTAGTTTCAATATTTTTGGGGGCTCGGAGGCATTACGGAGGGGAGGGACAAAAACAAATTAATAGGATATAAACGAGTCCAATAGAAAAATGCGGTAAACCCGTGAGCGGTCGAGGATTAACAAAAATGATTGATTATCGCAATTCTAAATGAATTGACTGATGGTATGGACACTAAAGATGCGGGAAGGCTGTTTCATTCGGATGACGTTTTGGGAATCGAGTCGATGCCGGCATTGATGCGACGGGGGGAAATTAATTTGTCCTACGGATTTATCATAGATTCATCATCTCATACATTTTGTTATGTCTTCCGACCGCCGTAGAAAAATAAAAAATTTACACAGAAGCAACTATAGCTACATACACATATTATTAAACGTCACTATAGGGCGACAAACAAACTACGACGACGAAAAGCGACAAGCCTGAAGCGCATGCAACACGCACGCCAAGATTTTTTTTTTTTTTTTTGCAGGTTTGTGAAACCTTGTGCATATAATGTGGACACCAGGATATTTGTTGGAAGTCACGAACTGCGAGGGTGAAGTACCAAGATAGTACTTGAAGGGACACTGCCAAAAAAAAAAAAAAAGTTTTATTTTTTGTCAGGCAATTCATTATGGTGTCGAAAGACTACCCAATCAATATTTTGCTACGGCGTCCCGTATATTTTTAATAAAGTAAAAAAACGCAACTGCTCGAAACCGATATTGGACTGTGGAGGAAGAAGAAATATAGAGGAGGTAAGAGTTGGCAAAAGTCACGTGGCTGTGCCTTTTTTTTTTTTTTTTGTGCGAAAGCATTAACTGTCTCATGGAGCGAGCCGACGTCATCAGTTTGAAGCGCGAAAACGGCACCTAGTTTCCGCGATCCCTTCGGTTCCATTGGCTGGCGCGCGTCGACGGGGCTGCCATTGGCCGCTGCGCTCGTTTCCACGACCGCTCACCCCATGGCGCTGCGTGTCCAGAAACGCGCGAGCGTCCAAGGCCAGCGTGCCCGGGAGCACGCTGACCTGAATTTCGAATTCAGGTCAGCTGAAAACGAATTTTGAGCCGCAAATTGTGGTCTGGGTAGTTGGGCTCTTATATCATGTACAAATAGAAACCTTGGCGAGCATAAATATCCTTTCAGTGTCCCTTTAACATTGATTAAACTTTTACATGGTGATTTTATAGTCTTTAATATTTCATTTTACTTTGCTTTTCTGGGGAAGAATTTTGAAACGATATTGCAGAGAAGAAACTATTTTCCCTTGATGCATTTTACAGAATGAGTTCATTACGATATCGTGAAACAGTAACGAAAATACTTTAACGGTCAGTCATTTAGAAAACTAATGAGTATGTTACTAAGAAAGCAATGTGTTACCAGTAACACTGTTAATTGTAACGTATTATTTCAACACTTTCAAACATACAGAATTGTGCATAACGTACCGGGTGTTTCTACGAATAATCAAAAATTTCTACAAATAGGGTGGTTCAGAAAACAACTTGTTTTCGGGAACAAAACTGCCAGCCATCGTAAACGTCAAATTGCAAAAAAAAAAGAAAAAAAAAAAAAACCCGATAGCCAAACATTTATAAAAAAATGTACTAATTAACTTTAAATTTGTGAAAGCAAAGCTAAGATTTCAATTAGAAACTTGCCGAGCGTCGGCAAGAACCCCTCAATCAGTCAAGAAAATCATCCGTGTTTTCGCAGTGTCACCCTTTCCCGCCTGCTGCACAAGCAAAAATTTTTCTTGCGTCGCGTTTTTTTTACATTTTTTTTTTATTTTAGCCAGCATACATTCGTGAGAGGTATATGCACTAGTTTTGAGTTTTAAGCCTCTAAATATGCTAAAAAAAAAAACAAAAAAACCGCTGATGGTGGGTTTATGGGTTATAACTATATTTTATTCTTTATAATAATCTAAGGGACGTTGAATGGATACTCATATAAGATACATTAATATCGTTAGGCGTATAATAACAAGTTTGCAATTCCAAACGTCTAAAGAAAAGTGTAAAAAAAAACGCGACGCAAGAAAAATTAAAAACAAAGTTTATTTTTTCTTTTTTTTTTACAGCGTGCTGAAATTGAACGAAAAGTGAAGACCTTCTCTGTTTCATAATTTATTTCTCAGTACTCGTACGAGATTAAGACAGAAACTTTACATAATGTGGAAGGCAATGAAAAATTCTACACGTGGTATTATTTTTAAAATAAAACTAAACATAGTCGACTAAAAAAAATATCCGCAGTTTAGGTCACAGTTGTTCGCGGAGACATGTTTGGGGATTTTTACAAAGATTGAATCGACGAATAATAAATACTAGTTGGAATGTCGTTTTACCGACTTGCATATATATATATCACAATAAAAAAATATAGAAGCTCTCTTTTGAATACTTTGAGATTGAGAGTGGTCAGAAACGCCACACACAAAAATCGTCAAAACCCACCATCGGCATTTGCTCTTTTTTAGCATATTTAGAGGCTTAAAACTCAAAACCAAGGCAAATACCTCTAACGGAATGCATTCTGGCTAAAAGAAGGGTGTGAAGAGAACGCGACGCAAAAAAAATAAAAAAAAAATTAATTTTTTTTCTTTTTTTTTTTATACAGCGCTGCGTGCTGAAATTGAACGAAAAGTGAAAACCCTCTCTGTTTCATAATTTATTCCTCAGTACTCGTACAAGATAAAAACACAAACTTCGCTTAATTTGGGAGGTAATGAAAGGTTCTACACGTGGTATTATTTTAAAAGCGATACTAAACATAGTCGACTAAAACAAATCCGCAATTTAGGTCACAGTTGTTCGCGAAGGCATGTTTGGGGATTTTCACAAAGATTGGAGCGACGAAATAGTAGTTATAAAATAGTAGTTATAATGTCGTCTTCCCTACTTGCATATATATCACAAAAAAAAAAATATATAGATGCTCTCTTTTGAATACTTTGAGATTGAGAGTGATTCAAAAACGCCACACACGACAATCGTCAAAACCTCGTCGTTATTTCCCGCTTCTTTGAGATTTTTTTTTTTTCTTGGAAACTAAACATGTCGGGACATTAAAATAAAAAGGATTGTTCTTCTTGGAACATGCGCCACGAAATATAAAAATTTGAATCAAAATAAAAAAAAAAAAGAATGCGGCTGCCCCTCGTTGCCTGAATCGAAATGAAACTGCCCATATATATTTGTCCACTTTAGCTGCCATTTTTTTTTTTATGACTCTTTTTCGTTCTTGTCTTTGGAAGTTGCTACAAACATCCCCAAAGTTTCATTTCAAACTGCCGAGCACGATCATTGGAAGAGGCAGTTGCCGAAAGAATTTTGAGAATTCAAATACTCCCGGGCAAGAGCGTCTGTTACTTCTCTTCCCCAGAAGATGGCGCCACCAATGAAACCTCGACGAAAATAAATTACTTGCGCTGGTAGCGCCATCTAAACTCGTACTCTTCAAGTAAAAGGTTATGCGCGAGTTCGTGTTTGAGCGTACAGTTTGTCTTTTGATCTGTTCTTTATGAAATGTTAATTCTAAGTTTCAAGCAAGAGATACTTTCCTTAGCTTGATCCATATTTGATAAAGACTTTGCGATTGCGTTCGAGATTGCTCGAAGAGAGAATACTTATAGGATGCAACCAGTGTCACCGTGCTCATAAGGTGGCAGAACCTGAAGTGGGTGGGAACTTGAACGTTTGTTGCCTCGTGCCTTAAACTAATGAGTAAGGAAAATAACGAGCCGGATTGACGCCCGGCTCTCCACACTCGCAATGTGGTAGGAATTTTTGAAGGGGTACAGGTCGTCCCAGGGGCGTCCCGCCTACTTTCGCGGGGTGCCCGGGTGTCTGCGATCTGCCCGTACCCCAATAATCAGAATCTAAAAATAATATGAATGGGAGGTAGGTAGGTAGTGATAGTGGAGTGTGTTGGTCGGAGAGCTGACTTTGGGGTCAACCATTTCGTCGTTTACCCTGAGACTGGGGGGGTTTTTTGAAGAGCAAAAGTAACAGAAAAACAGACAGGTCTCAAACTCAGCTACAAGTTTATTTCAACCACCTACTCTTATATAGTTCGTTCTCGTCGTCATCAACCAATCACAAACGACTTCAAAAAAAAACCCCCCAGTCTCAGGGTAAACGACGAAATGGTTGACTTCCACCAGCTAGCCTGTACTATGACTCTTTTTTCGACTTTGGGGTGTCGTTGGAGGTTGTGATGAGCTGGTCAGTTGGGGTATTAGCATTTAGGACAGCTAAGTCTATGAACGTTTGTTTGTTTTTTTTGCCCAAAACTACTTTTAAAAAGCTACGTTTTTTTATTACTTTTGTTTTTGTTTACTGGTATTACTGGTGGGAGACCAATGTCAAAACAAGATGCTCATTCTGCATGCAACGACGCATATTGGAACCGGCTTCAAAAATCCCAAGCTCGTTGATTTCTGGGCTCCGAACTGACATTGGCCTATCAAATTGTGCAACTATTAAAGGAGCTGTGCAACGATATTCAATTGGAATGTTTTTCACTTTACACGAGCTTACTGGCACTAGTGGGACTCAAGGATACTCGCATGCAATGCCACTGGCCAAGAAACTCCTTTGTTGCGGTGTAATTTCAAGGACAAAAGCGATCATTTTCATTCAATCTCTCCCTTGCAAAATTCGATGACGTAACGCGGGGATCGCAGTACACCCGTATGACGATATTTGAATGCGGTTCATAGATTGGACCCGAGCATTGCGTGGGCACTCGATTTAGGCTCGTGATAATTGATAGCTCGAGAAGCATTCGAGTAGTGGCCCGTGTCCAATCGCTGCAACGACGACAATAGCCGAGCCATAACAATGTCTGGAACTCAGCGCGTGTCCTGTGCTTTGCCAACCCCAGCGCGTGGCTATGATCAACATTGGCGGCATATAATCGGCTCCAGATCACGTGGCCGCTTGTTCTGGCTGCGAGTTGAGGGCGTGAACGCTGCTCGTCGTTTTTTAATTTTTTTCTGGGACTTCTAATGCGTCGGGTGAAAAACTAAGGCGTGTTTCATAGGTCATTAACGTCAGGGATCCGTTCTAAGCGGTATTTGCGCAAAGTAAAAAAATTGTTGCATAGCCCCTTTAACTATCCCCCCCCCCCTTTTTTTTTTTCCTTGTGTGCAAGCACAAAATAGCGGTCCGACTTCTAATAGAAATTGGGCTATAAGCTTGGTTAGGTGCCCATAATACTGCCTCTGGCACCCGATGCCAACATAACCGACAATAAGTCGGTGATGGAACAGCTTCTGTCAGCAATCTCGGACAGAGCATGGCCTCCAAGATCCCGAAGCGCGCGTGCGAAGGCTTCTCCGGCCGTCAAATTCGAATCGCTTCCCAGCAGTACAAAGTATAATTGCGCTAACTCCGTCGCTCGCCGGGAAAGGCGATGTCTGCCCACTCATAGAGGGCGAGCCGTCAGCGTCGCAGGTAGAGATCTGCACTGTTACGGGCCAGACCGCGGGCCACGGGCCGGCCCGGCCCGCTGGCCGGGCTCCGGCTTCACGGCTACATTCATGAAGGGCTCGTGTCGGGTACGGGCCTTGCATTCAAGTCTACAAGGGGTGCCAAAGCGGGCCAAGCCGGCCATTATGTGTTTTTTTTTTTTTTGCTTTTTCTTAGAGGCATGTTTTTTGGAAGCGTGTTCGTGGGTTGGGAGAGGAACCAGTGGCGTCACAAAGGGGGGGGAGGGGGCGGCGGACCGCCCCGGGTGCAGCGCTCAGAGGGGTGTCGCGGCGGGCCACGGGAGCGGGGGGGGGGGGGGGGGGGGGGGGGGGAAACGCGGCGGGCCACGCGAGAGCGGGGGGTGGGTGTCGCGGCGGGCTGCCGCCCCAGGTGCCGCTGACCCTCGTGACGCCACTGAGAGGAACCAGAGTGGGGGATAAACAGATGCTGAAGCATGTGTGTGTGCGTGTATGCTTTTGTACGCTTCGATCGGTGTGTGCAGCGAATGCTCTTCAGAGGACTAGCGGTGCGGCGTTCCTTTTTGTTCCCGGCGGTGCCGCCATCATACCGTCGCTTCTCACCTCCAACACGCACACACAAGCGCCTACACAATGCGCACACTAGCCGGCGTAAACCATCTGTACGTACGAGTGGTTCCCCTGAGGGGTACTTTTCCTGAACAATTTCTCGCAGACCACCACAAAAAACAACCTTTTTTTTTTTTTTTTTTTTTACTGTTGTGCGCAGCGAGAGTGGCCAATTTAGAACTTCGTCTTTTGTCCAAACACGTCGCGATGTTCCCCCTTTCTTTTCAACTGTGACACGTGGTTTTTTTTACTGCTACTTGTCAATTTTGATTTTCCGTCCTTCTTTGGCCCTCTTTTTTCCTTTCTTTTCTTCTTCCTTTTCCCCTTTTTCAGGGTTTAATTTCCTTCCTTTCTTTTTCTTCTTCCTTTTCCCCGCTTTTCAGGAGTTGATTTTCATAATTTTTCTTATCATTTAAGTTTGGTGTTTTTAAAATTTGGGAGTAATTTTATTTTATTTTAAATTTGAGTATTTTTGTGTTTTTTTTTTCTTCTTTTAATTCTTTGGAGTTCAAGGTCGTAGCGTCATGGGCATCTCATAAGTGTTCGTTGCTCATTGAAAGAACTGTGTGTGTCTGTGTTCGTCCTTAACGTGTTTTATTCTTTCTGTGTATTCCGTTAGTTTTGTTAGAGTCCAGGGCCAGTTTGCTCGAAGCCGGTTAACTTTAACCGGGGGTAAAAGTTAACCGCCCTTCCCTACTAGGTACCTACAAGTACCTAGCCAAGTTTGACGAGGGCTGGATGAGCGATAGCTCCGTGTTTTATTATAGAGTGGTAGCTGATGCCACCTGCTGGTTGCAGCGAATATAAGTGACTTCCGTGGAGAACTTCCCGAAAAGGGGGGACCAAAAAATGCGCGCTACCGGGTTTTCACGAGGCAACGGGGCATACATTTAAGCTTAAGGCGGCGGTCCCACGGCCCCAACTATAATACCGGTGGCAGCTCTGCTAAAGCTCCTGTTTGCTGTGCAAATGTCGCGTCTGTGGGCGTGTTACGTATTTCATTCTTTTTGCAATTAAATCGCCAATTCATAATCACTCTTTTAGTGCAAAATATGATACGCATTTTTCAAAACTTAACGCACAATAAAAAAACAAAAAGTGCAAGTTTTGATATTTTCAAAGACATACCTCTTTGCATTCCAAGTTTCTAGACTTGTAATTCATCTAAGACGCGTTCTTATTTTTTTATTGAATAGAAAAAGGACTCGTCAAGTTCCGTGCATACGTGTTTTTGTTAATTAGCACGCTCACATTTTTTAATATTTATTCAAAAAGAGCCTTTTTTATGTGATTTTGAAGTCTCGTAACTCACTTTCACATCATAACGCAGCAACGACATTTAAGGGCATGCTTATGGTAAACATGGGAACTCAGAATACAAAATATTAGAAGTGCAACGCCAGCCGTTCTCATGTAAACACAACTTGATTATGGTAAAATTTCTAAGAATTCCCTTAACGCGTTCTTGGTTTTCTCAGAGAGCGTTCTGGCATCTGACCTAATTTTTTTTTAATTGTATGCTAGAGGAACTGAGCTGGTTCACTAGAAGCGTAATTTTTTCGTATTCATATTCAGATTTGTTTAAAATATGTTTAAATCATGGGACTATTTTGAAGCTTGACTCTGTACACAAGAAATCGGTTTCAAAGAAGAGGGCAGCTATTTAAGCAACGATTCTTTAATTAGTGCTCTCTAAAGCACCACTCATTTACTTAGTTTATAGGAACCTTCGTGAAAAATGTGACGTCAATCCGGGCATTTCTAACGTGTTTTTACTCTTTGCGCCATCGGCAATTTTTGGTACCATCTCTCGGTCATGCCGCCGACGACGACAACGGATTTTCGCGTTATGAGGCAAATAATCTTTTCGCATTAAAAAGTCTTCTGACCAGGCCATCAGTCCCTTTTTACAGCATTCAACAGCGTACAGGACCAGTTTCAGCATAAAAGCAATTATACATAAAATGATCAAATTGACATTAGCCCTACTGAAAAAGATTATATGAATTTATTTCTGATATGTTTATTGGACACCTTTTTCATATCAGAACTTATTATTTCATATCAGTTTCATATGCCGCATTTCAGTTACACTAGGCCAGGTGGCGCTAGGTACCGCCCAATTCATGTGCTACCAAAATATTTTTATTTACTCACGCCACCATGTAGATACATTACGCATACCACTAGCATCAGCTGAACATATACATTGAGCGCATACTCATTCACGGCACAACAAACATGAATACACCAACCAAATAACTACTTCTGAGTTCTGCGTTTTCGCCTTTTATACAGGTCGTTTTGTAAGTACGGAGTTTTTCGGTGACCACCTAAGCAATAAACAATATTCTCAGCATGTTGGATTTGTTTTCAGTAATGTAATACCTCTGAGAGTATTTTGAACGGCTCAAGGGTTGAATCTCTTAATAAAAGGTAAACATTCATGCCGTAATTATTTGAAAGCCAGTAAATCAAGCCGCTCCACTGCGGTTCCAAGTCACGTGTTTGCTTTCCCACGCGGCACGTCGTATGCTGCAAAAAAGTTATATGAATTTATTTCTGATATGTTTATTGGACACATTCATATCAGTTGGCATATGTTGCATATCAGTTCTTATATGTCGCATATCAGTTTTTGGATATTTCATATCAGTTCTTATATAGATTCATATAATTTGTTTCAGTAGGGTAAGCATCGTAGTCACAATAATTAATAATCAACGTCATCAAAAGTTTGATATAGAAATTATTCACATCACCATCACTGAGATCACATTCATTACCATAAAATGTCAGCGTTACTGTAAAATTCCCCATTTCTGTTGCATTCAAAGAGAATATATATATATATATATATATATATATATATATATATATACATGTAAGACGTTGGTCTATTTTTTTTTCAACATCAAATTATCAGCTACTTTAATTATTAATGAAAAAGAAATATCAAAATCACTATAGAACAGACTTTGAAATCTGCCACCCAGTCGACTAACAATTTTTAAGTTTAGGTCACTGGGACTAAAAAATACAATTTCACTCTTTTCTTGAACATGCAGATTCTTCGACCTCGGCGTACTATTTCAACAATATTTGGGGTGGTTATTTATAAGGTCAGATAACTGATAATCAAGTTTAATCAAACTATCATCAAAATGATGAGTTATATAGAGCGTCCTTCTGAACACCCGTCTTGAAAAAGAGTCTGCTATTGCTTGTTTTATCAAATGCAGTCAAAGACTAAGGTACACAAACACAAACACGCATACTAAAAGCGCAAGGCATGGTCCATGGTTTGCGCTTGATTGCTTTGACCGGGGACAAAAAACGCACTATAAGACGTTGAGCTCCGTGACATGGTGTTTTTTGGCTCTTTTTTGACTGGCCTCATTGACCTGTTATGCCAGCTGCGCTCCGACTTACAGCGAAAATGAATTTAAACGTTTATGTCGTGCAAAACCTCTTTCATTCACGAAATGCTGACAAGGCATGTCTTATATATGTTCTTTATCGTTTGATAACATTCTTCATTGATTTAATGACTATGTGTTTAGTGCTTTAATAGTTAAAACGATAGCTACTGATTTGTTAGCCTCTAACCAAATCGCTTTGCCAACCCTGCAGCGAGGACCAAAGCCAGGATCAAAAAACAAATTTTGCCCAGCTAGACACTCTCGATCGGGTCGATGAGCTGACTGGGCTCCGCTTCTGTGCGAACTGGGCACTGCTAGCACCACTGGCACGTTTGCTGGTATTTGTGTCAGCGGGAGCACGCGTTGAGCGCTGAACGTGCACGGGCGAGCAGCAGAAAGGAGGAAATTAAGAGCAGAGGAGGAACATCACTGCCACGAGCCTGCTTTCTGGCCACACTAGAGTTCCTGTATAGGCCACACGGATGAGTGCCGCCATCTAGTGGTTGAACTAATGGCTTGTTCAAGATGGCCGCCGTGGGACCGCCGCCTTAAGAAACATTTTTTTTTTTATTGCCCGTGGTACAGATAATCGGTAAGATAAAACTAAATTAACCCTTATTTGGAAAATTTCAAAATATTTGGCGCCTCAAGGGAAGAGAATTCTCGTTGAAATTTCTTTCCAAGTTCGAAAGAGGACGACGAAGTTCAGTCCTAGAAACGATGAGGAAGAAGTGAGCAATGAAAGGCGGGCGGTACACCGGCAGCATGGTTGGCCAGCATGTAAGAACTGTATATAATACCATCATAAATTGAAAAACCTGTACTTCGGCTCCAGTGGAAATTGACCTATTAGTAAATTACCCGAGCATCGAGGAGAACGCTGGAAGTGTAATTCTACGATCCGCGCAGGCTGGCCTTTCCCGTGTTAGCTATCGTCTTAGGTAATTAAGTCGCATACCTCCTCCTTGAGTAATAATAAAAGGAACAAGTAGTTTAAAGGGGCAGGGAAGCGAAATTCCAGCGCTCATTTTCTAGCTTTAATGTGTTGAATGTTGCACCCTAACCTCACAAACACCAGTCTTCCGTTGAAAGGCGCAAGAAAAGTAATTTTAAACCTAAATAAACGATCTTTCAATGTGCACCTGGTGGATGCATGCGGAGCATATTTGGGAGGTGATCTAGCAACGTTGTGGAACTTGCTACGTAGTCGTGACGTAGCAGATTCCTTCGGAGCAGCGCCGCTCTTTGGCATTGCAACATTTTCCTTCTAAGCTTTCCTCCTCAACTCACAAATCACGCATTGAACCAAACAGTCCAAGGAGACGGAAAGGAGGGACTCCCCTCTTTCTCGGACCCTCGTCTGTGCACCCGGAAACAGCCATTCTCCCCCTAGAAGATTAGCCCGTCGCTCAAAACTCGGACAAAAGTTGCTCTTCCCACCCCGTTCACCTCTAAGCTGACAGTGCTGTGGAAGCTACGTGCTCCGTGGGCCAGCCACACGCTCGTCACCCCACGGGGACTTCGAACGGCTCGGTTGTAACGCGTTGACGCTATTGGCACCACCACAACGCTGACAACGCCACCAAGGGCAGAGCTCATAACCCCACCAGCCTTGCTACGTCACGAATGCGGGGAATCTTTTCTGTCTGTTTTTGTTTGCGCCGGCTATCCCATGACGCATCGCGTTCTCCGTTCGCTTCTCTTCGGGCGCTCGCTCGAGTGCACCGTTTGGAACGAAAAATATAGCCAATCGTTCAAAATACAAACGTGCGATTATCATTTACGGTTATTAACCATCATGCTTGACTCATTTCCGAACGAAATTTGAATATTTCAATTTTCGCTTCCGTACCCCTTTAATACTCGCAAATACAGGCTTTCGCGGCCATCTTCTCGTTCTGTCAGCTTTTCTTCTCTTCTTTCGTTGTGCGGTTCCTTTTTTCGCGCGAGAGATCAGAGACTCGCTCACACGCCCCAAAATAATCTTGATCTGACCTCAGATCTCGTAGTCCTTCAAATGAGCAGGGATTCGCCGAGTTCTTGACGGGCGTATGGGTAATACATCTGTGGCTTCGGTATCTCTGGTTGGGCTTCCGGAATCGACGTCACCACTTGGTTCGATTTCTTCCAAGTCGTGGTCTGTGCTTGGCTGATTCTGCTCAGTATCCTTCGTCTCACAGACGGAACCAAGATTCTGAAGCGGCTCGGATACCTCTGTCTCGGAGTTGGAATCGAGGTCCTGCTGAAGTTGCTTACCAAGGATGGTGTCGGCCAACTCTGGGCAACTAATGTCTCGTGTGGTGTGTCTACGCAGCTGTTCGACGTTTACTACTCTCTCGTTCCGTCGGTTGCCGCTCTGGTCAATACGCACAATTTTGACGGTATTTTCTCCCAAAATTAGGGATACTTTGTAAGGACCATCAAAGAATGGGTCGAGAGTCGATGAACGAGATCCCAGTGTGCAGTACACCGTGTCACCGATCTGGAAGTTTGGCTTCCTACGCTTGGCGTCGTAGTGCTGCTTGGCTGATGCCTGACTCCCTTCCAGGTTTTCTCTCGCTCTGTCTCGTTTCTTTGCAAGTTCAGAAAGCCTCGATGCTTCGTTTAGCTCTTCCTCGACGTCGGAGAGACACAGCTGCCCAGGTAGACGCGGATTATACCCGTGCATCAGCTCGAACGGAGTGTGTCGAGTCGATTTCTGCCTAGCGACGTTGATCGCGAAGACTGCTTCAGGAAGCATCTTGCTCCAGTCGGAGTGTGGTTCAATGATCTTTCGAAGTACATTCTTTAGTACTCCAACGGCCCGTTCCACCAGTCCGTTAGCCTGCGGCCAGTATGGCGGAGTCGTTACATGTGTGATACCAAAGCGTTGATGTACTGCAGCTGTCCTCTTGTTGACAAAACCTTTCGCTTGGTCAGTCACTATCGTCTTGGGGACACCAAATCTCGGTATCCACCGGTTCATCAAGAAGTCGAGGTAAAACATCGAAGCCGTTGAAGGCACTGCAACTGCGTCGACGTAACGTGTAGCGTGGTCAATACACACAAGTACATGTTGGTAGCCATCGCATTCTTCCAAAGGACCGAAGTGATCGAGCGAAATCACCGTGTTTGGTACAGCCGGGATGTTTCTTGGTTGCAAGGACCCTTCTGCGATTGTGGTCCTACGGTTGACCCTTCGACATGTGTGGCAGGACTGCACATAGGCTCTCACGTGGCGCGACATGCAAGGCCACCAGTACCTTCTCTGAATCTGGTTTAGGGTGCGCTGTGCATCCATATGTCCAGTCGAGTCGTGGCACATCTGTAGTACGGTGTCCCTTGATACAGCAGGTACCACTACCTTGTGGCCACTTCCGTCTTTACTTAATTTCACTAGGATGCCGTGTTTCTGTGCGAACTCTGTGTTGCCCTTGTCAGCCAGTTGTTGTAGACGTTGGCAGTCTCCATCTGTTTTTTGGTGTTCGCGTAAGCAACTGTTGTCTGTCTGTAGTACCATACAAATGAAGTTGCCACTGCTCGCCGTCCCGTTGAGTTGGAGAGACTCCGGCTCTCTGTCCAGATCTTCGAGTCGAGAGAGGGCGTCCGCTTTGTTCATCCTGCCTGGACGATGACAAATCTTGAAGTCGTAGTCAGAAAGCTCGATGGTCCATCTTGCAAAACGACGGTTTGTTGTTGCTTTGTGTGCTAGGTATGTAAGGCTGAGGTTATCAGTCAGCACCGTGAACTGTGGGCCGCCCTTGAGGTAGATGGCGAATTTCTCGGTTACGGCCCAGTGTAGTGCCATACATTCCAGCAGGTTTGAGTGGAATTGGCTGTCGTGTGCGTTTAGTGCACGACTCGCATACTCAATCACGCGCTCTTGTGCGTCTTGGGTCTGAGTGAGAATGGCGCCAAGGCCATGCTGGCTGGCGTCCGTATGCACCGTTGAAGGGCAGTCACTGCGGAAGTTGGCGAGGATGGGGGGGGTTCTTTAAGGCGTGCTTCAGACAGTCTACAATATTTTGGTGTTCTTCCGACCAAGCGAATTCACTGTCTTTGGCAAGAAGCTTGCGCAGTGGTAGCGTCTTCGCCGAGAAGTTCTTTATGAATCTGCGGAAGTGATTGGCAAACTGGATGAATGAGTAGAGGTGCTTTGCATCTCTCGAGGGCTGGAACTTATCAACGTCTGCCACTCGTTTTGGGTCGGGAATCCTCCCTTCATCCGTGACGATGTAACCAAGAAATGATACTTGGCTGCGCACAAACTGACACTTCCGGATATCCATCCTTAGACCGTTGAGTACCACACGACGGAGTGCCTCTTCCAAGAGTTCGAGAGCTTCACTGATGGATCTTGCTCCCTGTGCGATGTCGTCTATGTATGTGGTAGTGCGTGGAAGTCCCTCAAAAGTCTTGCGCATCACCATTTGCATTGTTTGTGGCGCTTTACAAAAGCCGAATGCCATGCGCAAATACTCGTACTTTCCATCTGGTGTCACGAAAGCTGTTTTGTGGGTGTCTTCGGGTTTCACACGGACCGTGAGAAAGGCTGTCTTGACGTCCATGGTGGAAAAGTAACGTGAATGGTCTCTCATGATTTCGTCAAGAGCGTCCTCCATTAACGGCATAGGATACGGAGGGTTTAGTGTTTTAGCGTTGAGCTTGCGGTAGTCGTGGACCATTCGTCTGGGAGTGGTTGGGTGGTTCGGCTGGTCTACTATGAGGGTTGGTGCTGCGTACTCGCTTTGACTTGGTCTGATTACTCCTTGTTTCAGGTATTCATCGACTTTCTTTCTCATCAATTCGCGGTCTGCGTAGGAGCATCGGTAAGGATGCGAGGCTACCGGGATTGAGTCTCGCAGCTCAATTGAATGTTCCACGTGTGGGCACATTCCAAGTTGTTGCTCTTTTGTGGCAAAGGCTGTGTGATGCGTCATTAGTATCTTGTGCAGCCTTTCACGCTCCTCTGAGGATGCATCTGGCGTCATGAAGTCAACTGCCGCATTGATCTTTTGCTCAAGGTCCACGTCTGGACTTGACTTTGAAGGTTGAAAGGAGACAAACATCGCAACATCCTTATCAATGTGTTGTGTAGTTTCCATTGCAAATGTTGAAACCAGTGCCTCTCCTGTTTTGGTCTCGTCTCGTTGGGTCACGTCGTGTGCCGGAAGTTTCACGAGAGTTATGTCGTTCGACACGTGAAATGTTACATCGACGTTAGCAAGCTTTCTCCAGTCTGATCCCAGAAGTATGTCCATTGAAGAAGGAAGTGGTAGAACCATCACCTCGGGGAGTCGGGTGTTCAACTGGCCGACGTCGATTGATAGTGTAGTCGTCCACTGAGGCTCGACCTGTCTGTCCAGCACTGTGACCAGGTCGTGGCCACTGCAGGCTGTTTTCTCTTGGTTGGGAGGAAGAACCTTGGGGTCGACAATCGAGACGTTCGCACCAGTGTCGATGCAGGCTCTGAGTGGGCTGCCTCCGTTCGTGTATGCTGTGACGATTGGAAGTGTGTCTCCACGTGTCCGTAGGAAACAGTGGACATTTCTTTCGTGGGGACTATGGTACTCTTCCTGCTTCTTGGTTCTTCTATCTTCGGCTCGAAGTGTTGCCGTACTCTTGGGTTGTGGGCAATCCCGTGAGATATGTCCAAAACCGGAGCAGTTGAAGCATTTGCGGTCTTTTGGACTGTTTGCGTACAGCGATGGTCGCTGTGAAGACTGGCTCTGCTGACGTTGCCCAAACGGTTTGTAGCTGTGCAGCTGTTTCGGTTCGGTGGAGAATTGAACCTCCAACTTTCGTCGGTTGTCGAGATTCATCGCTCGGTCGATGAGCTCGAGCACGGACGTACAGTTCTGAGTGGCTAGCGGCGTAGCCCATTTGTCGTCCTGGATTCCATTGAGGATCAAGGAAATACGCTCTTCGGGACCGAGTTTCTGCGGAGCTTTCTCAAGCATAGCGTTTTTTGCGTACATGTACTGTACAAGCGTTTCGTTTGGTCGGAGCTGGCGCTCGTTTTGATAATCTATAAACTCCTGAAGCGACATTTTTCGCTTGAAACGTTCGGCTATGGCATGCTTCCATGTGTCCCAATCGTGGATTCGAGTCCCGTACGATTTATGCCAGTCACGCGCTGCTCCGCGAAGGCGAGTAATAGCGTTGAGCATTGTAAGTGACGGCGTCCAGTGCGCCAGAGACGCGACACGCTCGATGTCATCTAGCCATTCTTTCAAACTTTCTCGCTGATTACCTTGGAATGTTTGTATGGCTGCGGCCGTGTCACCCGTTGAGTGCACCTGAAGAGGTCTTGAGTTTTGGATCAAGGCTTGGGCGAGCTGACGTTGCGTTTCGGCGATGACGCCAAGGATGTTGTCCGATGCGAGGGGCTGTACTTCGTTGTCGTTGACGTGCTCAGAGACGGAACGATTTGACGTTTGCGGCACTTCGGGCCTGCGTTCATCGACGTGTTCCTCTCCTTCTTCCCGGTGATCGTTGCCTTGACCGTTGCCGAGGTTCAAAGCTGTGAGAAGCGTTTGGAGCTGCGTCTTGATACCCTTGATTTCGTTCCTTAGTTCGTCGTGAGCGTTGGGGTCCGCGGTGGTTGTTGTTGTCGACTGCGCCATGTTAGCTATCGTCTTAGGTAATTAAGTCGCATACCTCCTCCTTGAGTAATAATAAAAGGAACAAGTAGTTTAATACTCGCAAATACAGGCTTTCGCGGCCATCTTCTCGTTCTGTCAGCTTTTCTTCTCTTCTTTCGTTGTGCGGTTCCTTTTTTCGCGCGAGAGATCAGAGACTCGCTCACACCCGTATAAAAGATTCGAAATAAATAACCACAATAAAGCGTTGACGAACGCGCGTGCAAGAACTGCGTATTAGTCCTGTCACACCTTTATTGAATTTGAGGGAACGTGTATTTAACCAGGCGATCAAACCGCAGTGACTGGTCCTCATGGTAAGGCAACAAGCAGCCAGTCATTGTGGCTCGAATTTGAGGCTCAGGAAAAGGGTCTAATAAACCCCCTTTCCATAAAGTGCTCTATCAAATGCGTTGCACATGTGCGAAACCCTCACTAGGTCGTCTTTCTTTGGATTAATTTTTATTTCATTTATTCAAATAAGAACAATGCCAGACTATCAACTTTCCCGGTGTTGGTTTAATAATGCAACGACTCCAAGCTTCCACTTTGCGCTTTACACCAACCATGACTCTTGTCCTCTGCGACGTGAGCGATCGAACGCGTCGCTGCGGTTTGTCATCGACGAAAAAAAGAATAATCTAAAAACTTTAATTTTGGCGGTGTTGGCAGTGTTGCTTTGAGAGCGCAATGATTTCAAGCTTCCACCATGCTCAATACAAACACCATCGAACTTGTTGTTGGCGAGGTAATGACGTCACGAGAGGGAACCATAGGAGGGCGCCACCAAAACAACTCGCTGCTAATAAGCAGCCAGGTCCGACTAGGGTGCCTCAATGTCTTTCTGTTTAGGGTGATGCCACCCTTTGTAGTACCCGATGCCGACAGCACGCGCTCACGGGTAAAATACAAAGAAATCGACGAAAGCAAAATGTCGCCATAGCACAGTTAGCGCCACAAACGCGTGCAGGGACACGCTCTTTCACGCGCTTCTGAACAAAAAAGAAAAATAAAAGTGTGGGACAAAATGGCGAGATGTCTCCACCCTAAGCAAAGCGCACATGAAGGCACCCTAGGTCCGACTTGCTAGAAACAGCGTCTCAGCTGTCTCAGCTGAGACGCTGTTTCTATACATGGCTTGCTCGTGACGTCATCGCCTCGTGCTGGTGGTCATTTCTATTTGTTCTTTCCGAGAATAACAAGTATGATGGTGCGAAGTGTATGCTGTCGAAGGTGCGCGCTCGGCAGCAATACCACCACGATGGCCGCTGTTGTGACGTCAGTGCAAGCCATGTATACTTCGTTTCACCTTATCTTGTACCCCAGCGAAGGCTAGAAGCGCGAGCTCATAGCGTTGGCAGCTGCCCTTGGTACACGAGAGCGTGTGCCGCCGAGATGTGCTTTAGAGCAAGGAGCTCGCGCTTGTAGCCTTTCCTGCGGTACAACACAAGCTGAAACAGAGTATAGCAAACAACACCCGAACCGGAAGTGTTCTCGGCTCCCTGTCATGGCGGCCAGAGGTGGCCCGAATATCATGTACAGACATGCAGTCCCTAATAGGCGCTACACCTTGTGACAATAGTGCGTTCCTAATTCCGCGTGACAGTTGAAACTTGAGCCTAAAAGTGACCGTCAAGGCCCCTGTCTCCGTTCTTGCATACGTATCGCTGAAATGTAGAATATAAATAGACCTCATCGAGCCAAGTATGATGGTGAAAGAATCATCTAGGTGCCTTCATGCGTTCAAGAGGTATGCACCCAACGAGATGAGCACAGTATACTTCCGCCACAGTGTGATCTGCGCTTGTTTGGACTGCCTGCGTGATCGAGTACGCTTGTGTTCTGTGTTGACGTTTGTTTCGTTTCATTTCATTATTTCTGTTACATTCGATAACGTTTACGTTGTCATGCTTAATACTTGCGACCCTGTCGTATGTGGAAAGCAAGCTCGTCTGCTTCTTGCACAGAAGTTGCGGTGACATCAGAACGACGCCGAGCTCTGATTGGTTCTGATTGAGGGATGGTGGGTAGACCCCAAAGCAAGCTGCCTTGAGGTCTACCTCCTATCCTTCAATCAGAGCTAATCAGAGCTCGGCGTTCTGACGTCACCACAACCCCTGCAAAAGAAGCAGACGAACTTGCTCTCCGCATACACAGCCTACCCGTTTTTTTTTTGTTTTTTTTTTATCCATTGCACCTCGATTCCAAGCGTACGCTTTACACAGTGGGTGTTGAGGACACGAATCATGGGTACAACTACATACTCCGTTTCAGCTTACGATGGACCGCAACGGACGCTACGAGCCATCCCAGCCAATGCAGCGCTGAGAACGCATCACGTGACTACGCGCCCAGCGCAATTAGCCGGCGATTTCATCGCTGAAATATCATACGAAAGACAGTCTGCAGACACGATCTGAGGCTTCCTCGTACGGCGATCTTGTTGCCACATTGGTCATGCAAAAACTGTCTTTATGCGTGTTCGAAGCATGCGTGTAATTTTTTTACATGGTGGAGAATAATAATTAAGACCGCGATTTAAATAAGACCGGCTTTTCTATAATGATTTCAATCCCTGCAAAGGTAACTCGCAATAACCCCCCCGCAAGTTTTGAGATATTTTTGGAGACATGCTCTACGAAATCTAGGTTTATAGACTTAAAAGACCATTAAGAGACCACCCCACAGCGGGTGAGAGTGCATTCGGCTTCAGAGGGAATTGATTTGTGTTTCTGTGTCAGCCGGAAGCTAGTCCGCTTCAGTGGCCGTCTGGTGTCTCAGCTGTAGATGAGCAATTTAGCTAGTGCGGTACAACCGCAAGCCTAGGTTTTTTAACGTGCACCAAGTTTAACGTGCACCAAGTTTAACGTGCAACCTAGGCTTGCGGTACAACCGCAAGCCTAGGTTTTTTAACGTGCATCGCCGAAGTGTCCTCCGCGGACTACCACATCAGCTTCGTCCTACAAACTTCCAAGAATGGACGAGTCCCGAAGGCGAACAAGTAGAGAGAGGCAGTGCTTCAGTCCCTCCTGAAATTCATTCGGGAGGCAGGCATCCGACACCTATTTTAACATATTTTCATCCGACATCATCCCCATCGCTCATCTCCTCCCACAAATGATCTGAGATCAAGGTGGTGAGGGCATCAATAAAAAAAAACGTGAACAACAACAATTAACGTGCACCACGCAGTATGATACACGACCGCACGCCGGTACCACGCTCATCCAGATCGAAACGGGCAGGAGTATGGAGATTGAAAGTGAGTCTGTTTGAGTGGAAATACCTTGTCGTGATAACTCCGTGTTGCTCATTGGCACGTTTTACTTCACGCCAAGCCTTGACGTCACCGGAGTTTTTGAACAAATGAACCTGCTTTCTGATAAACTCGACGTAGATAACTACCGTATTATTCTTCTGGGGGATTTTAATGTGCCCGATATAAACTGGGATTTAGAACACCCATCATTATCTTTTAATAATGTCACACTAAAGGCAAATACTTTACTCGATTTGATTAACTTTCTAGGACTGAAGCAACTATATAGTTAAAAACAAAAACTCTGCGGACTTGCTAGATCTCGCGTTAGTAAACTTTAACATTGACAGCCTCATTCAGTCTTCTAACCATCATCGGCCCTTATCGCTCTCGTGACGCGCGTTCAACCTGTTGAGCGCTCTAATCTAATAACGTTGGTTGCGCTTTCGTGTCACGCGCTCTAATGGCACACGCTCTCGTGACGCCTCCACTACAGTGTTCTAGAGGGTGTAGTGGCAAGAGCGGCGCCCGCTTTCAATGGGCCGCGTGAAGACGGCCAACGTAGATGCCGCGAGTGGCGCTGGAGTACTGTGCCGAGAATTTGTGGCAGATGTGCGATGAGCGAAGACGATGACGAAGCTGAGGTGGTACGGTTCTCCCGAACGTAGCACCGTAGCATTTTTCTGTGTGATGTAGTAGTGGGGAGTCTTCCCCGTTCCGTTGCCGTCTCGGTCATAAATGCAAGGAAAAAGACGGACGCACACACTGCTTCGCGCAGGGATGCAAGTCGGGCTACCCGGTCAACAAGGGCAGCCACCAGCGATCGTAAGCCGTCGCTGTTTCGTGCGCCAAAGGAGTAGTCGCGCAGACTATGGGGAAAAAATCTTAATCAAGAAGATAAAAGCCTCTCCGAGACATCAGCGGTGTGCGAGAGACATTTTGAACCGCGCCTCATCTTTCGGGACTATGTGCACATCGTCAATGGCGAAGAGGTTAGGATTCTATGCCGCAATATTCGCAACTTTCACGACCTATTGGGCAGGAGATCGAACTATAGGGGGCGCTTTATCGAGCTTGTTGTCCCCACAGCCCGGTGTTTACCAACACAGCATAACAAAGAAATTGAACCTGGCCGAGCACGGTCTGGGCACGAGCGCTTCGCTCTGACCAGTGCTTTGGTCGCACGAGGAGTGGCCTTCGAATCGTCATCTTCGATTTCTCGGATCAAAAACAAACAAGAAAATACGGTTTGTTGTCCCCACAGCTGAAGCGCACCGCTAGAGGCGTGACTGTTCGATCTCCTCCCCAATAGAGGGCGCACTGGTGCATATCAAAATGGCTGTCATCTGGATGATCGTCGTAGAACAACAGGACGATGCTAGGTCTGCGACGCGTGAGTAATACTAGTTTTTCTATATACGAGCAGTATTAGAGCCTTAGTTTATTTTTTCACGTCATAAAGGTGTAGGCGAGCACCTTTATTGTGAAGCCGATCAACCAGAAGCTAGGGAGCGCGATTCTCACACCGCGGTACCACCATCGCTGAAAGTTGCGAATATTATGACTATTTTGTAGTCTTTTTGCGTACTACGTTGCTGGATATCTGTCATGTGCTTGATGTGTATGTCGATGAAGTGTATTACCACTTTTGAGAAGTCATAAAGCAGTGAGTCGAGAATAATTTTTTTTTTTCATATCAGGGGTTGTTGAAGTTTGTGTTCATGTCGTATTTTAATGCTTCATGTACTCCCAATCGAGGTATTTTTTCTTCATAGACTGCCTTCCACAAAAAACAATTTGTTACATGTTCGCCAGTTGCAGTGGCACCTTGGCTGTTCCCAAACGCGCTCCGCCTTGCACCTTACACAACGCTGGTCCCTACATCAGCAACACGATGACAAAAAACAATACACCAGTTTATTGTTCCTCTCACCATTAAAAAGTGAGATTTATTGAGATTTATTAGTTCATTTTTCCTTTTATCAGTATCGCGTGGTTTCTTTCGCAGCTATTAAGCGTGCAGCCCAAGTGATAGCGTTGCTGAACGACCTGTCAGTATTGGGAAAGGGGGGGGGTCGATATTAATCAAATGATCTCCATCAAAAACACGCGAATAATAAAAGTAGAGGATAGAACACACTCTAGAGGCATTAGTGCAAAGAAAAACCTACAATTTTTCACATTAGCACTTGTTCTGTGTCGCGAAAAGCTCCAGCCGAACCACAGTAGTACACGCCGAGCAGCGCCGACGACGAGGCTGACAGGGGGACGTTCCTGTAGCAATATCTAGGAAGGACGAGACGAGGCCATGTCCGCTGGGCTCTAGACATAAAGCGCGTGTGTCGCCGGCGCTTCGTTCTTCTTTATTCAAGCCTCTTGCCACAGTTCCTAGGGCACAAAACAGCAGCGCTACGGTGTCGTCTACGCGCAAAATCTTCACGCCGTGGCCGCCGCTCTTGCCACTACAACTCTCTAGAACACTGTACCTCCGCTCCACTCGGGCGCTCTCGTGCCGTGCGCTCTCGAGGCGCTCTACCCCTCGTGGGCGAAGAAGCTCGGCGTCCGGGGCAAGCTGCTCCCTGTGAGCCAACCAGCGCGTTTGGGAGGGCATTGTTTTGGCGTGTCCGCATAAACTTCTGTCAACGTGTCTGCAGCAAACAAGGGGTATTTTGTATATTAGCAGCGTGACCGAGGTGTCAAAGAATTAAAAAAAAAAAAGAAAGGCTCGAGGTACGTCTAAGCACTTCTTATGAGTTGTGAATGCGAAAGCATGCACGTTATTCTTTCGCTCCCTTATTTCGTCTGCAGCGTATTTGCGTCGAAGGCAGAGCGCTCCCTCTCCGCGCTGACAGACACACAGCGCCATGGGATGGCGGTCGTTGAAACTGACGTGCAGCGGCCAATGGGAGCCTCGTCGACGCGCGCCAGTCAGTGGAGCCGAAGCCGAAATCCATCAGCTTTACTCCGCTCCTTTGGGATCGGGGAAACTAGGTGCCGTTTGACTAGGCTTTTCGCGTGGTTTCATAGCTGGGAGCTGGCTTCACTTGGACAGTTTGGCGCGGTTTCAAAGCTGATGACGTCGGCTCGTTCCATGGGACAGTTAATGCTTCCGCATTAAAACTTACACCCTTAAGAGTGTAACTTTTTTAGTGTGCAAGACGTTCTTCTAAACAGAAGCTTTCGCGAGTGATCCTATCGGAGTAGCACCATCTTGGGTACCCTCGCCCACCTCCAGAACAATTAGATGGTGCACCCGTCACTCGGAACACGTACTCGCGCGATGCCGCGTCGGGGCACGCCCCATTACAAAGACAGGCAGGAGCGCTTTTGCAGCGCATCGAGAACGAGCGTAATTCTTCGGAGCGTAATCCAGGTGCTTCGAGAACAGAAGAGCGAGAGAGCGCACGATCGACGGACGTGCCGCGGAAGACCTCTTTTTCAGAAAAGCCGCGAATAAACGGCCGCATTTTCGTAACAGTCCCAAATGCGCCCACCCCCTCCTCCACGAGCCAAGCCCCAGACGGGTTCGAAGGCAAAGCCCATTTAATTCAATGCGCCAGCTAGCTATTCTGCCCACTCGGCAACCGCCGCGCTTTTCTTTCTATGCCGACGCGCTCCCCTTCGGGGAAGGCTTGTCGTATCCGCCGCACTACGACGCCGGAGAAACAAAAACAAAAAGGAGGCAACGCAGACATGCAGCGTCGTCGGAAAAGGAAACGTGCAACGGACTCCGAAAGGCAGTAATGTTCCGCCGTTCCTTTTTACCCCGCCGGGGGTTTACGGAAGATCCCGCCGAGGGTTTTGTGAAGAGGAAATCCGACAAGTCTCCTCCCAGCGGTCGCGGAGTGGGACCTCGTGCCAGGCGCGGCGGCGGATTCGGTTGTACCCTGCGTGCCTCGGAATGGGCCGGATTTATGCGAGATTTATTCGTCGATAAAGAGGGCGGGAGTTCGCTTCCCAAATGGAGAAATTTCAGGAAAACCGCTGTTTGTTTTGTCTCGGCTTGGGCTTCAACGAAGCCAGCAGTGGGGTGGAAGCTACGACATCGTTCGACCAGTCGTACGCTCATCTTTCGACACGTGATCACGATCCCGCTCATACCCACGCGCAGAAAGTGGGGTGAAGCTATGAAACAAAGGCGGTTGACTGCGGCGTAAAGGGGCCATGCAACAATTGCTTAGAATTATTTCTTGACATTTATAACCTATGAAACATACGTTGATTTTTTCCCCTCGCAATGGTAGTCGCAGAAAAAATCGGAGAAAAACGAACACCGTTTATCTCTTCAACTTGCAGTTAGAAGAAGCGTCCACGTGATCTGGAGTCGATTATATGCCACCAATGCCTTTAAAATAGGAATGCGCTGGGGTTGACCGAGCACAGGGCGCGCGCTGACTTCCACGCGTAGTTAAAGGGATGCTGAACCGAACATTTCAGTGTCTATAATAAGTGGCGCACTGTCTTTTCACGAGTCAGCAGCCGCCGGTGTGCGCGAGCGCAGGCAACGAAATTGACGTCATCATATCCCCCATTCAAGCTTATTAAGAGTGAATGGGGGATATGATGACGTCAATTTTGTTGCGTGTGCTCACGCACACCAGGGGCTGCTGGCTCATCAAAAAAGATAGTGCGACGCTTATTATAGACCTTTTTCACTAGGTCGCCGCCATCTTGAAATATCGTCACTTCCAGTACGGGCGAAAACATTGTTTTGCCGTCACCACGCTAATAGAATGCATTTAGGGAAAAGCGTAACCGTCACCCATTCTCGTTTTGTCTCCCCTCTAATTTTTTACTATTTGCAGGTTGAAACGTTTTAGTATTTTTTCGTCGCCCATACGGGATATCCCTGCTTGGCGGTCGGGGGCGAGAGTAAGCGGAAAGGGTCAATACACCTTTCCAAGAAACACTCGACCCCAGGGGTGGCAAACCGTTTTTGAGCCCAGTCACTGGGTTTGATGCTAGACTCTCACCGGCGTCCCTCTTAACCCTAACCGACTGGACTGTGATTTCGATAGGCGCAGCCTGCGTAGGCACAGTTTCAAACACTGCTGGCGGCTAAATTCTCGTCTTTTCCCGCTGTATTTTGTGTTTCATGGTCCATGTATTTTTCGAGGTAAATTTAGCGGGGCGGTTACGCCGACGACGACGACGCTATACGTGGAAACGGGCGCCTAAGAGCTGGACTCTAAAATAGCCGGAAATGCTGCCAATAAGGACACTGGAGTGAAAGGGTCATATATCACAGAGTGCAGTAAACGGGGCTCCTCGGTCGGCTTCTGGTCGGCGCGGCTGGTGGTCAGGAAGGGAAACGTTGGGAAGGTTACGCCACTGTACGAGTGAACACGAACGCTGCGTCACAGTTCGGCAGGGCACTCGGACGTTCCTGCACGAGATCGGGTCCGGTGATATAGCGGCCGTGAACCACGCGCCTCGGAGTTGCGAAAAGTCCTCATAAGATGGCGCAACCTGTCGAACCGAGCACACGCTACGCGGTTTATTTAAGCAATCGATAATTAGTGCATTCTCTTTTTGTATCAACCGATTAACGTTCATATCAGTTGGAGTACACAAACTGAGGGTATCGAGGAAAAGAAAAAGCGAAATTGCTCGCGGTATGCTTAGGCTGAGCTTATCTGTAAGCAGGGCCAAGGGACTGCTCCTTCCTCCTGCGCGAAGGTTTTTCCCGCGAGGGCTCTCGAGCTGTCCGGGCGGCCTCCTCACGTGGGCTCTTACGGGACCACAAAAACGTACGCTGAAGGCAGGACGTATAATAGACGGAACAAATGAGGACTGGCATTAGAGAGAAACAGTATATCGATACATATTGTGTATCGGCGACGAATACTGACACGAGAAAGTCAACATAAAGAAAGTTTTCAGCCGTCTGGCAACGACAGATGGCGTCAGTCGGGAAAACGATGCTCTTTTCCGAAGGAATGGCAGTTCCAGTCGTGGAGAGCTCGAAGAACAGCGCCTTAGCTTCCGAGGGTGTACGCACGAATAAACCAAAGAAAATTTATTGTACCTATTCAATACCTGGCGAAAACGCAACCAAAGAAACCGGCAAGAAAAAAACAAATCAGCAGATTAAAAACAACCAGTTCAGCGTGATTTTAGTCTAAAATTTAAAACTACCAGCCACTGGTGAAATAAGAGCTGCCCAGTAAAAGGATACTCTCAGCAAGTTAACTAAATGGGTTGCCGTATCAGATGCAATCTTGCAGTGGTGAGGAGACGGTCGGCGTTGGCTCAACACTTCCTGGATAGCGGAGCCGTAGTGCCGAATGTTCGTCGACCCTTAAAGGAGGCCGACGTGGGTTACAGATTAATGCTGCGTAAACTCGCTTCCAGTCAGCGAGAACCCGAGTCCCAGCCGAACGACCACGCTGCACTCGCGTTCAACCCTCGGTCTGCCTTCAAATTTAGGGGACGCCGAAATATCAGCACTACGGCTTCGTTACCCATGGGGACAGAAACCGAGAAAGGGGAAGAAACGAGAGAGCGCGGGGGGGGGGGGGGGGGGGGAGCGCCAGGAGGTTGAGTTTTGACTGGAAGGATTAGTGGTTAGAGGCCTTTGTATCCACGCTACACTGTTCGAATGCGTTCGAAGGTGAACGCCAACCGCCGGACGCCGGCGTTCGTGTACCGGCGTCCCCGCGCTCTCTCGTTTCCTCCTCTAACCCAGTTTCTGCCCGCATACTACTGACCGTTTGAGTAAAGCACCGGCCTGAACCTATCATGGTCATACTTTTAATGCGAAAGCATTAACTGTCACATGGAGCGAGCCGACGTCATCAGCCGCGCCATACGGCAGATAAATTCGTGAAGCCGCGATCTGAGGCATCCCAGCTTTGAAGCCGCGCAAAAAGCCACGCAAAACGGCAAGTAAATGAAGCCGAAGGAGGCCACCGAGCGTCAGTTTTTGCTCTATGATTCGTTTATCGGCGTTCTTATAAGCTGAAGGCCGGTTCACGCAGCACCGTTTGCTTACGTTGCGTTATGTACGGGAGCTTACGTCTGCTTACGTCCAGAGTGCTTCCTATGAAGCCTGGCAGTCAGTTGAAAGCTCGTACGCGGAGGCACGCGTATGCTTCGGTGACTTATAGATAACGTAGGAAAACGTTCGGAACACGTGACGCTCTGTGTTTCCTAAGCTGTGCCTGTAGGAGGTGTTGAGACCGTACGATTGCCTCCAAGCGTGCACCGCGGGGAAGTAGGTGTGCGGACGTAATATACCCTCGTCAAAAGTGGGCGCCATCTAGTGGCTGCTACGCCAATTATCCGAACCTGTCATTAAAGTGGCTATTCGGGCCAATTGGTTCACGATCAAATAGGCGCACGCCTAAAAACGCAGCGACAATGAAGTGGACATAGAGGAGCGCACTCCCAACTAACTTTTATTTTCACTCCAAGATGGCATCGTACCGAGCCATCTTGGAGCGAAGGAGAAAGCCGTTCGGCGGGCCCTATTTCTTCGAGCTTCGCTAACTCGTTCCCGGCTTTGTTTCTACGTCGAATGTGTTTTTTTCATTTTTTTCACGGTTCTTCATGCAGGCTTCTCAAATTCGATGGCACGCGTGATGCCGTCCAGAAATTTAGAAAATCTTGCCTCGTTGGCCCGAAGTGCTCTTCCAGGCGCGGCTTTCGTTGGCAACCGGCGCTGCGCGTGGAGGGGCTCGCTGGGTATACGATGTTCCCGTCGTTATCACTGCACCCAATAAGCTGTCGCGGTTGTGTGGTAGGAACGACAATCCCAATGATTCCACATATCTTTGCGAAACCAGGCACCGCACCAAATAAACAAAATGCACTACGGGAATAGTGTATAAATATCCTCGTCATGCGGCTCTTTATATATCGGCTAGGCAGGCAGGTGCTTCAATGATCGTGCGCGCGAGCATGCCACAGCCACGCAAGCTACCCCGTCAGAACACCTTGCCACTCACTGCAGTCGTTGCCCCGTCATTCAATGACACCAAGTTTTAAGGCTTGTTCACACACTTGTAACCGAGAACGACCGAGAGGGACGACACCGGTTTTTAAGTCTCTTGTGACGTCTTAGGACCAGCTCCGCTGCTGCGCATCCGGTCCTAAGACGTCGCAAGTGGCTTAAAAACCGGTCTGGTCTCTCTCGGTCTTACTCGGTTGCAAGTGCATGAACGGCGCTTTAGAGCGGAGCTGTTAAGGGCTAGTTTCCCTAGTTTCGTGTCCGTGGACAAATAAATCTCGACACAACCCTCTGGACAGCTACCGCCATCTATGAACGACGGTGGCAACCAAACAACAGACTTGCCGGTTGCCTGGTTGTCGCCGTCGCTCATAGATGGCAGTAGAAGGATGGTGGCTCTAAGGCCTTAGGTGGCTCCACTGCTCTTCCTTCTTCACCAGAGTGGAAAGGCTGGAAGTTTTTTTGGCTAGGACCGGCACGCTGTTTACAAACAAGCGCGCGTTTGCCCACACCGGGTGTGGGCACTGCGCGTGCGCAGAAACCGAATTCGCGTGAAGTGAAGCGTCTGCGCATGCGCAGTGCTGTCGACAGCGCCACCGCAGCTGCGTGACGTCAGGGCCGCGTGTTACGCACGCGCCAGATTACAGACGCCATTGCCGACCTTCTATTGTCTTACCGAGATATCAAACCACTGAAGCGGGCTTTGGCGAGCCTCCACAAAGGCAAATGCTAGGGAAAAAGACACCGTCGTATCTAAAATGCCAGTAACCTGTCCTCCTGTGGTAATGATGGAGCGAAGTGAAAAATATAAGAGGAAACAAAAACTGAAGAGCGGTTATGGCGGCGCCCATGCACAGCTGCTGTAAAGCGTCTATACTTCGTTTCACCTCAGGTCCGAGCACGGACAATGTTATGAGCCGAAGGGCCAGTCAAACAGCGCAAAAAGCGCAACGTCATGGCGTGCTCTCTGCGCCTGATAGGACTAGCCGGTGGAGGAGCACGCACAGAGAGACGGCGAATAGCGGGTAGTCTTATCAACTGCAGAAAGCACGCCATGACGCTGTGCCTGTTTCGCTGTTTGATTGGCCCTTCGGCTCATAACATCGGCCGCGCTCGGACCTAAGCTGAAACAAAGTAGAGAGGGCTACACAAAGCTCTCGAAATCAAAGCAAAGGGCGACAAGTGTATAAGCGACACGTCACTGTCCTTATCGGCAAACGGGCATTCTTTTTTCTTACGAGGGTTACACAGGAATTAGCCGCGACTGTTTTTTTTTTTCCACGGCTATGAATAAGAATTTTGTTTTTCAAATAAAAGTTAGTTGCGAGTGCGCCTCTGCCTCTCCACTTTATTGTCCTTGTGGTTTTTTGGCGCCTACCTACCTGAATCTGCCATGTTTTGGGTGTGGAGCGTACTCTGAGCATGTACTGGACATGAGGGATGCGTTCGGCGTAAACTCTGCAAAGCTCGTATAGCAAAAAGGGTGGTGCCTTAGCGTTTGGCCAGGTGTCGGAGCCATGCTTCGTGCCCAAGAAATGGTAACCGTCAACGTTGGTTAATAGAGTTTTTGAAAAACGAGTATGAATACGGCAAAAAAAAAAAAAAGAATCATCACCGGTGTTTTTTCATTGGCTTTTTGTTCGTTGGATACACCAAAGTCCCCGTCAGCCAAGGAATTGAACAGGCAGGGTATTCCCGTCGCCACTGATAGCAATCTTGAAGTGAAGGGGAAAGCCGTTCGGCGGGCCCTATTTCTTCGAGCTTCAATAGTTCGTTCCCGGCTTTGTTTCTGCACCGAACGTTTTTTTATTTTTATTTTCACGCTCCCTTACGCAGGTTTTTCAAATTCGATGGCTCACGTGACGCCCTCCAGAAACCTAGAAAATCTCGCCTCGTTGGCCCGGAGTGTCCTTCCAGGCGCAGCTCTCGGTGGCAACCGGCGCTGCGCGCGAAGGGGCTCGTCGGCGAAACAAAGACCTCGCCCTGGCTGCCCTTCAAAAAAAAAAAAAAAAAAAAAAGGAGAAGGCGTCACGTATGATTCATGGCGGGCATTACTCATCCCCCGGCGTCGATTGAAAGAGCGACAGTCGCTAGATTCGGAATCGACGAGCACGAAATGTGGCCTCCGACGGAGTCAGGCGGGTCACGTGCACGATTCTTTCACACCCGCTTTTTTGTGAGACGCTTCAAGAGGCGCCGAGAAAGATAGAGAAAGGAAGAAATAGGGAGAGAGATAAAAAGAGAGAAATAACATTTTCAATGTACGAAGCACGGTTCTTCCGGCAGAGGATAAAATTACAGCTTTTCAATGTCCAGTACGTTCTTGATGCGCTGGGCTAGGAGTGGCTGGACTAGAAGCTCCGCCTTCAGCGCGAGCTTTCTGCTTTTGCTAACACAAGTGTGAATGCGCAGGCACGCGCAATTAAAGCTCTGTGGAAGCCAGCGAGCTCGCGCTGAAGGCGGAGCTTCTAGTCTCGGCTTAAGGGTGAACGGAGAGAAGCGCCGACTGCCCGAGGAAACGGTGGCAAAATGTTTGTGAACGACGTTTCATTGGCAAGTAATTTTGTTGACACTGCGAAGTTTCATCGACAGTTTGTTTCATTAAAAAATGCTCCCGCATTCGTTTTATCGGCAAACTTTGTGCTTGAGCTTGACTAGAAGCGAGACGCACTGACCTGCCCGAAGTACGGTTGCAATCAGTTCGTCGAACCACGTTTCATAAACGGTCGTTTCGTTGAAACCGCGACGTTTCATCGACAGTCCGTTTTACGGAAATTGCCCCCGCGTTCGTTTCATCGTCACACTTTATAACTCTTCGTCGAAAGCGTCTTCCCACGCACGTCGGCTTGGCCGCTGGCATCAAGATGATAGGCTATGCATGCGGTGTGCAAGTCGTCTGCTTCTTGCGCAGAAGTTGCGGTGACGTCAAAAAGACGCCGAGCTCTGATTCGCTCTGATTGAAGGATAGTGGGTAGACCCCAAGGCTAGGTGCCTCGAGGTCTACCCACTATCCCTCAATCACAGCCAATTAGAGCTCGGCTTGTTTTGAGGTCTACCCATTATACTTCAATCAGAGCCAATCAGAACTCGGCATCTTTCTGACGTCGTCACAACGTCACCACAACCCCTGCGCAAAAACCAGACGACTTGCACTCCGCATAGCTTGCCGAACTCCTGGCTGCTCCGACGAGGCTTCGGTGAAAGCCCGGGCCTGAGATCACATTCCATTTTCCCCGAGTGGAGCGAAGCAAAGCGAAAGGAAGATGCAATAAAGCTTATTCACCCAGAAATTGAGGAAGAGGAGGAGACGAGAGGGGACGCCAAGACATCGAGCTCTGGTTGGAGGGATTAGTGGGTAGACCTGAAGCTAGCAGCCTTTGTCTCCACTGCACTCGTCGAAGGCGGTAGCAGAACGCAGAACGATAGCGTCCGGTGTTCGGATATCGAACTCGAACGCGTTCCACGAGTGCAGTGGAAACAAAGAGAGCTAGTCTTAGGTCTAGCCACTAATTATTCAAAATAAAATTCAAAACAGAGCTCGGCGTTCTGCCGTCCTCGTGCGCTCTCGTCTTCCCTCCCCCTGAGTTTCTCGGCGCTTAGTTTCAGTCAGTGTACCGGAACTTCGTCGTCGGTGCGGTGCTCCAGGTGCGGTGGAAGGAGCTTGGGTGGCACGTCGTGCTGGGGCAGTCTGGCCGAAGAGAAGCTTGCAGGGCTGTGGAGCACGGAGGTTCGGGCTGCTCGGTGTCGATGGAATCCTCCTCGGTGCAGCGGTTACTGAGGGGGACGTCCAGAGCGAAGACATTTAGAGGCGCTTGCGACTGGTTTTTTGAGTCGACTGTCACACCGTTATGCACAAAATGATGCGCAAGCCCGCCGAAAAGCAACAGAAAGTTAATGAAAAAAAAAAACCGTCTTGCATCTGTACAAAGAAAACGAGAAGAAAACAAGCACACATCCATAAGCGCCATGATAGCGAATCCAGGGACTGCCCCTTTTACGGAAGGCAATATAATAAAGACAGTTTATTGCTGACAGGCGTTTTGTCTGCTTTACATGGAAACATGAGCACCACCATGCGGGCTTTTCTTTTGGGCTCGAAAGGTTCAAAGATGCATTCTTTTGCTTTTTATATTAAATATAACCAGTTCGTCCGCAAAAGAAGAACTTCAACAACACTTTTAGTTTACGAAGTACCGCTCGCCTGCCGTCAACCCTCACGCCTTGGGTCGAGGAAGGTCATATTACGGAGTTTGGGCCAATCGTTCACGAAGTTCTATAACATGTCCAAACGCGCAAGGGTAAAGTAAAAAAACAAAAAAAAAAAAACATGTTTTAAAGTGGCGGCGCGAGGTTCCGATGCAACAACATCGTTCGTAGAGAACACGACTTGCCTACACAATCGAACGCGAGCGAAGAAACAAGCGGGTTTTAGCCCCAGCGAAAGGAATATCGAAAAAGGTGTATGCAAGCACGCAGCTGCTCCTCCGTAGCTGCACGCGGATTCGTACAATCCGAATGATAGTCTCAGCCCGGAAAGAAAGGCAGCCCGGGCCGTGCGGCGGTGGGTACTCCGGCGACTGTATCCACGCAGTCGTCATAAAAGCATATCGGACACAAAAAAATCCAAACCACCGCGCGCCAAAAAAGAAAAGAAAAAAAAAAAGACGAAAGAAAAAAGAGGAAATTGTTCGAGGGCGCGTGCCGTTGTTTCTTCTCCGGGAAAACAGAAAGCGAAATAAAGAGACGGGTCGTTTGGACCACCTGCGTAACTTAGGGACACAGAGGGGAGGGTAGGGGGGGGGGGGGGGGTGGAAAGAAAAGGCGCGTCGTATTTATACTGGGCCTAGACGTAACTCCCGAGAAAAAAAGTGGCCACTCTCCCAACCCGTATCCACATCGGATCCGGCAAATGGTGATTTACGCGCCCGCGCGGGTGGCGGGTTTTGGGCTCCGGACCGTTTCGGGGGCGCCGTGGCCCCTTGTTTGGGCGCCAGTTTGCCCGGATGTGGACAGCTGCGGGGTATAGACCCGCTGCGGCCTTGCTCGTTCCTCACGCCGCACTGTGTGTGTGTGTGTGTGGGGGGGGGGGGGGGGGGGTCAACGGCGAGCGCCCGCGGACTCAACCTCCTCCGACAGAGGCACGCTGTCTGCCCTCGCACGCACGGAGTCGGGGCCGCGCCGCGAGACTGCCGTGCGCGCGTTGCGGCATTTCCACCTAGAAGACGAGCTCTGCGCTGCGTGGGCCCACTATGGATGACGTATGGGGGAGGGGAGGCGCAGGCCTTGTCTTTTAACTGAGAGTGGTTGCGGGCACTTTCAGCGGCGTTTATGCGACGCTTTCATCTGCGTTGTGAAGCAGACGCAGTACGGGGTGCGTGGGGACTGAAACATGTATGGTACCTGGGACGCGTCCCCGACGTTCAGCGCGTCCAAATTCAGAAGTGATCTTTCAGTTTCCCTCCTGATGACGTTGTAGAAGAGTCACGCTGCCGCCTGCCGTGATCTTGGTGCTGGCGCGGCGGCGGAGAGGAACGCGGCAAACGCCCGTCCTGCTGGGGTTCACTATCCAGCTTGAATGCCCTCTGAAGCTTCGGTAGTCACGAGTTCGGACGCCGCCGCTGTCTCTGGACTTTTTTTTTTCTGAATTTTTTTACGGTCAACCACTAGGACCGCGGCATTCGACAGCAGGACACCCCGGCTACCATGACGTCATTTGTCACCACCCCGCAACGTTACTAGATTACCTCAATTGTGGAACTCCCGCGGAGGGGGGTACCCCCCCTCACTCACCTCAATCCGCCTAGAGTCGTTCGAAGCGCCATCTACATTTTCGTTTCATAACTGTGCATTCTAAAGAGCACAGCTGAAGCGCCAAATAGCGATCACAACGCCGCCATTTCTCCCGCAGCGGTCACTCGAGGAACCGCACGTGACATCTATTTTTGGCTTCAATCGGGTTACAGGGGTTCCACCCCCGTCTCCCTTGCGGACGCGCCGCGACATAAGCCGCGTTTACATGAATGCGACTTAGTCGCATCGAATCCAGTTGTCGCATTCAATGCGGTCATGTAAACGACATAATGCGCAAAGAAAGCGCATCGCATTCAAGTCGCTAGACAGAGGTGGATCGAGATGGCGAGTGCGCATTCATTCAGCCCATGTAAACGGAGGTCGCATCGCATTTTGGAACGGGGAGGATTATGGGAAGGCGCTCGCTGCGGGAGCGAGTGAACAGCTGAGAACATGGCGGCGGCCAACCTCGTCGGCGGCGCGGAGAGCGGTCCCGTATGGTCGCCCGAAATTTTTTCCCAAGAACAAACGCGAGCTTTTATTGCCATCATAAGTAAGCGGAATATAGCGGAGCTGCTCGGTGAGGGCGGCCCCCGTCCAAGCCTTGCGAAGTACGACTTGCGCGTCCGAAGGGGTCCCAGAGGCTTCGGCGCAAGCACGAACGACACCGAGAGCTCCGATAACTGTAGAGCACTGCATTGTAGCGCAGAACGAGCCGCTCCTACCTCGGTGCCGTTCCTTCGGACTCGGGGTCCGGTCGCGATAGGCGAGGTCTGGCGCGGCGAAGCGCGGAGGCTTCCTCAAAGCGTGCACACACACGTCGCCTCCGGTCCAGAGTGACCCGGCGGCCCGGCCTGGGGCTCTAAACGCTTGGGTTTTGATGTTTCTTCCGTCTCGTAACTTCTTCCACAGCACCGAAAACAGCGGGCACGATCTTTACGTTCACTGAACGCGTCAAAAGATCTCCACGTGCGATGCACCGGAAAACGTGGTGCGGCTGTTGACGGAACTGCATAACTTCGAGCTTTGACACGGCGTGGCGCCACCTTCTAGTGCGCATTCATGTAAACGTTGCCGCGTCGGCTTCGTTCCAAGAACGAGTGGAGTCGATGCGCTGAAGTCGCTTTCATGTAAACGAGGCTATACCCCCACAGTTAAAATGCGCCTAGGTCGGGACGCGCTACCTGAAATCCCCGCTGAGGCATGGTTGTATAAAAACAATATTAATTGTGCTGCAAAACCTTGAAAACTAAAAATTTTAGAAAACATCACCCGCCCCCATTTTGTACTAATCTCCAATAAAAGTTTCTACAAAAAGAGTTTTTTTCGTTGGTTTTTACGTTTCTAGTGACGTTGAAACGAACGTGTCCCGATTCAGTTACCAAAGCAGCCGTCCGGCGGCGCGTCGAGCGAATCTGGGCGAGTTGTGGTGAGTGAGGGGGGGTACTGTTCGTGCATGCAGCGTCTATGAACAGTTCCGTAACTGAGTTAATCTAATAACGTTGCCACCCCGTAAGTGTGACGTCACCGCACCAAACAAGCCGTTGCTAGGGGCGTTGTTGTGGAAGAATAAACGGGACTGGATTTCGCTCCGAAAGAACGATTGGTCAAAGAACGGACGTGGAGTATAAACGTCTAAAAATAATTGATAAAGGAAACCTAGATTTTACGCTCACCACGACAGAAGTTTGCCGAGAATCGTCTGCTTCTGAAATATTTGCGACGACAACTTCCGGCACCCAGACATCTCGAGAGAACGAACACGGAATGACTGAAGTATGCCGTCTGCAACAGTTTTGAATCTTTAGCACAATGATACGATTTTGATTTTGTTTTTATTCGGAACATGTTATGGATACATGAAATGATAAAACATCGAAGACGGGCACACAGGACGGAGATGGAAACAGGACTTCTGAAAGGAGTCCTGTTTCCGTCCCCGTCCTCTGTCCCCGTCTTCGATGTTTTATCCTTTCATGTATTAGTATCTATTCACTAACAAGTTCGTCTTCAATTATTACCTTTGGAACGTAGCAGGACTAAGAAAACTAATCAGGTTTATATAAAAAAAAACTAATTGTATTTGCGTGCCATACGAGATACTGCCTGACCAAAAATTACCGCACGCATAGAGATCTGATAAAAATACAGTAAGAAAATAATCTGTCTAAAACAATTATATAAATGCAGCGTAGGGCACTCTTTCCGATTTTGCAGTTGACATGCATTGTAATGACAGAGCAGTTATTTTCACTCCAACATGAGCGGCTCGACACCCCAAGCTTCGTTTTTCAGACAGGCTAGCAATACGTTCCTGCCTTGTAATCATTAAACCGAGAAAAACTCCCACTGATTATTCAGTTTGAATTAAAATCCCAAGTGCGCATGACAGAAAATGAACGCTCCTCCGTGCCTCTAAAATATTCAGGTTTACTTTTACCCCGAGTGTAAAAGATAAGGAGGCCAGAATGACCTTGCCTAGTAGTCTCGCCCTAGCTCACTAACGAACATTCTAGGTCGAATGCTCGAGATGTCGAACTTAGTAGAGAAGGAGCCGAGTGTGACTTTGTCGACTCACAGCCAGCTGTCACGCTGACGCATCGTCGCTCGCTGCTGCGGCCGGTTTTAAGTTTCGGTTTGCAATCGGAGAGCTTCTCGGCCCCGACGGCACCGCGCCCCGTGGAGAAATTGTGCAACCAGCCTCTGCTGCGTTGCGCGAGGACGGCACAGCAGAGGTTGGTTGCACTATTTCTCCACGGGGCTACGGTAGCTATGGTAGCCCCGTGGCTACCGTAGCTACGGCAGCTGGCGGCTGCGGTAGCTGCGCCAGCTGCCGTAGCCGCAGCTGTGGCAGCGAATCAAGGTCGTGTTGTTCGTATCTCAACATAAGAAGGAAAAAGTGCGTGCTGAGCGACGGACTTCAGCGTGCGCGCGCAGTAAACAGTAAAGCAGCAGCAGATAGCGGATCGCTGAACTCAAGATGGTGGCGTTGAAAAAACGCGATGATGATGATAGCGACTCACGTGACTGCCGCTGTCTAATGATGCCGCAGCGAACCAGAATATTGTTGAATAGAGCGACTGCATTGTCGGCGAAGTGCCAAAGAAAAGGAATGCGGTACTCTGAAATTGGGGGTTGTGTGGATATTTATACAGCGAGTCGTTGGTCAGCCATTTTAAAGTTGCGACGAGTCACTCGCTGTAGATGAGCAATTTAGCCAGTGCAGTACAACCGCTAGCCTGGGGTCTTTAACGTGCACCACGCAGTAGTGATACACGACCGCACGCCGGTATGATGCTCATCCAGATCGAAACGGGCAGGGGTGGGGATTGAACCCATCCCTGGGTTCTGCAGCGCGAGCTTTCGCTCCACGTGCTCCGAGCTGGTGTGCGCTATACTTCGTCTCACCTTAGTATGGACTATTGTTAGCCGCGCGTGCTAAAAGCGCGAGCTAGTCGCTTTGAATAAAGCCGGGGCGGCTGCAGGAGCGCTCGCGCAGCAAGTGCTCTAGTCAAGGCAGTCAAGGCTGGCCGCTCGCGCTAGCACAGCCTTCGCGGTTAGTCCATGCTAGGGTGAGACGAAGTATAGCCCACTCGGCCACCGATCCCCCCCACTCTGAAAGCGTAGCGCACACCAGCTTGGAGCACGTGGAGCGAAAGCTCGCGCTGCAGAACCCGGGGATCCTGGGTTCAATCCCCACCCCTGCCCGTTTCTATCTGGATGAGCGTCGTACCGGCGTGCGGTCGTGTATCACTGCTGCGTGGTGCACGTTAAAGACCCCAGTCTAGCGGTTGTACTGCATTGGCTAAATTTCTCATCTAGAGCTGGGAGACTGAATAAACGTATACATACAACTCGTTTTTTTTTTTTTCTTTTTTTTTTTTTTTTTTTTTTTTACTACAAGCGCGCAAGCACGATGTTGATGCTTTGAAACGTCCTTTCTCAGACCGAACGCTCGCGTTACAAAAGCGCGTCTAAAAGCCATGAGCGCGGGCTAGCTCGGGCTTGTAGCTTTGGCTGTAGCCTCAACCTAAAGAGGCACTGCAATGAAAAAAAAAAAAAATTTCTAAAGGGACACGCATATTTGAAAAAAAGTTTACCACAAATTTTTTTTTTTTTTCGGTGCAATATTTACGCCGCTAGACGGAATTTAGGTGCAGAGTGTGGAGGTCGCGGCCCGCTAAGCCTCACTCCGGGCTTAAAAGGTGCTTACATCTCTCACTGGCTGGAGAGATGACTTACGTGTGAAAGGTTGGTTATACATTTTTATGTCTGTGCCGTAATGGTATTTCAATAAACTAATTTTTATATTTAAAAAGCAAATAATCGAGATAGAGTCATTCTTGTTTTATTTATTTATTTATTTATTTATCAATAAGTGGACATTTGTACAGACAAGAAGCACTACAGTCGTCTAAGACATTCGAAATAAAAAGACAGAAAAAGAAGACAGATAAGCGGAATGTTCCGCTAGTACATAGAAGTGCGAGCCTCGGCAAAAGACTGCGCTGATGTACTATTTACGATTTCTTCTGGTAACTTATTCCAATCATCAATAACGCGGGGAAAAACGGAGTATGTAAATGTGTTGTTTTTGGCTGAATACGGTCGGATCGTCTTGTTATGGTTAGTTCGCTTTGAGTGCCCAAAGGGGGCCTTGAAATATTTTTCTTGTGTTATATTTTTTGTTGTTGGTACAGTGCGTACAAAAACTTTAGGCTAGCAATATTTCTCCCATCTTTTAGGGTGTCCAACTCTGCGTTCGCAGGCATAGCGGTAACGCTAGCCCTCCATGAGGAGTTAGAATAGATGAACCTTAGTGCGATCCTTTGAACTTTTTAAAGCTTAATGTCAAGGTAATCCTGATACGGACTCCAGATAATACTGGCATATTCCAACACTTGTCTGACCAGTGCCTTGTATGCTGACAGTTTAGTTGCAAACGTAGAGTTTTTTAATTTTCTTCTCAAGTAGCCCAACTTCTTAAATGCATTACTGCATACGTTTGTGACATGTGTCTCCCACTTAAGGTTACTGGAGATTGTGACTCCCAGGTACTTTATTTCATTTACTTTATTAATAGTTTTATTATCTAACATATATAAGAAGTCTAACGGGTTTTTCTTGTTAATGATAGTGATAACAGCAGTTTTGTCATGATTGATTTTCATACCCCCATCTCTTACACCAAAGGCTTATGTTTTGCAATGATTTTTTAAGAATTATCTGACTCTCAGGTCCAGCTATGGTTGTATATATGACGCAATCGTCGGCGAAGAGTCTCACTTTCACAGTTGGATCAACACAAGCCGGCAAATCATTTACATAAATAAAAAATAGCAATGGGCCAAGCACTGACCCCTGTGGCACTCCGGAAAACACATCCAGCATACCAGAGGTACTACCGTTCAGTATAACATACTGTTTGCGTTTGACAAGGTAACCATGAATCCAGGAAATCAAAGCGTGACTAATTCCAACTGACTGCAACTTACTTATTAATTTCTGATGGGGCACACGGTCAAAGGCTTTTGATAGGTCTATAAAAATGACATCAGTTTGTTGTCTATCGTTAATTGTAAGCGCTAAATCGTGGGTAACCTCTAGGAGTTGCGTTACCGTAGACAATCTTGCCCGGAACCCGTGTTGATGTGAATAAAGAACATTGTCTTCTTCTAGGTGTTTAGTTATTGCCTTGCATATAATGTGTTCAATAACTTGCATGTCGTACTTGTCAGTGAAATAGGTCTGTAGTTAGTGATTAAGTGTTTATTTCCTGTCTTGTGAATCGGGACAATCTTAGCACAACGCCAATCATCCGGAAGCCGTGAGGATCGCAGTGACTCAACAAAAATTAGACATAGATAGTGCGAGAGCCACTCTGCATATCTCCTTAAAATTGTGCCAGAGATTTCATCAGGTCCAGCAGACTTTTTTACGTTTAGATTCAGTAATAAGGATAATATTCCGGGCTGAGTAATCTCCAAGTTTGACATTAAAGGCACTTCAATACTTTCTGGTTCACATTCATCTTCGAGGGCTCTAGAAAATACAGACTGAAAAAAATAATTGAAGCCTGAAGATATGGTTTCTGGATCAACTGTGATAGTGCCATCAATTGCGAACTGTGAAACATGGCTTTCTCGTCTCGACAGATATCGCCAAAACATTTGGGGGTCATGTATAAGGAAGTTTGGTAGGGTAATATTGAAGTACCTTGCCCTAGCCGAGTTTATTTCTAATGTCATTTCTCGTGATAGTTCTTGTACCTCGAGCTTGTTTCTACGTCTCCGCTTCAATCGGCGTTTCATGTGTAGAATATTTCGCGTTATCCACGGGTTCATGCGGTTTATCGTTTTCTTTCTGTTAGGAACGAAGTTCGTTTCACAATATGTTATTATATCTTTAAACTTACACCACATTTCATCAACGTCGCACATATGGCTGAATCGGTCGAATTGGGTTTCTAGATAATCAAGGATACATACATCATTGGCCATCGCATACTTTTTTACCGTAACAGTAACACGCTTGTGTGGTTTAGTATTGCACAATGGATAAGTACAGACTAGTAGTTTGTGATAGGAAATTCCGTCTTCGACAGTAACCTTGAACTCTTTTAGGCAATTGCTCACAAACAGCAGATCTAGAGTAGAACTCGCTGTTCCAGATATGCGGGTTGCTTCCAGCACCAATTGGTCAAGACAAAAGCTGAGTGCGCTTTGCAATAGCTGTTCCGAACTTTCTTCAGCTATCTTATTATTTGTTAACGTGGTCCAGTTGATTCCGGGTAAGTTAAAATCACCTGTCAATATCAGTTTAGTTCTATCGTTAACTTCTGCACAAAGGTACTCATGTAAATCAATTAAGTACTGAAGAGGAGCCTTAGGCTGTCTATAAATTCCGCCAACCAAAATGCTCGTTCCAAACATATTTACTCTACACCAGATGCTCTCGTGATTTGGTATTCCATCAAGTTGTACAAAGGATATTCCATTTTTTATTACCATTGCCACACCCCCACCCCTTGCCTCTTGATCTTGACGAATTAATAGGTATCCCGGTGGGACTATTTCTGAATCATGAACCCCTGGATGGAGCCATGTCTCCGTTAGTACTACGATGTGGGGGTTATACGTGAGTAAGTACTCTTCCAGTCTATCAACCTTGTTCACAATGCTTCACACGTTGAGCGACACCAGAGACAGTCGTTTTTCTTTCGATAGTGGTCAATCTTGCTCTTGCGGAACCAGTCTGTAGGGTGTATTATCTTGCCTCAGGGCACATTTCACACGCTTCACATTTCACAGGGTCCCAACTGTACAAGTCATTGTTAATCTTCAATTTATCAAAAATAAGAGTAACCTTATCTCCTTTCGCTTTATTAACAGCAGCGCTTTGCCAAAGGTTTTTGCGGATCGCGCGCACATTATGTGAAAAATCTTCGGAAATTGATATCACCGAACCTTTCAATTTGAAGCAGTTTCTCAGAACTCGCATTTTCTCATTAAAGTCGTTGATGCGTAATATCACTGGTCTAGGGTGATTGCCAAGCTTTCTACCGATCCTATGAATGCGTTCGATAGTTTTTACCTCCACCTGTAGTTTAGCACTAAAGATACCTTCCGTTACTGTTTGCTCCAATTTCTTCGGGTCTTCCTTCTCATCCTCATGCAAGCCATATATCACGATGTTGTTTCTACGGCTAGCATCCTCCAAGTAATCTATTTTCCCATTGAGGTTGACGACGTGGTTTAGTAGATTACGTATCTAAGTTTCGTTTTCGTCAATTCTTTCTTTGTTCTTGTTTAAACTTTCAAAGTTAGTCTCGATAAGGGAAAGCCGTGTTTGGACTGCTCCTAGAGAGTTCTCGAGTAGCACTTGTTTAGACTGAATATTGTTAAGAGTAACGCTCATTGTTTGTTGGTTGTCAAGAATTTGTCTCAACATTTCATCAGTCGGACCTGGGTTTAACTCCACATCCCCACTAAGTTGTAGAAGCACACCTCATATGTATTCTGCGATTGCTTCTCCCGCTTTGGTTTGAAACGTTCACAAACATGGCTGTCGGCGTCCGTGAAGTGCTGAATGAACGTAGCTCTTTGAGCTCGCATATTTTTATGAGTGCGGGTCGTTTTGAGTTTACAGAGGTGTTTAGAGGAAGATCTCGTAAACCGACATGGTTTGCAGCAAACAACTGTCGCAAGTTTACACGTCTTTGGAAGCGTTGTGCACGCGGATGCTTGTTCTCGTAGCGGGACTGTATACTAAGCCTGACGTTCCACATGTATTATTTTGATCAAACCGGCTTGATTTCTTTCTTGGCGCGTTTTGATGCTCAATACACATGTTGGTTCCCGTGAAAGCGGCTCCGCTGCTCTGTGAATTGGGGAACCATAGTGATTTCATTTGATTTTATTTCATTTATTAACCGTTTTAAAGTGGGGTGGCAGGAACAAAAGGTACTTATTAGCAACTGCCCAAGGTTCCATGTCCCATACAGGTTTTAGAGCGGCACAACAGATACAAGGCAATCGCAAAAACAACAACAACAACAACAAAACAACACAAAACCAAAGAAACAAAAACACAAAAAGGTTGTCTACACTTTTTTTTGCAATATTATTATTTGTGTTCCTAAATATAATCCCTTATTCCTTTTCTGAATTTATCTATCGAATTTACTCCTTCTGCCATTTCCAGAATTTGAGGATGCATGCTTAGAAGTTGGGAATTTTTGCTGTGTTAATGTTTGTTCGCCATAGATCGTGCGCATTTTACCTCTAGCATATTCTACACGTCTTAAGTTGTAGTGAGTTTCTCTTAAGGGGAATTGGGTGTGAAATGACTCCGTGTCAGTTTTGAGATAATGAAAGATGACTTTTGTAAGGTTGAACATAATTAACCGATGTATAGTAAGCCAGCGATGTTTTATCAAATAAGCAGATCTGTGATCGTTATAACTTAGACACTCGAAGGATCGGATCGCTTTTTTGTGGTGCACTAGTAGTTCTTCAAGATGACTTTTAGTTGTCGTTCCCCAAACCAATGAGCAGTAATGTAGATGAGAGTGAACAAGTGAATAGTATAATTGGCACTTAAAACATGTTGGTAATAAACACCTTAATTTGTGTATTGTGCCGATTGATCTGGAGAGTGTTAAAGGCAACTTTGTGACCATGGTTTCAATACCGAGAACACACCTACGCAGTTAAGAATTTACGAGCCATTTAGCTGGAGTTGCCTCGTCAAGCAACTTGTTTGCCTTTTGTGCCTGCGGACCGTTCAAGGCTATCTTTACTGGATTTGACTTGAAAAATAATTGATTGATTGATTGATTGAGGCAATCAGGCGTTCGGCTCGTATCAAGTTAGTCCAAGTATGTTCCCGTCATTTCGCTTCGAAAGGAAAGTACCTCTCACGTTCTTCAGTGTGCCTGGCCGGCCAAAGTGAATAATTTTACGTCACGTTTCAGTTGTGCGCCAGGACGCTCTCCTACCTTGCTCACGGATGTCATGCGAAAAATATAACAAGAACATAGAAATTGAAAGGAGTGCATATTTCTTTTGCTGCTTTTTTTAGTCCTCTCGGACGCTTTTTACCGCACATCGACTGAAGGTGACAGACGCTTGTATTGGACGGTCGCTCGCGCAAAATAAAATGCTAGAGCGCCACTTTCATGGTCGAGTCTTGCGAGCTTTGTAAAAGTTTTTAGAGCGAAGGCGGAATAGCAGACGGACGAAGGCGAAAACGGTCGCCGAAGGGCAGCGTTCATGTCCGCGTCCTACGGGCATGGCAGACGAATATAGGTGGTGGTGAAATAGCAGACGATGCCGAAGGCTGCCGCGCGTCTGCTCGAACGTTTAGGAGGCGGTGTCAGACACCAGAATAGACACGTCGGATGTCGGGAAAGGGAGACACCAGGCTTGTTAGCGTGTTCGGGCGAGCAGGCAAGCTAATCTAGTAGTAATGGGCGGGGCAAATGATTTGTGGGCTGGGCATAAAGCGGGTCGTGACGTTAACCTAAGTTGCGTCTAACGATGTATTGTGCGAAAATATTTTTCTTGACGTAAACAAAATGAAAAAAAAAGAACATGTGCCATCTATGCTTTTCATCTGGTCAGCCCTTCACGCGCCAGTTCGTAGCATCGGAAAGCGAGCAAATCGCGCGCCATACGTACGAACACCGAAAATGGAACCGGCTGCAGGTGGCCTTTTTTGGAAAGGCCTATTAGCGGCGAGAAGTTTTGGTGGCGCCCTCCTGTGGTTCCCCCTTGTGACGTCATTACCTTGCAAACAACAAGTTCGATGGTGTTTGTTCTTAGCATGGTGGAAGCTTGAAATCATTGCGCTCTCAAAGTAACACTGCCAACACCGTCAAAATTAAAGTTCTTTCATTCCTCTTATTTCCGTCGATGATAAATCCCCTTTCCGACGTCACAGTCAGCGTTCGGCCAATCGTGGAAGGCCGACCACAGCGACGCTTTCGGTCGCGCACGGGGCTAATAGACCTTTCCAAAAACGAGCTTGTGGCCGGTGCCATTTTGAGCGTTCGTGCGTATGGCGCGTGCTTTCCTCGCTTTCGGAAGCGACGAACACGCACGTGCTGGGCTGTGAAGATCGCACGCTGGACTGTGATTTCGTAAACATTGGAAAGGTCTATAAACATTGGAAAGGTCTATAGACCTTTCCAATGTTTACGAAATCACAGTCCAGCGTGCGATCTTCACAGCCCAGCACGTGCGTGTTCGTCGCTTCCGAAAGCGAGGAAAGCACGCGCCATACGCACTAACACTGAAGATGGCACCGGCCACACACTCTTTTTCGGAAAGGTCTATAGCATTACGCGAGCTCTTTTCCCCGTCGGAACACCGTACTCGAACCTTGGGCGCTCGCGAAAAGAACGCTATTCACTCAGGGTCTTGGAGAGAGGACGATTGGAACCTTGAACGGTGGATCCTCCCGGCGGCCCCGAATGCCTTCTTTGAACTCAGAGTCTCCCGTAATTCCTGCGCGGCGGTTGCGCAACGATTTTCGATAACGAGCCTCGGGCTTAGGCTTCAGTTCCACGCACGGACGCACCGTTTCAAAGCCGCCGCGACGGTGCTTACTTGCGCCGAGAGCCGCGGCGACAATTCGTCGATCCTCCGTTCCACCTTACGATGGACCGCCTGGGACGCCACCAGCCATCCTGCAGCCGAGCCAATGGCACGCGTTAGTGTCACGTGACCCTCCAATTCAAAGTAGGGTCACGTCACCCCTCGATCCGAGCCACGTGATAAGCATAGCCACGTCATAAGTACTCAATGCTCGATCGACTGCGATGGATGGTACCCGCGCGCCGCTTTTAAAGATCACGTGACAGTCGCGTGGCTTTGGATTGGCTCAAGAATTGGCTCGTAGCGTCCACTGAGGTCCATCGGAAGGTGGAACACAAACGTACCGGCTTCTCGACCCCAAAATATACACGGGGGAAGGCCGACTGCGTGCGTGCCGAGTGCGGGCAACTTGAACCGAGAGTTCGGAGGGATGACGATGTAAAGAGATTGAGGAGAAAAATAAAAAAAAGGACTAGTTCCGCGAGAAAAAAAATCGAAGAACAACGTCGTGCTATTACGTTCCATTGTTTCGCAATTCCCTTATTAGTAGGATTTGAGGGTGGGAATGCGGCCGCAGGTGTTGTGCGCCTGTTAAGCCGCCTTATACACCGTACAATCGACCGTCTGCAGATATGCTGTCTGAGGCGTGCTTCTTCCTCGCGTGGCGGTAACATTGGCCGTGTGAAAACTGTCGGCAGAGACGCGTTCGAAGCACGTGTCTGCATGTTCGAAAGTCGTCCGCAGACGATTCGGCCGTCGTGTCTGCGGCGAAGAGAGTGCTGCCTTTTGTGTGACGTATATGACGCAGTGGGACTGCGGTTCTTCGAGTCCCCGACAACTTAAGAAGCGATGGGCGGGGAGACTCGCGGGCATATCTCATTATCGCTCCGGATCCAATCAGACTGCGGCATTAGCCGATACGAACGCTGAACGACCAGTCACGAAGCAAGAGCATTATAAGCCGAGCACGGCGTTTCTACAGTTTGTTTCGGGTAAAACAAAAAAGTATCCCAAATTGGCCCGCCATTGCGTTGCTACGTGAAAGGTTCTTGGTTTAGCGCTAGTAACCTCGTTTTCTTCTCGAGCTGTGCCTCCTGGGGGGCTACGTTCGACAAATGTTTCGTTTCTCCTGAAAAGAAACGGAAGCGACGGAAGTGACGATGTCGCGTCTGATTGGTTAGAGGCTCAAATTACGAAAAGGGAACTTTCGTCATTTGAGCCTCTAACCAATCAGACGCGATATAGTCACTTCCGTCACTTCCGTTTCTTTTCAGGAGAAACGGAACATTTGTCGAACATAGCCTCCCTGGACTTTCCACTCCCCTCCACCCCCTCGACTCTTCCCCACCCCATCATTGACTCAGACCCATTGACTTTCCCCGTCCGGTCGGCCCGTGTACACAGAGTATGCGAAATGACGGGTAGCGGGTAGACTGAGTTTATGTGTAGGTGACGGGACGTCGTTTTTCCCGCTAAATCTAGCGGGGAAACTCAATTGGGGTATAGGATGTCACGTATGTCAATTTTACGTTAAATTTTGCGGGGAAACTGAATTTGTGTAGAGGTCACGTGACATAAAGTCATGTGACATCATTTTCCCCGCTAAATGTAGCGGCAAAACTTCAATTTCTGCATAGTTCACGTGAGCGACGTCAGTTTTCCCGCTAAATCTAGCGGGAAGACTAAATTTCTCCACGACCAACCGCCAGGATCGCGACATCCGATAGCATGACACTCCGGTTTCTGTGACGTCATTTGGTGCCGTTTCGGTAGCTCTTTTGATGTATGTGCGGGATAGGACTCTAAACACACCTGTCGCAGACGCGTTCATGACACCATACTACCACTTTGCGGAGGACGCCCGTCGAGCTTCAGCGTGTTTGCCGCTCGGGGCCAGCTCGGAGATTCACGAACGATGACGTCATGAGCAGGCCTCGTCTATGCTAGGTAACATTGTTCGAGCACGCGTGCTCGCAGATTTTCGTAGCTTCCGAACCGGCGGTTTCTCAAAATTGTGGACGGCGCACCGAGCGGCACATTCGCGCGTGCGAACAAATATACGAGTGGATGTTGCGAAACGGACGACCAAGTTGGGATTCGGCACCGACGACTGTGTACTGCGATGCAATCGAGACGAAGACGAGAAGAGAGCCCAAGCGTGATTGGTTCATTTCGGCGCTACACTCGTCGCCAACGAGACTGCCGCGTCTCCGACGACGAACGAGGCCCTCGGAGCCGCTGGTTTCCCACCCGGGCCATTAGGATAAGCCCGGAATGGCGGGGCGAGGACGGCGCCTTTTCCATCTCGGGGCCTCGCTTCGGAAAAAGAGGTACCAAGACGCAGGAATTCGCCGCTCAGGCCTCCGCGTGCCTCTCCCCGCACGAAGTGGAGCGCGCGAGTCGCCCCAGCTCTTCGGGTTAAGGACGCGCATTAGGTGGAGAACAAACGGCCGACAGCGCGAAAACACGGGACGTGGGGGCCGCAGCCACCGAAAATGGAGACGCTTATACTCCCTTGTACCTTAGGATGGACCACAGCAGGCGTTATACGGTGTCTCAGTTTGTACCCGTATGCCTTGTTCACCCTCGAGCCGAGATTGCGGCCGAAAAAGCGCCAGAGGACGAGATCGCTGCTTCTCGAAACACTCTTCCGCAGAAGTAGGGCTCGTGCAACAGTCACTCATTGACAGAATGAGAACGGCATGGTGGTCTTTCAGATGTGCCTCCAGCTTTCTACCTTCGATCGTGCTTCAGTGTCTCGCGAGCCTCGATCGTGCACGCGCAGCCCGGCGGAGAACGATGCGTGCTGAAGGCCATTTTCATTCTGCCCGTGACTGTATATAGAAAGGTCTCGAAGCGAGGCTTCCGTTTATGCGCCGAGAATTAAGGAGGAGACGAGAGGGACATGAGAACGCCGAGCTCTGATTGGAAGGATTAGGGGGTACACCTAAAGCTATAGCTGCCTTTACCTCCACTGCACTCGTCGAACGAGTTCGTACGCGGAACGCCGGCGTCCGGCATTTGGCTTTCGCATTCGAACGCGTTCCACGAGTTGCAGTGGAGACGAAGGCTGCTACGTTTAGGCATACCCACTAATGCTTCCAATCAGAGCTCGGCATTCTCACGTTATGCGCCGATAAACTCTCTATGCGCCGATAAACACCCTCAGTTTATCGGCGCATAGCTTTGGCCACAATGTCACGTTGAAATGGCGAACGGAGTGCACGAGCCATTCCGCGGCCTATCCAGCGCCGTGAACGAATCGCGTGACTAAGCGCCCGGCGCGGCGCTGCGCCGCTCCACAAGGTCACGTGACACTCACACGGCACTAGGATTGGCTTGGGCGGCTCGTAGTGTTTCTCTGCGGTCCGTCGAGAAGCGAGACCGGAGGACAATTTGCACCGGACAAACGAGCGAACGCTGTCGACGAAGAGCTGTTTCCGCTCGGCGAGGGCCGCGGGGCGCCCATCAACGCCTGCAGCTCGGACGGGGCATGTTGCCTCATCTTGGAATAGAGAAAACTGCTCTGCTGCGCTGGGCTAGGGCTGGGACGCGGGCTGACTGGCAAGAGGTGGTTGTTTCGTAGCGGACATTCCGAGCCAAAAATTGCTTCAAATGGTAACCAACTTTTTATTTTTTTATTTTTGGGTGCGATGCAGTTTTGAGCAAAAGTAGATATTGCTATGTTTCTAGTAATTAAAACGTGTGTGCGTCTAGAACAAAATAAAAGTAATTAGAAAATAAATTTATTAGATCCGAATTTATTCATCCCTTAAAACCTATTAGTCAGAGATTTCCTCGACATAAATTTATCCATTCAATAAAAATCGTTAGTCCAGCAAGTCCGATGTGTCACCGGCGTTCTCGTGGAATATTGTTGACTCAGCATCGACACCGTGCGTTTATTCGTTCGTTTATTATTTATATACAAGTACACAGCTGATCCTCAATTCAGGATTTTAGTAGGAGGGTATTGACGATTTTCACGGTGTTTCTGAATCTATACTTTCGCGGCTTCAGTCTTTAGGCAGCGTGGCGCTGTGAATATCTGATTCGCTCGAGAAGGCTGGCGAGGGAACCTGCCGCCGCAGCTTTCTGTTCTAGCCGCTAGGTGCCGTAGATTTCGCCGGAGTCGTCGATACCAATACATACACGTGACCGCGGTACAACATATAAATTGTAATACATAATGAACTCGTAGAGACGGCGCCAATGAAAATTGAAAACGGTGTGGTATGTACCTTTAATAGCATCCGAAAGTCGCTTACGAGATGCGATAGAGAGCTTGTGTGTGTGTTTGTGTGTTTGTGGTGTGTATTGCCTGGAAAATAAATAAATAAAAATATGACGGGGGTACAGCGAGTTTTACAAAGCTATTATCCGGCTTTGGCGGTTAGCTCAGGAAACGTCCGCAAGCGTTTAAAAACGGCTGTACAACACTAGAGCGCACGACACAAGAGCGCCGACAGTAGAGCGCCACGACGTTAGCGCGCGCGACACGAGAGCGCTGCGACGTTAGCGCGCGCGACTCGAGAGCGCAGCGACATCAACTGGCGTGTCCTTAGAGCGCCCGTCACGAGAGCACACAACCAGTCCAGCGCGAGCGGCCCGACTCGACCGACCACTTGTTCGGACATCGCGTGTTTTATGTGAAGCCGCGGCTTTCAGCAAAATAAAGCTGACCTACGAATCCTTCAATCAATCCTTAGATTTACTACCCGCGGCACTATCCTCGTGTAACAGTTCGATATGTTCCAACTTTTATTTCTGTTGTGCTGCGGTTTTTTCTTCGATATTCATATATTTCTGAAATCGTTAGTATTCGTATATTTCTGAATCAAGGCACTCTTCTTCGCCCCTAGAAAATTGAATTATTTTCCAAGAACAAAGGTGGAGAGGCTACGGTTCTATAGAATGCAAAGAACGGACAGAGCGATAGACAGGCCTTTTTTCTTTGTAAACTCATTTCTGAGACGCGCAAAACAGGCATTGCCTTAAGGTTGTGTTCTTTCAACAACAAAAGGTGACGTCGTCACGGTACCCGACGCGTAAACGAATTAAGATTTTGGAAAATAATTCTCAAATATATTTCACAGATTTTCAGGGGAGGTTTTCCTGTATCCGTCAAAAGGCTGGAAAGCTGTGCATCCGACAAAATTGAGCTGAGCTTTCCTTCGATGAGTTTTTTACGGATAGTCTTTTAGAGATGAGCTTTCTTTATTACGGTCATGGACGTCACAATCAGGCACGTAGCCAGGAAGGGGGGGGGGGGGGGAGAAACCCATGCCTCCCCCCCCCAAAAAAAATATCTTCCATTTTGCTGTGGCCTCCTCTCCCCCCTCTCCCTCGTACATTGAATTATGTGACGGACGTCTAAATAGCCTACAAATAAATCGGAGCCCAAATCACTGTCAAGAATAGAACAAATACAGAAAAAAGTAAAATATTCATAGTATATCTGAGAGGCGCACCGCAGCACCGTGAAGAAATCTTAGACTCGCTGCTCCACCCAACTTCAGACATTCTTGGTACCAATATGGCCCACCCCACTCCCTTGCCCCTTTTTCTCTCCGATGTCAGTACACAATTGGTAAGAAAGAGTTGTACCCGTTTTATTTTTATTTTTTATTAAAAGCATATTCAATCAATCAAAAATCACCAATGATCCGATGGGATGCGTCACACAATTTTGTTCTCTCTCTGGAGCCGCGGGTACATCACACATTTTGCGGTGTTCGCTCAACTGGGGTGCGATCTCGTGTCGCGCGCTGAATTGGTCTTGCGCTCTCGTGACGTGCGCTCTAGTGTCAAGTGCGCTACTGTCGCAGCGCCCTCGTGTCGCGTGCTCTAACGTCGGCGCTCTAGTGTCGCGCGCTCTAAAGGCGCTCTCCCGTTTAAAAACACATAGGAAGCTGGCGACCCGCCGTTGAAGAATATGCGCTAAAAATGATTCGAGAAAACTCCCTGTGAATTGGTGCTCCGTTGGTAAGAACAAGCCACGTTTCAAGAGCTGGTCTCGCCACCGTGGATGGAAAATGCCTCGTTTGGGCGCCAGTCTGAAAACCGTGGGGTGACCTTAGCAAAACAGACGCTTTTCAAAAGAGCTCGCCGCCTGGTGGCTGCTGCGCCAACAACCTGAGTCCGCCATTGTTTGGGCACGCGATGTCAGCATGTATCGGACAGGAGGGTCGAGTCAACGTCCGGCGTGAACTCGACCCGGCTCGTAGGAAGCTCGCATTGGAGGCGGGACAACTGAAGCTCCTCTTTGCCGTTCTCGAAGCAGCATCAGCGCTCTTTCTATTAGCCGAAGTTCGCGATTGCCCAAAACCGTACTAACAATGCCTGCCCAATTCACGGCGAGGCAAATCCTGCAAATTACGGCGAGGCAGAGGCAAATCTAGCCAATCACGGCGAGGCAAAGCACGATTGTGACGTCACGAATAGAAACCATAAGAGTGCGCCACCGAAACATCTCGGCGCTTGTAGCGTGTATTTGCTGGCGGTCACAGCGGTGCGCTGTGCGCGCGCTGAAGGCGAACTTCCACGGTTCTTTTGTAGCGGGCATATCACGAAGATTGCCGGTTTCAACCAGCCTATAAATGTGAGCTTGATTCCGAGCATGCGCTGTGAACAGCGCACTTAAATATGGCGTCCACAGAATACGCCCTTACTGCACTCTTACAGCGTTGATTCGGCGCAAGATGGCGCGCCCGGAGGCCGGAGTTGCAAACGCTGCTCTGCGGTTTCACCAGTGTGCCGAGAAAGAACGTTGATGCCCAAACGCTTACAAATGTTTACACACACAAAAAAAGAAGAAAGCGTTTCTTTTTTTCAGCGTGCTTGCCCGACTCCGTGGGGCGACAAGGGTGCGACCCGCTCTGTCCCGAAACGTGACCGGAGGCAGGGAACCCCGACCTCCGTGACGTCGCTCACTCCACTAACAGGACGTTGAGGCAACGTTCAGCAGGACGAAAGGAGGAAAGAAGAATGGGCGCGGTTGAGCGAGGGCGACGGGAAGGAAGAAAAGGGAGGACTCCATCCCCACATTGTTAGGAAGTTTCCGAGGAAGCGAAGGAAATCCCCGAGGTTCCTGTCGATTCGCCGGGCCCAACGGCTCTAATTGCCCTAATAAAGCTTTTCGCCGTACGCCCGACTCAGTCTCCGGCTTCTTTCTCGCTGTTGCCCTCGTGCCGCGTGGCTTTGTTTCGCGGTGGGCGCTACTCCGAAATGACTGCCGCTGCCTTAACGATCGGCAAAATAAGGACCTGTCGATCACTCGGCCTTTTTTTTTTTTTTCTCGACCTCGATCGGATCGTCTTCTTTTATCTTTTTTTGCTTTTCTTGAGGGTGAATAAAGAGGTTTCTAGGTTTGCATGGCGGGGGGCGAATCTGAATTTATTACAGCGAAGTTGTATATGACTCGTAGGAGGGAGTTTTCGTCTGTCGAAAGAAAACTTACGTGCGCGCCTCATCACTGTTCGCGCACGCCTTATAATTTATCGTGTGGTTTTAACACTTGTTTCAATAAGAAAACCACAGAACAAGTGTCAAAACCACGTGATAGATTATAAGGCGCGCGCGAACGATGATAAGCACGTAGCGCTCCCCGCATGCGTTTCTCGGTAAAGATTGCGGTTGCATAAACTGCCGCGGCAACGGCAGAGTACAAAGTGGGGAGTGACGTCACTAGCCCCGCGAACAATGCGAAGCACGTAGCGCTCCCCGCATGCGTTTTCGTTAAAGATTGGGGTTGCATAAGCTTCCGCGACAACGGCAGCGTACGAAGTCTTTCATATATTAAAAAGTTTTGGTACAGTACATTTACTTCTCTTTCATCAATGATTTGGTATAGACACTTTTGCTATCTTCGCTTATGTCACCCGTGCTAGAAAGCACAGATGCTACATGGACAACAAAGTTGGAGATTTAACGAGGGCCTTCGGATGTACAATATTACATCTTGGAGGAGGTAAGTCGGTTAACAAGAATACTCGGTACATTCTAACAGATCTCGCACTCCTTCGTTCTTTGGGCGTTCACCTGGAGATTTGGTGGTTAAACGTTTCATCCACATTTCAAGCATCGGTGTCAAGGTGGCCTTTGTTCATTCTTTTTATAAGCCGGAAGTTCTCTGACACGTTAGCGACTGGAGCACCACCTGGTGACGCTTGCCATAAAAAGGGTCTATAGTGCAGTGGGAAATCGTTGCAGGTGATACCACAGCTTCGCTGGTCAACCACCTTCGCAGCGTGGATTGGAGCCTTAATTTCTTTAAGCGCGTCTCACTGGACACGAGATCTTGCTTTATTCACGGCAGACCTCCGTCCTAGCCCTTTAGCCCGGGTGGAAGCTGCTTCGATGCCCTTTTTAAAGCTTCTATGGGCATCAAGTGGTCAAGCAGCCGCGCGATAAAACTGCTCGATAAATTGTGTCTGTTGTTCATTTTGGTTTGATTTCATGTAGTCTCTACAATTTTTTTTACCATTTGCACAATCTTAACATATGTTAACCGCAGGCTGCCATCTAGGCGGACTGCGGTCGAGGCGGGGCCTGATCGGCCGGTGGCTAAAGTGGACCCCCACATTATCTGGCGCTCGAACGTGGGGCCCGAACAGCTGGACCCCGCTTTTGGTCTTTTCTTGGAGGTCATTCTCGACGCGGTCGGTTCTCGACCATTTTGGGCGAATGGCGCACATAACTCGCTGAGCGCTCGTTATCGTGAGAACCAACGTTGCCCGTCGATACGTGGTCGAGCGTGGCTGCAAATAGGGACGCTTTGTCCTATCGAGGCTCAGCGTGGTCAGACGCCGCCGAACGTGTTCTGGCGAGCGGAGTCGTGGGCTCTCGAACGCTGTCGGAGCCTGGGACTCCAGCTCCGGTAGCGGACGTGGAAGACGTTGGTGAGTTCATGCGCGCCACGACGTGCCCCGACCGTTGTTGAACGTCCCTTCGTCGATATAATCAGGAAACCCTGATGGGAAATCAATCTACGATTTCCTACATGACCCGGATGCGCATATAGCCCTCCTCAGCCTGCCGCGGACACGTTGGAGCACGGCTGCGCGTGTCGTAACTCCCAGATCGGGTATCGTAGCAGTTTTAGGACGCTGCACGAAAGAGCAGGGTACCGTGACTTCGGGTGAAGTGGTGAGCAAGAAAGATGTTGTCGAGGCACGGGGAGCAGATGGGGTTTTATAAGCGAGTGTCGGAAACATTGCAAAAATGGCAGTTGACACCGGAAGCGCTGGCTTACGGGTTTGTCAGTGGGTATCGGAGGAATTGTGAGAATAGCACTTGACACCGGGAACGTGGCGGACGAGTTTATCAGTGGGTGTCGAAGGATTGCGGGAATAGCAGTTCACACCGGGGGCACTGGCGGGCGAGCTTGTCAGCGGGTGATGGAAAAGTTGCAGGGATGGCAGTGAACACCGGGAACGCTTTCGGGTAAGTTGACGGGCACTGCGATTCGTATCTGCTGGGCCAAGCGGTTCGTTGTTTCGTGTCATCCCAACAATCAACGAAGGGCAGTGGGACGACACCCTTTTCAAGGTTGTGATTCCCAGGAGGACACAGAGAAGGTTTATTGAAATGCTTCCACGACTCCTCTTCTGCTGGTCATGGCAGTGGCAACGAGACTTTTTATAAGTTATGTCGCGCCGCGACCTGGCCGGGGATGAGGTACACTCGTAGATGTCCGGCTTGCCAGAAAGCAAAGCCGAGATGTGGGAAGCCTTCGTGTTTGATGCAGGCGTTTGGGAGTCACTACCCGTGGGAGGTGGTCATCCAGAATATAATTGGACCCGCCGCAAGAGGTCGATTCCGCAAGGATCAAGCAGGCGGCGCGTGGCGGTAAGAGTCATAGTCACCTGGAATTCAATGTCGGGGACGGCGTCTTACTCTTACGGAGAACCCGCCCACTGAGCAGCGGGGCTTGCGGTTTCGCTGCCTCGCTGACTCCGAAGTGGGATGGGCCCTACGAGGTAACGAGGTGAGTGTCGCGTCTTACCTACGGACTCACTCGGCTAAGTGTAAACGGGCAGTCTGAACGCGTTTACGTCGCCAATTAGAAGGGCTATTCTCTTCGCGACCAAGAGATGGGGAGCGTCCTGCTCCAGCGACCTCTTGCGCGAGGTCCAGAGCGCGGACTAGGCGCGGAGGTCAGCCGGTTTGTGAGGATGTTGCCAACAGCTCGGCCCTTTGCAAGAGAGGGTGGCGCAGGGTGCAATGATTCTGCACGCCTTTAACAGTGTTCTATCCCAAAAAATTCCAGCCTGGAACGACAGCAGGGGAGGAGCTTAACACGTGGCACCGCTCATGAACGGTCCCACAGGGGGAGCCAACCTGGGCCGAGCGTGGACGCCACGGCCTCGCCGGTCAACCAAGGCGACCATCCTGGATTACGGTGGTCTAAATTCAGAATTAATTTTAGTACAAGTTCTCTAATAAAAGAAATGACTGGCCATTCGAGGATTCTGGTTCTCCGGATAGCTTCTACACATAGTTTGAGCAATGCTCAGTCTCAATGATTTGTGCGGGCAAAGTAGTGGTGTGCAAAATAAAATAAAAATTTGTAAAGGGTGAAATGAGACGTTTTACACAATAGGGTGTAAGTACGCACATCGAACGCTGATGAACACTGAAACAGTGCTACATTTCCAGGGTTGGGCAGTATCGCGATACAAATGTATCGCGATAGTATTTCAGAAATACATTTTGTATCTGGGTGGTTTCATTAGAAATCGAACACGCTTGTCGGGGTGGGTCTTTCGGTTTTTTTTTTTTTTTAAATATATGTAATTGCCACATTTCCGGAAAGAACAAAACCGCTTTTCAAAATTTAAAAAAAAAATATTTCGCTTCACAAAAAAAATATTGAGTGGAGCAGGGTGAAAATCTGTTTTTTACTTCTTGATTTTTCTACCCAGTTCTGTGCGCTGGTATGAATACGGAAAGCATACAAAACTCACAGTAATTTTTTGTGATCTTGTATGTTATTTCAACCATTTTTTAGTTCAAAGGAAAATACTTCTGTATTTTTGTTTATTGAGGTAAAAAATGACAAACATCGTCTCTTTGACAATCTGTTGACATATTCAGAGCCTTGTAACTCATGAGTTAATATATTTGTCGCTTACCAAATACTATGCGGGTGTAGCCCTATACATGGGCTATCGACGGGCATAAGTTTAGTTTATTTTATTTTCACTGAAGTTTTTATATAAAATTTGAAATATCGTCGAAAATGAAATTAACCAATATTTTGAACCCACTTTATCAAAAAAGGCCATTTTTAATTTCGTTCACTTTTTTTATTATTGCTGCCGATTATATTAACTTTCAATTGGCTTGATGCGATTTCCCCCTTTTTTGTTGTATCTTCTCTAGAAGTGATCGAAATCGCTCCCACGTGACAATGCGGTGACAACTTCAGAGTCTTGTAACTCATGAGTTATTATATTTGTCGCTTACCAAATACTATGCGGGTGTAGCCCTATACATAGAATATCGACGGGCATAAGTTTAGTTTATTTTATTTTCACGGAATATTTTATATAAAATTTGAAATATCCTCGAAAATGATATTAACCAATATTTTGAACCCACTTTATCGAAAAGGGCCATTTTTTTTTCGTTCAATTTTTTTATTATTGCTGCCGATCATATGATCTTTCAATTGGCTTGATGCGATTTCGCCCTTTTTTTGTTGTATCTTCTCTAGAAGTGATCGAAATCGCTCCCACGCTCTCAGAACGGCCAAACGCAGCTTCCGCAGGTCGGCTTCGCTGCAAAGACTATACTGCTTATTTGTGTGTTCAAATGCAGCGGGTAAATTCATTTTGATTGAGAACACTCGTGCTTGGCTACATATTGTATTTTCTTAATTTTTTAATGATGGAAACTGACATTCCTTAGACTGACAGTTAGCGGTGCAGCGGATGTTCCAATATCCGGTGTCTAAAGCCAGGGCACAAAGGGCGGAGAAAACAGAACGAGCTCTTCATGCAGCAAGACCGGTGTCATATATCTGTTTGTGCTATACACAGCTTGTAAGGCACGTACAGCACGCCCGGCCCTTCGCGCTATAGGCCCATCTCCGTTACACCCAGGAAGCGTCCGGCACGGGCGCCAATCATGATGTGTCTTGTCGCGTGCGATCGAATAACCATGTAATTGCCTGTTCTTTATTGTCAGCGTGTATGTCAAAAATATGTAATATCACATGCCCCTCTTTAAAAAGGAAAAGCAGTTTGCAGAAAAAAAGTGAGGAAAACGGACTGAGTTTACATGAAGCGAAGAAAATGTTTTACAGAAAAATAGTCACTTTCATTAATTAACGCTAATATATTTAGGATGCACTTGTAAAACAGCACGTTGTCATGCTTTAAATAGTCCAGTTCATGAGCAACGAAATATTGGAACTTTTTGACAACGGCATCGGTTTGCCTCTGCGGAGACGATCGAGCGCGGGGGCGAGCTGAACTTTGTACCGCAGCGGTCGGATGCAGCCGAGAAGTTCAACAGCGTGGTAAGTCGAGACGGACAGAACGAAAACTAGAGCCAAAGCGAGCGAGCGGTGAACCCGAGACGGTGGGCCTTCAGTTTGAATGAGTGTGTGCAGTTAAAAATAAAAGTGTTGGGTTTTGTACAAGACTGATCGATATCTCTGATGCCAAGAAGGAACGATTCCCACATGCATAGAAGGCAGCGAAAACAGTCACTTAACGTCTCTGTAGACTTTTAGTTTCTCCACTTTGTCGCACCGAGCTTAATGCAAAGAATGTACAGCCTTCGGGAATATGGAAAAGCGATTTGACAATTTTATTTTAGGTGCCTACGGTAGATTTGCTTTGGCAAGGCACACATTGCTTGGGTTTGGGAATAAAAAAAGTTTTTTTTCTATTTTCTCCTTCAAAATAAAGCGCGTCCGGATAAGGCGGACTTGGCACCGCTGCATAAACAGCATCGGCGAATGTGTCTTTCATATTGCCGGAGACTGTACATGTTGTGCTAATGTCACCTTAGGTTCCTGGCCCGGCTCGCGAACTGTGCACCACACACGTGATTAGCGTAATCCAGTGCGAGCACATACTGAGGCCCATTCTTTTTTTTTTTTGTGCTTCCTGAATATATCGATTTTTTTTCTGCGGTAAGTCGAAAAGCTGAACGCTTCTTGTCATTGTTTTAACTTTTTTTTTAACCGAGTCCTTTGACGTCCGCATCAAGGAGCCGTCCTGCGAACGAACATCGTGTACTGTGGCGAGGTGCTCCAAGCCTTACAAGCTGTGTATAACACAAACAGATATATGATACCGGTCTTGCTACATGAAGAGCTCGTTCCGTTTTCTCCGCCCTTTGTGCCCTGGCTTTAGACATCGGATAATGGAACATCCGCTGCACCGCTAACTATCAGTCTAAGGAATGTCAGTTTCCATCATTAAAAAATTAAGAAAATACAATATGTAGCCAAGCACGCGTGTTTTCAATTAAAATGAATTTACCCGCTGAATTTGAACACACAAATAAGCAGTATAGTCTTTGCAGCGAAGCCGACCTGCGGAAGCTGCGTTTGGCCGTTCTGAGAGCGTGGGAGCGATTTCGATCACTTCTAGAGAAGATACAACAAAAAAAGGGCGAAATCGCATCAAGCCAATTGAAAGTTCATATGATCGGCAGCAATAATAAAAAGATTGAACGAAATAAAAAATGGCCCTTTTCGATAAAGTGGGTTCAAAATATCGGTTAATTTCATTTTCGACAATATTTCAAATTTTATATAAAAAATTCAGTGAAGATTAAATAAACTAAACTTATGCCCGGCGATATTCTATGTATAGGGCTACACCAGAATATTATTTGGTAAGCGACAAATATAATAACTCATGAGTTACAAGACTCTGAAGTTGTGACCGCATTGTCATGTGGGAGCGATTTCGATCACTTCTAGAAAAGATACAACAAAAAAAGGGGGAAATCGCATCAAGCCATTTGAAAGTTCATATGATCGGCAGCAATAATAAAAAAATTTAACGAAATAGAAAATGGTCTTTTTTGATAAAGTGGGTTCAAAATATCGGTTAATTTCATTTTCGACGATATTTCAAATTTTATATAAAAAATTCAGTGAAAATAAAATAAACTAAACTTATGCCCGTCGATAGCCAAAGTATAGGGCTACACCCGCATAGTATTTGGTAAGCGACAAATATAATAACTCATGAGTTACAAGGCTCTGAAGATGTCAACGGATTGTCAAAGAAACAATGTTTGTCATTTTTTACCTCAATAAACAAAAATACAAAAGTATTTTCCTTTGAACTAAACAATAGTCGTAATAACATACAAGATCACAAAAAATTACTGTGAGTTTTGTATGCTTTCCGTATTCATACCCGCGCACAGAACTGGGTAGAAAAATCAAGGAGTAAAAAACAGATTTTCACCCTGCTCCACTCAATATTTTTTTGTGAAGCGAAATATTTTTTTAAAAAATTTTGAAAAGCGGTTTTGTTCTTTCCAGAAATGGGGCAATTACATATATTTTTTTCAGAAAAAATCGAAAGACCCACCTCGACAAGCGTGTTCGATTTCAAATGAAACCACCCATCTGTATTTCTGTAGTGCGATACATTGTTTTCCCCAGTATCTGTATTTCTGTATCGAAATACATTTTGAATGTTCCTTTGTATCGCGATACAATCAGGGTCAAATGTATTTCGTTACATTTCTTGAGAAATACCCCCCCACCCCGAAAAAAAAAATACAAATCCGAACGCATTTTGTTTTTACACTGAGGGCACCAGGGTCATGGAGATGTTGGGGAATTGTTACCATTTTGACCAAGGTTCCTTCCGATTCTCCAAACTATTTTTCTATGCGTGCTCTTCTCTCTTCTGAGCATTGTTGCGTAGTCGGGGTCTCGAACCAGGTGGCGTGCCAGGAGTGGAGTCAGAGCATCTTCTGCCGCAGGTCCTTAGGTAGGGGTTTCTTGAGCCATTGTTGGCTGGCATCCAAAGCCCGCTGCTAACCGTCTCTCTTGCCTTAGCGTACACAGCACACCCAGCCAGCAAAGCTGAGTCACAGTCCGTTGCAGCACGAGCCAGGCAGTGGTTGGCTTGAAATAGTAGGATGACTCACGCAGGGAAGTTCAACACATATTCGAATGCGTCTGCGGCTGCGCCCGTAACATATTGCACGGCTCAAGGGTACGTCATCAGCCGACGTGAAAGTGAGCTGCTGCACTGGTAATCCGAAGCCCAGGAAGGAGGCCAGACGTGGCCTCTGTGCATGCCGACCCAGACTTCGTGCACCTGCGATTCATCTCGAGCGCGCTATTTCTCGGAGAGCTCGTACCTGTGCCGGCAATATCAGGTCCCAATCCACGAGGTCTCTATTTGGAGTATGCACGACGAAACTTGAGGACTGCAGTCCATGCGTTGGTGGTGGAAGGTCGGCAGAAAGGACCTTCACAACAGGGATGCCACCGTATCGTTTTTTCAACTGTAACAGAAGATAAGACATGTGTTTAAGGATTCTTCAGGTGGTCCACTATTCTTGAAAATTCCAAATGCCACTGCCTGAACGATCTTCAACGAGGTAACCTACAACGAAAGTACGTATTAACGTTTCATACAGCAGCGTGGAAAAGTTTCATGTTCAAGGCCACACCTACAGATTAAAAATACCACTTCATTCCACCGTGACGATGATGTGATAAATGTTGACAGGGGCGTCCTTATTGGACAGGGGCGTGGTGACGCTTTGATGCGATTTAGGATGACATAGAATTTATTTAGAGGTCGAAGTTTTTTCGCATTCCTCGTCAGACAGGATGTCAGGGAAGGGACCGCGGTCAGTGCTTGATGGAACGTTTTTTCGAGCCCATTGAAGACTCCTCGTCATCCTAAATCACTACCTTCAAGGCAAAGTGCCAAGCCTACGGGAAAGTAATTTCAGGATCAAAAACTTCCTCTACCATCTATCTTCAATCTTCATCTCAATTGGCGTGTCAAACGAATTTGAAAAATGTATTGCAGTATCAGTATTTTTGTATTTGTATTTCTGCCCTCCCTAAAATGTATTCCTGTATTTGTATTTCCAAAGACTTTTTGCCTCTATTTAAAATGTATTTCCGATACGTAACGCGATACACTTTTACAGATATATTTCAGTATCAGTATTTTAGCTACTATTTAAATGTATCCCAGTATTTCTATTTCCAAATACATTTTCGAGTATTTCTGCCCAACCCTGTACATTTCACACTAGCGTGAAGTGCATTTAAAGTTGAGGTTTACTACAAGCTAATGTTTGTACACATACTGCTCAAACCGTAATGTTTGAATCTTCATAGTTCCTTATCACCTTAAGGATTGGTTTAAGTTGTCTCCTGATTGCCTACAATAGAAATAAAGAGACATTCTAACTTTAGTTGATAGAACGAAAAAAAAACAAAAACAACCCACTTGCTGACACCTACCATTCATCTCGGCGCCGATAATGGGTATTCACTGGGTGCCAAGGGTTTGCCACAAAGCGCGTAGTGACAGCGAATTTTTACCACGTGATTTCATACAGTCGCAGTTCTTAACAAAGAACACTGTTTACCTACAGAAGCGACCACGTGTGAAGTTGCGGGTATTATGTGTTGATTCTGGCACACGTGGCCAGTAGCGTAGGTTTTTGTTTTTGCAATCCGCGAAATCGCTTGCTTCTGGGTTACCTTAGTCTTTGGCAACGCATAGATGGATGCTACCGTATCGTATCGAACCGAGATTCGACCATTTTAATTGGTAATAGATGGGTAGAAAAGGAAGAAGCAAAGTTTGGTGCGCTTCGATCGCATTCATGTAAATTTACCCTATAATGAATGTCGCTTACAAAAGAGCACAGAATGAACCGCAGTGGGACTAAAAATAAAAAAAAAATAACGAGAAACAAGCATGTAGTCACGTAAAAACTGAGGGCAATGCACATAGGCAGAAGGTAAGCTTTGTTTCACCAAACAATTGACTAGTAAAGTATTCGGTTTCACCATAAGATCGAGTGAAGCGGAACCTACAAGCGCGAGCATGCTGCCCTGAACCACTTTACCTGAACTACCTGAACTACTCTTCCAGTGAACAAGCGCATGTACTCTCTGGAGCCGTTCAAAGCATGAAGCTCGCTTTTATGCGCCGAGAAATTGAGAGAGAGGAAGATACGAGAGCGCGCAGGGGCACCAGAACAGTCAGAACGCCGAGCTGTGATTCGAATGATTAGGGGGTAGACCTAAAGGTAGCAGCCTTTCTCTCCACTGCACTCGTCGAACGCTGTAGAACGCGGAACGCCCGTGTCCGGCGTTTGGGTCTCGCGTTGGAATGCGTTCAGCGAGTGCAGTGGAGACGAAGGCTGCTATTTTTAGTTGTATCAGAGCACGGTGTTTTGACGTCCCCGTGCTATCGTGTCCTCCTCTTTCTCAGTTTCTGGGCGCATAGCCTTTGCTACGCTCAAACCGAAATTGATCTAGGCGCGAACTGCTACCGAATTTCAAAGACAATTGTAATAACTGCTCTAATTTTTTGTTTTCTTAAATTAAATATGGATATGTTTTTGTATTTTGCTTTAACGGCCGTTTTCTTGGTTACATTTTTTTTTCAAGAGTACGACAGGTATAGTCTGTTTCAACAGAAGTAAGAGCCGCCTAATCAAAGATGTACACAAAAAAATGCGAACGCGAGCGCGCAGCCAGATTGAAAAAGTAATGTCACGGCGCATTCAAAATTAGTCGTTAGTTTTTTAGGCAGCAGAAGTTTTGTACGACGACAGTGTTTCTCGCTGTAGATGAGAAATTTAGCCAGTGCTGTACGACCGCTAGCCTGGGGTCTTTATTGTGCATCACGCGGTTGTGATACACGACCGCGCGCCAGTACGATGCTCATCGAAATGTGCGATTGAAACGAGGGTCCTTGCTGGCTCTGCCGCCCGAGCTCCTTGCTTTGAACGGAGCTCACGCTCGCGCATTTCTCCACATGCTCCGAGCTGCGGTGCGCAAACACACTCGTTTTTTGGGGCGGGTTTGCAAGGTGGTACGCGCTGACGACGAGGCAACCATGGGAAAAGGCGCCCAGCTGCGAGGTCATTCCAGTGGCGCCTTCCGTGGAACCCACCGCTTGAGTCAGAACTCACTAAAGGCAGACAACATGGAAACAACAACAACCCTCGGAGTGTCCCCGTCTTTAACGGTTGCAGCTGGAGGCGCGGCGCCTGCGTGCATTACCGGATTAGCTCAATACCCGACCAAGGTTTGTTAAGCATCTCTACCTGCGTTCGTGCGCGCCGGTGTTATGTTTTGGCTGCTCGTCGCCACCTTGGCCCAAGGACGCCTGTGATGCAGTTTCTACGGCTGCCGAGTATAAGTGCGTGGGAAAGGAATGTGAGGGGGCCCCTTGTTCGGGAATGCCACTTCATCTGCCGGCGTCTTATTGATTTCTGCGCTGAAACGTTTGTGATGAGAAAAAGTAGCACTAGATTTCAAAAGTAGTTAGTAACTTGAGTAGAAGTTACCAGAAAAACGTAGTTAAATTAAAATACTTATTACCCAAATAAAGTTGTAATTGAAAGTTACGAAGTTCCTCGGAAAATTAGTTGAACTACAGTAGTTTGAGTAGAGTAGTTGAACTACGTCCAAGTCTGCTAGGGTGTACTAAAACTGGAAGGTGTGCCTTCCGGAGGCCGTGAGGGTGTCTAGATATGGAAGCACGCCGGTGGGGGCGCTGTGGGACAGAGAGAGGCAGAGCCATTTATACTGAGAGTTTGGCCAATGGGCGGAGCTTGTTGCCCGCTAGAACCAGCGGATTTCGCGATGACAAAAAACTGCGTTACTTCTTTGTCTTGTTTAGTCCCGAGAAGTCGCACTGAGTTACTATGAGTCAGAGCCACAAAGGGGGATCGGTGGCCGAGTGGGCTAGCGCACACCAGCTCGGAGAACGTGGAGCGAAAGCTCGCGCTGCAGAGTCCAGGGATCCTGGGTTCAATCCCCACCCCCGCCCGTTTCGATCTGGATGAGCATCGTACCGGCGTGCGGTCGTGTATCACTACTGCGTGGTGCACGTTAAAGACCCCAGGCTAGCGGTTGTACTGCACTGGCTAAATTGCTCATCTACAGCAAGTGACTCGTCGCAACTTTGAAATGGCTGACCAACTACACGCTGTATAAATATCCACACAACCCAATTATTATATCAGAGCCACAAAATGGCGGACGGAAGTAGTCATCTCCCGGTTGTCATACTACGCTGTTGTGGTTGCCGGACTGTCAGAATCTCCTTCGGAAGGCCAAACTCTCAGATAAACGGCTCTGGAGCAAGGCCATTTGCAGCAGAGGTGCTTTATTTGGCGTGAAAATAGTCGTCTTGTTCGTTTGTTTTTCTTCGCTCGGATGTGAGAAAGAATAAATTTCATACTATCTTACACTCCTGTGAAAAAACGTGACTTGCCGGCTGCAGCTATATATTCCAAGCGCAAACGCCGTTTGGGTGCGGTCAGTTGCTTACATCGCCTCGCTTCTTTATTTTTCTTTTTGGTTTTGCTGTTATAGAGGAATAATTGTCTATCTCACCTTACATACCCGCATTAAGAAAGCGAAGTTTGAGTATGATATGACATGCTATGTTTTCCTCTCCTCTTTAGCTTTAATGCTTGTAATAATTGTTTTTCAATGAAAAAACAGTGAGTGCGCAGGCGAGCTGTACATTTTTTTTTTTGCGGATTCTTGAATACCTCTAAGTGTTTGTTCTGGTGTCAATACACCTTGTTTGTGTAACATGGGATATTAGAACCGAGCTTTTCTTGACTTGTGCATTGTCAGCCAAAGCTTATAGACCAGAGAATGTCTGAATTGATTTCATCTAATAAGCATGCGTCATATGAAAATAAACGCCAAGACTGGCAACATAAATGAAGCAACTTCAACTGCTGTCTTCATTGAAGAGCAATCCCACTTGGATGCATTTGTTTCCTCTGACATGTCACACACGCCGCACTTTCTGCTTAGACTTGTTTTCTTCTTTGCTTGAGTTTTGTGTTGTTCCTTCAGAAAGAAATGCAATCGCATGACGCGCAGTAGAAGTTTTTTATTGGAGTGAGACGATCCCGTTCCGCGAACAGAGAGGCGTCGCTCAGCGTACGAAACAAGGGGATTTTCTTTGCATGTGATGAAACCAGACATGTACACGTTACCCCCCAAAAAGTAATTAAATACCGTTACTCGTTACCAATTTTCAAAAGGAACGTTTTAAGTTTCCTCGAAGGTAACGAGTTACTTTTCTGGTTACTTTGACGGTCAAATACACAACTGCTTTTGTTTCGTGGTTTATTGTTTTCTTTTCAGTAGGCGTTGCACTTAAGCAGTAGCTGCCTCTTGAAGTTCTCATAGGTTATGTTTGCCCGCTTCCATAAGAATACATCCCCGGCGACGCTGAAGAGTCGTATGTATACTGACGCGCTCGAAGGAACGCCAGTGTTGGGCTTCAGGAAGAGCTGGGGAATCTGGGAATCCCCTCTCTCTTTTGTTGGTCTCTCTGCTTCTAAAGTTTCAAGTTGACAATGGGATCTGTACCTTCCCGTGTTGGCAACTTCCGGGTTTACATTCGGACTGAAAGCGATTTTAGAAGGCTTCAACCTTATTGTGTTCACTGGGTGAATTACATTCCCAGCTGTTGAGTTTGACCGACGTGTTCAGCGATAAACGCTGCTATTCGCGACTCCAACTTACTATAGGTGGCGCCACTCGTTTTCCAAGATGGCGGTTATTGTGAGGGTCGGAGATGCGTGCCGCTGCTGAGCCTGTCTAGTGTGCTGGCTTCACGGATTGACGCAAATTATTTCTGGTGATACGAGGAAGCTAGGGTGCTATGAGCGAAGGTCACCTTTTTATCCTGAAAACCAAAACGGTGTTTAGCGTAAGGTTTACGCCAGGAGGCACGTTTTCTTTCTGGAGAGAAACTGAAACTAGCGCCTCTATTTTGGATTTAATTTCTCGGTATAGGTCTTAATTTCGGATTCTTTCATAACTCAAGATGTGTCTCACATCGTAATTATTTAGTTAAGGAAGTTGATTGCGGAAACTTGGCATACGTGGATACGTGTTCGATCCGGGCACTTCAAGATATTTAGGAGATTTCAGTGTCCGTTTAAAGACAGGATCTTTCATTTACCTTAGAGGTAACATAGAATACTGTATTTGCTGGAAACATCAGTGCTGAAATTTTTGCATTCTCGCTGCCTTTTCTCGCTTAGATAATAGTCATGAAAAATAATAAACTGCAGGCTTTTTATCGGGTTTCCGGGTATTTAGATGATTAATTGCTTTAACATTATTCCCAGCACGAGAATAATAGAATATATTCAATTTGTGTAACATGTTCCCAAAACGTATAAATTAAGACGCTATTCTCACTACAAAAACCCAAAGACAGAGTCCGAGTCAGACAGCTGAAGTGTGTGTGTGTTTCTTAAAGCAACGCGTGACGCATAGGACTTCATATTGCATCCATGTCTATCTTGATAACGATGTTAGAGTTTTGCCAACCCTAAAAACAAAACATTTGATACCTTTCTGGAAAGACCATTGTTAAATGGAGTATTTTTGTGATCGTGGCGATAATTGGGGGCATATACATTGCCGCAATTTGTATTATTAATAATAATATTCAAATTAAGATATTACAATACGTAATTTTTGTGGCTGTAATATAATTTGTTGCTTATGATCTAACGTCAAACGCGCAAACAAGTATGACAATCAAAAGTGTGCTAATTATTATCACTGGTGCCAAGAGCAGCATTTTTAATTACAAAGTTTTAAAATAGAAATTGTCTAAAATCAATGAAAAAATTCTAGCTAATGTGAGAAATCCATGTAAAATGACATTAATTGTGGGTGAAGCATATGGTGCAATCAAAGTCGCGAGTTTTGACAAAAGGCAAAACTTGCAAAGTCGCCGCCAATATCCTTCCAAACCATATGCCCCCCCCCTCAAAAAAAAGAAAACAACAACAATATGTTTATAAACTTTGGTTGCTTTCATTTTTACGTGCCGTCGTTTTGCGAATATCAGCCCTTCCAGTTCGTAGGTACGCCTCCCTGCTTGCACATTTGCTCACTGCAACACGTTTCGTTGGCATTGATAGCCGGTGAAACAGTAGTGAGTTTTACTATTGCGTATACGAGTGAACGCAAGCGCTGTGTGTTTGCGTTAGTTTTGCGTGTCCCACAATGCGCGTGCGCGGAGCCCAGAATTCCGCTCTTGGAATGGCGCATGGCAATGACGCGCAAGCACAACGTAGGACACGCAACTCTAACGCAAACTCACAGCGCTTGCGTTTGCTTCTATAGACCTTTCCAAAAAAGAGCGTGTGGCCGGTGCCATCTTGAGTGTTCGTGCGTATGGCGCGTGCTTTCCTCGCTTTCCGAAGCGACGAACACGCACGTGCTGGGCTGTGAAGATCGCACGCTGGACTGTGATTTTGTAAACATTGGAAAGGTCTATACGCGATACTAAAACTCTCTACTAAGGTACAATCCCATACCGGTTGCAGCACTACGATGGGACAGTGTGAAGAGTGCTGTTTGCTTTCGGAAATGGCATTTCGCGAGCAATGATCGCGAGCAGTTCCGCCGTGCCAGCTGAGCAGGAGAACCGGGGGACCCTCGCTAGATCACTTCCCGTTTCCGCCGCGGGACGGCGAGCAACGAGCTGGAGACGCAAATACTGTCATACTGTTTAGCTGTTTTTTTTTGGTGTGTTTCGTATCTGCCTTCATCGCACCAGGCGCATATTCAGGTTCGAATTAAAACGAGGCTGCTTAAAAGATGTTGTACACGTTATACTCCCCAAAAGTAACAAATAACCGTGACCAAGTACGCCACTCGTTTGTTTTAGTTCTTAAAGTAACTAAATATGTTACCCGTTACCAAAAAAGTAACTAGGTAGAAGTAACTTTTTACTGGTAAGGCGTTATGCACATATCTGGATGTAACCCACGTTGCAGCCCGGCAAAAAAAAAGAAAAAGAAAAAAAAAAAAGAAAAGAAGAACATCACCGCTCTGTATTTTTCTTCGCAGTATTTGACATTCTTGTGAGTGACTTGTCTCGTCGGCACAGCTATAGTCGGTTGCAAGCTAAGAAAAAACCGGAAATGCCTCTCAGAGGAAAATGTAATCCTACGCCGGGAAACGCCAGCCAATCGTTTTCATGACGTCACGAATCCGTGGACCAATCGCGATCCTTTTGAAAAAAAAAAAAAAGCTCAACATGGCTGCTGGCCTTAGCAACGCGACGCTAGTTTCTCGTGACAATTATTCTGCTTTTTTGCACCGTGTTTTACGTGCCCGAGGTTACGCCACGAAATCCTAATGGTATCGGCTTGCGTTTGCAGCAGTTTTTGCGCGACAACGTGAGAATCCAGCGACGCTATCGCCAACGAAAATTTCGAAGCGGGCGCGAGGCTTAGCACTGCTGAGCCTCGCGCATGACGCTTTACAGCAGCTGTGCATGGGCGCCGCCATAACTGACCTTCAGTTTTTGTTCCCTCTTATTCCGTTCGCTTGACTTCATCATTTCCACAGCAGGACAGGTTATTGCCATTTTAAGTGTTACTGTGTCCTTCCCCCCAGCATAGGCCGTTGTGGAGACTCGTCAACGCCCGCTTCAGTGGCTCGGCATCTCGGTAAGACAAGAGAAGGGCGGCTATGGCGGCTCAATCTGGCGCGTGTGTAAAGCGTCTATACGAAGGCGCTGGAAGACGGTATGTTAGACAGTATCTTGGACAGAAAATGAATTGGGAAGACGGTACATTGAACATGACTTTCTTTCTTTACTAAACAGCTATTTCGTTGACAAAAGCGTATTAAAATTTATTTAAACGTCCTGAATGAATTAAATAAATATTGTAGTAGTTTAAGACACGTTTACTGGAGGAAGAAAAAGCAACGTTGCTAGCGAACTACTTTCTCGACGGCGGAGGCACTTCAGATGGGCGCAATGCGCTTGTGGGTGGAGCTAAAAGATTGTTCTCAGGTTGCATCCGACTATAGCAACCACACAATACAGTATCGCTTCGCACACAACGCAAAAAAAAAAAGAAGAAATAGTCAGACCAACACGCACCAAGCCAGCCTCGCTGGCTTCTTGGCCCCGCTGTGACTGTCCGTGCAACCCCAGGCCCCTGCGGCAGAATTCGGTCACGCAACACCCAGCCCCTATGGAGAGGCCGACGAGGTCGGCTCACCTCCCAGTTCTAGTACACCCTTCCCCGGCGTAGCTCCTCTGCTTTGGGGGCATTGCGTCGGTCTCCCTGAAAGGAGATTGCGCATACAATTTGACTGTGAAACGCTTTCGCGCCTCTTAAATTATTCTACTAATACGGGGGAGGAAACTGTAAGCGCAACGCTAAGCCCCCCCCCCCCCCCCTTTCCCCTCGTCACCCGCCTTACAACTTTAAAGGTTCTTTTAAAGTCGTAGGCCAGCTGAGTTTTTCACTCGCCTTTTATTAGCCATTTTTAATACCGTTTTTCTCGTTCATTCCTGAGCCCTCGACGCAATTATTTAACTATTGTCCCGCTGAGTCCTTCACTCGAGATAAGTCTCAAATAATAAAAAAATAATAAAAAATGTCACATTCATCGTAGAGAATTTGAGGAAGAATATCCAGGAATTGTATCGAGAGCAAAGCCTAAATACTCTTCCATTGTTACCGATCGGGGGCGGCTCAATTCTGCGACTCAAAACTCTTCAAACGAGCTCCACATCCCTCAATATGCCTTCTTCTCAAAATAATGCGTCGCGAGAAATAAAATAAAAAAGGAAAGAAGAAAGCAACGATATACACTAAGAGCACGTCGAAGATTACGAGAAATCTAAGTGGGATGTCTCTGGTCCATTTTATTTTTATTTCTGATTGAACAAAAAAAAAAAAAGTTTTCATATCAGAACGCTTGTGACAAAAAAGATTCGACACAAGAAATCCGTCATTTTTGAACCCCAACGCCGTGCTTCTAATATCCGAATCGTTCCACAAATAAGGGACATAAAAAAATTAATAGTAATAATAAAAAAAGCCATAGGAGGTAACCTCCTCCCCAGTGTTTCGAAAAGATTCGTTCGAATTGAATGCTTGCTCGCAGTGTAAAAGAAAAAAAAATAAATAAAATAGAGATAGGCGCGAAACAAGCGGAGATAGAATAAACGGGGAGAGAGAAGATGGAGGACAAATTCTTTTTGAGTGTTACTCGGGCGTGAAGAGGCGAGAATACAAGCGTCGACGGGTCCGGGCCAGAAGATTTGCATAAAGTGAAGCGACTCTGCCAGCCGTGTGTAAATACGCGCATGCTGGAGTACAGATAGACTCCCCGCTGCTCCCGCTGCTACTGCAGCAGACAATACGGCCAGACTTTGGCATTCCTCCAGACTATATCTGGAATTTCACTTTCAAACAGAAAGCTTCTCTGTTCCTCTTTCTTTTCGTGCCAACTGTCTCCCTCTTTTTTTTTTTCCTCGGAAGAATAGCGAGATGTGAGTACGAAGTAAGGGCAAACACCGCGGTGTGAACTAACTGTAGACAATGCTGCAGTTGCTCGTCCTTTTTATTTTTCTTTTTATTCGCGATGTTTTTTTTAGGGCTCCAGTTTACTCTCAGTTTGCTCGAACGGTTCTACCGGCGGTTCGGTGAGAAAACACCTGACGGCAGCGCCATTGTGACTCCGTTGAGCTCCACGGAGCTCCGCGGAAGCTTCCCTTCCCTCGAGCTTCGCGAGAAAAAGAGGCGCCTGCGATCAAGAATAGAAATGCCGTTTCACGAACAAGAAAGTGAATCGGGAAGGCCTATAGGGGACGCCGGACACTGATGGTCCTAGAGCCAGGGTCACGCTTGAACATCGCACAAACGACAGTCTGCAGACACAGGCGTGTTTGTTCGCCAAACGACGGTCCCACCACATTGGTCACAAAAAAAAAAAGACTGTCTGGAGACATGTTTAAAGCGTAATCACATAAATGAGGCAAACACGCCGCGAACATACGTGAGCCGTGTCCGCCAGATTCTTCTCTCATCACTGCTAAAGAGTTTTAGGGAGCCGTTTTTGTACTTCCGATACGGTACTATGGTCCCTCCGGTTCGTACAGCGCATGCGCTACCACAGAAGACTCCCATGTACGCAGTTCGTACAGCGCCGAGTGTACGAAAACGGTTCCCTAAAACTCTCTGCTGTCCGCGGGAGATGCCGTGTTTTTTTGTACGGTGTGTGGATGGCGTGGATGCGGCTTTGAACGTGTCTCGGTTTGCAATCTGATAAGCTACGGGAGTGCCCTTCTAATACAGGGCTCGAACACGTGACGTCATCACACCGTACCAGTGGTCATTACGTACCAATGGTCATTACGTTACCGTACCAATGGTCATTACGTTACGTTTACAACACCCTGTAACGTCGAATTAGAGCGCAGCTCTTGAGGAGGAGGAGGGAAGGGTACTGAGGGGGGAGGGTATACCCCTCCTTTCTTCTCCTCACCTCCTCATCCTCCCTACTAATCCTCTCCCTTCCTCCGCCTCCCCTCATCGTTCAAGCTCCTCACCTTCTCTCATCCCCCTCCCCTCCCTTTCCTCCTCCCCCTCTCTACTCCTCCTCCCCGCACGGTGCATTATGGGACATTTCCCATGATGCACCGCGAGGTTACGTCAACGGCGACGCCGACGCCGCTCAAGCCGGAAACGGTCGCCTAAGAGCTGCGCTCTAAAAAATGATAGAGAATTTTACTTTTGAAGTTCTATAATGCGTGACACGCGTTATAGGAAATCGGCGAAGGAATTGGTGTGTCACGGGACGTATAGTTTCCCGCTAAATTTAGCGGGGAAACAGAGTTCGCGTATAGGTCACGTGCCGTCAATTTCCCCGAGGTGTATAAGTCACGTGACGCCACGTGATATCACGAGACGCACTTTCCCCGCTAAATTTAGCGGAAAATGCACGGACGAACGGACGGACGGACGGACAAAATTTACGTATTGAGGAGATTGCGTTAAAAACCATTTCATGCTTAAAAAAAAATTCAATGATGCGAAATGTATTTATGCTGCAGAAGTTAGTAGGTGCGCAGCTGAAAGGTCCTTCACAACTGCCGCTGATGTCACGTCAGTGCAAACCACGTAGAGTAACCGAGAACGTCATGGAAGCCTTTCAGTTGCACCGCCTCCAGCGCAAGCTTCCCATGCGGCGAGAAAGTTAAGGGAGAGTAGAAGACGAGAGGGGACGTCAGATTGCCGAGCTCTGATTGGAACGATTAGTGGGTAGCCCTAACGCTGGCTGCCTTTGTCTCTACTGCAGTCATCAAACGCGTTTCAATGCGAGTGCCAAACACCGGAGGTTCCGCGTTCTAACGCGTTCGACGAGTGCAGCGGAGAGAGAGGCTGCTAGCTTTCTGTCTACCCTCTAATCCTTCCACTCAGAGCTCGGTGTCGTGATGTCCCCGCGCTGTCTCGTCTCCTCATCTCACTCACTTTCTCGGCACTATAACGAAAGAGAATAATAATTTAAAAAGAAATCTGTTCGATGTTCGACGCGTCCCGTCTGACGCACGGTTTGGAGGAGGGGCGCTCGAAAGGAACGCCCGGCTTCTGAACCGCAGCCGACTTTCGCTAGATTCACGGGGAATTAAGCGCACCTTCGATTGACGGTTTGTGCGTCGATCGTGACGCAGAGAGTTCTCGAAACAAACATTCCGAAACCCTCTCTCCCGTTTTTCCTTCGCTTCAATCATTGCTTAACTATAAGCTTGGGCACGCAGCCTGGACGTAGAATATAGGATCTAATTAAAACCGAGGCAGCCTTCGAAAATCGACGAGATTCGCGGTGCATGCCGCCCACGGGGGTGTCTGACTGTAGTGCCGGAAGTAACACTGCGGAGCGCTCTCGCGACCACCCCAAGACGAAAAGGGGGGAAGTTGCAGGCTGGCCGCGCTAGATTACGACGGCTCCCACCGAGGGGCAGCCCATTTGGACGCAGCGCAATCTCCAGGCTCGCCGCCGTGGACCGCCGCTCTATATTTCGGCCGAGGAAAGCTTGTGTGGCACAGAGCTGCATCGAGCCGTCGAGGGGACGCTAATGAATTCCGATTCAAAACGTCGTTAGTGGCTGACTCTGGCGGGCTACCGTCGTGGGCCTCTCGTCCCCAGCCGGTAGGTCGATGTTTCCCTCCTGACTCCCTCCAGTGAAGACCACTATGAAAAGGCGGACGGCGGGAAAACGGGGACTGAGTTGAGACGGCGGGAAGCCAACCTCGTCGAGCCCTAAGCTGAGGGTCTAGGCCAACTCGTCGAAAGCCAACTCGTCGAAGGACAACTCGTCCAATAGGCAAATTCTTCATAGGGCAGCTAATCAGGGGGCAGTTTGTCGAAGAGGCCGCATGGCCGCTACAATTTTAACGTTGTAGTTAGCTGCTGTGGCCGAACAGGAATATATTATATGATCAATTCATGTGGGCCACAATTTGTGTAACACGGTTTGGTCTGCTCAATGCCTTCGTTGAATCACTGATGTGCGAGACAAAGTTTTTGTTTTTTAAGAGATTAGCTCCCTTAGGAACTTCAGGTCATCTTGAGGTAGGTTTCTGGCCGTTTATTTTCCCCACTACATTTAGCGGGAAAATTGAGGTCACTTGAGACGATGTCACGCGACCTATACAGAACTTCAGTTTGCCCGTTAGATTTAGCGAAAAAATTGACGTCAGGTGACCTCGACACCAATTCAGTTGGCCTCGACACCAATTCAGTTGGCCCACTAAATTTAGCGAAAAAACAAATAACGTCACATGGCTTCATGTAACGTGATTTACACACAAATTCAGCGGGAAAATTGACGCATGTCTTTCTGCGGTTCTTTCCACTATGTCTGCAGTTAACCGCTTAGACAGCAACATAGTTGGTTGTGGCCAATTTTTTCCTATTAAGTACACCATCCATTAATGCTTCTTGGGCGACGTAGGTCATACGCAATTAAAGAAAGGGGCAGCTCGAGCCGGAGCACGCATGAAGAATGACAACAGCAAAGACAGGACGGTACAGCATGGACGACCCTGCCAAGTGACCCACTAGCGCAACGTCATTTTGCACCATTTTTGTTCCACGTCCGCTGTAGATTGGGAGCACCACGGGCGCGGGTTCAATGAGTCCTCCAGTGTGACAGTGCAAGCTTCGGCCGGAATGCGCCAACATCCTAGCAATGACGAAAATTTCAAACGAAAGCTCCTACAACTAATATTCTCGGAACATTTAGATCCCATACACGATGTCTGGGAGTTCCGAGAAAGCATCCTACTGCTCGCTGGCACACTTTTCGAGCGAAGAGAACAAAACATAGTTGAGGGCGAAAAATAGAAAGTGAGGAACGGCAACGATAAAAGGCAGTCTAGGACTTTCGGAATATTTGACGAGTTGCTCTTCGAAAGCTTACCCCTTTCCACGAGTTTCCATTCCTGTAAATGAAACTAAGACGAGTTGACCGACGAGTTGGCCTTCAACGAGTCGATCCTCGACGAATTGACTTTTGACGAGTTGACTCTCTGTCACAAAACTCGTGTCAGATTTGTGTCTGTGCTCTACCTTACTTTGATGACCTCGAAATTCTAGCGCACGGACTGGGTTGCTCTAGGCAATGTTGGTTGGTATAGGCGGGAGCGTGATTGTGTGCAAAAGATAATCATCCATTCATAGTTGGGAAGTACTTTAAGCACATTTTCTTTAAAGAACTACTTCAAGTAGGTTTAGCAAACTTGTACTTTACTTGAAGTACACTCTCTGAGCATGTACATACTTGTAATTTACTTAAAGGGCTGTGAACGATATTGGGTAGGAACGTTTTTCACTTTACACAAACTTACTGGCACTAATGGTACCCAAGAATACTCGAACGCAACGCCACTGACTAAGAAGCGTATTCGTCGCGGTGAAATTCCATGGATAAAAGCGGACCTCCTCTTTTAGTCTTTCCTACGCAAAACTGCATGACGAAGCTGTGGAAACAAGACCAACAATGCGATCCCCAGGAGTGCGTCATCAAGCTTTGCAATCCCCGCTGTGTGGATAGTTAAATGCTTCTCTCACAGTTGACACCACTGATCTCTATGACTGTTTGCTGGATCTCGTTTGCCCGCTCCGCGAGTGCAGCCACGGTCGGCCATCATTTTGGTAGAGTTACATTGTCACGAAGGAAAAATGATGAGGCTAAGAGAAACTGACGAAACTAAATGTTTAATGGGGCGTACTTGTGCCCAAAACAAAATAGGAGTAAGTTAGCGTCGCAGGCGTCGATGTCGGCGAAACAGCAGGATCGAACGCCGGGGCGAGACTGACTCCGCTCGCCATGCTTCCGGAGTACTTTATGTACCCTCGTGGGTTTCTGGAACATTCGGCCTAGAACTTTCGGCACGTAGAACATTCGGAGCTCGATGAGACGAGAAGGTTCTCGAACTTACGAGAACGCCAAGTTAGAAGAATAATAAGAGGACATTCCGCTGACTGGAATCAAACCTAGATCTTCCACTCGACAACTCTGTAGCTCGACACTCAAGCGCGGTAATCATTTGGCCACGCACGCGCTCACTCGGTGACGCACGTGGCAATATTGTCTCTAGCCGCCACACTATAGCAGTATGGTGACACATTCTACCGCCCGTTAAATAGGGTAAACGTTTCCCACCCACAGCTGAAGGGTCGCGTTGCGACCTCGTGGAAACTTTGGGAACAAATAAATATTTTTCCCGGAGTGTATCTCTGCGCGCCAGGATAGCCACAAAACACTGAATACTTACCGATGGTGTGTTCTTGTCTTTTCGCCATCGGGGCGATTTGAACAATGCGGCGCACAACATGACGGCATAGTCGACCTTCCTCTGTCGCATTCTCTGAGTTTCAAGAATCTGTTTCGTCAAGCGACTTCAATCAAGCACGAAATATCCCCCACGGTTTTTTTTTTATGGCAGCCTGCCGCTACAGCGCTGTTCGCCATATTTCTATAATGGCTAAATATGTTATAATTGCACCAAAAAGATGGCCGACAGTGGCCACATTCCTGTGGATAGGGGGAGCTGGGCAAACGAAATCCAGCAAAGAGTCATAGAGATCAGTGGTGGACACGGAGACTGCGTACGCATTCGATTTTGGCTTGTGACAATCAATGCCTCGAAACGCATTCGGGTATTGGCTCGTGCCCACTCGCTGGGATGTCAGAAACATAGAGTTATTACAATAAACGCTAGAGGCTCAGCTGGCCCTAGTGTCTGCGGGACTTCCGGTTGCAAATTGAAGCAGACAGCAAGCAGTCTACTTTTGCAGTACTCCTCTGTATTCCTATGGGAAAACGTACATGATATTTTTTCTTCGCCAGGGAATAAGAGAAATCAGCGTAGTTTCTTTACTGAGGGTAACCTTTACGGGGGTAACCCTCACAGGGGTAACCCCCGCGGTAGTAAACCTCACGGGGGTAACCCTTACGGGGGTAACCCTTACGGGGGTTACCCTCACAAGGGTAACCCTCACGAGGGTAACTCCCGTGAGGGTTTCTCTTGTGAGGATAACCCTCTTGAGGGTTTCCCTCGTAAGGGGTCCCTCGTGCGGATAACCCTCGTGAGGGTTTCCCTCGTAAGGGTAAGCCTCGTGACGTAACGTGTGACGTCACACGTCCCATTATGCAACGTGCGGTTACGCCGACGCCGACGGCGACGCCGCTCAACCCGCAAACGGGTGCCTAAGAGTTGCGCTCTAAAAGGACCATTAAAAAGTGCGTAGTGTTTATTCAAGCTGTATAGCATTCAGATGACGGAAACGCGGTTTCTTACTAATGCACAGTTTGTAATTACTAATCCAATACGTGTTCTTCGTTCCATAACTCCATGCCTCGTTCTTATTACCTGTTTTGATTGTTTGATTTGCTATATATTAGCATCCTTTTGGTGTTTCTTCAAGCTGATTCCCTCTGCGTGTTGCATAGCATTGACTGCATGCGTAAATACGTGCCTAAAATAGCAGCCTTTAAGGGGGATTCAACCGCTATTTATTTGTACCCTTTTCCTCATAGATGGCGCAGAATTTTTCCGGAACAAACGAGTTGCATGTTCGCAGCTGCGCATGCAGGTCGGGCGCTCGAGGTGGGCTCGGGCCTCCGATCTCGAGCTAGATCTTCTTCGCTCTGCGTCCGCCGCTGCAGGAAGCGGCCAACAGGCGGCGCGAGATACGAGCCAGTACATACGTAGATTACAGTGGCTTACAAAACGTAGAATAGGCTCTGATTTCCGAATGGATTCGAAGTTCCGTCCACGATCGAAATTATCGAAAGCACAAGGTGCGGCGTTGCGGTCGTTTGGTACCAGGACATTTAACACGCATACGTTGTTTTGCAAAAAAAAAAAAAAAAAAAAGTTTATTTTTAGAGTTTAATTTAAAGCTAGAAAACAAAACAAAAAAAAATGGCAGTTTTGCACTTCCTATGTCCTATATCGGCTTGCTCTTCGTCTGAATACTGGTTTGCCAACCCGCTCCCAGTATGTGTGGAGTAAAGCTCATCTATCCTGGGAAAAGTGGCGCCAATCATTTTTGTGGAAATGCTCGAGACACGTGCCGCGCGCCACTTCTGGGAAGAACTAGAGATACTAAATGAGCTGCGCCTAGAGTATCGGCACTCTGTTCCCCAACATTGTTGTGGGCGCCGACATTTTGGTGCTTGTGCAGAGTAGACGCAACTGCCGATCGTCATGTTTCAAAAATGCGACTTTCTCAGCTTTAGATTCGGTGTGAGGAGGATCATATAATATTGCTTTGTTCTCTCGCGAACTGTTTAGACATTCGTGGACGACGGAAAAGCGTTTCTTGTGATTTCAGATAAATCTTCAGATAACTGGCAACCATGATTTTAAGCCACAATATGAACACGTGTCGTTACTTTGAAGCGTAGCTGATTTAGTGGCACTATTAGCGGCGAGAAGTTTTGGTGGCGCCCTCCTGTGGTTCCCCCTTGTGACGTCATTACCTTGCAAACAACAAGTTCGATGGTGTTTGTTATTAGCATGGTGGAAGCTTGAAATCATTGCGCTCTCAAAGGAACACTGCCAACACCGTCAAAATTAAAGTTCTTTCATTCCTCTTATTTCCGTCGATGAAAATCCCCTTTCCGACGTCATAGTCAGCGTTCGGCCAATCGTGGAAGGCCGACCACAGCGACGCTTTCGGTCGCGCACGGGGCTAATAGACGAACATGGCGTCTGAAATCTAGCTCAGTGCTGCGCTATTCCGCCATGATCTTCCCTAGTGCCACTAAATAAGCTACGCATCATGGTAACGACACTTGTCCATATTGTGGCTTAGAATCATGGCTGCCAGTTATCTGAAAATTTTTCTGAAAACAAAGGAAACGTTTTAACGTCCTCCACAAATGTTTAAACGCTTCGCGGCAGAGCAAAGCAATATTACATGAGCTTCCTGACACCGAATTTAATGCTGAGGAAGTCGCACTTTTGAATCATGACGATCGGCAGTTGAGTCTGCTCTGCATAAGCACCAGGATGGCGGCGCCCACAGAAATATTGGGGAACAGAGTGCCGACCTTAAGCATAGCTCATTTAGTGGTGAGGTCCACACTTCTGCTCGGCGAGTCAAAAGCAACAAGAAGCAACCGTTTCCTACCGTGAACTGTACCAAGGAGTTCTCTGTCCAAGCAAGTGGCGCGGCTCTACTACTCGTCCACAATCGCGCGCCAAGTGCACAGCAGCTGACAGCATTGGCAACGGGTCTGGCAAGAAAGGACACTTTCCGTCTGTCTGCCTGTCAGCGAAAAAGAACCACTCAAATACACAAAGCCATGTTTCACTCGAGTTATCATCGCAAATTCCATAAGTTGAAGGCGCTGCCGGCAAGTGCAGACTAGAGTTCCTCTATATCTAGTGCAGACTAAATTCATTTGATAAAATTTACGCTTACAAGTACCGCCAACCATTGTTGTGAAAACACGCAAGACACGTGCGAGGAGCGGGTGCTCCGCTGCCATTCGCTTCGAAGGGCCGCTCATTTCATGTACTGCGCCGATAACTGCTTCCAAGGGCCGCTCGAGATACGGGCATCGTGCACTGGCGCATTTGACACCACTTGCAAGACATACGCGAACATATCGAGGGGCTTTAGTCCAGACCAGAGCCGTTTATTGAGAGAGTTTGGCCATACATTGGTTTGAATAGGCGAGCATCTCGGGGCCAACCACAGGCCGCGAAACAGCCCCTAGCGGTGGTCGTGTGCTCTAAATTTGTGCCACGACTATACTTCGTTTCACCTTATGTGCGAGCGAAGGCAAAACTGGAAGCGCGAGCACGGAAGCTCCGTGCGTTCAGGCTTTGCTCGAGCGCGCGAGCTGGGGAGATATGCAAAAAGCGCTGGTCTCGCGCTTCTAGCTTTGGCTTCGCTAGCAGGTAAAGTGAAACGAAGTATAATTTGAGCCGTGCCGAGCGGAACTCCGCGTCTCAAGACGCTCGCGCACCCCACCCTTTGCACTGCTTTCTTTCAGCCAGTCTCAGGACGCTGTTCTAGCAGTGCAGACAAAGGCATGAGCACGAGCGCGTGGCTTTGGAAAGTGCCTCCTATGCACGAGGTCTCGTACAAACAATAGCGTTTCGCTGAGCTAGGCTCACGCGCCTGTGCCTTTGTCTTCACTGGCGACATTTGTGAGATGGAGTAGAGGTCTCCTGATTGGTCGACGCTGTGTCACAAATTTAGTTTACGCTCTAAGCGTGGGAGGAATATTCGGCTCTGGCGGCGGCCTTTGCTCCGCCTATTGTCCAAACTCTCCTAATATACGGCTCTGGTCCAGACCACGGTGGTCCAGACAGATAAATAGGGATCGGTTACCACGTGCAATAAAGGAAAAAAAAAAGGATCGGTGGCCAAGTGGGCTAGAGCACACCAGCTTGGAGCACGTGGAGCGAAAGCTCGCGCTGTATAACCCAGGGGTGCTGGGTTCAATTCCACCCCTGCCTGTTTCGATCTGGATGAGCATCGCACCGGCGTGCGGTCGTGTATCACTACTGCGTGATGCACTTTATAGACCCCGGGCTAGCGGTTGTACTGCACTGGCTAGATTTCTCACCTACAGCTGGGAGACAAGGCGCCCGTTGAGGCAGACTATGTTCTAGGCCAGAGGTGGCCAATCTGCGGCTCGAGAGCAGCTTGCGTCTCTTCGCGTGTTAAAAGCGGCTTGCGGCTCCCTCGCCCCCCCCCCCCCCACACACACACACACACACACACACCCGACTCCCTCCCGGTCACACGAGCACTTCCCCCAAAAGAGAAATAGAACGCGTTTTGAATCGAAAGACAGGTTTCGGTTTGGTAGTCCTGTGCTACTGGTACCTTATGTACAGTCGGACTGTTTTTTTTTCACTCGGATAGATCGAAAGTAGTTCGAGATTCGTTTATTCTTCTGGACATACATTCCCCTCCCCCTTCCCCCCCCAGCGGCTCTTGGAAGTTTCGTGGTTTTGTATGCGGCTGTTAGGCCGGGTCAGCCTGGCCACCCCTGTTCTAGGTTGTATAAACATACACACACCCCAATTTGTGTCTAGACAGGTAAGGTAGCACCGCTTTATTCCTCCGTGACATAATAAGATCACTGTTGAAAAAGGTGTTCATAGTGGACAATAGCATAGGTTATGTATGAAGACGCTAAAGTTATTTAGAGGTTCATTCGAGTTTGCCTAAAAATTGGAAAGGTAAAGAGAAAAAAAAACAACGAACGCCTTACTTTAGGTAGAAGCGTATTTTCTACCTATTGATGGCCCGTTTGGTTTTCTTAAATTTAGAAAAAAATTGTTTCGGGCGCCAGAACGCTAACGTCAAAATTCAATTTGCATCTCAGAGTAAGCACCTGCTTGTTGGTTAAGAAAATATATTGTAATTGTTAAAATAATAGAAATCAGGCTTCTTTTTTTTGTTTTTTATATCCACTAGCCACCAAACAAGGTCTACAGAGAATGAAAATATCTGAAATAATGTTTCATAAAATAAATGTTGTCCGGAATAAGTATTTTAGCCTTCTCTGCAACTCATTCGACTATATTTTTTATTTCCAAATACATATTAGTAGGGTGACCTCATGTGCGCTTTGCTTAGGGTGGAGACATCTGGCCATCTCGTCCCACACATTTATTTGTCTTTTTTTTTTTTTGTTCAGAAGCGCGTGAAAGAGCGTGTCTCGGCACGCGTTTGTGGCGCTGACCGTGCTATGGCGACATTTTGTTTTCGTCGATTTATTTGTATTTTACCCGTGAGCGCGTTGTGTCGGCATCGGGTATACTACAAGGGATGGCAACACCCTAAGCAGAAGGACATTGAGGCACCCTACATATTAGGATATATTTGTTCAACCCTGCACGATCTTAGGGTGCTTACGTGCCACGCTTGTAGCGTATGCAAGCGTTTGACCACGCGCGCTAACATAGCACACACGAAAAAATAGAATCAACAAAAATATCGCCTTCAGAGCCTTATCAGGCCTTTCGCTAGGAGTATGCTGATGACTACTTACAATGGACCTCTTGGCGAATATGTGCTGCCACCTAGACACTCGAATCGGTTCGAGACTAGGTGACTGGAAAACAACGCGCGCCCAAGGCCTCTCCCCCCCGTTCCACACCCAAAACGTCAGCTACATCCTGTTCACCCATTGAGGCGATGTGACCTATAGATACGGCTCCCCCAAGCTCACCTTTGTCCCCATCATGCGTAATCTTCCGCCCCGAGGTCGACTCAACGAAACCGCTCAAAGGCGAGAAATGCAAGATGGCGGATTGTTTGGAACTAGATACTCTCGAACCCAGGCGCATGAAATACTCCGCGCATGCGCACCGCGTATTTCTACAAAAGGTCCATTGTTTTGCTGCGTTCAAAAAGTGCCGACCAACGCAGCCATCAATTGTAATTCTGTTGTGTCTATGTTTATACAGCGGGAAGTTAGTCAGGTCTGAGGGCATCTCGTGCCTTCGTTGGAGATGAAAGACAGTGCAGTACACCGCTGCCTATCTGACGTCTTTAGCGTGCATCACGCAATAGCGATACATGACAGCACGCCGGTATGATGATCATCCAGATTGAAACGGGCAGAGGCGGTGGATTGAATCCACGATCAGTGAGCTTTACAGCGTGAGCTTTCGCTACACGTGCTACCGATCCACGAGCAACGAGACATCGCGGTCGAAATCGAGCTCGAGAGAAAAACAACAGAAACAGGAAGAAAAGCTCCGGTTTGAGGCATTTAGTACTAGTGTCGCCATCTCGTTTAACAAGTTGGAAATAAAATTAACAGGGTGATTTCATTTACACAAATACGCAAATACAACAATATTTTGCTTTCTCGTAATGGTCTTAAAATTAAGATTAGAGGCACCCCTAGTACGTACGGCCAAGCGTTTTGTCACGTTTGTCTTCTAAATAATTGTATTTTCAAAAATGCCTCAAAACGCGCTAAAAACAGTCAAAACCAGGGGTGCACAACTAAAAAATTAGGCGGGCCAAAATTACGTTAATTAAAAAGAGCGCGGGGCCGCACTTAGTGCGACGTGTTGCATATTTTGGCTGCGGTCAGGCTTCCGATATCAGGTGTCATCGCGCTCGTTGCCGTCTTTAGCACATCTCGCAATGTCATGTCCGTCATGGCAGATCGAAGGCGGTTCTTGTTGAGAGTCATCAGTGAGAAGGTCTGCTCACAAGCATACGTGCTCCCGAAAAGTGACGACAGTCTCAAGGCGTGGTCCAAAAGGTTTCCGTACTTTTTCTTGTCTAGGTCTTGGTAGAACTCAAGCAGCTCAGATTCGCGATGCATAGTCTTCAGCGCTGGTGGATACTGGAGGTCCATGAACTCCAGTTGCATCGTCGGATTGGAGTCCTCCGATCCGACGATGCCACCCCTAACTATTCCAAAAGGAAGGGAGAGGGTAGATAGCCTCCGTGGTGAAAGAGGGAAGGGGATCTATGGAGAGAGGGCAAGAAGTTTTCGCGTTCCGTGTAGAGACATGTTGAGACAGAACCACACCATGGACACGCTGCACACGCTGTTTTATTGTTATCAGCGGGATTAGTGAAGGGGGAAAATTTGAACTGAAAAATCGTAGTTCCTTCACCGAAAACTGACAAAAGTAGGTCAAATGGTTTCACTGCTGATTGCCAAGCGGAGTGGGCGCTCGGTGGATTGAATGGCATAGTAAGCAACTTTCTGCGCTTAGCCGGGCCGCGGGCCGCTAGAAAAGCGCGCGCGGGCCACATGCGGCCCGCGGGCCGTATGTTGTGCACCCCTGGTCAAAACGGTCATATTTCTGGATTTTTTAAAAAATCTCCAGCGCTCTAAAAGAAAAATCCAAGGGCCGTACAACCTTCATTACGTTATCATAAGTAACCTCCAAAGGAATGAATACTATCCTTCATTCCTGAAACTCAGTTTTGTGTAGCGAACTTTGCCCATTGAGTGACGAGCGGTTGAATCCCCCTTAACGTCAACACGTATTATACATGTGCATTGGGCTATTTTAGCGCAGTTTTCAACGCCACGAATTTCAAAGAAAAACGCTCTGACACATATTTTTGTACATCCGATTGTAAAACGTTCCAAACATCTTATCCTGTCCCAACACTAAGCAGAATTTGCTCTTATAATTGAGCGGAAAGAAAAAAAAAAACACATTTGTGTTTTCCCATAGGAATGCATTATCGAAACTCAAATTCAGACTGTTTGCTGTCTGCTTCAAAATGCAACAGCACACTAGAGCCACCTGAACCTCTAGCGTTTATTGTAATAACTTTATGGTCAGAATTAGCCGAACCTTAACAATGCGTGGAAGTCAGTGCGCGCCCTGTGGCCAGGCAACCCCAACGCGTGGATATGTTTAAAAAAATAATTGGCGGCATATAATCGGCTCTAGATCACGTGGCCGCCTTTTCTGGCGGCGAGTTGAGTGGGCAAAACGGTGTTTGTTTTTCTCAGATTTTTTCTGCAAATGCCATTGCGTAGAGAAATAAAGTAACGTGTGTTTCATAGGTCATAAATGTCAAGAAATAATTCTAAACTGTATTTACTGAAAGTAAAAAAAAATGTTGCATCGCTTTTTTAAATAATTTTTTCTGCTACTTTCCGAGGAAAGTACAACTCCCGACTTCAAAAACATTCCCAAAATTTGAAAACGAAAAAATGACGTATAAATATATGAAAACGCGCTATCGTCTTTCGAAACATCATCTGCATTTCTCTGAGCGAAGTGATAGTGGCTATAAGACAGATATAAATAATCGGCTTATAAGTTGATTGTGTTGAATATTTTGTTAGCGAGAGTAAAACAACTATTCCGTGGCCACTTCACTTTGTCCAATATTTGCCGCCCTTTTCAAAAATAACTGACGCACCCCAGATTACTCCTGGGGCGATGCGTACCAAATAAAAAAAGAACGCTATAGGGCAATAAAAAGGCATTATGAATGATTCTGTTACAAGGTACGCGTACTTTAGTTCGAAAATACGATGCATTTGTGGTACTTTACTTCGAGTACATTGCACCCGGTATACTTACTACTTCAGTCGAAGCACATAACTTCTCATTTACTTTGTCCTTCACTTCGAGTTCTTTTTAGATGTACTTTACCCAAGACTGCTTCTATCGCACTGTCAGCTTAGGGTTAAAGGCTGCTCAGCACCCGGTAGCGGCAGTAGTGACGTTTTTGAGGGTGGCCTCAACATTTCTTTAATGTCGCGGTACTCTTAATACATCCCACAAAGCACGATCCGCTGACAGTGTCTCAGGCGTGTTTCTTGTCTGCATTACTGCCCCATTGGCCATACAAACACTTTCTACAGACAGCCTGCATATGTAAGAGGCAAACATGCCACGGGGATACCTGGGGTGCGTCCGTAGGTATTTTATCAAGGCTGCAGCGAGCGCCGTCGTGTCTTTTGTAGGATGTACCGTATTTGCTCGAGTAACAGACGCACGTCCCACCAACCAGGTTCTTGCATCTACGTTCCTTTGCAGAACACACGAACAGCGAATCATCGCGTTCTGTATATGAATAATAATTAAAAACAACAACAACAACAACAACAACAACAACGTGGGCAGTAACACGGTTAAGAACGCGAAACTCCGTAAAAATGCGATCTAAGAAGATACCATTTTCCGCGTGAAGACTTTATCTCTGTCCCGTGAATCGCTGCCCTTTTTTTGTTTGCAGATCGTGGTGACTTGCTGTTCCCATGCTTTGCGGGAAAGCAGACCCCCAGGCATTGTTCACAAACGGTGCGTCTATTACTCGAGTAAAAAGAGTGCGAGCAGTGTTTACCATTCTGTCAAAACACCTGAGACTGGGTGTGAAAAAAAACCCTCGAAACAACATCAAGGTTTTTTCACACCCAGTCTCAGTTCAAGATTTTTTTCACACACGGTCTCAGTTTAGGGTTTTTTCACACCCAGTTTCGGGTGTTTTATTATAATGGTAAACTCACACCAGCTCGCCTGCGCCCTCAGTATGATCGGCGTCACTTAAAGGCCGACGACCGGACTCGAGATTCTGCAAGGCAGAAGATCCTCCTCACCATGGGGGGAGGAGAAAACAGGCAACGGTGGACAGGGTAGAAGGGGGAGAGGAGGAAGCGGGGAAAAAGTGGAAAGCGCGAACTGGTCGTCGGTTCTTAATGGGAACGTACAAAGAAGGCAGGAAGGTGGGCGAGGAGTGAGAGAAAACGGGGCAGAGAAAAGAGCGCTATAGTTGGAGGGTCGTCGCGTGACTTCGAGATGTTGAAAAAAAAAAAAAAAAAAGAACGGAGGGATGAGCGTCGGCATTTCGGGATAGAAAGGCACGGCGGGAGAGGGCCCTTTCTTGTCTCTTCGCTCGTCCATATAGGATGAGAGCAGGGAGCCTCGGAGCGAGAGCACCGGTTGTATCGGAGGCGATCAGGAGGAGGCGTCGTCGGTCGACTCCTATCGAACATTCGAAGAACGACTGTGCGAGCGAACGTGTGCCAGGTCGGACCGCTCTCGACTCGAAGCTGACTCGGAGCGGACCGCCTTTTGTCTTTGCACGACGAGTAAGGACATCATGGCCGGCAGCTTCAAAACCGTGGGACGAGGCGAGTTTCGAGCGTCTTTTAATCGCTTTGCAGCCAATCAGATTGCCCCATCACTCGACAAGAACGCCGCGAAACAAGTTTTGGAGAACGAATCGTAACTCCCATCGTTTCGTAAGCTGTCAGTGGGCGCAGTCCAGGTCTTCTGGGAGGACTATACAGTCACCAGCGGTACCGTTTGCTAAGGGCGCCGCTAAAGCTTAGATTTTTTTTAATGATATAGGAGCACCGTGACGGCTCCGTAGGGAATTTTGTTTACCTTTTGACGAACGACGACGATGATCTGCAAGCCTATCTAAGCATGGTTCTGAAAACTACAGTCTGTAAGTTTCTGAATAATGCGCGCACAGGCTTGCAACTCATTTTCGTCGTTTGTCAACAGTGAAACAAAATGTCCTAAGGAACCGGAAGCTGCTTAACGCCGCTAACCTATTGTGGGAAACGTTACCTTTTGATCTATAGTCGCGAGTTAAAAATCTTAAGTTTGAGCCTTTGTTTCCATCGGGTGGTGCGTATAGACATACTATATGTCACTGACAACTTAAAAAAACGATGACGGCAGCATCGTGCCGATCAAGAACGGCAAAAAACAAATCAGAAAGCCACAAGTGCCCCCCCCCCCCCCCCTTGTCGTCCGCATACAGTGCACTCAACCAGTACCACTTAGAAGCTTAGGCTTACTCACTGGGTCGTTTTCTAGTGGATGCCTCCCCCCCCCCCCCCCCCCCCCCCCCCCCCAAGCGACAAACACGCCGAAGCTCGATGAGAATACGCCGCAAAGTGGCAGACGCGTCCGTCTTGGCTCGCACCGCGTGCTAGCGTCGCGCTCGATGATAGACGCTACGAGGCGAGCTGGCGGCGACGCTAACACGAACTCAGCGGCGCTGCGTGCATCCTCTATAGTGATAAAGTTTGGAGGAAAACAGGCGTGGGTGTTGTCTTCATAGGTGCTGTTGACTCAACAAGGCAGTCCGCGAGAGATGATAAAACGAAGCAGCGCGCGGGCGCTCGAGGAAGGACACTCGAAGCGCGGACCATTTTTCGGGAAGCAGCGAGCCGGGCTGAAGAGCCCTCGCTCGATCCGGCGCCGCAAAAGGCAGGTCGCCGGGGCTCGGGCTGCCGCGCGAGCCGAGAGGAAGTCCGGGCGACCGTCGCAATAGGTAAAGTGGCTGTCGTCCGCGTCGGCGGAGGTTTCGAGCCCATCGTTTCTTGAGAGATATCTGTCTGACGTCGGCGGGTTGTAGGTGCCGGGGTAGCGATATGGGCGTCCAGGATTATAACCAGGCGGAGCCGCACTCTGGGTGCCATAACGAAGCTATCGTCCCAATGTGTCACCAGTATCGTAAAAACAAGGCCGCGCCGTCCTTCGTTTCATGTCAACTAAAACCATCTAAAGCATTCTTCTTTTTTTTTTTTTTTACTGCGTTAGCTATTATGGGTTTGCCCTCCTCAGTCGAGACGATGAGGGCATGGCCAAAATTACCGACTACCATTTTTGAATGGTGTCGCTTTTAAAGCGTACGTAATCTATGCACTCATTGAGTCTCTGTCACTTGAACTACCGAATTGGGAAAAATGAAATATCCAACTTCTGCGAACGTCTTTTCTGAAACAATAGAAACTATTTAAAAGTTTCGTACTGAAGAGTTGCGGAGATAAATATACAATCTCAGACCTCCAAAGAAACAGAAAAAAGCAACAACAGGAAAGCCGCCAATTCCGTCGTTTCAATCTTGTCGTTGCCAAAAAAGAGTACCCGTCGCAGCCTGTCCGAATTTCCGAGCAATCTGCCGCGTCGCCCCGTGCGGGGATTAAAGCGGGACGACGCAGCGGCTCGCTCGGCTGGCAACCAATAACGTCTCAATCCGTGCGGACAAAACTTGGTCGTCGGTTCCTCCGATCGCATCACTCGCGCCGCACGAAGGAGAGCAGCCGCCGGGGACGACGACACCGCGACAACTTGGACACGCGGACAATTTCGGGCAGAACGATTTTCAATTGGGGACGCACTTGCGGCTGCCCGGTCATTGTTTAACTCGGCAAATCGGGGAAGACTTTTCGGCAGAGTCCGTTCGGTTGGCGGCAGGAGAGCTGCTCCGCAATCACCGGCGTTGCTTCGGAAAATGCCCCCTCTCTATCCAAAAGCAAAAGTACAAACGTACAAACAAACACGCACGCACGTGTACACCACATATAGAACCACACATGTACACACAGACGGACACGGGCACACACACGCTCGCACAGATACACACAAACCACAGACAATGACAGACGCACATACACGCACACGCGCGCTCGCACACACACCGCGGACAAACACACACGAACGCACATTCACACGCACACACAGACGCACACACATGAACGAACACACAAGCAAAACGAACGAGGAATCGGGACAACAGACGGAAAGACTGTCAACGTTTCTTTTTGGGACCAACACTGCGGACACCTTGGTTCAGCGGCGATCTGTTTCTCGAACCAGAATTCGATTAGTGGGATTTTCTATCTGTGTATCGTGTACGTTTTTTTTTTTTTGAAAATGGTCGGTTTTTTGAGGACAAGCCGCAATGCCTCAAAGAATTGCGCGACTGACACAGGGAGGACGCAATAGAGGCAGATTTATTCGCTAAATTTGGCGGGAGTTTAGTGTCACGTGATGTCAGCATGTAACTTTGAACACCCTGCGCTAAATTTAGAAACGGCAGTGTGACTGTGTACAGCAGTGTGCAGCCTCTCGGCTCTCGCCGAGACCCTCTTTAAAAGTCAATCGAGCAAAATTGGTGGCGACAATTTCTCGATTTCTTGTCTTTTTAGACTTAGGCTAGGTGGCGCAAGCTACCGACCGTTACAAAGGGTATGCGGAGCGCAAGTTCGTCTGCTTCTTTTGCAGGAGTTGCGGATACGTCAGAACGCCAAGCTCTGATTGGCTCTTATTGATGGATAGTGGGTTGACCTCAAGGCAGCTTGCTCTGAGGCCTACCCACTATCCTTCCAATCAGAGCCAATCAGAGCTCGGCGTTCTGACGTCACCACAACCGCCGCAAAAGAAGCAGACGAACTTGCCCTCCGCAAAGCCATTAACATACATCTATCCATCCATCCGGGCACGACGCGTGTGATTCGATTCGAATCGTCGCCGATCGTTGATGCAGCGCTCGTTGTCCAAACGACCTCAGCCGAGTTTACGCCGAACCTTGACGCAACCTTCGTGTCCAATACAAGCTCAGGGCACGTGCCCAAGCAATGGCGGAATCGAATGCAGCGGCTACTAGACGGCGCCCACTTTTAAAAAAGGGTGTATTGCAAAACGTGACAAAAAAAAAAACAAAAAAAAACAACGTGGACTTTTTTAAAGGGAAATAACGAGCGCGAAGAGCACCGCGAATAAATTGAGAGAGTCGAGACTGGCTTTGCCACTCGGCACCTCCACAGCTAGGGTGCTTCATTTCTGCTGGCCGCTGCGGCATTCGGAATGGTGAACTGCCAACCAAGAATGCACCCTTACTTCTTTAACGCGGGGGAAAAAAAGTATTACAGAGCTTAGTAAGCAAAGGAAGAACAGTCGCTTAGTTTCTTTATTGTTTTTTTTTGTCCCCTGTCATTCGCGCCATTCCTGTCGTAGTTCTCCAACCCCATCGGAAAAATTCCTTCTTTCGCAGCCGGCTGTCTTTGAGGGGAACACGCAAATCTTGCCGAAATGTTTTTCTTTCGTATTTTTCGCAATCTTTTGTATTGGCTAGCACCTTTTTTTAAAACAATCTTTCAGAGAAGTCTGTGGCATTCCCGCGCTCGAGAAAAAAAAAATACAATGAGAAACAAACGAAAGCAAATCAAATCCCGACTGGGGAAATATTTGTGCGCAACTAACGTGGGCTTCGAGAAATTCTCCAAAAGCTCGGAAGCGGGGGTTACTACGGGTTTTAGTAAATTTTTATTCTGCCTTTTTTTACTTTTCTTTTATTGTGCGGAGTATGTAACCGCATACGTTGAGTTTTTTTTTTTTTTTTTTGGCCCCGTGAAATCGTTGTATAAGCGCGCCACCGACAACAAACCGAAAGCCTTCTTTTTTTCTGCGTCGAATTCCGCCTCATCAACAATCAAAGTCGTGCGTGGCTTTTCAGCCCGTTCACTCGTCGTCATCCCCGATGTAACGACGAACCAGATTAAAAAAATATATAACCCAAACCAAAACAAAAAGACACGCGCAAGTGTGGCTTCCATAACGCTAATACAACAGCTACCGCCCTTCCGGAGTTAATAAAATAAAAATAATAATGACAAGAAAAGAGAACGCTTTGTATTTCGAACGGAATCTCGAAGAAATACCGCTTCCACCTCACCGAACAGAAAAAAAAGAAAACATAAGATGACCAAATACTATACTTGATAAGGGTAAACATATATAAAACATTCGCGTTGAGAATAAAAAACAAGTTTTTTTTTTTCTTTCTTTTAGATAGACGCAGGCATGCTCTCGGCGTACTCGGTGGCAAAACGATGAGCTGGAAAAGATGTCGAAGAGCGTTCCGGCACCGAGCCACATTTTTTCCCCCAGCAGCGCGGTCGGAATCTGAAACATTTGGACGCAATCATCGAATCGCCCCTGCCTCTGTCTCTGTCGTTGGAGCGAAACAGTTGTTGCTGCCGCCAGCGCGGCCGCCCAAAATTCTTTTTTTTTTTTTTTTTTACTCTTCGCGCTTCTTCCTTTTGTGTCTCGTGCTCGGGGTCGTGCTTCCTTCGTGATGCTAAAGGATGGGAATCGTCCATGAAACATTTCGCGCGGCCAGAATCCCTGAGCTCTTCTACGGCGCGCAGGTATTTGACGTGCCTCCTCTTTCTCTCTAACTCGTTTTTTCCTTCTCTCTCGCTATCGTTTTCTTCCTCTAACGTTCTCTTTTTTAACTCTTTCCCTCTAACTCTATAGCTCGAACTCTTTCTATCTCTCTAACGCTCTCTTTCTTTTTCTCTTCCTTTCTACCTCTCTCTCTCTGTCTTTCTCGCTCCTTCTATCTAACGCTCTCTCTTCACCGCCTCATCAACAATCAAAGTCGTGCGAACCGACAAAGGATTCTCTCTTGAGAATCCTTCGTCGGTTCAGAGCCCCGAGCTTCCTTTACCCCGGTCACTGATAGCTTTTCGGACGTGCAGGGTGAAATCTAATGTTTGCTCATTTTAATTTGTTTAGCATCATATACAAGCGAGATGTAGCTCGTCGGTCTAATCATAAAACCTCATTTTTGTCGCTTTATTTGAAACCTGATTATTTCTTTGTCAGCAGCCACCTGTTACGACGCACTGGGGCAACAATAATGCGTAATAAAGCATGATGATGATGACGAGGATGATGCTTGTGGCTATCATCTATATATCAATTATGTCGTGTCCAATTCATGTGGCTTTCACCTTCCCACACTTTTCTCTACTTTTACACCAATTTTCTAGTCATCGCTTTGTGACCTCCACAATTCATCTATCTGTGGTGTTCCCGTGATCTGTCCATGGATGGAAGCCCAGTGCCTGCGGTAGTAATGGTAGCACTGGGTCCGATGCCACTGGTGGACCGAGTGCCGCCTGCGAAGTCCGCTCTGCATTTCGCCATAGGCAAAATGCAGAGCGTCATCTAGTGTGGCGCCGAAGAACATACTCCGTCTCACCAGTTGGCTTCGGCGCACGAGGACTGCCCGGCTGAAGTCTTCATCCTGGCGGGGTTGTACCCGTCAGCTGTCGTCAACAGCTGTCGCTGAGGCCACCGCCTGGGACCCAGTGGTTTCACGATTGAAAGAGGCCTTGTGGACTGGCCGCCGGTCGGATTTGGGACCCGAAAAGAAACCGTATGAAACGCAATTCAGATAGATGAGTGTACAAAGCAACTGTGCGCTCTGGGGCAACTGTGGGTTGGTTCCTGCATCTCTCCAACGCGACGTCCTGAGGGTTCTTAACGAGAGCCATCGAGAGATATCCAAGATAAAGGCTGTAGCACGGAGCCACGTGTGGTGGCCTACGATAGACGATTATATGGTTGCTACTGTGCAATAGTGTCTCGCATGTCAGGAGCAGCAGCGAGCGTTAAGGCCAATACCCGTCATGCCATGGCCGTTCCCAGACAGACCCTGGACGAGACTTCATGTCGACTACGTTGGGCCTTAGCGAAACACTTATTATTTATTGCAGTGGATGCATTCTCCAAGTGGACTGAGGTGTTTCCGGTTTCAACGCAGTCTGCAGAGGCCACCTTTGCAAGCCATGTTTGCAAATCAGGGTTTGCCGGACATTGTGGTGTCAGAAAATGGGCTAGCGTTTGTGAGCGACATGTATGCCAAATTTTTTAAGAAGAATTAATTGAAACGAATACGGTACCACCATTCCACCCAGCGTCTAATGGCGCAGCAGAGCGTGCACTTCAGGCTGTAAAAAGGAAGTTGCAGAAGGCTGGACCGGGAAACCTTCATACACAAATTGCGCACATGTTGACCACTTAAAGATTGACACCACATAAGGTCACGGGTTGCAGCCCCTCCGAGTTACTGCTGAGACGAAAATGAAGACTGCGATGGACCTGCTTCGACCTGACCTGAGGATCACAGTGCAGCAGAAGCAGCTCAAGCAGAAGATCAGAAGTGACAAAGAAACGAAACCTCGGATTCAAGGACAGCCTGGTAATCAGGAATTCGCCAGGAACCTTCGTCCAGGCCCTGCATGGGTGCCGGCTGTGGTTACAGCCCAGGGAACATTTTCATCGGACCTCCAGCTGGCTGACAGGCCACAGTGGACGCGCCACCATGATCACCTCCGGCAGGCGAACCTTTTGCCGCAAGTTTACCACAGTAGACAAGCTAGAACTGCTACAGACATTGTCACGGACCTTGACATTCCAGGCACCGTTCCTGACATGTCCAAAACGGCATGAGCATGTTCTAGCACCTGACCTCTCCTGTCAGATGCCTGAGCTCATCCGTCCAAAGTTTCCAGCTGAGGAACTACGACAGAGAAGGGCTGCAGAAAGCACAGCGTTTCCTCTTCAAACGATTATCACTAGGGGTGTGCGAATATTGAAATTTTCGAATACGAATCGAATACGAATAAGACAAAAAACGGGCTTCGAATATCGAATCGAATATCGAATATGTGTCTAGTGATAAAAAATTGCAACACAAGAGGTAACATCAGGTTTTATTGCCTTTTTAAAATAAATCAATGCAGCTGCATTTTACCGGGCTGCAGCAGGCTAAAGATAGTACTAGTAATGCGCTAATTACAAATTATCATGTAGGAAAATTACCTGTTCAACGTAGAAAGACCCATTCACGGGAAATCTGCGAAATTTCACTAAAGTTCAAAGTTCGACTTATGGACAGTGTTGCCCGACTGCTACACGAATATTTCAACCTTTGGGACACAAATAATTTATAAAGTAGTTTATTTTGTATTTCATAAAATGTTTACTAATGTTTACACCATATAAATGCGAAAATATGCACTTTTAATGCTTTCATTAGTTATTAATGTGAACCAGTGATGCCAATAAACCCAACATATATTGCACTTTTCCTCTGCCCAATAAAATCAACTATTTTTTTAATTGTTGCGCATGCACACGAAAGTCAAACTCAGTCGAACCTTTGTCAAACATCACATTGAAGGTTCGAAAAAGTCGAACTTGGTCGAACTCGAACCTGAGCAGGTTCGCGACATCCCTAGTTTTGACTGCGCGGGAGTGGTAGGAGTTGTGGTCAATGGCGATGAAATGTTCTGCTCGTACCTAGATTTTGTTTTTTCAAACTTTTATATTAGATAACACTCTGGAGATTTAGTTTATATTTATATTTCACTCTCGAGGTTTATTTTATTGTATCAATTTATAGAACGCACAATTAAATCACATATTGCTATAAAAGTTACACACAAGAAAGGGCTTGGTGAAAAAGAAACCGAAACTGATCCTGCCTTGCTGCCATCGGACAGATAGAAACGGAGTAGACCGATAACGCACGCATCACACGCCTTTCTCAGTGAATAAAAATATTCATAGGGGAATGCGTGCCAGGCAGACTATTCGTCACTTGCTCAAATATTCGCAGTTTGTGCGAATATTCACCGCTTTTTTCGAATATTCGGCTTTGGCCGAATATTCGGGAAGTCCCGAATATGCAATTTTCGAATCGAATGCGTTTCGAATAAAGAAAATATTCGATTCGTATTCGAAATTTCGAATATTCGCACACCCCTAATTATCACCACTCTTTCCCGTCGAGGCACCAGGGTGCGTCGGCCTGTGCAGCGCTACTCTGCATAATCAATTAAGTGATGCTATTTGTTTTCACTAATATTGTTTATATCTCTTAGTTGCAACTAACTTTCATTTATTAGGGTTGAGAGGGGTGTGATATCTGGTGCTGTACATACGGGAGGGGGGGGGGGGGGGGCACCGTGGTGGTAAATAAAAATGCGATGCATGACTGGGCAAATCAGTGCGGTCTACGTCTTCAATTTGGAATGTTGTCCCTGACCTTGACTCGGGCGATGTACCTGGCGTGGATTATCACACAAATTCGAGCGCAGTCAACGCTACGATTCGATGAAGCCAATCAAACGCCGTATTCATTGTGCGTGATTGGTTTAGTCCATTATAGCAAACGCACACAGAAGACGAACGCCATGACGATGCACTTTTGACGGTGCTTGATCGGCTACATCGAATCGTAGCGTTGACTGCGCTCGGCTCTGCTCGGACTTAGTGTAAAACAGAGTAAAGTCCATGTATTTTTTTTATAGAGGAAGAAGAAGCTGCCGAAGAGCTCAGTCACGGTTTTGTGTCTCTTCCAGTTATCATTTATTATCGGAGTTGAAAGGATACCTCGGCAGCTCGAACTAAAATATCCAAAAATAAAACAAAGCAAAACCTCCCTTGGCGACCGGTAGACTTCTGTCGCAAGTCGTGGCCGTGCCATCGATGAAGCCGCCAACCAACAGAGAACAAGAACAAGCAAGCCAGTCGCAGGGTTAATGCCTTCCATCCAGCGACAATCTACCGTCCCAAGCACCGAGTTCATCGCATCGAACAATCTTCGTTCCAACCAAACGGACGTGAATTGTGACACTCGTGAACCGGAACCTGAGATATCGGAACTGTTTGTCGGAAGGAACGACCTCAGTATACTCGTTCGAGGAAAATATATAAATGACGAAGATGACACCGGGGTAACCACTGTCTCTCACACACACACACACACACACACACACACACACACACACACACACACACACACACACACACACACACACACACACACACACACACACACACACACACACACACACACACACACACACACACACACACACACACACACACACACACACACACACACACACACACACACACACACACACACACACACACCACACACACACACACACACACACACACACACACACACACACACACACACACACACACACACACACACACACACACACACACACACACACACACACACACACACACACACCACACACACACACACACACACACACACACACACACACACACACACACACACACACACACACACACACACACACACACACACACACACACACACACACACACACACACACACACACACACACACACACACACACACACACACACACACACACACACACACACACACACACACACACACACACACACACACACACACACACACACACACACACACACACACACACACACACAAAAAAAAAAAGACCAATTGGAATTAGAGGGTTCTTTCACCCTACATCCGAAAAGTCTTCATTCTAAAAGGGTGACCCCATCGCCCTTAAAAATTAGGTACTCGGAATAGCACAGGAAAAGATCCTATTACACAGACAATCCAAGGACTGAGGCCTATCGGTGAGCATAGCGTCACTCACCGTAGCAAATACGCTACTCACACAGACATTCATCGCTGGAATCGAAGTGAAGGCAAGTGCCTTCACTTCGATTCACTAAAGTTCAAAGTTCGACTTATGGACAGTGTTGCCCGACTGCTACACGAATATTTCAACCTTTGGGACACAAATAATTTATAAAGTAGTTTATTTTGTATTTCATAAAATGTTTACTAATGTTTACACCATATAAATGCGAAAATATGCACTTTTAATGCTTTCATTAGTTATTAATGTGAACCAGTGATGCCAATAAACCCAACATATATTGCACTTTTTCTCTGCCCAATAAAATCAACTATTTTTTTAATTGTTGCGCATGCACACGAAAGTCAAACTCCAGTCGAACCTTTGTCAAACATCACATTGAAGGTTCGAAAAAGTCGAACTTGGTCGAACTCGAACCTGAGCAGGTTCGCGACATCCCTAGTTTTGACTGCGCGGGAGTGGTAGGAGTTGTGGTCAATGGCGATGAAATGTTCTGCTCGTACCTAGATTTTGTTTTTTCAAACTTTTATATTAGATAACACTCTGGAGATTTAGTTTATATTTATATTTCACTCTCGAGGTTTATTTTATTGTATCAATTTATAGAACGCACAATTAAATCACATATTGCTATAAAAGTTACACACAAGAAAGGGCTTGGTGAAAAAGAAACCGAAACTGATCCTGCCTTGCTGCCATCGGACAGATAGAAACGGAGTAGACCGATAACGCACGCATCACACGCCTTTCTCAGTGAATAAAAATATTCATAGGGGAATGCGTGCCAGGCAGACTATTCGTTACACTCTCAAATATTCGCAGTTTGTGCGAATATTCACCGCTTTTTTCGAATATTCGGCTTCGGCCGAATATTTGGGAAGTCCCGAATATGCAATTTTCGAATCGAATGCGTTTCGAATAAAGAAAATATTCGATTCGTATTCGAAATTTCGAATATTCGCAAACCCCTAATTATCACCACTCTTTCCCGTCGAGGCACCAGGGTGCGTCGGCCTGTGCAGCGCTACTCTGCATAATCAATTAAGTGATGCTATTTGTTTTCACTAATATTGTTTATATCTCTTAGTTGCAACTAACTTTCATTTATTAGGGTTGAGAGGGGTGTGATATCTGGTGCTGTACATACGGGAGGGGGGGGGGGGGGGGCACCGTGGTGGTAAATAAAAATGCGATGCATGACTGGGCAAATCAGTGCGGTCTACGTCTTCAATTTGGAATGTTGTCCCTGACCTTGACTCGGGCGATGTACCTGGCGTGGATTATCACACAAATTCGAGCGCAGTCAACGCTACGATTCGATGAAGCCAATCAAACGCCGTATTCATTGTGCGTGATTGGTTTAGTCCATTATAGCAAACGCACACAGAAGACGAACGCCATGACGATGCACTTTTGACGGTGCTTGATCGGCTACATCGAATCGTAGCGTTGACTGCGCTCGGCTCTGCTCGGACTTAGTGTAAAACAGAGTAGAGTCCATGTATTTTTTTTTATAGAGGAAGAAGAAGCTGCCGAAGAGCTCAGTCACGGTTTTGTGTCTCTTCCAGTTATCATTTATTATCGGAGTTGAAAGGATACCTCGGCAGCTCGAACTAAAATATCCAAAAATAAAACAAAGCAAAACCTCCCTTGGCGACCGGTAGACTTCTGTCGCAAGTCGTGGCCGTGCCATCGATGAAGCCGCCAACCAACAGAGAACAAGAACAAGCAAGCCAGTCGCAGGGTTAATGCCTTCCATCCAGCGACAATCTACCGTCCCAAGCACCGAGTTCATCGCATCGAACAATCTTCGTTCCAAACAAACGGACGTGAATTGTGACACTCGTGAACCGGAACCTGAGATATCGGAACTGTTTGTCGGAAGGAACGACCTCAGTATACTCGTTCGAGGAAAATATATAAATGACGAAGATGACACCGGGGTAACCACTGTCACACACACACACACACAGAAAAAGACCAATTGGAATTAGAGGATTCTTTCACCCTACATCCGAAAAGTCTTCATTCTAAAAGGGTGACCCCATCGCCCTTAAAAATTAGGTACTCGGAATAGCACAGGAAAATATCCTATTACACAGACAATCCAAGGACTGAGGCCTATCGGTGAGCATAGCGTCACTCACCGTAGCAAATACGCTACTCACACAGACATTCATCGCTGGAATCGAAGTGAAGGCAAGTGCCCCCAGCTCTTACAAGGGAAACCTGGGAAAGGTTCGAGGTGTCCCACTTCGATGCTCCGACAGTGATCTGTCGGAGTACTTCAGAGACAATGAAATACTGGCTACTCAAAGACAACTCGCTTACGAGAGTTAAGAAGTTGCCACTCCAGTGGCCTATCCCAAAGAGAGCGTCATACTGCGCTTCACTGAAAAATCGCCCAATGCCCCCTAGGGTATTCTTGCGGTTCGTAAGCCATCCGGTGGAGGAATATCTCGGCGCTCCACTCCAATGCTACCAATGCCACTGGATTGGTCCTATAGCCAAGAACTGCCGCAGATGTCGCAGATGTAAAGTCTGCGCTGTCCCTTATCATCACAAGCAGTGCAATTCACGAGCCGAGCCGAAATGCGCCAACTGCGGTGGCTCTCAAAGATCAAACATTGCGAATTGCCCCACAAAAAAAAAAAAAAAGCGGCCGCAGCTTTAAAACAAACATAGATCTTAATCGACCAAGCACCTACGGGCCGATCTCCACCGCCAAACCCAGAGATGGTAAGGGTATCGAAATGAGCTGCTAGGTTAGTTGGCTTTGCATAATTACAATGTAGCGCAAAGACAACAGGGGAAGGGGACAGAGATAGGAAATAAAGCATTCTTTCCTATCTCTGTCGCCTTCCTGTGTTGTCTTTGCGCTACATCGTAGTTATGGTAAGGGTAAGGGTACCATAGAACAAAGTACAGGCGTCAACATCCAAGCCCACCTACCCACATATAGACTCTTTAAACACGCGCCAGATTGAGCCACTATTGGCGACCTTCCCTGGTCTCACCGAGATACCGAGCCACTGAAGCGGGCGTTTACGACCCTCCACAGAGGTCTATGCTGGGGAGAAGGACACAGTAGCACCTGAAGTGGCAATAGCCTGTCCTGCTGGGTAACGACGAAGTGAAGCGAACGGAATAAGGAGGAAACAAAAACTGAAGGTCAGTTATGGCGGCGCCCATGCACAGCTGCCCGAAAGCGTCTATATTAGGAAAGAAATAAAATAAAAAGCACAAAGCAAAAGACAACAACAGCAACAACCGGATAATTGTTCTTAACACTAATGGCTCGTTCTGAAATGCAAGAGCCAAGAATCCAAGTGTTTAGTTGTTTCTCGTTCGATTAATTTGCTGTTGTAGAATGTCGTGAGACAGGTTCAAACTTCACACATTTTTGTTTGATTGTGAACGACTAGGTTGCAACCGCTTGTGACCAGTGTTACCAATTTAGTGGTTTTCCCGCTAAATTTAGCGATTTTATGAGTTGTCTGGCGGGAGAAATTGGCCGTTTTGCGGTTCGCAGGATTTGGTTTCGCTTTCTTTGAGTTATGTCAGCGTGGTTTCTGGGAGTCTAAAATGCTCTTTAGCTCACATTTATAAATCGTAAATAGATTAATTTTTGAGGTAAGTTAGAATCACGGGGCGTTTCTTTGCCCGCCCCTTAAATATCGCGGTTGTTAACGGTTTTATTGGGTTTCTTTATTTTGTGTTGGCCACACTGCTTGTTACCGCTGACGACAACGTTAGCTGACGACAACGTTGGCTGACGACGACAGAGCGAATTAGCGCCATTTTGTTTCTAGATATCTATAGCGCCAGGTGCGTTATAACAGGAGGGAAAAAAAAGAGAAAAACAACGGCATTACAGTAAAACTTGTAGGGCAAATGAACACGGAACAATGACCCTAATAATCTATTAAATCTATTATGAATCTATTAACGTCACGAAATTTCTCGTGTATACTTTATACAAAGTCGAAATTCACAGTACTAAATTTCATAGTATGACATTGAATGCGCGGTATGACTAAAAAAGCTAATTTATTCGCCTAAATTATCTTAAAAGTTACATCGCTTCTCGACTCTCTTCGCAAAAAAAAAAAAGAAAAGAAAAGATTAATTTTTTTTTTTTTTGTGGTGTAGCGGTGTATAGTCCATTGTAGGGAATAACGGATATGTGCAGTATAAATCAAGCAGACTCGATGTGTCGATTCGAACCTTTACGTAACCTTTGGTGGAGTGACAGGTTGAGAGGAGACGCGTCGGGTTCACTATTTGGGGAGACATATAATATACGTCTCCTCCCTTCAAAGAGCCGCTCCATTCTCCCGAACCCTTTTTTCCGCTAAATGACACTTTGAGAATGCGAGTTTCGACACTCGAATGGGAGCGCTCCCTTCTCGAGGCAGCGTTTGCCCCCGAACTGCGAGGATTTAGTAACGCTCGGCGGTCTCCGTTTGCCCCGTTTTGCGTCGCAGCGAACGAAACCCGCCAAAAGTGTCTCGGCGCATTTCGACATCGGTTCACAAAATAAGAGCCCGGGCGCTGCAGTTTGGTGTGTGTGTTGGGGGGGGGACGCAGCGAGCCTTGATTTCGAAGAGTTTCCAAGTGCTCTGTCGGGGTCACGTGGTTTACGGGACGCGTCTGCAATGCGAGTGGCGAAGAGGTGACGAAAACGTTCTGCCAGCGTCTTCGCCTTTCTGCCCCGCTTTCCTCCTCCTTGTCACGTGACAACACAGCGCACAGGCACTTGCGACTACCGTGTTTTAAGGACTATAGCCCGCAGAGACACATTTAGAAAAAAAAGGGGATGACGAAATGTTAGGCTAGGTGGCGCAAGCTGCCACCCGTTACAAAGGGCCATTGCCGTCCATTAATTTTTATATATATGCTCCTTATCTGCACCCGGTGCATATAGTCTGCACCCCGTGCAAACTCTACACGGTAAAACTTCTCATATGCAGCATATCTCGCAAAATTCGAATGCCATGCAAACGTACATACCTGGAATCGGGCACGCGAACGTAGTTTTGCCAAGAGTTTTATGGGTATTCTTGTTTTTTCAGAGATCAAGTCAGAGGTAGCAAAATATTTAAAATAGATGAAAGATGGCGGCCGTGCATTTACTCTGCCCTGTACCGGATGTCGGTCGTCTGCACACTCTTGTGTGAGCTTGCTCGTAGGTGGTCATCGTTAATATATTTCGTTAAAAGTATTAATTGTCGCGATGATCTCGCTCATCGCCATCCTCTACCCGCCGAAAAACCCCAGTATAATGTTTCACAATCTCAATTATGGAAATGGACATCTAACTGGAATTGTTTCTAGAAACGGCGAAATCCAGAATGCAGACAAGGCGCATATTTTCTGGAAACCTGAAATCCAGATAGAATCCCGATAGGTTTCCAGTTACATAATCTAGATAGCGAAAAGTTATGCAGGTTTTTTCGGTAGGGATGCTAATAGGGAGTTTCCGTAGATCGTTTTTGCCGTCCCGCAACGCCCTCCGCAACCCGCTACGATACCCGGAACTCTACAGTGAAGGATATCGGCGTGGAGGCGCAGTAGCAACTTCTTCGTTGCGGAGGGCTTAGCGGAAGGGGTAACGCGGTCTACGAAAACTCTCTATCGGCTTTAAGAGTTTTTTTTTTTTTTTTTTTTTTTTGCGTTGGGCAAGCCACCTTGAAGCGAGCTCATAAGCCAGTGTGCAGACAATAAACAGGCTGGTAAAGGACATAACAAATACACGGCCTCCGATTTCGCTTTATTTTTTTTTTTTTTATATTTCACTACCTCAAAATTGAACTCTAAACAAATAGACATAAAACTTCTTGCGAACCTGCGTGCGCGTGCCCAATTTTAGGTATGTACGTTTGGCATTCGAATTTTGCGAGGCGTTTCAAATGTTTTAGTCCTTACGGCCGCACCCTGTGCATGAACATACTCTGTCATCCTCCTCATAATAAAATATATACAAAAATACAATGACAAATTTTTGCGTCCAGTAAATAGTTCGCGTGAAATTTAAACGTGCATAGTCCGCGCTCTTTAAACCTGGGAATGCGCTGATCCGCCCAGGAGAGTCTGCCATTAAACTGCCAACGTTCTCCACGGTTTGGGTTACTCTTAGATCTGGGCTCTCCGACGGGGCGCACTACGCAAGATGCAGCGACCGGCAGCAGACGGGAGGAGGGGCGTTTCCAAACTGTCGCAGCGTTGAATCGTCGACCAAGTACGTCGTTAACGCCGTTCGAGTCTGCCGCGGCCCTACGAGCGCTCGGGGTTCGGTCGACGACAGCGGCGGAGGGTGATGGACGTCGCGAGTTGTCAAGAACGTGTCTCGCTCGTTTCGCGAATCCGTTGCAAATGGATTTCGGCGCGAATGATACGGATGGCGGGCGGAGTGGCGGGTCTGACGCCGCGATGACGGCGCGGGAGCACCTGTCGTCCCCGTCGAGACGCTGTAGTAGTCGAGCCGAGGATGACGCGTCTTTTGACACTCGGGGGACAATGCGATCGCCGTTTCGCCCTAATTAATTGCGTCAGCTTGCCGAAGTCGTATACGCTGACGAAAGTAATTCGAAGCCTCCTGACTGTTGCCACTCGCGCGGCAAAAGCCCGGAAAAAAGGTGCTGAGCGCGTGCTGGAGGCGGGGTATACTGGGCCTACCGTCACGGACTACGTGTCCTTCCTCGCCTACCGGTGAGAGAAGTTGCGGAGAGAAATGTCTTTACAGCTTGAATTGTTTTTGATATTTGAGGCTGCTGTGTTCCTGCCGTCCTTTATGTAACCATTCTCGGGTGCATTCATCGAATTTAACCTGGGCTAGCTTGTGTGCACCAGTATTTCTCCGCTTCATACTTTTGTTTTTGTTGCTACTTTTGTTTATACTATTTCTTAACATTTTGGTTTTTCATCTTTTTTTTTTTTTACAGCAGCAAGTCGGCACAAAGCGCTGTCTGAGCTCCCTGTTTCTTCGTAATAAATACTTCTTATCTTCTCGTTTCTTCGTCAAAAATGTCTCCGTCAGACGGCCAGAAAGCTATGGTGCCCTATGTGCGCTTTGCTTAGGGTGATGACATTCTTTGGTACCCGACGCTAATAGCACGCGCTCTAGGGAAAAATACGAAGGAATTGACGGTCACAAAATGCCACCGTGGCACTGTCAAAGTCAAAAACCCGTGCTGGGAGACGCACTTGCTCGCGCTCAGGAACAAACAAAGAAAAGCGTCAGGAACAAACTGGTCAGACGTCATCACCCTAAGCAAGGCGCACATGAAGTCACCCTTGCGAGAACATTTGATATGACGCCAGGGCTGTGCAGCGTTCACCTTTTCGCGTTATATTACATTTCTTTAAGTTTAAAAATATTCCGGTCGTCACATGAAAACGCATGCGCACGCGCGAAAGCGTGAGGTACACGTTTCATCCTCCTCTCCCTATCGCGCATGCGCGGGTCACGGTACGAGGTGCTCGCTGGATGCGCCGCAGTGTTCGCAATGCCTCGCAAAGGGAAGGAGCGGACCGGAGAGGAGATAGGCTGAGCTACGGTGCCTGGAACGCGTCCCGGACTTTGTGGTCCTTCGATATCCGCCTTGTGACGCCATAAAAGTGTCACGCTGTCGTCGGCCGCGATTCTGGCGGTGTCCCAGCAGCGGTGGTGGATGAGGCAGACGCCTGTTCCGCCGCGGGTTTCTCTTCAGCTTGACAGCCCACGGCAGTTTTATCAGCCAGGAGTTGCGATGCCGCGACGACAGCGATGCTCGCGTTCGCTCCTACCTTTTCCTGGAACTTCTAGGACCAACCGCCAGGATCGCGACATCCGACGGCTTGACACTATGCCTTTCGTGACGCCATTTGTCGCCACTTTGGGACCAGTTTTGACGTATGGTAGAGATAGGACGCTAAACACGCCAGTCGGAGAGGCGTTCCGGGCAGTGTGGCTGAACAGAAGCGGTGACGTGCTGAGCATGACCGTTCTCGACGTGCCAAAGAGACGCCACATAGCAGCGAGAGCGACGTCCAGGGACGGGTAGAGAAGCAAGAAGGGATCGTTCTGCTTCAATCGAAGTTCGTGTTAACCGACGACTAGCTCGCGCTTTCCACTTTTCCCCCGCTCCCTCCTCTCTCTCCTTTCACCCTGTCCACAGTTGCCTGTTTCCTCCTCCCCTATGGTGAGGAGGATCCTCTGCCTTGCAGAATCTCGGGTCTGGTTGTCGGCCTTTAAGACAAGCCACGATATTGCATGTGGACGTAATCTGCAGCCAAGGACCGCAAAAATGTATCGCAAATTTCCTTGCAATGGTGTTGCCACGTGAAACGTTCTTGGTTTAGCGCTAGTAACCTTTAGGCGTTTCTTCTCGAGCGGTGCCTGCGGGTCTCTCCACTCCTTTCCACCACTCTCTCCATCCACCCACTCCTCTCCACCCCATTGACTGAAGTTATGTGGAGGTCACGTGACGCCAATTTTTCCGCTAAATCTAGCGGGGAAACTGAACTTGCGTATAGGTCACGCGACCATGTCACAGAACGTCGATTTTTCCGTTACATTTAGGAGGGAACTGAATGTGTGTATAGGTCCCGTCAACACGAAATCTTGTGACGTCACGTTCCCCGCTAAAATTAGCGGGGAAACTGAATTGGTGTTGAGGTCACGTGACGTCCACTTTCCCTCTAATCTAGCGGGGAAACAGAACCTGCGTACAGGTCACGCGACGTAAATTTTTCCGTTAAATTTAGCGGGGAAACCGAATCTGTGTAAGATCACGTGACACGAAATCTTGTGACGTCAATTTCCCCGCTAAATTCAGTAGGACAAATTCGCCGTTGCGCTTTTTGAGCCTTTATTTCTCATGAAAAACTAGACTATAAACATTTTACGTTAAAAACACAGCCCCGTTGTTGCTGTTTTAAGGGAAAGAAATATGATTGCCTAGTTGAAGTGTTTTCCCAGGAGCTTCCATATTTGGGCGAAGGTTGAGAGCCAAGAAGCCCTCAACTAGAATTGTGTGAGTGACCTTATTCAGACGATCTTATTGGCTGGGTAATACGGTGAGGGATACGCAGAGCTGGGTTACGTCTCACCAATGATATTATTCGAAAAAAAAAAGTATTTTTTCCCCTTGTTCTCGTCAAGCCAAGGGCCTTCGGTAAAGTAATTATTCGAACCTCGTTCGAAACGTCATACTGCGTAGACAGCAAAGGTTTATGAAGGCCGGGAGATGAAAAATTGATGATGAACTCGAACTTATTTTTAACTTCAGAGAGGCGTGATATGCGAGACCTTTTCGGATGATGACATGTTTGTGAGTGACGTAAAGTCAACGAGGTTCGGTGTAAGCGAAAAAAAAAGGGGAGAATTGAGCGAGGCGGTCGAAGACCGGGAAAGCGCCAAGCGTGCGCGTAAACGAGGCCACGACCCGATGCAAGTGCGATTTCATGTCCGGACTGCTGGTGCGAGTGACAACGGCCCCGCACACGGGTTGGCGCCGTCACTGGACCTTCTTTTTGGGCAGAACTTAGCGCGTGCGGGAACTCGTGGGAAGTTTTGCTCGATTTTGTGCTTCGTCGAAAGTATACGAAGGAACGAGATGATGGCGGGCGTGTCCACGTGACACGTTCGCCATCACGTGGCACGACAGTATTCGGAGCGCAAGTTCGTCTGCTTCTTGAGCAGGGGTTGCGGTGACGTCAAAACGATGCCAAGTTCTGATTGGCTTCAATTGAAAGGATAGTGCGTAGACCTCGAGGCAGCTAGCGTTTGACATCTACCCACTATCCTTCCAGTCAGAGCCAATCGGAGCTCGGCATCTTTCTGACGTCACCGCAACCCCCGCGCAAGAAGCAGACCAACTGACGCTACGCATAGATCCTCCGCGTGAATGTCAACTGGGCGCACCTGCAGGACCACCGAGAAGACAAGGCCTCCGCGTGACGTCATCGCTAGCGGATTCCGACTTGAGTAACCGCAAAGCGGCAGAAGCGTCCGTCTTGGCGTCGCCATCTGCGAGCGTCGCGCTCTTCGTGTAGACGCTGCAACATGTGCTGGCGGTGATGGTCACGCAACCTAGGAGACGCTGTGTGAATCAATTAGTGGTGACGTTTCTTTGGAGGGGGGGGGGGGGGAGTCAAAGGAAAATGCCTTGTTGTTCAGGTATAGTATTTGTTTATGAAAGTTTTTTTTTTTTAATTTCTGGGAGATGGATGCGGTGTTCTTACTGGTTAGAATAGCGGAAGAGTGTGTTAGCAGGCACCTGTCACATCAACGACATAGCAGACGGAACTTGTGCCGATGTCGTAGTTGGAAACTGCCCCATGTGACTCAGATTATTGAATGCTCAAAGTATACCTACGGTAATTGCAAAATAACCAGGTTTGTGACGAAAAAAATACGGTTGAAAGAACCGTGTATTTTGTACTCAATAATAAAAACAGTCGTAATTTGTTTATTAACCTAATATTTCCTAGTTTTGTTAAATTTCTACAATACTATCAAATATTTGTAATCCTTTAAGTATAACTTTAAAAACTAAGATGAACATGTCTTGAGCTGGATATCACAATAGCGAATTGTGCTCCCTCGCCAACGAAAAAACAAAAACAAAAACAACACCATGAACACAGCTTTCACTCACGAATTTTTAAGGTTAACATAAAGCTCGCTCATGTGGGAACAAAAATAACTGCGACAGTACTGAGTTCTGAGTGTGCTTCGATTGTGATTCAATCGGGCGTTAATGAACAAGAAGAAACTAGAAGAATGGTGATTTATTACATAATAAAGAACCGGTTCTTTAAAAATGCGCTCGAGTCGTGTTATTGTCTTCTTTTCTCGTGCCCGCAAAAAAAAAAAAAAAAAACTAATCTAAAAAAACTAAACTTTACAGCTTGTTTAGTGTCAAATACATTCGGCGTTAAGCTCGCCAGAAGTCCAGATTCGGATGTTAGGGTCACACGGCTCAGCTAATGATGGAAAAGGCAAGCCAAGGCTCCTTCGTATAATTTTTATTTCTTGGTTTATTTCCTAGAACGACGGAAGATTTCGCAGTTTAGGCCCAAGTGTGACATTATCGTTTGTTTCCCTGAATTATAAAGAAGAATCTTTGTTCGTTCCGCACTGCAATGTTTATGTTTGATTCGGTTGTTTTGGCCTACTGTTTCAGAAATTGATTACTGTAGCTTTTCAGTCCTTTCCGTTTCCTGCGTTGAAATTCTCAGTTAAATGGTTCACACGTGGACCCGTCTTTTTTATCGCTCGTTTTGTCTCGCCTTCCCTGCGCAACGGTTTTTATAGTTTGTATATTTGTCTATCGATATTCTGCTCATCATCATCATCATCATAAACAAAAACACGGTGTTCACTTTAGACATAATGCTAGAAGTATATCCGGGCTCCCCTGAAGCATATTCGAAGCACGTGTGATTCTTATTTATGTGGGCTTCGAACATGCCTGCAGAGAGTTTATGTGCAACCAATGTGACATAGTATACGAGGAAGAAACACGGCTGTGTCTTTACACTGTCTTTTGTATCACATATTTGCAGCGTGTCCGTGGTTTTACGAAACGAGGCGGTGGGTTTCACTAGAAGTTTTTCTCGCCGAATGAACCACCTGCCTACCTCGATTACACCAGTCACCAATCCATCGGTTTTCAATGCCGCCATCGAAGATTATTTTCTCTCCTGGTAACCCGCAAATGTAGGTGTTTTGTTTTATTTTCAACCAATTTTGTGTAGTTATTTTACTACATTCGCTCTGTAGTGCATTCTTGACCTTGAAACTATAGAAGTGTGTATATAAATAGACTTCCACAAGGAGACGCGGCTTCACCTTGCGTCCCCACGAAGTACCGGTCAAACGGAAGGAAAAACAGTCGCCGCGATAACATTGCACTTTGCCACAAATATTCTCAAGGTGCTTAGTCGAAGGATCGGTTACCGAGGGATTGGTCGGAGAGTTTTGGGTACTCTTATAAGACAACCTTATCACCTAGACTATTTTTAATAACGCGACAGAAGGGCCTCGATAAAATGTCCAAGTTCGTCGTTTCCGTCGCATGTCACAGAAAGTGTGGCACGCTTACCGAAACAGAGCGACCGGAATTCGCTCTGGGCGCGGAAGACGGCTTTTGGTTGTAAACAAACAAAACAAAATGTTCTATACAACGGCGCTGTACATGCGTGCGAAACGACGCAGCGAAGAAACCGGCTAGCCGGTAGTGTACCGTCGCGCGCCGATGAATGCCCGCGAATCGCATCATCGCTGGAGCGTCCATCGGGAAATGGACGCAATAGAACCCCGGAGACTCTTTCCGGTCGCGCTTGGAGAAGCCGTCCGGGGTCTCAGCTGCGGAGGCGACGCTACCCGCAACGCTTCCTGCTTTCGCGCTCTCGCCTGGCAGGCATGTGTGTTGGGTGTTTGTTTAGACAGTCAACCTCAGTAGACGTCTGGTGTCTTCGATGTACCCGCGTTAAACGTGCGTTTTTAATCGCAGTGAACTCACCTTTAACTGCTATTACGCGGCACCACAGTTACCGCGCTGTACTCTCAGATACCTATTTCGGAAGAAGTGAAGAGTGCGCGTGCACTGCTTCGATGGGTGTTCCAGGTGCTCAAGCGCACGTGCGACCATAGCTTTGACTGCATAGCCTCAAAATGTTGTAGCGTAACTGCGGTTAAATGAGCCCGTGTAGTGAGGGTATTGGACAGAAAAGTACCACTGGTAGTCTGGATCACGGTCACGCTGCTAATGAAAGTGAAAAAAAAAATATGATTCAAAATTAAATAAAAATTATTTGTTTGAAATGCAATTTATTTGATTTAAATAAAAATATATCGATTTAAATCCCCGTAGCTAGAAAAACAGCCATTCTTTACCACTAGATGTATTTCTCAACATGGCAGTTGGATCGATCAATTCTTTCGATCACTGATAGCAGTGCGAAAAAAAAGAGTTACAATAAATATAAAGTACAGCTTAATAAACACACTCTTATTGCTGTAATCCCTCCCTCCATACTAAAATAAAAAATGCCTGATTAAAAATTTTTTTATTAAAATAATCTTGAGTTCTGATTTGATCGCAAAAGGGAAATACTTTTACAGTTTTCGTTCCCTTTTTGCGTTCTGATTCTGTTGTAATAGAATGCTACGAAACTGACAAATGAAGTGGTAGGTTAAAATAAAACTTAACGCTCCAACTTTGCTCAGAAGAGCACTTAATTATTTCTTGCTTGTCTTCAGCGCAGAAATCTTTAGTGCTCGAAGATTCTTTGATTCAAATGCAAGTCAACTGAACACTGAAAGCATCAAATAATAAACAACAAAAAAATGTTTTTGCATTATTTTTTGGGGGGAAAATTTGATTTAAATCATCATAGTAAAACTTGTCTGTTTGAAATCACCACTTGAATCACGATGATTTAAATCCTGCCTATTTTTATCCTCCACCATGCTTCTAATATCATACAAAAGACTGTATGCAGCCACTGCATAATGCGCGTTTCTTTCTCGTATTTCGGTCCAGTCAAATTGCTCAAACGAGAACTCTCTTCGGACATTTTTGAAGCAAGGATGCTTTCAACATCGTAACCATGTACGTGCATTGAGTGCTTTAAATAAATGTAAAATGTTCAACGTGTATTCCTGTATATAGTTTTCTTTCTGTGTAATTCACGTTTGCAAGTTCTTACACGTGGTAAAAAAAGTTCGTGTTTTTTTATACGCTTATATCTTAACAGACTCTCGGTGGAGTATCCGGTACGAGATTCGCGGTTATCATCCGTACTATGTTCCTCCATTTAATATACGGGCGTTGAACCGAGTTGTAACGTGTGTTCGAAGTGCGTCGGCGAACCATGTCCGCGGCTCGCCTAACGTACTGCGAGTAAACAGTACGTAAACATGCCTTCTCTCGCGTCGTTCTTACCCACGACCGACTTCACCTCCCGATACGCCCACCGTAAACAACCGCCGTCGCCAGTGGCGGCGTTACGAGGCGCATGCACGTAGACGCACAAACCGAGCTGCACTATACGCCGCGATCTTCCTCGGAGGGCCCGGGACGTCAAACAAACTCAGTCGTAGCCGAAAAAAAAAATAGAAAAAAAAATTACGACCGAGAAACAACCGCTGTTACAACCGAGAGGTAGCTATAGTGTTTGACGATTCTGCCGTAAACGTCGTCGAGACAGAAATATTTCTCGAGATAAAACAGAAAATGTTGAGCCCTCGAAAGTTGTCCGAACTGAAGCTACCGGCAAAAGAAAGATAATAATAAAAGTACGAGATAAATATTAAGAAGCCACCTTTTGCGCGAGGGAAAGATAAAAACTGTCCCGGCTGGAGAAATTGAGTGTGCGGAGGTTCTGACGGCTGCTCGTCGGCACGCCTCGGACCTATAGGCCAACGCGCGGCTGTGACAACACACCGCTGTGGTTTCGCTACCGTCGGCATTGCGCACACGCAGACGCTTCGCTTCGCGCGAATCTGGATTCTACGCTGGTGCAGTGCCCATCCCTGCTGCGGACAAACGCCGACTGGCTTGTAAACGTAGTGTTTGTTTATACTTTGATCGATTCACCTTATACGATGTACCTCAATAGAGGTTACGAGCCATCCCAGCGAATCCGGCGCTCCACGCGTGCCACGTGACATCACGCTCCACGTGTCGGCCCAATACCATTTAGGAGACAAGGCCTGCGCGTGACGTCATTGTTAGTGGATCCCCGACCCGGCCGCGCGTTGCGAGACGCTGGAAGGCGCGCTGGTGGCGACGCTGCCACGACCGATGACGTTTGGGGTGGCAAATGTGGAGGCCTTGTCTTCTAGGTGGTATGGGTCGCCCCGCCCGATCGGAAGGTCATGTGACACGTTCCGAGCTTCGGATTGGTTCCGGTGGATCTTATCACCCGCCGCGCTCCATTGTAAGGCGAAACGGAGTTGGGGGATGGCGACGGGTGGTCGGCGATCGTCTCCGCGTTTGGACTTTTGGACGGAGTGGGAAACGTACGGCGACGTCGGCGCCTAAAAAAAAAAAAAAAACGCTCGAAGGTCCGAAGGCCCAGCTGGTGTCCCGTATATTTGGCGGGTTACGAGCGTTTGATGGCCGACTGCGAAGAGATGGTCACCGTAATTTTCCCGGCGCCGCAAAGTAGCGGCGTACGCCGGCGCGCCGTAAACGCGGCAGCTAGTAAAGGAGGCTCTCTCGGTGGAGGGACGCATCCCCCCCCTGGGAAAACAAAGAACAAAAACAGCTGCTACCGCTGATGGTTGTATTTCGGACAAGCTTGTATCAACTCCGAATGCCTTTTCTTTAAACACGATTTTTAGTATATTTTTTAGCTTTCTTTGAATGTTGGGCTCCAGTAAAGCTCATGCTTAGTGCGAGCCTATCGAAGTGCTCGAAAACTCCAAAGTACTTCCACTCTATGTAATGACGTCTTTCTGTTTCGTTCTCAAAACGCTCTCAAAGATAATTACACGCGTCAGTATTGCCTGGCACGCGCATTTCTCGCTACAGAGCTTGCAACAAATAGCGAACGGTAATGCTACGACAATGTGAGCTTGTGTACAGCAAGCGCAGGTGCAACTTTGTCGAAAGTAAAAATTACCATATTGCTAAAATGACAAAAAATATGGTTGACCATTCTTTGTTTTCGTGAATTTGAGCGAATCAGCTGATCCGCGATCACCTGATTCGCTCACGTAATTTTAGGTTGTCAATAAGAAAACAAACAAAAATCCCGGTTCCTTGCTTTGTCATGCAAACTGACTGCGGCGACAGTCGAGGCGTTCCACCCAATCGTCTAACTTCTTCCAGTCTTCATACGAGCTTTGGGAGAGAGCACTGACCAGCTCCAACTTCGATGACCAGCTCATGCTCGTGTCGAGGGCTGTGGAAGCAGGGAAAGCTCAAGGTGTCTTGGACTAAGGACTCCTCCCCATCGCTTTCTCATAATAAAGATGTTTATTCTCTCTCGCGCACAGACTACACGCGATCATTTCGCACGCTAATCATGACGTTATCTCGACGTCAAAGCCTCCCGTAATGTCACGACGTGACGCGACGTAATCGTATCATGCGACATCACACACCACAGCGTCACGTAACATCACGCCGTCACGTGACGTCACGTGACCATGACGCCTACTGAGGAAATATTCCCGCTGAATTTAGATATTTAAGGGGAGAAATTTTCCAGCTAAGATTGGCGGATAAGTTTTCCAGTCACGACGACACTAAAGTTCCTAGATAAGAGCTTCCTACATGCAAAGTCCCTAGATAAGAGCTTCCTAAAAGTGGCGACATTGTTTGAAGTGCCGGCTGCGTGGTGGTGCAGGTTTTAGGAAGCGGATGGCATTCCACAACAGAAGTCTGAACCGCATGAGGCCATTTCGTACCAGCGGAATGTGCTTTGTCATTTGTATTGGTTGTCTCGTAGAAGAAGTATCAAGGGACTTTAGACGACACTGCAGGGACCCTGGTATACGTTGATAAACCTCACCAATCATGGCTGCCGCCGTTAGAAAACAAGGAACTGCCAAGACAGCGACCAGGGCTGTAAAGAACTCTGCTAATCCATCATACAGTCTGCATAAAATGTCCGAGCTGCATCTTGTCAGATTGGTCCAAATGCCTGCAGACCTGTTCGAGGCACACACATGTATGAGGCCTGTCCGCTGGTGCCATCACGTCTGCGGTGAACAGCGCGTCTTTTTCATGACGCACGAGAGGTGCTACGACCTGCGGCTCGCCCGGATTACACGGTGGGTCGCCCTGCAAGAGCCCGGGAAGAGGACGATTTTGGCGCGGCGGTGGACAATTTGGAGTCGTCATCGGCCGAGGTCGCCTCCCTCGTCCCGTTCAGGTGACAAACGACGTCCACTCCGCCGCGCCTTCGAGAGAGGTCGCCCCCAGCGGAGGTCATCGATAAACTCGCAAGGAGCGCGCCTTCACCGGAGGGGGGGGGGGGGGGTCGTTTTTTTCATTACTTTTTTAGTTCCAGGAAGCGGCAGCGCGGGTTCTGTCCACCGACATTTTGGCCCCAGCGATTGGGTCCCATTTCGAGCGCGTCGCTGCCTCGGGGAGGAGGGGGGTTCTGACGGTCGGACACTCGAGCCACGCCCAGTCCCTAAATTTAGGGAACAAGTTGGTCCCGAAACCCGGTAGGGACTTGGACAGGCTCCCAGTTTGTATGCGGGCGCTCTTTCTTTGGATCCCTGCCCTCGCGGTGGTCGTGGTGGCGGGGAAAAAGGGAAACGGGGCGTGTCGTCCGCCGGGAGCATCTCCCAAAACTTTTTCGAGAAGAAGGCTTCCAAGGTGCCACGCGGGTGGAACGGGTTGAGTTACAAACGACCCTCCCGTGCTCTCCGGCCTCGTATTTTTTTGGTGTCGCGTTATTTCTATGGAAAAGTTTGGAAATTGCTTCGCTCCAACTGAATACGTGCATTGCAGTGTGCGTACCACTGAATCGAAGGGATACACTTTGTTCTTTGTTTTACTTTGGGTATAGGCGTCGTCAACGCCACGAAGTCGCAAAGACGCATACCCGTAAGGCTACGGACCTATAGTCATGAAAAGCTCAAGAGACGCATGGTGTTCACGCTCCTTGCGGTGCGATTCGCTTTACGGCGTTCGAATCGTATTGTAGTAAATCTTTAAGGGCGGAGCGACAATAAGATGCGTTGTCATGTCGTGCAAATCCTGCGTTTGTTTAGCTGTCACTTACTATTGCAACGCATGTATGTCAAGACGGATATAGTGTATGCCCCTCCCATACTAGGTTTTCAAGAAATAATCGTTCGCAGTTTTTGCTATGTGTCCAGCGGTAAGGGATATGAGCTAGAATACGCTAATGGCGACCAGGCAGTACAAACCACGCCGTCGCACGGCTCCCGTGCGTACGTTGGAAGTGGGAAAAGTATCGCGCGCGGCGGCTGAGTAGACACATTTAGACACCTCCACTGTCGTTCTGACCGTCCATTTGCTGCCTGCTAAACCGCGTGGTCTGTAATGACCGGTCGTCGTTTGCGCCTTCTAGTTCATATCACTAGCCACTGTAAATTTGTTTGTTCATAAATGTTTCGAGCACCAGCCAAAGTAGTTGCTTGGCAGGACGCCAAAGGAAACAAGCTCACGATCACAACTCCGTCCTACCACCGTACTAACTCGCCTCCGTGATTGTGTTGTTAAGAACACGATTAAAAACGGCAAAAGAAAGGGACGCTGCAGTATTGTGCTTCAATGTCTGGCATATCAACTAATTTATCTGTTCGTTTTGTTTTTAGCTATTCACTGCTATTGACCCAGTCAGCCTTTTTTGTGTACACAGACACTGCACTTCAGGGGAGGAGATTTGGCCGCATGCCTGGCAAAGCAAGGATAGCTCACGTCTTGCCATGCTTGCTAACTTTATAAATTCCATATTTTCTTTTTTTTTGAATAATCTGCCATCACGCTGGAGCAACAAACGGCACAATTAGTTTGAGTGTGCAAGTCTCAGCGGGTAGTCAAGTAAAAAAAAAAAAAAGTTAAGTACGACAAAAAAGGGCTTCAAGTTACTAATTTTATTTGGTAAAGCCGTTTTAAAACAAACTAACTACTCTCGTTTTTATTTTCTCCCAATTTTGAACCACACGCATAACACTAAACTTCGTTGTGCTTTACTCAATTTTTTTTTTCAATTGTTCCGCCATACACACGCCTGCATTGCCACAGCGCAAAAGTTTCTTGCACATGACCTTCCGCATGATCCCGTAATTCCACGTATTCAGAGCCGGCGCTCCCGCGTTAGATATGTGGCACAAAAAATGAAAAAGAGAAAGAAAAGTGAAGTCTCCGAATACTTTTTTAAAATGAGAGCCCAGGAAGAAAGAACGAAATGCAAGCCCCAGTTTTGGACGCTGTCTGCGTACCACCGAGCCATCCGAGTGAACGCAGAGGAAGATTTTTGTGTCAAGGAGAGAATGCTGGAGCGTAATTAAAGGAAATTAAAAGTGAAAACCTGTTCAGGCGTGCCTCTTCTTTTAAAATCTTGGTTTCAATTGGGCTTCGGAGACAGCCCCGGGGACAAGAAAAAGTAATATGTGCGGAATCTCACATTTCGAAAATTACACGGAGCCTTTTTTGTTTCTACGGATTACTGGGTACATGCGGTTTGGGCCTCGTCTTGACCTTACATGCTTAGTCGAGTAGCAAAAAAAGATCACGCCGCTTCCAAGAACTGGCGGAGACTTTGAAACTTAGGTTTCAGAAACTAATTACTGCTAGTCTTGTGCGTCTTAAGCCGTAAAATATTTACAAAAAAAAAAAAAAACATCGTGGCCAAACAAGTTTTGTACTTATTCTGCGAGATTGTGCAAAGGGTTGTCTCAGGATGATGTTAATTGAAAACATGGACTTTTTTAAATTCATTTATGCAACTGAACGGCTGCTTTTAAAAACAGGTTAATATTTAAAAAAAATAAAATAAAATCAAGGCCCACAATAATGTAGATGCACACGCACAAAGACGCACATAGATACAAAACATTCTTCTATACTGTCTGTTGTGAGCTGAAAAAGACTTGTGTGTTGTAAGTCGGGCTGGTGTTTTCTTCCGCTTTTTTCAAAAGGTACATGAACACGCTTTTGTTCAGGTTTCGGTTGGATTCAGAGAGCGGGTACTGGGTTGTCCAATCCTGGCGCGCGTGTCTAGGCTTTCTTTCTTCGGCAGATGCTCACGTGCAACAAGCGCCTTTATTGTTTGCAAATGTATCCCGGCAATTTTGTGCACTCCCCCCCCCAAACACACACACCCTCACCACACACACACACACACACACACACACACACACACACACACACACACACACACACACACACCACACACGCGCGCGCCGCGCACGCACACACACACGTTTACGAGCACACGCACACACACACACACACACACACACACACGCGCACACGCACACACACACACACGTTTTAGTCGGCTAGCCAGTATATATGAGCTAATTTATTAGATTTAAATGTTAAATGTTTCCTGCTCCTGCAATTTCCACGCTCCAGTTAGAATTACGCTTCGATTTGTCAGAGATGAAAGACTGGAACCAAAACATAGCATTTCATTCCTACTACGAACCACATCCTTTTTGTTTTTTTGTTGCAGGCATGCCATTAAAGCACGAAGCAAAGTTTAGGCTCGCAATATGCGTAATACTACGTGCCATTATCTCTTAGCTCATGTAAACTAAAGGCGGAGATTCTGCATCTCAAGGAAGAATCACTTCCCGTTATTGACTTACACATTCGTACAGCCGATAACACTCTCGCAATAGGCGAAGCCTAAAAAAAAAAAGCCATTCGATTTCTTTGACGCAAATGCTACGAATTTTGTTGTCTACCTGAACGAGGTTCTGCCATTACGCCCGGAGCGAGACGACCGTTAAAGATCTATCAAACTACTCTGACACATTTAATAAAAACAAAAACAGCGCGAAGACGAGTCCAGAGAAAAAAAGTAACCAACAGGACACAGCGCCGTGTCTGTGTACCACCTATACTTTGTCTCATCCTACGATGGACTAAAGTAAAAATCTACAGACCGCCATATCCAATAAGGAGCCACTTAGAAATTTCGTGGTATTTCGCTTTAATGCACGTATCGGTGCCCGCGTCTCGGACCACTGATGGGGATGGGCGGACAGTGTTTCAAATCGAGAAGCACTGAGTGACTCAACAATTTTACGTAGCAAAGAAAGCCACGACATACAGGCTTCTTGCAGTGTCGAAGCTATAGAAATGATGCAGCGCTTTTTGATTCGGAGCATTATACGTCTCCCCCCCCTGATCAATGTTAATCATGTCATAGTTTAGCGCGGAACGCGATCGGACCTGGTGCCCCGTGGCTTTGGCATTTAGATATAAAAATTAAATAGCGCAAAAATTAGACAAAGGACAAGGGACAGAAAACGTAGACAAGGACAAGCGCTAACTCACAACTGGCGTTTAAATAAAAAAGAAGAGAAGGAAGCACCATATAAATACTCCGAAAAAAGGAAAGAAGATCTTTCTCCTTTTTCCTTTTATTATAGATCTCTAGGAAAGAAGAAGATCTATAATAAAAGGAAAAAGGAGAAAGATCTTCTTCTTTCCTTTTTTCGGAGTATTTATATGGTGCTTCCTTCTCTTCTTTTCTATTAAACGCCAGTTGTGAGTTAGCGCTTGTCCTTGTCTACGTTTTCTGTCCCTTGTCCTTTGTCTAATTTTTGCGCTATTTAATTTTTATATCATGCATATCCAACTAGCCCACCTCAATATCTTAGTACAATTTTTGGCATTTAGTCCATCGTAGTATGAGACAAAGTAGAGCCCGAACTTTGACGTTAATCTGACAGATTGCTTCGTTATTGCTGAGAAGGCGGAAAGTCACCGGCAAATTGAATACCGCATGTTTGTGAGGTAGGCTTTTCCTGCGAAAGGGTCTTTCGAAGGGGAAGTTAGAGTTTCAGGAGCGGCGTCGGGCGCGGGACGGTGGGCGTCGCGCTGCCTTCCTCCTCTTTCGGGCGGCTCGAAGGAGAAGGAGGAGGGGGAGGAGAAAGATGAGGAGGAGAGAAGGCGTCGAAGCGAGGCAGGGTGCAAAAGAGCAATAGAGGAAGGGAGAGGAGAAGGGGGCGCCAGAATGGCGACCTGGCCTAGACGCCGACCGAAGCGAGAGATTTATCCGGCGCCAGTTCCCGGGGCGTCCCGTTCGGGAAGATGCGGGCCGGGGGGGCTTCCGTCTCATCCATCGTCCAATCAGGGGCCCGCTATCGATGTCGTCACGGGCGCCAGTCGATACGGACGGGCGACGCGGTGTCCCGGCCGGGAATCGCCGGTGCCCGGACGGAGAAGGATTCGGCGACGCTGGCGCGTCTAGAGCGTTGCGTTCGCACCGTCAGCAGCGGCGCCGGGGCCCTGGCTAACACCACCTTAAACACAAGGCCTGCGCATGACGTCATTGTTAGTGGCTCAGCGACCCACCCCAAGCGGAAAACACGCTGAAGCTCGACAAGAGTCGCCGCAAAGCGGCAGGCGCGTCCGTCTTGGCGTCACCGCGTGCCGGCGTCACGCTTGATGTTGCGCGCTTCAACAGTCGCTGGCGGCGATTCTGACGCGAGCAACGCGGCGCTGCGTGGATACACTAGTAATGACGTTTGGGGGCGAAAGGCTTTGGCCTTGTCGTTGAGGAGGTATTTGCCCTGGCTGAGGTGCCTCGCCGGAGGAGATTGCGCCGGCGCCGAGTAGTAATCTCTCAGCGGAGGGGACGAACCCAGATCACTTGTCAAGTCGACTTGCCGACGGGGCTGGCACGTCGCGGCGTCGCGGAGACCAGAGGGGGTCACCCCCCTTCCTCCCTTGTTTTTTTTGTCTTCGTAACCTTTTCGTCTTCTTCGAGCCGTGTTTTCCTGGGCGGCGGATGGCGGATCCTAATTGACGCAGTGGGGCTCCCGGGGCGAGAATAAGGAGCTTAGAAACACGCGGCGACAACTTTTCCTATTTGTTTCGTATCGCGTATTTTGTCCTTTTTTGGATAGGCTTAGAGGTTAGGAACTGAATGTGATAAGTAGTATATTAAGGCTCTCGTCATTCGGAGATACTTAAGGTGAGTCTTTCTTTTTAAAGAACAAAACTGCCGTTCTTGTCATTGCGTCAAAGTTGATAATTTTCGGTAAGTTCCGCTCTGGCACTCGGGTGGTGGTCTTAGAAATTAATTACTCGACCTAAAGTGGAAGCTTTTAATAGCTCCAATTGCGCATTTCTTAAATATTCAGTTGGAAAGGAAGAGAAAAAGTAAGAAAATGAAAAGAACGCATGGTACGGGAGTTTGTCGATTCTTGTAAGCGGCAGGGAGGAACATTAGGCGGCCCACCTCCAGTGCTAGTATCTTGTCTTCGGTAACAGTTCGGCTTCCCGGAAGCTTCCAGGGTGCACGCACAGCCTAAGCACGGCGAAAGTTGCTTGCTGAAGGCCTTCGAAAAAGACGTCCTGCCGTTCTCATCCTTTCAGCGATTATAGAGAACAGTTTCGAGCGATACAATGGAAATTTCTTAGTCTTTGCTCGGAGAAGCTGAAACACGAGACGTGTCCACGTGAAAGGAGAGGGAAACAGTCGAGGGAAGATAAACAAGGAGTCCCCGGCGATCGAAATAGCGTCTTCACGGTGGAATCGACCGGGATTGAGGGAGCCTCTTTTTTTTTCGTCCGAAGGTTTTCCGGGATGATTAATTGAGGCGGAGATGCTCGACGGAGAGAGACGTGGGGCGCCGTCTCCGCCTCCTGTCATTCTTCGCTCGCCGACGACTCTTTTCCTTCGCCTGGCGCTCGTCGGCGCCCGTCCGTCCATGTCGGGCCGCGCCTCAGGTGGAGGGGGATCGGTGGCTGAGTGTTTTAGCGCGCCCCAGCTCCGAGCACGTAGAACCAGAGCCCGCGCTGCAGAACCTTGGGGTGGGAATCCCGCCCCTGCTCGTTTCTATCTCACTGAGCATCGTACCGGCGTGCGCTCGTGTGACTACCGAGAGCTGCCCCAACCAAACAAATTTTCAGAATACCCAGATTTTATTCTTCCCAACATGATATTTATTATTTCTCTATTTAGAATAGCTATTGAGAAAACAGCAAATATAGGCTAGGAAAAAAGAAAAGTATTCAAAATTTACCGCGTTCTTTTAGGGTGACGTCACATGCTGTATAAATTGCAAGTCGAGCAGACAGTCTAAAAACAAAGTATTTTTAGGGTCTTTTTTTGTTTTGCTGGGGTGACCTTTCCCACTGATCTTTAGTTTAGTAGGCTAGACCGCGAATCGAGGCCTGTCTTGCTGGGGTCGAGTGGCACGGCCGGCACCCATCACTTGACACCAGCTAATGCATAGAGCTCTACGGGAAAAACAAGAAAAGGTGCCGTTTTTGTCACGTTTTTAAGCTGTTGTCGGCACTAAAACTATTTGGCTGCCTTTCGGGAAGCCTGTCAAATAGCTTGTGCACAAACATTAATGCTGACACTCACGCAGTTGTTATAAATAATAATAATAATAATAATAATAATAATAATAATAATAATAATAATAATAATAATAATAATAATACTATTATATTTATTTTGGTTCAGGAGAACCGCGGCGCCGTAGAAAGGCAAGTGGCCCATACCATGAAGGCCTGCGGCGCCGCATCTAATGACGATGGGATGAGATGGTGTACAGATGACAGAGAGGTGCTGACGATGTTGAAATCGAGCTTGTGGGCGAGGGTGGCGGGTTGATGTTACGGGTGATGTAGGTCCAATGTTGTTTAGTGAGTTGCTCGCTGGGACGTTTATCTTTCGACTGGTCTCAAGTCTGGCTGAACCCGGGGAAGTGTCCGGGCAAGCCCTCTAGGGTGGTGTTCGGTGGCTTCGCCGTGCGTAGGGGCTGGGAAGCACCGGCAGATTGGTGGTGTTACCATGCTCCAGGATGTGGCCCAGTCTTGGTAGACGGCTGCCACTCTCAGGCATAGTCTTCTGAACATCGGAGGTGAAACTTAGAGGACACCGGTTGACGCGCTGCTCCTGAACGTCGCCGGGGGACCAGACCGTGTGGTAGCTTGGTCGTAGCTCAGTAGAGTGGCTTTTACTGGAGTGACTCCACTCGGAGAAAAATGTAGTGCAGCTCAATGAGACGAGAGTTACATAGAGAAACCGCGGAGTCGGTGGCGGTTTCGATGAGTTGGGTTTAGTACACGACAAGCTTGAAGGCTTTACTCCGCGGAGTTTGCTCACTCTCGGAAAGCTGCTGTCAAGATGGAAATTTTTCGACATTCATCAACTTCGTGGCTTTCCCGAGGACGGCCTTATTGACGGCAAAATTACTTTGCTTACTCCACTAGAAGAGCAAGCTTGCCAGTTCAGCCGTGGGTGCTCTGGCACGTTTAATTTTTAATAGCCGTTCGAACGCTTGACAAATAACGATTAAATCTCCAACACCCGCTATAAGGATCGTAGCACATCATAAAATACTGCGCTTTCGAGCACCGCGTACAAGCTTCAGTATTGTTACTTCTGTGTGCTTCTCCGATAGACATGCGTGTACTGCCGGGTGTCAAGCGATTGCCACCGGTGGTGACACCAATGGTCTCCCGATCTGCGATTCAACTAACTACAATAGAAATTAGTGACCTTTCCCGATATTCATTTCACCTTATCAAACTTCTTGTAACTTGTTGGGAACAGTCTGTACAGCCCTCATGTTACAACACTGGATGGATGGATGAATAATTGGATGCCAGAGCCGTTGAATGTTAATGGCAGTACCTTTTATAACGAGCGGTAACTTGCGCCACCTGGCCGTCACGTTTGTAATATAGTCAATATTGTCACAAATGACAAGTGATGAAGCAGCGAGTGACTGAGTAAACTGAACGTTTAATGGGGCGAACTTGTGCCCAAAAGTAAAAGGAAAAAGAAAGATAACAGCAGAGCGTCGCGGGCGTCGAAGGCGGCGAAGCAGCGGGATCGAACGCTGGGGCGAAACTAACTTGGCTCGCCACGCGAAGCCCCTTATGTACACGCGTGGGTTTCTGGAATAATCGGCGTAGAAGGTTCGGCGTGTAGAACTTTCTTAACTCGAACAAGCAACACGGTTCTCGAATTTACCAGAACATTACATTAGATGTCAACAAAAAGGCGTCCCCGCGGCCAGGAATTGAACCCTGGCTTTTCGCGTGGGAGGCAGGCGCTATAACCGTTAGGCCACGCAGCGCGCTGCCTACTTGGCAAGCTGCGCGCGCGGCAATATAGCCCATCAACCTCTGCCAGATAATTTGAAGCTCGCCGAGTCTTTTTTTTTTTTTTTTTTTTTGGGGGGGGGGGGGGGGGGGGGCAAATAAGCTATTATCATTATCAGTCACAGACATTTCAGGACTACGCGCTATGCTACGCCGGCGGTCGGTGCGCCAGTGCAGGCCAGTGTCTCGAGGTGTGAAACAACGTCAAATGTGTTGCGTGATGTTTTCGTTTGATAGTTTTTCGAAACGATGCACACGATATACTCCGAGTTTCAGCAAACATTAGTTTAGTTTAGGTTTCTGAATTAGGCTTTTAGAAACAAAAATATTCCCCAATTATGTGTATTTTGCCGTTTTGCGTTCAAGAGACAATCTGTTATTTTCTGTATTGCGTATGTTATATCAGTGATGTGCGCCACTAGTATGGTGTCGTTTTGGAAATTGTATCCTCTAAAGGAGGAAACACTATTGTTCTTTCTTTTAAGGTGTTACAGGCTGTTGGTCAGCAAAGCAGTTTGTCTTTAGTCCTTAGTTTTTAGTCTTTATTTATTTGGCTCTGGAGAGCCGCGGCACCGCGGAAAGGCAGCTGCCCGTACCATGGAGGCCCGCGGTGCCGCGTCTAGTGAACATGATAATGTGATGAGTATATAAATGCATGATGACGACGACATAGATTGTTGGTATTGGGGAGGATGGCAGTCCAATTCGCAGAAGTCCAGATTTCGTGGAGGCGGGTTGGGCGAGTCAGCAGCGAGCCATGGGGATCTGGCACGCCGTTCGATCGGTGCATGAAGGAGCCCCAGGAGCATGATGGCGCTGTTGCTCACTGGGGTCCACTGGTGTCGAAGCATCAGGCTCCAAGGAAGTAGCCCATTCAAAGTAGAAGCTGCCGCTTCCAAGGAGCAAGAGCTCAGATTGAGGCACCGCCGTCGCCCGGTGTGTCATCCTCTCAACGTCGTCGTCGTTGTGTTCTTTATTTATAGACCAACACGCAGCCCTGACGTCACGCAGCTGCGGTGGCGCTGTCGGCGGCACTGCGCATGCGCAGACGCTTCACTTCACGCGAATTCGGTTTCTGCGAACGCGCAGTGCCCACACCTAGTGTGGGCAAACGCGGGCTTGTTTGTAAACAGCGTGTCGGTTTATACGCGTATATATGTATAAATAAAATAAGATAGATAAAAATACACACTATCGAACGGCCAGCGGCGCGCCGTTCTAGTTTTATTTCTAGTTATTTTTAGTTATGCACTACTGAAAGAATTTTGTCCAGTTTGTGTCTGTAACCGAGCTAAAACTTTACGCACACGGGCAAATTCAAAGGAAAATATATACAATGCAAGTGCTTCTGACCCTACATGACAATTGCTTATATTTGAAATCCAGGGCACAAATTTTGATTGTAAACATCAAATTTTATATATTCATATTATAACCGCTACATTCTTAGTCAATATGCTGTCACAAACGCATCGTACAAATCTTATTTTCGATACGCCTATGTAAAGGTAGCTTGGCCGCAAGCTTCTTGGTGCACGGCGGAGACCTAACTTTACAGGGGCAAAAAGCGGGCTGAATTGGAAAGTCTCGAGGAATAAAAAGTATTAAGTAAAATACCAAAATTTTAACTGCGGTGTGTGCTATGAGTCGGCAGCTATTATATCCCTCGGGAACTTTACGATTCTTCATTTCAGTGAGAAGAAATTTAAAATTTTGTCAAAGTGGCTCATAGGACGCAATGCAACAATATTATATCGGGCCCAGAACTGAAAAAGTATACACTCCTGAGGTTCAAGTAGGTATTAAATAAGAATGTATTAGTGCCCTCTATAGATATCCCGGGGAGCTTAAGGATGTCTGCAGTAGTTTGGCTGAAATTATCATTTTACGGCGTTTTGCTGAGAATAGCCAAGAGAGGGCGCAAAGAGACCGTGTCCAGGAATGCTGGGGATGTAACGGAAGACATTTTACGTGACCTTTACCCACTACGTAATACGTTTACCAAATTTACGAAAGAGACAAATAGTGAAAGAGTCATCTCTATGGAAATTAGCAACAGCAATATTTCACCTGTCTAGAATGCAGGGCGCCTTTGCCCTTTCCATGGTGAGCCGAGGCTGGAGATCTTCGTAAATTGCCTGTTCTTTTCTCTCTTTGAGAAGCTGCAAATTGAAGTCTGTGGGAATCGTGGTGTTCGTAAACCGAAGCCACCTTAAAACCGCATTTACCTCTACGTAACGCCATCACATTAAGATGGTGCCAACTCAGTGAATGTGCCGAGCCCTACACTGAGCTTCTTTCGTCGTGTTCATTAGACACGAGGCCTAGCCGAATGTCGACGCGGCAGTCGCGTCCACTCAGCCTCTGCACTCGATTTCAATGCGTCAAAATGATAGTGCACGAGCTTTAGGTCTCCTATACTTGCTTTGAGGTCAAGAAAAAAAAAAAGAGCAGAAAGTTTTAAGCATTTTTTGGCGCTCTGCGAGAAGTAGTTCTTACAAGATTTGGATGTCGAAGCCAGAAGGGAGAATTTTGGCCTTTGAAATGTGTACGCCTTGCTGAAATAGCAAAAAGCTAATTTAAGATGCACCCAATGCAGCTTACTTCAGCACAGGAATGGGGAAATTAGTAACATTACACGAGAAGGCGGCCTTTTTTTTACTACTGTTCTTAAAGGGACACTGAAGTGAAAACAAAAAAGTTTTGACGTAGAACTACGTCTATCTCCGCGCTTGGAAGGGAGTGCAAAGTTGGGAGATGGATGTCACGAAAACATTGGTGAAAGAAGTGACGTCATGCAGACAACACAGGAGCGCCGACCGATTTGCATCGCCGCGCTCTCTGGCGGCGCGCCGTGTTTGCTGCCGAGAACCGCGCAGTGCTTAAGCACGTCCTTTTAATGCTATAGCATTCTTTAGATACCCCCTCCCCCCCCCCCCCCCCGGACTTCTTGGATTTTCTGGGCTCCTAATGCGCAGTGGGTATGCGCAGCAAATCAATTCAGCTCACACTCTCACACCGCTTCACATTCACACTCTCTTCGAAGGACGTCGTCCTTCGACGTCCTCCTAGAGGTTGTCCCTGAGGCCGTCCTAAAGATCCTCCTTGAGGTCATCATACAGGACGTTCTAGAGGTGGTCTTAAAGGTCGTCTTTGACGTCATCCTCTTGGACGTCGTCCTTGAGGTTATCTTAAAGGTCGTCCTAAAGGTCGTCCTAGACGTCGTCCTTGACGTCGTCCTCTAGACATCATCCTCGACGTCGTCCTTGAGGTCGTTCTAAAGGCCGTGCTGAGGATCAGCCTGGAGGTTGTTCTAGAAGTCGTCCTCGACCTCGTCTTTGAGGTCGTCCTATAGGTCGTCATAGACGTCGTCTTTGATGTCGTCCTCGTCCTTGAGGTTGTCGTAGACGACCGCTATTGCAATTCATAGACAACCAACAATAGTGGTTTCTGCAGCAATGTTTGATCTGCTGGTTTGCTTGTTTGCTCTCTTCAACGCGACGCTCTCCTGTGATCGAAACGGCGACAGACGCCACTGCGACAGCCGTGATTCCGCAATCTTCGCTCATCGCTCTGAACAGCGGCCAAGCGGCCCAGCGCCCAAGCTCGGGGTTCTCTGCGGCACGAACTGTTCACGCGACAATCAAGTGCGGCTCGGGGAAGCGTTAACCCCACTGCCCCCCCCCCCCCCCCCCTTCCCCCTTGTTTCTTGTGCCACCCACACGTAGTTCTACGGAAATTTATTCAGCATAGTAGGGCTATTCACCGACCAATTTTTTTAATGAGTTTAATATTTGTTTCATAAATTTTCCACTAAAATATTTTTAACCAATATTTACGCCGTTAGATGCAAATTACCTGCAGAACGTGGAGGTCGCAGCACGCTATGCCCCACCCCGTGCTTACAAGGTGCTTACATCTCTTATTGGCTGGTGAGATGATTAATATTGTAAAAGTGTAATTGCTTTAGTTAGTGCATTTTGCTTCATCGGTGATCGATGTTTAACTTCGCTACACCCGAACATGTGTGCCGCAGCAGGTGTGCAAAAACAAGCGATGATTCTAAGCAAAATAGCAATCGAAAGGAACATGTATGTTCAAGGTTCGCCAGCATTCCGGTGACGCTTATACAGGGTGTTTCATGAAAGGTGTACAAATTCGATATTGCGAAAACTACGCGTAGCAGCGAAAAAAGGCTTGCGTCGTTTTGGTCCTGGGCCAGGGGCCAATTAAAGAAAATAATTAAAGTCGGAGGTAATTAGAGTGTTAATTATTTTTGCGTAATTAACTTTTTTAATATTATGTTTAAGGGCATGATTTTAATTAAAAAATTGCTCAGCATAATCGAAAAACACTACATCAACAAATTGCAGAACGATAGAAGGCACGCGAAGCATTTTTGGCTTTCTGAAAAACCGCACAAATTCGACCGATTTTTAAGTTTCGGTTTGCATTCGGAGTGCATCTCGGCCCCGACGGCACCGTGCCCCGTGGAGAAATAGTGCAACCAGTCTATGCTGCGGTGTCCTGGCGCAACGCAGCAGAGGCTGGTTGCACTATTCCTCCACGGGGCGGGGTGCCGTTGTGGCCGAGATTCGCTCCGATTGCAAGCCGAAACTTAAAAAGCCGTCGAACTTGTGCGGTTTTTCAGAAAGCCGTGAAATGCTTCGTGTGCCTTCTATCGTTCTGCAATTTGTGAATTTAGTGTTTTTTGATGATGCTGAGCAAGATTTTAATTGAATTATGCCCTTAAACATAATATTAAAAAAGTTAATTTCGCAAAAATAATTAACAATCTAATTATTTCCGACTTTAACCATTTTCCTAAATAGGCGCCTGGCCCAGGACCAAAATGACACAAGCCTTTTTTTGTTGCTACACGTAGTTTCTGCAATATCGAATTTGTCCACCTTTCCTGAAACACCCTGTATATTGCTCATATGTAGGGCTCCGTGTTTTCGGATAAATCCGAAAAACTCCGAAAAACACCCGTCGGTAAAAGTTTGGTCAATTCGAATTTATCCGATAAACTCCGAATGTTTATGTGCCGATGCCACCCCCCCCCCCCCCCCCGCAAAAAAAATAAATAAAAATAAACAAAAAAAGTAAAAAAAGAACTTTTTTTTCTTTTTTTAGAATTTGATCAGCACGGACTTAATGGTTTTGGGAAAATGGCACCATAATTATCTTTCAAATCTCAGACCGTTGTCAAAAGGGGTCTTGTCGCTTGTCTCGTCGAGGTTGATTTAGGGCAACAGGTCATTGTACATTCGGGTCATGACAAAAGCTACTCTTTTGGTTTCCAGTTTGAGCCATGCGATTTGTGATTTAGAGAAAAGAGAAGGCATGTTTTTGTAACAGTGAAAGCTATGGACCATAGAGATTGTATTAAATAGAGAAAAGGGACAGTTGAAACTCTCTATTACATCCTTAACCACTCCACCTCGCGCGGCCGCGGGCTAGATTGATGGATAGGATGGGATGACTACGAGCTTCGTAGCGACTGCCCCGGGAGTTTATTGATTTTAAGGTATCGACGTTTATCGAAGCAACACTTGTGTGCGACTTTTGTCGTGGGACAAATTAATATTGTCAATGGCAATGGCACGAACGTCAAATTCAACTGAAGAAATTTTAATCGATACAAGCGCGTTTTATTTTTTATCTGGCATACGTTTACATCCTGTTATTATTTACATATTTATTTTCAATAGGAAACACTGCGAAATTAAACTCCGAATTTCGAATAATTGGGAATCAAACAAATATAAACTCCGATAAACTACCAATCTTCGGCCAAAAATAAACTCCGAAAAACACCCTCCGAATTTGACGAAAAATAAATCCCGAAAACACGGAGCCCTACTCATATGCCAGTCCTGTCACAATATAAAAATGACCCCGTCGTGCATCTTTATGGGCGGATAAAAAACATTCAAAACGCAAAGAATTAAGTACGTGGGCTATGAAAGGTGTCTGTATTGTTTTTTGTCTGGCGGGTAGCTTTTATCGGGCACTTGTTCTCAAAGTTTTCAACGTAGAACAAGCATCTTTGCACAGGCCAGCAAGAATGAAGCAGTACTTACTTAATGAAAATTGGAATATGTTACGTGGCCTTCAATTTATTTTGATCGTACATGCACGGGTAGGTACTGATCCAGTGTTCCTGCATAGTTGTTGCCGTCTTCTTGCCGGCTTGCTCGAAGCAGAGTCTCAGTTGAGACTGCTCAAAGAAAGCGCTGTCAATGCTAGCGCTCGAGCTTAAACCGAGTCTCAGACGCTCGCGCGCCCAAGCCTTGGCAGCGCTTTCTTTGAGCAGTCTCAACTGAGACGCTACTTCTAGCAAGCCGGCCCTGATGTCCTTCATTCGTTTGGCACGCATATCCCCCATGCTGGAAAGCGCCGACGTCGTGTCCCAGCTAACAGTGTCCGACAGTGCACAACAATACATGTACGAAGCCGTTTCAGCACCGTTTTTAATGCGATAAATTTGAAAAAAAAAAAACGACTTAACTGAGCAGTTATTTCGTCTGCCTGTCTGAGAAATGTTCCAAGCTACCTAGTACGATATGTACGAAGTATTCGGAATGTATTGCCCTTATGATCGAACGCAGGGAGAAAATGCACTTACTTTTCCCCATAGAAATGCATTACCGGAAGTCAAGTTTTAACTGGTTGCTGTCTGATTCAATTCGCGTCAGCACACTAGCACCAGTTGAACCTCTAGCGAACATGGTAATAACTCTATGCTCTGAGCACTCCTGCTGCTTTGTGCAGCTAACTCGGATAAATGAATGCATAGATTGAAGCGGCTGGTGCCTTCTAATCATTATCGTTGGTGATAATGACTATTATTCGTGGCTTTTCCGTGTGAATCGATCATTCCAGCAGTGCTTGAGACCTAGTATGTGGGGTTTTGTTTTCTGCGCCGAACCCAATCTAAAATCTAGATTATAGTCGAGCGGCAAGTAGCGCCACCTAGGAAGTTTATTGTACTATCAACCACTCAGGAGAACACTCGCGCCGTCCATGTTCTGCGGAAAACTATTTGACTGAACATGAACCCAAGTCGCATCAGAGAAAGTGGACGCTTCTTTTTAATATTACATACATAGAAATAAAATATGACGCACAAAGTGAACCCGGCAGAGAATTACGCGCGAAATTGGCCAATAAATATCCCTGACGAAAAGAAAAAGAGCTATGATGACCACAAACTGGCATCCTCGGGAAAACGAGCCATGTGACAGTCGGGATGAAATAAGCGCTTCTGTTGGCACCATCATCGTATTTTTTTCTTCCGAGAGCTGTTTCAGAGGAGTTTCTTATCGGGTCTTTATGTCTTGAAATGGCCGCGAAAGTCGAAGAAAAAAAACGGGAAGCAATTATGTCTTTTCTGCCCGGTGCTTGGTGAAGAAGGTAGCAGCCGGCTGCGGGGAAGGAGGATGTCCGCGCTCGTACTTTTCCGCGTCGGCACTTCCGCGCCCTTCTTTTTTTTTATTTCTTTCTCGGTTCATTTCCGGGAAGAGGATCTAGATCGTCCGACAGCCGGAAGTGAATTTAAAGGCTGCTCCTCCCCATCTTCCGATCCCAGCGAGCTTTCCCTTCGACCGCGCACGAACAAGATTTCCGTTGTCTGACATTATTTCGAAGGTTTGAGTCGCCTCTTTCCGGCGCTTGTTTCCATTTCCATCGATCGTGTCGTGTATTGAAGCACCAAGGTGGGGGCCGCGGCGGGCGCTCTCTTTGCATCACTGTGTACTGTCTGTGACCCGTTCCTTCGCTTTTCAGGAATACGTAGGACTCCGTTAGAGAGTGGAGCGATGCGAGTGGGGAGGCTATTTTTATTTATTTTGTTTTTATTTTTCACGAGCTTCGAGTAGAAATCCCGGTGGAAATTCTCCGCAGGTTGTGCGTCCCTTACTTCCGGTTAGCGGATTGCCGCGCAGGATGCTGTATCAGCGTCGGCTTGGGACCAGAGTGGTTGGCAGGGAACAGTAATGTAACACCAACATTGAAACGAACAACTATTCGAGTTAGTACAAACCTGTTTGTTTAGTGAAGTGTTGGAGTAACAGCGTCATCGGGAGCTTCAAAATACGAATAAAAGCCAGAGCTGTGCAGGACGCCACTAGATTCACTAGATTTCGAGACATCTAGCGAGGCTCATAACACCTGTAACCGAGTTCGAATATAATTTGTAAGCAAACGATATATATATATATATATATATATATATATATATATATATATATATATATATTTATATCTCTGCGGTGTTCCGCAGCGGTCTAGGCTGCCGCGAGAGGCCAGCACTTCGCTGAGCAGGAGCGGTGTTGGGGCATTCTGGGATTGGAACATCAGGAAATCCAGAGTATCTTCTCTGAGTCGCAATAAAGCACCAAACCAGTATCCGAGTCTCGTTGCCAGTAGGCTACAGCTTGCTGGGATGCAATTGGTTTTCCGAACTCAGAATTCGAGTCAGCATAATTCATGAGGTATCTGGAAACACCGATGTGCAGAAGATTCTGGCATCGTATGGCGAGGCCTTCGACCCCGAAATCGTTGGGTATGGAGGGCCGCCGATTGATTCGGAGCTCAAGGAGAACGCAGCACCAAGCTTCTTTCTCGTTCGTCACGTGACGTTCACGCTTCGCTCGGTTGTGTAGGCTGAACTCTTGGATGTAAAGTGGTAGGGCACCCTTGAAGCGATACATTACTCGGAGTGTGCCACTCCAGTCGTCGTTGCACGCAAGAAGGATGGTTCTCTAATGCTTTGTGGCGACTATCGCAGTATGGTGAACGCGGCAGCAAAGCAAGCGTCCTATCCACTGCCTTCTCTAACTGAGGCTCTGTAAAATTGGCGACGTGGTACTGTGTTTTCGATACTGGACTTGGCCCAGGCGTTCTAGTAATTGCGGGTCACTGAGACTACAACGGAGGTGTTAACACTCAACACAACCAAAGGTCTCTACCGAGTGAATAAGGTTTCTCGCGGGTGTAATACATGGCAAATGAAACTTCATATTAAAAAGTGTAAATTCATGAGAGTATCACGTCAAAATGACACTTGTCCTTATTGCCACATCGAAAGTCTCATACGTATTAGATTCTTTATCTTTATATAATACCTTAGCGTACACATAACTAACAACATAACGTGGAATACTCACATTGAATATTTAACTATTACTGCTAACCGCAAGCTCAGCTTCCTCAAAAGAAACTTCTCTCTTGCACCGCTGTCCTTAAAACTGGTGCTCTATAAATCCTTAGTTCGCAGTAAGCTCGAATAGGTGGCCACTATTTGAGATCTTGCTAAAACTCTTGCGTTATCACTAGAAGACGTCCAAAACCATTATTTTGTTTCATACTGCATAACTATCATCGCACATCAAGCCTGATAACAATGAAAACGACTTTAGGACTGTCTGATTTCTCCCTCCGCAGAAAAGTATTCCGGCTTTGCTTATTTCATAAGGTTCACCGCTATAATCCTTCGGTACGTCAGCATCTCTTAACACAACCATCATATCTTTCATCACGTGTCGATCATCGAAATAAAGTTGGCATTATCAAAATAAAGTAGGCAGTTTTAATCAGTATTTTATACCCACGACATTCCTGGTTTTGGAATCGCCTTCCCGCACCTATAGTCCACATAGTCGAAAGCGCCGAATTTAAAGCTGCCATTTGCGAGTTTGTTTTGTGTTCAAATTAACACTGTCGCGCTACGTTTATCTGCCTCTAAATAGATTTGTGTGTATTTCGATACTTTGTTTGTTTTATATTCACCTGCCTTTTTTTCTGCGTATGTTTTTATTTAGGTGATTTTTATCATTTCCTCTCTGTAATGCCTTGGGGCCCCGAGGGAAGGGAGGAAGGGAGGGCATGAATAAACGAATGAATAAATGAATGAATAAATAAATAAATAAATAAATAAATAAATAAATAAATAAATAAATAAATAAAGAGACTGCCTTTTGGAGTAGCAGCGGCCCTCGCCATTTTCCAGAAGATCATGGAGACTGGTCTCGCGTGAATTCCCGGAGTCAGTGTATACCTTGATGACGTCTTCATCTCTGGTGCTACTTCGAACGAACACGCCGTTCGTCTCAACGAGGTGTTGATCATATTGAAGGGCAACGGTCTACGCTTTAAGAAGAGTGAGTGTCGGTTTGGCTTGACAGAAGAAAATGTCCCGGGGCATGGCATCGATACGGAAGGAATTCACCCGACGCAAGAGAAGATCCAAGCCGTCTTGGAAGCTCCCGAGCCCAAAAGTAAGGCGCAGCTGCAGTCGTTCCTGGGTCTGCTGGCCCTCAATGACGTATCTTAGAGAACAGGCCTTTCATCCCTAGGATCATGATGCAAAAATGCGCGACTTTGATTATTTCATACAAGTTTTCATCGCACCACTTTACGCCATGAACTCTTAACATCACCTTCAAATAGGTCGTCACGGTTGGATCACCTTCATAAAATAGGAGTCATATCCTACAATACTAATCCTTTTTTTTAATTCTTTCATTCCACGCACCTCTATGACTGGAACCGCGTTGCTTCTCTAATAGCTCTTATTAGCAATTTTGATTTGTTTCAATCTGCTTTGCAGAACATCCCCGATTGATTTTAGGTAATAGTATTAGCAAAGAAAAATTTCATATTTTTAAGTACAGTTTTTGTATATATATATATATATATATATATATATATATATATATATATATATATATATATATATATATATATATATATATATATATATATATAGGAATTCATGCTTTCTGAATTGCGGACTGCATAGTATTCAAGCGTTTGTGTCGTTTGTATCTATTGTTCTTGTTTATTTTGCATTGCTTTCCCAATTTTCAATACACTTTTACTTATTATTTGTTTCAGCACTCTCCTCTATATTGCTTTATGCCTTAAGCGTTTGTATAAATAAAAAAAAATTAAAGGCGTTTACAATTTTCTTTAACGCCGAATTAGAGCGCAGCTTTTCAAGAGGAGGAGGGGAGGGTTTGCCTCTCTTACTTCCCCACTAAATTTAGCGGGAATATTGGCAATGTTAGATGCATGTGACGTGACGTCATACGTCACGTGTTTCCTATATTAACGTTACACGTGACGTCACGTGTGACGTCACGAGGGTAATCCTCGTGAGGGTAACCCTCATAAGGGTAACCCTTGTGACCCTCGTGGGGGTAACCATCGTAACCCTTGTGAGGGTAACCCTCGTAACCCTCACCAGGGTTACCCTCGTGACGGACGTCACGTGTGACGTCATTATGGGTAACCGTCCCATAGTACAACGCGCGGTTACGCTGACGGCGACGGCGTCGCCACTCAAGCCGGAAACGGGCGCCTAAGAGCTGCGCTCTAAAAAAAAAAAAAGAGTTAAAATTGCCAAACATCTGCACGAACTGCTGAGGCTAAAAACTTCGTGGACGTGGGGAAGGGCTCATCATTTTGCTTTCTGGAAGCTGAGGGATCTAATTGTGAGGTCACTGTGCGAGCACACTACGATGCTGAGAAGCCCGTTCTGTTTTTATGCGATGCTTCACCACAAGGCGTGGGTGTCGTGTTGGCTCAGGTAGATAGTCAAAGACGAGAAGCACCAATCTTCGCATGCAGAACCCTTAGTGCTGCGGAGCGCAACTACGTACAGCTTTATCGTGAAGGCCTGGCGATTGTGTATGGCGTGGAACATTTTCACCAACACCTCGCGGGAAGGTCCGTCACCATATATACAAATCACCAACCTCTCTTCCTTATCCTGGGTCGAAACAAGCTGGCGCTCCCGGTACTTTCCCCTCGAATGACGACGGTGTGTGTAAAGTTGGCAGCCTACCAGTACATGCTGAAATACAGGCAAGGCGCACGGCACCAGAACGCAGATGCACTGAGCAGACATCCGCTGAACGAGACTGACGATGAGCAACAACCCCCTGGAGACATTCTGATGTTTGAGGCCTTCTTCCGTCAACCAGTCGCAGCGAAGCGAGTTGCCCAGGAAACTGCACGGGATGTCGTGTTACACGTGCTCTACGAGGCAATACAAGAGGGCACCATGCATTGTTTGACTGCGCCAGATTTACTGCCCTACGTCAAAAAGGGAAACATAACTGTCTTCACAGAAAAAATGTGTCATCTGGAGTTCGTGGGTGGTCATACCTGCGCCTTTCAGAGGATATACATGGGCACTGCTACACGTCGGACACCGAAGAATTGTTGCGATAAAGGCGTGCGCCTGCAGCTATGTACAATGGCCGAGCATTGACAAAGATTTCGAAACGTCTGTCGCCACATGCGGCACGTGCCAGGAGCATAGGAGGCCAAGGTTCCGAGCCCTGAATGGGAGCGACCGTCTGGACACGGTGCACGTCGATTTCGCCGGGCCAATAGCAAGTCAGACATTTCTCAGATTGGTAGATCTTACTCAAAATGGCTCATGATGAGACCTGCAAACAGCATGACGTCAGCGGTGGTAATTCAAGAGTTCCGTAGTATTTTTTCCACGTTCGGGATACCCCGTCTCCGATAACGGAACGGCCTCCGCCTCCGACGAAATCAAAAGGTTTTGTTTCATGGCGGTGACTAGTGCACCGTTTCACCCCAGTCACTAGTAGGCAAGCCGAGCGCATGGTTTATGAATTGAAACGTGCTCTGGCTAATGGGAGGACGAGACATCCTCCGGAGCGTGGTGGCGCGCTTTCTGTTCAAGCAGCACATGACCATCCACACTACGACTGGGAAAACTCCAGCCAGCATGCTCTCCGGAAGGGAACTTCCCTCAGCTTTGGAACGATTGAAGCCCAAGGACGAGACTCGATCGAGCTATTTACATAGACTATCCGCGCGGGTTGCATGTTGGCCAGGCAGTCTAGATACGACGGTTTCCAGGAAACTGCGGCTGGATCCCGGGCGAACTACTGAGGAGACAAGGACCCCGATCCTGGGTCATAAGTGCGCAGAGAGGGGAAGTCCGCCCTCACGAGAGGCACATACGAGATCGAAGGCCATCGCAGCATGGTCATCCAGAGGTTACCTCGTTCCCGCCTGTGTGGGACATGAATCGACATATCCCAGCTGATGCACAGGATGCAGCCACTTCTGGACCAGCCAATCCTACACTTGGAACACGCACCATTACTTGGCTTCGGAGGTCACCTAAGTGCTACGGGGGCTTTGTCTACGAGGAGCATGTGTGGTGTTCGGATATGCTTCAGGCATCCGCGAAAAGCCAGCACCTCGGGGAGCAGCAGCGGTGTTGGGGCACTCTGGGATTGAAAAATCAGAAGAGCCAGAGGCTTTTCTTTGAGACGCAATAAAGTACTCAACCAGTATCCATCCCTCGCATGACTGGTACATCTTAAAATCTATTCATAACCTTCACCCCGCGTGTTCCTGAGCTTCTCTCTGATCTCCATCGGAAAAGGCACAATCCGGGTTGGCATCATTTCATCTGCGGCAACTCCACAAGAAAAACGTCGACTTCTCCCGCAACAAGAACAAGATGAAAAAATGAGAAAGTTAACTCCTTCAACGGTGAAACGCTAAGAAAGCGAGGAAGAGGCAGGAGGTGAGGACAGAACATGAAGTACACTGCGTGATATCACCTGTTTCGACCTCGTTTGCTTGGCGTTTTACTCCTTAAGATGAATCGCATCCAACTAGGCCAGTTATTGATTCTATGCCCTTATTATAGCACCTAGTTTACAAACAATGTGTGCTAGTTGTAAATCTAGTTCGCCGTTGGTAACAAACTTGGGACATTCTTTCTCAAAACTCATTTTATTGAGACCAATGTCCACGAGGGTGGGGCGCAAGGTTTAAAGTATGGTCGGGCAGTGAGTAGTGGAAGGCTGGTGTATTGAAGGTCCAGGTTTTGCGCGGGTTGGAACGTTTTAATAAAAGTTGAGAAACCTTGGTTTTGCAAGCACCGTTCCTACTTTGTCTTCGGGCGCCTTTCAATGTGATGCGCGTACGTGCTTGGTCATACGTTTACGTCTGTTCATCTTCCATTGTATTTCATATCAGAGCAGAGAGGTACAAGTTTGTTGGATGTCATTTAAACGGCATATTACTGAGTTGCCCACAGTTTATCGCGCCAATTATTGCTGCCCAGCGCATCGTGTTCGATTCTGCTTGCACGGTCGATGAAAAAGCAAAGAAAGGCTACCGCATTGGGGCACTCGAGCCCCATAACGCAACTTGATAAGAACCCCTCTCAAACTCGGTACAACCACACACTCAAATATCGTTCTTAACCCACTAGATTCCAACAAACAAACAAAACAAAACAGCACTGAAACATACCATGCCTCACGAGTCCAATCCGCTGCAACCCAATCAGGCCCGCTACAAAAGGTAAAACCGGAAATGCGTTCCCGTTTCCAGCCGGAAGCGCTACATAAACTAACTCTCATTGCGAAAGGCATCCATTCCCGCGGTGTATCTCGGCAGCGTACGAAGCGAAGTGGGCCGGGCCGCACAGACAAGGGACGGCACCGCGTGCGGCGGCGGTGGCTAAGCCCTCACTAAACGTTTTCCAATACGCAATGGCGAACGGGGCCGGTAAAGATGAGGCTCGGCACTGGAATCGTTTCGTGCCGGCGCGTGTCTGGCTCCGTCGAAAGGAAGGAGGGGATCACCCGGCAGCAGCTCTCGGCGATATTCATTACCCGCTTATGGATTTGTCATTACAGCGGAATGCGCTTTCCCGCCGCTAAGTACCTTCTTCCTCGACGGCTGACTTGAGAACGCCGGCGGTTGAGTAGAGACGTTGCAACTTGCGAGCCCACTGCGCCCGCGGTGGGAGAGTGGAAGCTTGGGACTAGGAGCGACCGACGCTAGATGTTCCGAAAGCCCATTCGGACGGCGCGTTTGTGGACGCTTCCGTTCACGATCTCGCTGAGACCGAAATGCGCTTTCTTTCTTGGGCGCAGCTCATGACGATTATCACAGCTTCTTAAATACAGAAATGTGTTCAAAGGGAAGGCAACTCTAATTTCGCGGCGTCCGTCGCATGTGCTGCAGCACAGTGGGAGGTAGACTGGAGTTGGCAAGCTGCCAAGCACCTGCGCGTCTTCAGACGCGTCGCCCAACATCTGCACCGCGGGTCAACTGCACGTCTTCGCACACAGCACCGGACAGCTGCGCCGCGAACCAACAGCGCGTCTTCGCACTCATCGGCATACAGCTGCACCGCGAGCCATCTGCATGTCTTCGCAAGTATCGCCAAACAGTTGCGTCGTGAACCAACTGCACGTCTTCACACGCATCGCCGAATGCCTGCGCCGCGAACTAGCTGCGCGTCTTCGCACGCTATGGCCAATTCTTGAATTGGATGCAGAAGGAGTGCTGCAAGCCCCGCCCACAATGATACGTGAGCCAAGGATGTACTCATGATGTCATGATCTCGAATTTTCATTGGACCTTTGAACGCGCCTACTGTTTCGCAACCAAGAGCTAGATTCTTTGAGCAACGAACCACGAAAGACGTGGGCGCCGAAGACGGAATCATTGATTGCGAATGTAGGAAGCTGCGATTATATAATCGCTGTCGCTTGAGATGCGCGATGGAAAGAGGAGATCAAGGCGTGCACGTTACGAACATGCTTATCTTGCGCGCGCGATTTCGGACAGGGGATTGCAGCACTTATTCTGCGTCCAGGTTTCGAATTCCTCGACACAAAAGCGAAAGACGATTTTTACATATATTTCAAAGCCTGTTGCCTCTTTGCATAGTTCATAAATAGGATTAGACCCTAACACTGACTAATTTCAAGAATAAAATGGCATCATGAGCCGCGCAAACTAAAATGGTAATTAGTACACGTTGGTCAATTGATCGACTAATCATGACGATTTCCATCTAACTTAATATTCGCCTGGTCCGACAATTACCAGTGAAGGTGGTATCCGCGTACAGGCCCGCTGCTAGATAAAAAAAAAAAAGAAACAATGTTAACTAGAATAGAAAACATCCTGTAACGGGAGCATGTCTCCATTGTAAGTCTATGGAAGCAGCTTTTAATAAGCAATATATATCGATATAACACCTTCAAATACTTCTCTCTTGCAGTGTGTAAAGAATGGCCGGGAGTTACAAAGCAGTTATGGTGTACAGTACACCGAGATAACCAAACCTAGGGTAAAATTTTGCATAAAAGGTTTTTATTTATCTTATTCCTGCGGGGAAAAAATCTAGAGACAAAGAACGTGCAAGGTGTTTCGCGCTGCGCTGTGAGTTCATTTACGAGCTTTGTTGAGCTCAAGGTTTATCACGCTAAAGTTCACTAAGTTTGGCGGAATTTAGTGTGGCAACTCAAGTTTTCCAGCTAAAATTAACGAGGCTTAATTTCTGTAAACGTTGCGTGTTAAATTGTTTTTAGTTACATGTTTGCGCTATAAAAAACAAACACAAAAACAGGCTGCATTTTACAAAATGATAACCTTTATCGACGGGCTGAGGAAATCATTCGAAAGTGGGTGGTCTTTTTCTAGGGGCACTATAAATAAGCTACGTTTAGAGTATGAACACTTCGTTGCCTGATGATCTTCTAGAAACCGCCATTTTGGTACTTAGTGCAAGGTGGGCGGCGTTGGCGATAATTATACCTTTTGAAAAACCGACTTCGTGAGCTGTAGAAGACGGTGTCAAAAAGCTCAGGTGACATCGCTTTTGCTCTGTCGCGGGATGTTTTGGCATTTCTAGAGGGCAGAAAAGCGTTTTTTGCGATTTCAGGCAAAGCTCCGGAGAACTGGCAACCATGATTGCAAGTACCAGGATATAACTGAAGTGTCGGGAGAAAATCATCGCACCCCAAACTTACCTGCTCTTCATTCTGGCCCGTTTCCTGGTCGCCACGGCTGGCCACACTGGAACACGCTCTCAAGTCTGCTGCCAAAGGTTCCTTCGAGCACGTGCTGCCAGTACAGGAACGGTATACAACAGTTTCGATTCCATATGTGGGATCGTGTACTGTCGGGTAAAACGTTAATGATTCCACGCGAGCAGGCACATTTTTTCTGAAGTGCGCTTGACAGGTGGCTTGCGTTCGAACCAATAGAGAGTTTTAGTATTGCGTATAGGAGCAAACGCAAGCCCCCTACGTTAGCATTAACGCTGCGTCCTCCACACTGCGCATGCGCCATACGTACGGATTGCAGCGAGCTATGCGTACGTACGCTCGCTATCGATTTTTGCGAGCGTACGTAGCGGTCCCCTGCGTGCCATTCTCGTTGCTCTCGTCGCGTGGAATCATTATTTTTCGCTACTTTTAAAGCATCAAGGGGCTTTAGCCTCCCGTAAAGCCCCTTAATAGAGAGTTTTAGCAGATCGTTTTTTCGCCCCGATAACTATACCTCCTCTCCCCTCCGGCGGCCTTGGGCATGTGTCGTATCGTTATCGGGTGTCGTTATCGGGGCGAAAAAACGATATTCTAAAACTCTCTAATGTTTCAAAAGTAGCGCAAGGTGCGTCGATGCACGAGGCACGTGCCACGTGCAGCCCTTGGGAAGATCATGGCCGCACAGCGCAGCACTGAGATAGATTTCAGACGCCATGTTCTTCCCAGAAGTGGCGCGCGGTACGGGTCTCGAGCATGCCCACAACAATAAATGGCGCCACTTTTCCCGGGATAGAGGGGCTTTACGGGAGGCGGATTAAGTGAGGGGGGGGGGGGTGCTCCCTTTCCCGGGAGTTCCACAACTGACTTAATCTACACTTCGTTTTAGCTAAAGTCTAAACGCAGTCGAAAGTCTAAACGCAGTCGATGAACCTGCACTCGTGCACTGCACGAGTGCGGGTGCTTGGCAGGGACGATGAAAACCCGGAGCTCGCTCTTGTTGCATCTTGTTGCTCACACTTAAAGTGAAACGGATTATAAGAATGTTGGTTCGAACTAGTGCTGACCTCAGGGAAGCAGACTGGGGGAGCCGAGTAACGCAGACGAACGGTCGTTCTCATTTGTATCTGAGGAACAGTTATATGAGTGAGAGGAGAGAAGGATTCACACTGTCATGAGTGGCAGGAACTCATACAAAACAAAACTACAGTGAACAAAAGGAAGTACAAAACGGCAAATCGCTGCCACTTTAAGCCTCCCGCTCATCCCCCTCTAAAAAAAGAAAAAGATAGGCGACTTATTCCTATTTTTTTTCTCAAATCTCTCTCGCACGAGTCATTACCGCGCTCTCCTTTTTCGAAATCCTCCTTTACCTTTTATTTACATGACAGTAACACAAACACAACTGCTAACGGCCGTTTGTGTTGATGGGCTCCCCCGGCTACTTCAAAAAGACGAGCCCGTGACGTCAGCACTATTCCAAGGGCAAGCCGCAAGTCAAGTGCTACCCAGAAAAAAACTAAACAAAAAACGCCCGCTCTCATGGTGTTGAATTTCTTGCCTGGCTAAACATTCCAGCAACCACGGCACAAGGACGCTACTAGAGTCATTAAAGAATACAGGCTTCAAATTTACGACACGTCGGCATTCTTGGTGTTTACAATAATAGTTACCAGTCATCCGAAGCTTTTGTCTGTAATCTCGGTAAACTTCGCTTCGGTCCTCCAGAAGTGTTAAAATAGTTCGCGACAGAGGAAAAATTATCACACTAGCTTCCCCTGAACCGCAACGAAAGCCCAAGAAGTCGCATTTTTAAATGTAACGATGGGAAGTAGCCGGCGTTTTGCAAATAGAACCAAAATGGCGGCGCCCACGAGGTAATCCAGAAATCGAGAGACGATACTCCAAGCGCAGCTCGCTTACTGGCTCCGTCCTCGAGAACTAAGGGAAGTATTGTTTGACAGAAGAAAGAAGAAACTGGGACCTGGTATGCTGAACTGATTTAAACTATTACTTTTGAAATTCCTAAAATGGTTGAACACTTCTATTTTTATTGTGACACTAGTGCTTCACACATTGTAGTCACTACTAGATGAGAATGGAAGGCTGCCTCGCGTCGCCTTCCGTCATGCTTTGTCTGCGCGTACACGCTCGAAGATCCCGAGACACCGGAGTGTTACCGATGGTAGGAAGCTCGCACCGGTAGAGTGACTACTCAGACACCTCCCTGCAGTTCCCATCTTGTCAGTGACTGTAGTTTGTGATTTCAATAATGATCAAAAACGCTTAACGAGGGTTCTTTGTGTTCCTGATGAGCCTGATATTCCTAATTTTCAACAAAAAATTTACGAGCACACCATTCCAATCTTTAAAAGTCGCCAGCCCAGCGTGCGATCTCCTCAGCCCAGCATGCGCATGTTCGTCGCTTCGGAAAGCGAGCAAATCCCGCGCCATACGCACGAACACTCAACATGAAACTGACGGAACCGGCAAAGAGCCCTTTATGGAAAAGTCTATGGTCGGGGACAACTCTTTCTGGCTTTTGGTGCTAAATGTGCGCGAGCGCACGGGTACTCATAGCTTTGGCTTCATTGCCAAACAAAGTTGTCCCCAAGTGTAACCTAGTGCCACTAAAGCACAGCTCATTTAATAGAGAGTTTTAGTAGATCGTTCCGATACCTCCGATAGCCCCGATAACGATACTATGCATGCGCAAGGGAGGCAGTGGCGGAGTATCGTGATCGGCAGTATCGGAGGTATCGGAACGATCTACTAAAACTCTCTAATGGCTCTAGTGTAACCTAAATGAATCGGACACGTGCTCGTAGAATGTCTTCGTTTTTACTGACAATTAAAAAAAGAAGAAAAACCACACACGTCAACATGATTTGATACGTTAACACACAGACTTTGTTGTTGCTGTTTCTGGTTTTGATTGGGTCTTTGCTTTTTTTCTTTCTTTTGTACCGGGCGCACACTGCACACCAATGGTTCTTTGTCGCGCTCAAGTCCACAGTCTGAACGAGCGTCTTGGAGCGCACTTTGAAGTCTTGCTTTTTTGGTGTGTGTACGTGTGTACGTGTGAGTGTGTGTGTGTGTGTTTGTGCGTCTGTGTATGGGAGTCTGTATGTGTGCATGTCTGAAAACGTGAGGTCCGTTTCCTGGGAAGCACTAGAGATCAGCACGTCGTCGTCGTCGTGGATGATGGCGACGGTTATTCATTTGCATATGTCCCGCCAGTCGGCGAAGAAGGGCTGCGCGGAAAGTTCGACGACCGGAGACTTTCTTCTTTCCCTGGAGCAGAGAAGGAGTCCTGCGCGTCTTGTCTTTTCACTTTTTTTTTTCTCCGAAACGAGCGAGCGAGTGCCACTAGGTTCACGCAAAAGCTGGACAGGCCAAAGAGCCGCTACCCTCATACCGTTTCACATGGTCCAGAAAAGCTGGAAATGGAATTATGACGGTTAGGAACAGAACGCGCACCTTTCCGAAACGCGCATTCAAGGTTCGAACCAGGGTGTAAGATAGGCAGGTGGAGAAACGACCACTGAAACCTGCCGCAGCGGTGTAACCGGACTGTGTCCTCCTGGTGGCTTCTGCTCGGCAGGTACCTCCGCCTTACGATAGATGGCGTGGCGGCATACGGAAGGCAATAGACCTCTCGGCGAATATGTGCTGCCACCTAGACACGCGAGTCGGTTCGAGACTAGGTGACTGGAAAACAACGCGCGCCCAAGGCCTCTCCCACCCGTTCCACACCCAAAACGTCAGCTACATCCTGTTCACCCATTGACGCGATGTTTCCGAGATACGGCTCCCCCAAGCTCACCTTTGTCCCCATCGTGCGTAATCTTCCGCCCCGAGGTCGACACAACGAAACCGCTCAAAGGCGAGAAATGCAAGATGGCAGATTGTTTGGAACTAGATACTCTCGAACCCAGGCGCATGAAATACTCCGCGCATGCGCACCACGTATTTCTACAAAAGGTCCATTGACTCGAGTGAGCATGGAACTGTTCGAGGGAACGCATCGTGTCAGTGATATTCTTATATTATAAGTAGAATTTACTAAATCCTGGCAAAATAAGGTTCTCACGTTATTATTTATTACCATTTCCTTAGCTTTCGTGCATTTTACAAACCGCGTGAGCTGCTGACATTGCGAAGTCGTCTGCGAAACGGGTGACGTGCTCGCTGCTGTTCTTTGTGTTTGTTTTGCTCGCGAACGCGCTTGGAGCAAACGAATCTGGCTGTAGTAAACGAAATAGGCATTTTGTCTCCGTGTTTTTTCACGCTTGGGGACGGCCAACGTTCTTGAGGTATGGTCTGCTAGTGTTGTGTTACGAACTTGTGGTCAAAGTACGTCCCTAAAAAAATAAAAATAAAGCGGTGATATTTAACGCGGGCGAAGTTGAGTTCGGGTGACTCTCTCGTGCTGGGCCTGGCTGGGCGCAGTGTTACCGCAGTGTAGTGCGATGGCGTGCCGCTGGCTTCAAATAACGTCGAACTAAGACTTACCCTGCTTGCAAGTAAACAGCGGAAACTTATGTGGAGAGCAAGCAGTCTGCTTCTTGCGCAGGAGTTGAAATTACGTCAGAAAGAGGCCGAGCTCTGACTACCTCTGATTGAAGGATGGTGGGTAGACCTCAAAGCAAGCTGCCTTCAGGTCCACCCACTATCCTTCAATCAGAGCCAATCAGAGCTCGGCATCTTTCTGACGTCACCACAACCTCTGGAAAAGAAGCAGACGAACTTGCGCTCAGCATAAGCTAGATCGCCGAACACACGTGCAGGCGGAGCAGAATCGACGCATTCAAGTCACGTCTCTGATGACTTCTTAGCTCGCCTTTATTCTTCCCGCTGCACGCCCCCTTGATTATTTTAACTTGCAATGGGGAACTATAGGCAAAACAGAACCTATATATTATATGTATTATCAGTTTGCCCGATTAAACTTGCGTGGTTTAAGCAGAATTTACGAAAAAAATCGCCAGTGAGTCGCGTTACCTTCAGAATGAATCAGAATATATTGTTTTTCGTTTCTTCTTTGCGTGGCGCCACCTATGTGGAGTGTTATGAAGTGGGGACATAATCAGGTTGCCTAATCGGCTCTCGTTTCCCCACCTGTCTATTTTATACCCCATTCACATGGTCAGCATAAAGGTACCTTTAACGTAGGTCCCTTTGCTATCGGCGAATCAGGCCGTGCTCTTGGGTCGCGAGCACACGCCACGCGCGGAAGATCGTTAATTGATTGGCCGTAGAGAATAAAGGTCCCTTAGCTAAAGGTGCCTTTACGGTCGTGTGAATGGGGTATTACACCCTGGTTCAAACTGAAGAGATGTCTATGTTTCACAAGCGGCTTGCAAACGACGCCAATCGCAGAGCCAACACTACCTAGAAGACAAGGCCTGGCCTTTTTTCTCCCAAACCTAATCACTGGTGGATCTAAGTGGCGACGCCTAGCCCGCCTCGGCGTCGCCAACTGCGCGTCTTGCTTCATCTCACTACGAGCGCAATGTTATGGTGGCTAGCAATGCTACCACGCGGCTACGCCAGACGCGAAAGCCGGCCGCTTTGCGGCCTACTCCCTTCGACCTTCAGCGTGCTTCCTGCTTGGGGCGAGGCGGAGATCCACAAACGATGACGTCATACCCGGCTCTTGTCTTCCAGGTGGTATTGCCCTGGCACGGAAGGATGGAATTTAGAGACATACTCAGACAGAGTGGACTCGCTCTGAGATGCAGACTTGTCTAATCAATTTCTCTAAATGCTACGTCTACACTTGTTTTTTTGTTTTTTTTTTCGGTTGCATTTTCGAAAGCTTGGCAAGATGGTCAGTCTGACCTCTTTGGTCCTGCCTTACGAGAAACATTTGCTCGCATTCAACTCCTTGTGTATGCGTTCCGATCGTAAAATGAAATATAGACCCGATAGAATGTATGCGTAGGTCGATGATTTGTTCACCAACGCGGCTGAACTAAACTCTAGACAAGACTAATCAATATTTTCAGAACATAACAGACCGGCGCCGTGATTAATAAGGGAGACTTTCGGACGTGTATAGAGCACACAATTGAGAGTTGTGTGGTTGGAGGTTTACGATACTCCGTTTTACCGTACAATCGACCACAGCGGACGCCATAAGCCATCCCGTTCAATCCAACGCTGCGAATGAACCACGTTACCGGGCGCACCGCGCGTCGTTGCGCCGCTCTTGAAGATCACGTGACGCTTATTAGGCATGGATCGTTGTATCCGCTGCGGTCCATCGCAAGGTGAAAATGAGTAAAGAGCAGTGAAAAGCAGGATCCCGAATGACTTGTTTGTTGCATCGGATGCCCGAGGTCAAAGGAAAGGTCGCAGTGTGCGCATACTTGAGTTGCTGAAGAAGATGTCGCGCAGCACATTCGCGCATGCACGAATCTGAGTGGCGGACACGAGTCTACACAGTCTGGAGCGATGTTACTCGGACATGAGCACTGGACAATGCTCACGTCCAACAAATAAAAAAAAAAGTAAGTGAAAGAACGCGCATTCTTTTTTTAGAGTTGAGTCTGATCATCAGTCGCGTATGCTTCATCCCGCAAGTTGCGTGCGGCGCTATAAGAGGCGCGAGAGGTTACTCGCAGGACGGCAGGATGCCTCTTTCCTACGGCCGGCCTTCAGCGCGCGCTCGTTTCCTTCCGTCGTACCATAGCCTCCTATATACTCACAAAGCCTGGCAGATTGCCACGAGAAGCGGCCGCCGAAATGAAAAAGGTAGAGCGGCAGACAACGGATGAGAGGAGAGCCACGTGATTGACGCCCCGCTGCGGCGAGACGCCGAAACACACTTCTCCCGAGTGAACAAACGTGTTTCGGGTCCTCGCCGCTGCAAAATCTGTACGCTCACGTCCAGGTTCCTCGAAAAAAGCTCTGTGCCACCAGACCCTCGCGCTCCGAATCTGCGACCGGGCACTCTCAGGCTCCGTCGTCGAACTGCCAGGCTTTGGAAGTATAGAGGAAGCTATGGTCGTACTTTGTCCGCGCGTGCACTCTTGAGGATCCCGAGTCACCGAAGCGAATGTGAGAAGCTTGAGCCGGAGGCGGGGCAACCGAAGGACCTCCCTGTCGTTCTCATCCTGGCAGTTGGTGCTCAAGAAAGGCTTTTAAAGCTGCTTTATAATGGGAATCTTACACGGACACTTCTTCGTCGTGTTGGCCTAACTGCACGACGTCACAATGTTAGCTGAAAGTTCCCCGCTGATTTTAGTGGGCAAATTGATTAAACGTGAAACGATGTCAAGCCAGGTGACACCGTGATGTAAAGTCATGTGATCGCGTCATGTGACGTTAGGCCGTGTGACGCTACGATATCACGTGAAACAATTTTTCTTAACAAGCAGGCACAATTAACGTCACAGTTTTACTGTTGCGTTAATTTTTCCGCTCATAAATAAAAAAAAAAAAAAAAACAATCTATTGCACCTGCGATGCCAAACCAGGCGAGTTTTCATTATTTTTTTTTTCTTGTTTTGCGCCAGCGCTCAGGCAGTTTTGAAGAATGTTCTCGTGCCTCTGACAAACCTGCACGCAACTACTAAGATGAAATGCAACAAAAAAGTATAACTAGCTTTTTTTTTTTTGCCTTTCCTGGTTGCGGAAAATCGCGCCGTTGAATTAAAACGCGAAACGAAAGAGATGACAGTCTTCCTTCCACCGGTTCTGCAGAATTGATTCTTCGGAGTCCGGCGTCCGCTTTCTTCGGGGTGGGGTTTGGAGGCTCGCGGCACCGTGGCCACCCCGGTTTTCTGGCACCGACTGGATCGCGCACAACACCGCCCTGGCTGGCACGCACGGCACGCTCCTGCCCTCGGCCGTTCGTTTCAGCGTCCGGGACTTGCGGGTAGTCTCGCCGCCATCTCTCCTCAGGGTCCCACGAACTTGGTATTCGCTGTCCGCCGAATGAAAGAAACGGGTTCATAAAGTCGCGCTCACACTGCTCTAATACGTCATAGAGAAGATAATCAGCATACAGTCTGAGGCTCGTTTCTTCCCAGTAATGGTCCCGTCATATGAGTCATAATCAGCATACAGTCCGAGGCTCGTTTCTTCCCAGTAATGGTCCCGTCATATGAGTCATAATCAGCATACAGTCCGAGGCTCGTTTCTTCCCAGTAATGGTCCCGTCATATGAGTCATACGAAAACTGTCTGCAGAGACGTTCGAAGCAAGCGTACGCGTGAACCGAACATGTTTCGAACGCCCTGTCCGAAGACGATACTGCATGTCAACATGTCTGCAACAAACAGCGTGTCTTTTGTATGATGTATGAGTAGTGGGACTTAAGCAGAGCTCTCTGTTTTTGCTAGAGCCACCACATAAGCTACGCTCAAAGTATCGCCACTCTGTTCCCAGATTTTATTATGGGCGCCGCCATCTTGGAGGGCGCTATAGACCCCTTTCGAAATACTGCCCTATGATGGCAACTGTGAAATCCCAGCACAATGGCGGACTAAAACACCAATGTCACGGCACACTGCAAAAACAAAAAACAAAAAAACACACCTACAAAAAAGGTGATGAGCGAAGTGACGTTGCACTTTCGATGCTGTTTGATTCGTTCGTCGGCTCGTAGTGTTGGCCGCGCTCCGATTTTCGCTATCTTATGGAATGACTTGCACGTTCCTCGATGCACTTGCTTCGCCATTGCGCAGTTGCTCCGCCATTGCGCAGTGGTTCCGACCTTCTAATAATCGGCACGCGACTTTCGAAGATCGTAACAATTCCAAAAAGGCGACTTCCCGATCTTATACGATGTCGAAATAACTCACGCAATATTCTTTTGCTCTGCAGCCGGATTATTTTAACCTCTCTGAAGAACAGAAAAAAAAGGAAGCTTTTCTGCTTTTTCAGTTAGAGCTTCAGATAACTGGCAACAATGACTACCAAGATAGCTGAGGTTGTTGTACTCTGATCCCTGGTTCATTTGGTGACTCTAGCTTTCGCTATAGACCAATTCACCTTTTGGGAGCTGATTTGGTCTGATCAGGAGACGCAGGCTTGTTTATAGTGTGTTGGTCGACACCTCGCTTCACCCAAATCAGAGCGCAGCTGACGCTACCAGTTGATGGCGACCAGAGCCGTTTTTACTGAGATAGTTCAGCCAATGGGCCGAGCTTGTTTCCAGCCAGAACCAGCGGATTTCGCAATAACACAAAATGGTGTTACATCTTTGTCTCAATTATTCCTGAGACATCGCATCGAGTTCCTATGAGTCAGAGCCACAAAATGACGGACGGAAGTAGTCCTCCCCGGTTGTCAGACTACGCTGCTGTGGTTGCCAGAAGCAGCGCCAAAAGCGCAACGTCACGGCTTTTGTGTTCCTGTTTTCTTTCTTGGCGGCTGTTATCATTGGCTAAAAAAATCAATAAACCACGGCGACTCCCATGTGACTTTGTGATTTTACTTAGTGCGTGTCTGTTAGTGAGTCTCCCAACCTTTGACCGAGCTCTGACTTACGCCGAAACAGAGTATGGACTGAACATGGGACAATAACCCCTTTCTGAAAGTGCGCGCCCTCCAGTGGCGGATGCTTCGACAATCTGGGGCCGCCATATTTCGGGCATGAGCTTTAAGCATGCATTCAATACGAGCGCTACGTCAGTGTTCGGTGCGAACTTGGGGGGCCGAAATGTATTCAAGGCATCTGCTACCTCACCACCCGGAGTGAGCTTAGATCCAATCACACGCATTTGCGTGGGAAGCGATGCCGAAGGATGGGTCGATGGAAGCGAACGGCCAATGTTACTAGACAAAAGTCAGTTGACAAGCTTCCGAATGCCCTAAGCCTTTCGTGGCGCCTGCTTTCGGTGGCACTTGCTACATTATCAACCCAGAGCCGTATTGTATCAGCCCGCGCTATGAACAGACGTGGCAGAACGGGTGAAACGTTGAATGCGCATTACCTGCGGTGTAAAGTGATTTTATTGTGATTTTTACGGTAAAAATCAAGTTACGCTAAAGGCAAGGCAATAAAAAGAAGCGTCGTTAAAAAAAAAAAAACGGTTTTTCTCTGTTGCCCGTGGAGGCGTTGACTCTGGTGGCACTAGGAACGCTACCCTTCCGTACTAAAGTCACAGGATCCTAGGAAAGTAGCGCCATTGCCTTCCCTACCTGCTAGCCGGACACAAAGATATTGCCGACGTGCGCGACCGAAAGCGTCGCTGTGGTCGGCCTTTCACGATTGGCCGAACGCTGACTATGACGTCAGAAAAGGATTTATCATCGACAGAAATAAGAGGGATGAAAAGAACTTTAATTTTGACGGTGTTGGGAGTGTTCCTTTGAGAGCGCAATGATTTCAAGCTTCCATCATGCTATTTACAAACACCATCGAACTTGTTGTTTGCAAGATAATGACGTCACAAGGGGGAACCATAGGAGGGCGCCAGCCAAAACATCTCGCCGCTAATACTGACTTGCATACGACCAAAATCTCGCGAGGCGATTGTCTATGTTACCATGGAAATCGCCTTATCGGTCCATTCAAATCTTTGAAGCTTCCAGAGGGTCATTCGAAACCAGTCGCGCCAAGATCGTCATGGAGCATCATCGTACTGGAAGCGTTCCTCGCCAATATAAGCGTCTTTGGCACTGTGTATGATATACACTTATTAATCATGCCCATCTCCATGGATCTCTTACAATTATATTGTTCTTCTTGCGTACTTTAGAACAGTAATTTTATTTTTAAGTACCTCCAAGCACCGACACAGCATGTGGTGGTAGTACGAAGATGTACGCTTGTTTCGCCGGTGGGGGGATAGACAAATCTCATATACAAGTAACGTCTCCATAAAGCTACCTGACACCAGCGAATTTAGATCGGCTCGCCAAGAACGGGGGGGGGGGGGGGGGGGGGGGGGGTCAAGGAGAAATTGCTAATTTACCGGACCAAAATGGCGACCATACGGGAAGCTTGGCTCTACTGTCCCAAGATCCAGTGACTTTAGCCCGTACCTGCTCGCGTGCAGGCAACAGGGAAGGACCACTTTCGAACGCCGCTCATTCGTGGTGCTTGTCAACTTCTAGATCTAAGAACGTTGCCCAGAGCCGTTTATTGAGAGAGTTTGGCCATACATTGGTTTGAATAGGCGAGCATCTCGGGCCAACCACAGGCCTCGAAACAGCCCCTAGCGGTGGTCGCGTGCTCTAAATTTGTGCCACGACTATACTTCGTTTCACCTTATGTGCGAGCGAAGGCAAAACTGGAAGCGCGAGCACGGAAGCTCCGTGCGTTCAGGCTTTGCTCGAGCGCGCGAGCTGGGGAGAAATGCAAAAAGCGCTGGTCTCGCGCTTCTAGCTTTGGCTTCGCTCGCAGGTAAAGTGAAACGAAGTATAATTTGAGCCGTGCCGAGCGGAACTCCGCGTCTCAAGACGCTCGCGCACCCCACCCTTTGCACTGCTTTCTTTCAGCCAGTCTCAGGACGCTGTTCTAGCAGTGCAGACAAAGGCATGGGCACGAGCGCGTGGCTTTGGAAAGTGCCTCCTATGCACGAGGTCTCGTACAAACAATAGCGTTTCGCTGAGCTAGGCTCACGCGCCTGTGCCTTTGTCTTCACTGTCGACATTTGTGAGATGGAGTAGAGGTCTCCTGATTGGTCGACGCTGTGTCACAAATTTAGTTTACGCTCTAAGCGTGGGGGGAATATTCGGCGCTGGTGGCGGCCTTTGCTCCGCCTATTGTCCAAACTCTCCTAATATACGGCTCTGACGTTTGCCCAGAGCTCTGACTTCGGCCAACGGCTGTACCACTTATAACGGGCGGTAACTTGCGCCACCTAGCCTAAAAAATGGCAGCCACCTAGTTTTGCTCGATGAACTTTTGAGAAAAGCGTCTATTGGCACACAACCAACCGGGGACCGAGCGCCACCAAGAGATCAACTGCCACGTAAATAGTTTTTGAATTTGTGGATATTTTGCGGAGATTTAACTGTAATTGGTGGTCTATTTTTTTTCTTTTCTATTTGATGTCGACCAGCTGAAACTTGAAGGAATTTCGATCTCCAAGAATGGGTGTGACGGGCGAACTGAGTAAGGGACCCCCAGGCTTATGCGAATAAAGCATATTGCCGAGTGAGCATTAAAATAATAATAAAAAAAGGACTCCAACAGAGTGATCGCTAAAATTTTTGTTGTCCTAATTTACTGTTTGCTCGTCTTTTGTCACTGACAAATGCAGGACGTGTCCTTTCTTGTTCGCGCTTGCTTCGCGATTTTCTTTTCGGCGTTCTTAGAGGGAAATGACGAAATCTCAATGGCCACGGAGCGACGTTAAGATCGCGTTTTTAAAGTTGACCGTGACTGTAAATTTTAAACAAAACTCCCGGTAGAAACAGGTAAGAAAACAAAGATAGAAAATTACAAGTGCTGTTGGTAGAAAGTCGCTCGTTTAAATTGACATGAGCGTTGTAAACATGAAACTGAGGAGCTCCACAACAAAATAGGATACTGATCGTATGTTTCTGTTGGCAGTGTGCGAGAAAATATTAAACCGGCGTTCTGAATCGCATCTAGATCGAAGTCTGAAAAAAGAGAATCTAAGACGGTTTTTCATTCCAAATGGGCCCAGGTGCTTAGGGCTTCTGTACGCGTTGAGTGTTCTTTTTCAGTCTCGGGCCAAGCTGCCAGTCATCCGACTGTCAGAGATGTCTTCGTCAATGACATTTCATCCCTTGCGCGATTCCGGAATATATTTTCGGTTATACAATTCTCGTAATCAACTTTAACACATGCTCCCTGCTAGAACATCCGACCACGTATTGAGATATTTGTCTCGAGAAAAATACACTGCGCACGAAAATTAAAAAAAAGAAACGAGTTGACATGCACGTTGGTTGAAGTGAACCGTTGAGGCTTATACACGTCTTATCGGATCCCATTTGATGCTTCAGAAATTTAAAATCGAGGTTTTGTGGCTTTTGTTTGTTTTAATTGCTCAAGATTTTTATACCGATAATTATTCCACGCGCTGGGTAAGAAATATTTTTAATTTGATCCGCCATTGTGTTTTCTTTTAGGATTGAAGGACAAAATTGAATATCGTCACCTGAGAAAGAAATTGAGTCTCACCTTGATAATACATGTTTTTGTACATCGAAGGACAGTTGGAACCCTGAAAGTATAAAAAAAAACCAAATAACAATTTTGTTTACACCTAATATGTTGAGTACAACCAACGAGGTAGAGAGGGGCTTAGTGCAATAAACTGGCAGCTGAAAGTGACCCCCAATTGGCCGCCGCCAAGTTGCACAATTTCGACCGCTAGACACGTGACCCTATAGTTTTACGTCTATATTTTAACGAAGTACCACGTACAAATAATTGCTTATTCATTTTTAATAACAGTACCGACGAGATAAGTTATATATCAATTGTTTTAAGTCCAAGATGCGCTTTTACAACAAAAACTCGGGCAGCTTCGCAATGCCTCTGCTAGATGACATGAGCCGCGGTGCTGTATTTTGGGTTTTTATCGAAGCTAGACATTAATTTTGGGGGCTAAAGGGATGCTGAACGAAACATTTCAGTGTCTATAATGAGTGGCACTATCCTTCCATGAGTCAGCAGCCGCCGGTATGCGCGAGCACACGCAACGAAATTGACGTCATAATATCCTACATTCACGCTTAATAAGCTTGAATGGGGGATATGATGACGTCAAGTTCGTTGCGGCACACCGGCGGCTGCTGACTCATGGAAAAACAGTGCGCCACTTATTATAGACACTGAAATGTTTGCTTCAGCATTCTTTTAACAGTACTGAAAAAATAGTTTATCATGTTTTTTACTGTGATCGCATTACAAATCTCGGCTCAGTTTAGCGTAAAAGCCTCAGGATTTTGTACGGCCACGTGTCTAGGTGTCGAAATTGTACTACATGGCGGCAGCTAGGTGGGGGTCACTTTTGCCTGGTGAACGGGATACCAGTTTATTGCTCTATAAGCCCCTCTGCCTCGTTGAGTACAACATATATAACAGTTGAGAGAGTGAAAACGGCAGCGCGCGTCTTTCGAACGCACGGCGTGCAGCACGCGTTCCGTGCCTTCCGTCGTGCTTCGGCTGCGCACTCACGGTGCGCAAGGCACCGAAGCATGGTCGAAGGTGGAAAGCTCGCGCTCGAGGTGGCACAACTGGAGCCCCTCCCTGCCGTTTTCGCTTTGTGAATAATTATAACAAAACAATGTAAACAAATCAAGACTTTAGAATGCAGTTTTTAAATCTTGAACTTTATTCGTCAGTTACACCATGCTCTAGCAATCACTCGTTTTTCATTTCAGCAAGTTGTCATCTAAATATTTAAATAGTCTTAATGGTACAGTGCTTCATTACGAAAGTATTAAACAAATCTTGCATCTGGTAATGAGCAAAAAATTTACCAAGGTTTTGTACTACGCAGTTTGGCTCCTATTTTTGACGGGGCTACTGATAAATCCAGAGAAGTTAAAAAAGGAACAGGAACAGGAGGCAAATATGAAAGATATTGAAGATAAAAAAATAAAGTTGATGCAGGAGCCACATAAAGTTACACGACGTATGTATGGCAATTTTGATTCCTCCTATCAGTGATTTCCGGATCAGAAAAACGTCTCTGACACCATATTCATATCTAAAATATCTTCCCTGATATTAAATTGAGGAACCTAGCGTTTTAGTTTTCAGAAGTAAACCTTAGCGAGTTTTATCGTCAATTAATTAATTCTATTCCTTATAATTTCTGAAATAGCCGATCCACGAGCGCGCGTTCGCTCCGTTAAGATGACACGATTTCCGCACGTTTCCTTGGACCGATTTTGTTTTATAAAAAAGCGCGATGAGGCAAAAATAGGAGAAGATGAAACAATTCTTGAAGTAACCAGGAAGATAAAGAAAATATTAATAATCCTAAGAAACTGCATTGTGCAGCCGTGTAAACAAAAGGTAAACCTGTCAGCGGATTAGACGCTGTCAGTTTCGTTAACCAGGAAACGTCCGCACGGGATGAAACAGGAAGTGAGGAACGCGGAAGCGGCGGGAAGAGGAGGCGCGCACCTGCTTCCACTTGAAGTCAATGTTGGTCCGGATGAGCCGCTGGTTTACCGGAAGTGTGGGCCGGAAGTTGTCCGACAGCGGAGCCTTGGAATTGAGCTCGTCGCCCTGCATCAGCTTGCGCAGCAGGTACAGCTGTCGGCGGGAAGAGATGCGCATTATGTACATGGCTATCGGCGCGTTGCTGTCTTTGTCTTCTAGAATGTGGAACCATAAATTATATAATAATATATAGGGAAAGGTGCCGTGCATTGGGACCGCGATTCGGAACGGCGGGGCTTGAATGCGGACATCGACGGTCTCGATGGGCCTATATCTCTGACGACGCCTTCCTATGCACGAAGAAACAGCAAAACATCACCGTAAAGGTCTGTACGTTTTTTTGTTTCTAGCTTACTTCGCGGGACAATACCGGAATCGCGCATTGTGTAAAACTAAATAAAGTTGACAAGCGCTCGAGCAACTTCCACTCGTCGTGGCAAAATGAACACGCCTAACCTTTTGTCTTTTTTTCTTTTTCCACTCTTCTGTAGCCTTCTTTCTCGTTTTTCGCTGCGGATCGCCGATGTCAGCGCATAAAGTTTGCCGTGTTCTGCTTCCGTTTCGGGAGTAGAACACATTCGGACCATGCGAAGTAGGGCTGGGCAATTGATCGATTAACCTTCCGATTAATCGATTAAGGCTTTAATCGCGATCAAATGTTTTAACCGGTTAATCGGCTTTTTAATCGGTATTCAAAAAGAAGTCAACTGACGCACGCATGGCTCTACCTGGGACGACCTGCCCAAACTAGGGGTGGCTCAAGCCCCCCCCCCCCCCAACCCTTGAAAGGACACATGCAAAGAAAAAAGTTTTTTAAAACAGCTTAGATGGAAAAGGATATCATAAAAAATTTTACAACGAAGAAACAATTTTTAGAGCTATATTACGGCGCTGTACGGTTCGTAGTTGACGCGCGGGAGCCGCCGCTGGTCACGTGGTAGGCCTGCGTCGTCGCCGCCCTGCGTCGTCGTCGCCCTGCATCGTCGACCGCCCTGCGTCGTCGCCGCCCCTGCGTCGTGTCGTCGACGCCCTGCGTCGTGTCGATCGCCGCCCTGCGTCGTGTCGTCGACGCCCTGCGTCGTGTCGTCGCCGCCCTGCGTCGTGTCGTCGCCGCCCTGCGTCGTGTCGTCGAAGCCCTGCTTCATGTTCGTCGCGCGCCTGCGTCATGTCGTCGACGCCCTGCGTGTGTCTTCGACGCCCTGCGTCGTGTCGTTCGCCGCCCTGCGTCGTGTCGTCGCCGCCCTGCGTTGTGTCGTCGACGCCCTGCTGCGTCGTGTCGTCGACGCCCTGCGTCGTGTCGTCGCCGCCCTGCGTCGTGTCGTCGCCGCCCTGCGTTGTGTCGTCGACGCCCTGCGTCGTTTCGTCGACGCCCTGCGTCGTGTCGTCGCCACCCTGCGTCGTGTCGTCGCCGCCCTGCGTCGTGTCGTCGACGCATTGCGTCGTGTCGTCGACGCCCTGCGTCGTGTCGTCGACGCCCTGCGTCGTGTCGTCGACGCCCTGCGTCGTGTCGTCGCCGCCCTGCGTCGTGTCGTCGCCGCCCTGCGTCGTGTCGTCGACGCCCTGCGTCGTGTCGTCGACGCCCTGCGTCGTGTCGTCGCCGCCCTGCGTCGTGTCGTCGCCACTGAAGTAACCAGGAAGATAAAGAAAATATTAATAATCCTAAGAAACTGCATTGTGCAGCCGTGTAAACAAAAGGTAAACCTGTCAGCGGATTAGACGCTGTCAGTTTCGTTAACCAGGAAACGTCCGCACGGGATGAAACAGGAAGTGAGGAACGCGGAAGCGGCGGGAAGAGGAGGCGCGCACCTGCTTCCACTTGAAGTCAATGTTGGTCCGGATGAGCCGCTGGTTTACCGGAAGTGTGGGCCGGAAGTTGTCCGACAGCGGAGCCTTGGAATTGAGCTCGTCGCCCTGCATCAGCTTGCGCAGCAGGTACAGCTGTCGGCGGGAAGAGATGCGCATTATGTACATGGCTATCGGCGCGTTGCTGTCTTTGTCTTCTAGAATGTGGAACCATAAATTATATAATAATATATAGGGAAAGGTGCCGTGCATTGGGACCGCGATTCGGAACGGCGGGGCTTGAATGCGGACATCGACGGTCTCGATGGGCCTATATCTCTGACGACGCCTTCCTATGCACGAAGAAACAGCAAAACATCACCGTAAAGGTCTGTACGTTTTTTGTTTCTAGCTTACTTCGCGGGACAATACCGGAATCGCGCATTGTGTAAAACTAAATAAAGTTGACAAGCGCTCGAGCAACTTCCACTCGTCGTGGCAAAATGAACACGCCTAACCTTTTGTCTTTTTTTCTTTTTCCACTCTTCTGTAGCCTTCTTTCTCGTTTTTCGCTGCGGATCGCCGATGTCAGCGCATAAAGTTTGCCGTGTTCTGCTTCCGTTTCGGGAGTAGAACACATTCGGACCATGCGAAGTAGGGCTGGGCAATTGATCGATTAACCTTCCGATTAATCGATTAAGGCTTTAATCGCGATCAAATGTTTTAACCGGTTAATCGGCTTTTTAATCGGTATTCAAAAAGAAGTCAACTGGACGCACGCATGGCTCTATCCTGGACGACCTGCCCAAACTAGGGGTGGCTCAAGCCCCCCCCCCCCCCAACTCCTTTAAAGGACACATGCAAAGAAAAAAAGTTTTTTTAAAACAGCTTAGATGGAAAAAGGATATCATAAAAAATTTTACAACGAAGAAAACAATTTTTAGAGCTATATTTACGGCGCTGTACGAGTTCGTAGTTGACGCGCGGGAGCCGCCGCTGGTCACGTGGTAGGCCTGCGTCGTCGCCGCCCTGCGTCGTCGTCGCCCTGCATCGTCGCCGCCCTGCGTCGTCGCCGCCCTGCGTCGTGTCGTCGACGCCCTGCGTCGTGTCGTCGCCGCCCTGCGTCGTGTCGTCGACGCCCTGCGTCGTGTCGTCGCCGCCCTGCGTCGTGTCGTCGCCGCCCTGCGTCGTGTCGTCGACGCCCTGCGTCGTGTCGTCGTCGCCGCCCTGCGTGTGTCGTCGACGCCCTGCGTGTGTCGTCGACGCCCTGCGTCGTGTCGTCGCCGCCCTGCGTCGTGTCGTCGCCGCCCTGCGTTGTGTCGTCGACGCCCTGCGTCGTTTCGTCGACGCCCTGCGTCGTGTCGTCGCCACCCTGCGTCGTGTCGTCGCCGCCCTGCGTCGTGTCGTCGACGCATTGCGTCGTGTCGTCGACGCCCTGCGTCGTGTCGTCGACGCCCTGCGTCGTGTCGTCGACGCCCTGCGTCGTGTCGTCGCCGCCCTGCGTCGTGTCGTCGCCGCCCTGCGTCGTGTCGTCGACGCCCTGCGTCGTGCCGTCGACGCCTTGCGTCGTGTCGTCGCCGCCCTGCGTCGTGTCGTCGCCACCCTGCGTCGTGTCGTCGACGCCCTGCGTCGTGTCATCGACGCCCTGCGTCGTGTCGTCGCCGCCCTGCGCCGTGTAAACAAAAGGTAAACCTGTCAGCGGATTAGACGCTGTCAGTTTCGTTAACCAGGAAACGTCCGCACGGGATGAAACAGGAAGTGAGGAACGCGGAAGCGGCGGGAAGAGGAGGCGCGCACCTGCTTCCACTTGAAGTCAATGTTGGTCCGGATGAGCCGCTGGTTTACCGGAAGTGTGGGCCGGAAGTTGTCGACAGCGGAGCCTTGGAATTGAGCTCGTCGCCCTGCATCAGCTTGCGCAGCAGGTACAGCTGTCGGCGGGAAGAGATGCGCATTATGTACATGGCTATCGGCGCGTTGCTGTCTTTGTCTTCTAGAATGTGGAACCATAAATTATATAATAATATATAGGGAAAGGTGCCGTGCATTGGGACCGCGATTCGGAACGGCGGGGCTTGAATGCGGACATCGACGGTCTCGATGGGCCATATCTCTGACGACGCCTTCCTATGCACGAAAGAAACAGCAAAACATCACCGTAAAGGTCTGTACGTTTTTTGTTTCTAGCTTACTTCGCGGGACAATACCGGAATCGCGCATTGTGTAAAACTAAATAAAGTTGACAAGCGCTCGAGCAACTTCCACTCGTCGTGGCAAAATGAACACGCCTAACCTTTTGTCTTTTTTTCTTTTCCTCTTCTGTAGCCTTCTTTCTCGTTTTTCGCTGCGGATCGCCGATGTCAGCGCATAAAGTTTGCCGTGTTCTGCTTCCGTTTCGGGAGTAGAACACATTCGGACCATGCGAAGTAGGGCTGGGCAATTGATCGATTAACCTTCCGATTAATCGATTAAGGCTTTAATCGCGATCAAATGTTTTAACCGGTTAATCGGCTTTTTAATCGGTATTCAAAAAGAAGTCAACTGGACGCACGCATGGCTCTATCCTGGACGACCTGCCCAAACTAGGGGTGGCTCAAGCCCCCCCCCCCCCCCAACTCCTTTAAAGGAAACATGCAAAGAAAAAAAGTTTTTTAAAACAGCTTAGATGGAAAAAGGATATCATAAAAAATTTTACAACAAAGAAAACAATTTTTAGAGCTATATTTACGGCGCTGTACGAGTTCGTAGTTGACGCGCGGGAGCCGCCGCTGGTCACGTGGTAGGCCTGCGTCGTCGCCGCCCTGCGTCGTCGTCGCCCTGCATCGTCACCGCCCTGCGTCGTCGCCGCCCTGCGTCGTGTCGTCGACGCCCTGCGTCGTGTCGTCGCCGCCCTGCGTCGTGTCGTCGCCGCCCTGCGTCGTGTCGTCGACGCCCTGCGTCGTGTCGTCGACGCCCTGCGTTGTGTCTTCGACGCCCTGCGTCGTGTCGTCGCCGCCCTGCGTCGTGTCGTCGACGCCCTGCGTCGTGCCGTCGACGCCTTGCGTCGTGTCGTCGCCGCCTGCGTCGTGTCGTCGCCGCCCTGCGTCGTGTCGTCGCCACCCTGCGTCGTGTCGTCGACGCCTGCGTCGTGTCGTCGACGCCTGCGTCGTGTCGTCGACGCCCTGCGTCGTGTCGTCGACGCCTGCGTCGTGTCGTCGACGCCCTGCGTCGTGTGTCGTCGACGCCCTGCGTCGTGTCGTCGCCGCCCTGCGTCGTGTCGTCGCCGCCCTGCGTCGTGTCGTCGCCGCCCTGCGTCGTGTCGTCGACGCCCTGCGTCGTGTCGTCGACGCCCTGCGTCGTTTCGTCGACGCCCTGCGTCGTGTCGTCGACGCCCTGCGTCGTGTTGTCGACGCCCTGCGTCGTGTCGTCGCCGCCCTGCGTCGTGTCGTCGACGCCCTGCGTCGTGTCGTCGACGCCCTGCGTCGTGTCTTCGACGCCCTGCGTCGTGTCGTCGACGCCCTGCGTCGTGTCGTCGCCGCCCTGCGTCATGTCGTCGACGCCCTGCGTCGTGTTGTCGACGCCCTGCGTCGTTTCGTCGACGCCCTGCGTCGTGTCGTCGCCACCCTGCGTCGTGTCGTCGCCGCCCTGCGTCGTGTCGTCGACGCATTGCGTCGTGTCGTCGACGCCCTGCGTCGTGTAGTCGACGCCCTGCGTCGTGTCGTCGCCGCCCTGCGTCGTGTCGTCGACGCCCTGCGTCGTGTCGTCGACGCCCTGCGTCGTGTCGTCGCCGCCCTGCGTCGTGTCGTCGCCGCCCTGCGTCGTGTCGTCGCCACCCTGCGTCGTGTCGTCGACGCCCTGCGTCGTGTCATCGACGCCCTGCGTCGTGTCGTCGCCGCCCTGCGTCGTGTCGTCGACGCCCTGCGTCGTGTCGTCGACGCCCTGCGTCGTGTCGTCGCCGCTCTGCGTCGTGTCGTCGCCGCCCAGCGTCGTGTCGTCGCCGCCCTGCGTCGTGTCGTCGCCGCCCTGCGTCGTGTCGTCGACGCCCTGCGTCGTGTCGTCGCCGCCCTGCGTCGTGTCGTCGACGCCCTGCGTCGTGTCGTCGACGTCCTGCGTCGTGTCGTCGCCGCCCTGCGTCGTGTCGTCGATGCCCTGCGTCGTGTCGTCGACGCCCTGCGTCGTGTCGTCGACGCCCTGCGTCGTGTTGTCGCCGCCCTGCGTCGTCGCTGCCGCCGCACGCTGAGCATTGTACGACGCCACTTCAACGCGTTTGTCCATGCCGCCGTCGCCGCCGCCGCACAAATTCGTCTGCTTCGGGGCGCCGCCGCCGTCATCTGACTGCCGCACAGGTCTATCACGCAGACTTGTGCCTATCTCAAATACTCTACTCAAGATACTGTATCTTAAATACTTTTTGGAGTATCTTGGTATCTTACAAATACCTTTGATGGAGAGTATTTAATACTCTATTTTAATTACAATTTCGAGTATCTTGTACTCATTATCTTAAAAATACATTTTTGACATTCCGCCATTTTCTGGGTTTTTCGGTATGAAGTGGCGTGGGCGTGGCACGGGCAAACGTGAACATTCTTTCGAGCAACCGAATCCTGTTGCTAGCTCCGATTTGCTACGGTGACTTTAACTCAGCTCGTGAAAATAACGCTTTTTTGCCGACTGTGACTCATATTTCAGCCCAAAGTTCGTACAATGAAGGTTCTCCCCTCGCGTTCCCAAAGGCGCCTTTTGTTTCTATCGAGTTTCCCCCCAAAAAATCCTCTTACAAAAGGTGTGGTTTTACGGAAGTAAAGATGCCACCCTGAGGCGCAAGCAGACCGGGAAACGACCTACGAGAACAATGCAGACTTGAGTATCAAGAAAAAATAAGAAGAAAATGAGAGAAGTGGACCACACAAAGAAAGTATACATTTTTGTTTCGCTTTTTGTATATTTGATCCTGCTAAGGCAAAACGTCGAGGTTTTTTTTTTTCATTTCTTTGTGTTGTCGGTCCGGCACTTATTGCTCTCGCGAACATTGATAAGCAGAGAACAGTACAGGAAACGAACTAGGAGCTGGATGGCCTCTCAAAATGCCAACAAAGTGTCCCCCGACGTTGAGAGCTTTTCTGAACGCAACTACTTGAAGAAGGTGCGACCACTGCCTTGGCTATTATGTGGGTTCTCTTGTTATTCATTTGCTCATATCCGTGTCCCAAGTTCGTTTATAGGGAGTATGGATTGTAGTTAAACGATGCGTCTAAGGTGCGCCGCAGGATGTGATATTCAGCGATGTCACTATTGGCGAAGCGCTCTGACCTGTTGTCACCCCCACACCTCGGTGTTTACCTAACACAAGGCCTGTGCACATGACCACAGGCCTCGTGGGGCATGTTCGTGTCATCTTTTTTAATAGAGCGCAGAGCACAGTGTAATGAAAAAATACCAACAATTAGTGAAGTCGACGCCCTGCGTCGTGTCTTCGACGCCCTGCGTCGTGTCGTCGACGCCCTGCGTCGTGTCGTCGCCGCCCTGCGTCATGTCGTCGACGCCCTGCGTCGTGTTGTCGACGCCCTGCGTCGTTTCGTCGACGCCCTGCGTCGTGTCGTCGCCACCCTGCGTCGTGTCGTCGCGCCCTGCGTCGTGTCGTCGACGCATTGCGTCGTGTCGTCGACGCCCTGCGTCGTGTAGTCGACGCCCTGCGTCGTGTCGTCGCCGCCCTGCGTCGTGTCGTCGACGCCCTGCGTCGTGTCGTCGACGCCCTGCGTCGTGTCGTCGCCGCCCTGCGTCGTGTCGTCGCCGCCCTGCGTCGTGTCGTCGCCACCTGCGTCGTGTCGTCGACGCCCTGCGTCGTGTCGTCGACGCCCTGCGTCGTGTCGTCGCCGCCCTGCGTCGTGTCGTCGACGCCCTGCGTCGTGTCGTCGACGCCCTGCGTCGTGTCGTCGCCGCTCTGCGTCGTGTCGTCGCCGCCCAGCGTCGTGTCGTCGCCGCCCTGCGTCGTGTCGTCGCCGCCCTGCGTCGTGTCGTCGACGCCCTGCGTCGTGTCGTCGCCGCCCTGCGTCGTGTCGTCGACGCCCTGCGTCGTGTCGTCGACGCCCTGCGTCGTGTCGTCGCCGCCCTGCGTCGTGTCGTCGATGCCCTGCGTCGTGTCGTCGACGCCCTGCGTCGTGTCGTCGACGCCCTGCGTCGTGTTGTCGCCGCCCTGCGTCGTCGCTGCCGCCGCACGCTGAGCATTGTACGACGCCACTTCAACGCGTTTGTCCATGCCGCCGTCGCCGCCGCCGCACAAATTCGTCTGCTTCGGGGCGCCGCCGCCGTCATCTGACTGCCGCACAGGTCTATCACGCAGACTTGTGCCTATCTCAAATACTCTACTCAAGATACTGTATCTTAAATACTTTTTGGAGTATCTTGGTATCTTACAAATACCTTTGATGGAGAGTATTTAATACTCTATTTTAATTACAATTTCGAGTATCTTGTACTCATTATCTTAAAAATACATTTTTGACATTCCGCCATTTTCTGGGTTTTTCGGTATGAAGTGGCGTGGGCGTGGCACGGGCAAACGTGAACATTCTTTCGAGCAACCGAATCCTGTTGCTAGCTCCGATTTGCTACGGTGACTTTAACTCAGCTCGTGAAAATAACGCTTTTTTGCCGACTGTGACTCATATTTCAGCCCAAAGTTCGTACAATGAAGGTTCTCCCCTCGCGTTCCCAAAGGCGCCTTTTGTTTCTATCGAGTTTCCCCCCAAAAAATCCTCTTACAAAAGGTGTGGTTTTACGGAAGTAAAGATGCCACCCTGAGGCGCAAGCAGACCGGGAAACGACCTACGAGAACAATGCAGACTTGAGTATCAAGAAAATAACAAATAGAAGAAAATGAGAAGTGGACACACACAAGAAAGTATACATTTTTGTTTCGCTTTTTGTATATTTGATCCTGCTAAGGCAAAACGTCGAGGTTTTTTTTTTTTCATTTCTTTGTGTTGTCGGTCCGGCACTTATTGCTCTCGCGAACATTGATAAGCAGAGAACAGTACAGGAAACGAACTAGGAGCTGGATGGCCTCTCAAAATGCCAACAAAGTGTCCCCCGACGTTGAGAGCTTTTCTGAACGCAACCTACTTGAAGAAGGTGCGACCACTGCCTTGGCTATTATGTGGGTTCTCTTTGTTATTCATTTGCTCATATCCGTGTCCCAAGTTCGTTTATAGGGAGTATGGATTGTAGTTAAACGATGCGTCTAAGGTGCGCCGCAGGATGTGATATTCAGCGATGTCACTATTGGCGAAGCGCTCTGACCCGTTTGTCACCCCCACACCTCGGTGTTTACCTAACACAAGGCCTGTGCACATGACCACAGGCCTCGTGGGCATGTTCGTGTCATCTTTTTTAATAGAGCGCAGAGCACAGTGTAATGAAAAAATACCAACAATTAGTGAAGTGACGTTAAGTGCCGGATCTCCCCCGAAAGCAGTCGTCAGAGGATGCGAACTTGACCCACTTGGGCTTCTGTGCTGAGCTGGGCACAGTGCATGCTGCATTGTTCAAGCAGGCCGGAGTGGTAACAAAAGTGCCCCCCCTCCCCCTCACCGGAGAACACGAACTCCAGCCGAACACTGCCATTATCGTGTCGTCGCCGCTCTGCGTCGTGTCGTCGCCGCCCAGCGTCGTGTCGTCGCCGCCCTGCGTCGTGTCGTCGCCGCCCTGCGTCGTGTCGTCGACGCCCTGCGTCGTGTCGTCGCCGCCCTGCGTCGTGTCGTCGACGCCCTGCGTCGTGTCGTCGACGCCCTGCGTCGTGTCGTCGCCGCCTGCGTCGTGTCGTCGATGCCCTGCGTCGTGTCGTCGACGCCCTGCGTCGTGTCGTCGACGCCCTGCGTCGTGTTGTCGCCGCCCTGCGTCGTCGCTGCCGCCGCACGCTGAGCATTGTACGACGCCACTTCAACGCGTTTCTCCATGCCGCCGTCGCCGCCGCCGCACAAATTCGTCTGCTTCGGGGCGCCGCCGCCGTCATCTGACTGCCGCACAGGTCTATCACGCAGACTTGTGCCTATCTCAAATACTCTACTCAAGATACTGTATCTTAAATACTTTTTGGAGTATCTTGGTATCTTACAAATACCTTTGATGGAGAGTATTTAATACTCTATTTTAATTACAATTTCGAGTATCTTGTACTCATTATCTTAAATACATTTTTGACATTCCGCCATTTTCTGGGTTTTTCGGTATGAAGTGGCGTGGGCGTGGCACGAGCAAACGTGAACATTCTTTCGAGCAACCGAATCCGGTTGCTAGCTCCGATTAGCTACGGTGACTTTAACTCAGCTCGTGAAAATAACGCTTTTTTGCCGACTGTGACTCATATTTCAGCCCAAAGGTCGTACAATGAAGGTTCTCCCCTCGCGTTCCCAAAGGCGCCTTTTGTTTCTATCGAGTTTCCCCCCAAAAAATCCTCTTACAAAAGGTGTGGTTTTACGGAAGTAAAGATGCCACCCTGAGGCGCAAGCAGACCGGGAAACGACCTACGAGAACAATGCAGACTTGAGTATCAAGAAAATAACAAATAGAAGAAAATGAGAAGTGGACACACACAAGAAAGTATACATTTTTGTTTCGCTTTTTGTATATTTGATCCTGCTAAGGCAAAACGTCGAGGTTTTTTTTTTCGTTTCTTTGTGTTGTCGGTCCGGCACTTATTTCTCTCGCGAACATTGATAAACAGAGAACAGTACAGGAAACGAACTAGGAGCTGGATGGCCTCTCAAAATGCCAACAAAGTGTCCCCCGACGTTGAGAGCTTTTCTGAACGCAACCTACTTGAAGAAGGTGCGACCACTGCCTTGGCTATTATGTGGGTTCTCTTTGTTATTAATTTGCTCATATCCGTGTCCCAAGTTCGTTTATAGTGAACTCCCCGTATAGGGAATATGGATTGTAGTTAAACGATGCGTCTAAGGTGCGCCGCAGGATGTGATATTCAGCGATGTCACTATTGGCGAAGCGCTCTGACCCGTTTGTCACCCCCACACCTCGGTGTTTACCTAACACAAGGCCTGTGCACATGACCACAGGCCTCGTGGGCATGTTCGTGTCATCTTTTTTAATAGAGCGCAGAGCACAGTGTAATGAAAAAATACCAACAATTAGTGAAGTGACGTTAAGTGCCGGATCTCCCCCGAAAGCAGTCGTCAGAGGATGCGAACTTGACCCACTTGGGCTTCTGTGCTGAGCTGGGCACAGTGCATGCTGCATTGTTCAAGCAGGCCGGAGTGGTAACAAAAGTGCCCCCCCCTCCCCCTCACCGGAGAACACGAACTCCAGCCGAACACTACCATTATATTTGTTGTCCCCATCTATCTAGTTCTAAAGTTAAGCGCTTGGGGCGCCACGGTCTGATCTCCTCCCCAATAGCTAAAGCGACCTCTTGTTGTCCCAGAAATGTTTTGTAACATCTATCAGTGATATTGCCACGCTCGCTGCCCAGCTAGCGAGCGCGTGGCCGAATGGTTACCGCGCTTTGTGTTCGCGCGGAGGCACTCGCGCGGAGGCTCCGGGTTCGATACCAGAAAGAGGACTTCTTTTTAATTTATTCCTTCAACTTGACATTCTGGTAAGTTCGAGAATTTTGTCGTCTGATCGAGTTACGAATGTTCTACGTGCCGAACTTTCTACGCCGAATGTTTCAGAAACCCACGCGGGTACAAAAGGTGCCCCGAGTGGCGGTCCGGAGTCAGTCTCGCCCCAGCGGTCGATCCTGCTGTTTCGCCGACATCGACGCCTGCAACGCTAGCCTTTCTCTATTTTGTTTTGGGAACAAGTTCGCCCCATTAAACGTTTAGTTTCTTCAGTTATTCGCTGCCTCATTTGTTATCAATCGTGACAATATTTTGCTCTTTATAGCGGACTGCATAAAATAGCCGTACGATACTTTTTTTTTCTCCATTTTGTGTTGTTGCGTTCTAATAAACCATTCTGGTAACCCAGATTTGCGGAGCTGCATAATTGTCGCTGTCAATGACGTCGATACAAATTAAGCAATGTGGAAGTATCTTCAAAAGTAACTGAAATACATTTCTAAGTATTTGTGTACTCTACTCAAGATACTTTACAGTGAAAGTAACTTGAGTAGTATTTTAAATACTTTATGAAGCAAGTATTTAGTAACTTAACCTAAATACTTTTATCGAGTATTTTGTCCAACACTGCTATCACGTCTGCTTGCGCTTTTTCAGGAGTTTCCTTTGTGCTCTAAAAGTTACTTATAAACCTTAGTTTTTGTTATACTTCAAATAAAGATGAATAAGTTACTTTTAGAGGCCATAGGAAACTTCCGAAAGAGCGCAAGCACCACGTGACAAATATGTGCCCGTCACGTGATAAATAAAGGCCACTTTTACTACAAATTCGTATAGCGCCGTAAATATAGCTCTAAAAAATTTTTCTTGCTTGTAAAATCGTTTTATCAACTATCCTTTGTCCAACTAAGCTGTTTTAAAAAAAAAATGTTTTTTTCCTTTGCATGTGTCCTTTAAGGAAAACGCTGCGTGGCGTCCATTCCGTCGTTCTGTCCTGGGTGGCTTTCTGCTCCCAGCCAGGTGCTATGAGTATGAGCAAGGTTCAATTCTCGCGCTCACGAAGCGTCACATGCTCGAGGATATACATTGCAGTTCTAGCAAGGCCAGATGAATAAGCGGGGCCCGCAATTGACGACCACGAAACTTCACGTGTTGAGGATCTATTACACATCCTGCCCAGGTAAGACAAACAAGCAGAAAAACAAGCTGGAAAGCTAACAACGCCATGGTTACTTGTTCCAGTATTCGGCCCGCACAAATGGATGAGTTCACGAGTATGAAAGGCAATCTTGCTGGAAAGTTTGGGTTTAAAGTAAACTCCAGCGCTGAAGTTTTTAGCTCGAAGGAAGTCCACTGCATCATCTTCAAAAATCCGTTTTCGTACAGTGGAAGCGTAAGTTCACTTCAGTATCACCTACGAGCGAAGCACCCATGTACGCCGCTGCAGCAAGGACGATCCCCCAAAACGCAGACGACAATCAACGCCTTCTCATCGACGCCCCTTTCTCTGAAAAAAGAAAGCATCGCCCAATCCCTGACTTCTTGTCTTCCTGTCGGAGAATGTGGACAAACTTCTTTGTCTTTGGAGCTGGAGCAAGAATATGTGAGTCTTTGAATCGTTGATTGTAAATGTCCTTTGCGCCGTGTAACAGAGAGTAAAATAAGTCTTCAAAGGCAAGACGAGTTGTTGCATTCTTTTTAATATATTATTTATAAAAATCAACGCAACCGATTAATCGATTAATTAATCGATTAAAGGGTGGCGATTAATCGGCTTAAAATTTTTAATCGTCGCCCAGCCCTAATGCGAAGTACTCCTTCATTTGTGGAAATTTATAGACGCCGCGCAATCACCCACAACTCAATAACTCGGCATTCTTCGCCTGGGGGATAGCGCTATGGTCCCCGAAAGGGTGAGAGCGGCAGGGAGTTCCTTGGCTTGCTCCGTTTCGAGCGCAAGCCTCCTTGGTTCAATAACTCTTCGGCGTCTCGAGCGGAAACGCACGGTAAAAGCGTGGTGGGAAGCAAGGAGCGCGCGCTCGAGGCAGGGCATTCCAAAGAAACGACCTGCCGTTCTCATTCTTTCAGTGACTACGGAAATACGTATAGGAGCTATGGCTCTCTTCGAAAACACTGATGCCGGGATAGCGGAGCAAAGAGAGGAGCAGGGTAAGGTGGGGCAAAATGAGACATTTTTGAAATTTCAATGGTAATTTTTATTTTTGCTTTGACATAAAAAAAACAGCATGAAAATATTCTTAGATGCCATGACTCTATGCTCAGTAAATATTACTTAACTGGAGTAAACTGAAAATTAAACCGAAGTGCAATATCTGAAAGTCACACAATGTCTCATTTTGCCCCGCCCTCTGGGTAAAAATGAGACAACGTAGGGGGGGTACAATGATACACACCTAAAACGCCTAATATGCGTTCAGTTTTTGCAATAAGAACACTCGCTACGCACTGTGTGAGCTCCAACGCACTTTTCATGAGCCCACTTCTTGCGTTCCATGCACTCGATCCGTACTTGGCTGCAAAGTTTTTTTGCATAGCAGGCACTGCCAGTCTCTTGTGGTGTGCATCGCACGGACTGCAGAACGCTCGGACACTACGCGCTTCTTCGTGGTATTACTAATGATATGCCGTTTCAATGCCACGTTGTTGTTTTTGTTTTCTGGGTGGGGAGGGGGGAGGGGGGGGGGGAGCAGTGGAGCGCCGGTTTTTGGTTGCTTTCGCCAACATCAGCGTTGCCTTGCGGGAAGATGACGTTAGGACAGTGCTGCTCTCTGACATGCTTCTTATCTTTTTCCTCACAAAATAAATGTTCCTAAAACTTGAAACATCGAAAAAAAGGCGCCTTCTGTAGCTCGGCCGTTTTATGTAGAGTCGCTGCTCTTCACAATCACCGAGTCGCTCGGCTCGCCTATGAAGCGCTTCCTAGGTACGCCAAAAAGTGTGGCAGAAGTGCGAAGAAAGTGACGCTGTTGCTTGACACTTCGACGACCTTTGTTCATGTCACTCTTGCGCTATGAAGGTTTTTTAATTTTTTTATGTGTTCTGACTATTTCTGACACCGGGAGAAGAAGAATATGGCTCAGGATGAACCAGGAGACTCGTGCGTTATTGATATGCGCGTCATAGAATGCCAGATTGTCGAGTTTTGACCCGCGCGTATCCTGTTACGTAAATATTTATTTCGTTAAAAAACGTAACTACAGATTGCTCAAAGTTGGTTTGCATGGAGGTAATAAGGCGTACCAATAAAGTTAAATCTTAACTTGGCAGAATGGTGGGTGCCAACCGGGGTGCACGTCTCGAAGCGATAACACGCGCTAAATTTTGCGCCTTCTTGGCGGGGGGTAAGCACGTCAACCTCAACTCCGCATTTATTTTGTCCGGAACACTCTTGCCGATAGTTCTCAATGTTTACAAATGCAAAGTGTACAGGTCACGGCACCTTTCGGTGAAGTTTGAACGTACTCCGACTGTTTGTCTAGGAGATGGACGACGCAAAATACAAACAGTCGCATTTTGCCCCGCGTTTCATTTTATCTCACCTTACCCTATGTATGGTGGGCTAGAAGAGGAAGAGTTTCGATCGCGCGGGCGAGAATTGTCTCGTTATTTGAACCTATTATATAAAAGTCACGCTCGGCCACTCTATCCGGGGTAGCAAGGACACCGTCCGGTCCACTGATAAGAAAGAAAACGATGCCAAAAAAAAAAGAATTGGCTGTTTTATCATTTCATTCCACTCTCTGGAGGTAATGTTTAACTGTACATGGAGACACGACGCCTTACGTATTTTTTCTTATATTTCTTGCCTGCCCCGTTTAATTTAAATCCCAACCTAAAAACAAACATTATCGGGCTTTGCCGTTTTGGCGCTGTTACCAGCTTACAGATGTACAGTCAGCGGCAGTATAAGCTCACCTAGTTTAGTGCTAACCAAACGGGATGATACCCTGAGACGGTGTTGTGTGTGTCCTTCGTGTTTCCGTGTCTCCGATTTTATCAAATTGCTTAATATTCACCAGCTCGCCTGTACCCTATCTCTTCTTTGTGATATATCCTCCCCTGGGTGCCTTTGGCTCGCTAAGCTACGTACTATCCCGAGTTCCGTATCGAGACAGTATGGGTGTCAGAAAGCTCGGGAGATATTACTTTTATCTAACGCGAACTGTATTAACATTTCTGGAGAACGGAGGAGCGTTTCCTGCGGTTTCAGACGAAGTTTCAGATATCTGTCACAAGTGATTTTAACTAAGCACCGAGATGGCTGAAAAGTCGTTACATCGAGGCTTATATCTTTTTAGGGCAATACTCAATTCACGTGATCATAAAGGCGCCTTCAGGTAAGAGACCTTTAAGCCGGGATCACATTGCTCATTCATCATACAAAATATAGTATAGGGAGTGTTCACTGGCGGCCATAGCTGTGTGCGCGGCTGCTGAGCAGGTGCTGAAGGCGAGCTTCCACAGTTCTTTTGCAACGTGCGTTTCTCACAATCAAGGTTGCCGGTCTTCGTAGGCTATTAATGTGAGCTCGTTCTGAGCATGCGCTCTAAGCATCGCCCTCAAATATGACGTCCAGCGAATACCCCCTATGCAGACACGAGTCACCGCGATACGGCATTATCCGTGGTTCGAATGCCCAGTGCCAAGTTCTCCTCTAACTCCTTGCCATGAGGCATTCGAAGCTCAGATTTCATAATGACTCGCGTTCGAATCGGTTTGCAGACTGTCTTTTGTATGATGTATAAGCGGTGTGACCCCGGCTTTATGGTCAACGGCAGTTCGCGATCCTCTGCACTTGGCGTGAGCTCGCGACACAAATGGGCGGCCTGATTCGCCGATTGCAAAGGGACCTACGTTAAAGGGTACCTTATGCTGACCGCGTGAATGGAATATGGCTCGCTCAAAATAGAATGTGCCTGTATTTTTAGCTGTCCCGTCGGGGCACGCCAAATGCGAATGGCAATTGTTAACGAGTGTTTGTATTGTTTTTCCGCGTCCCCCCCCCCCCAAAAAAAAAAAACAACAAAAAAAACAAACACAGCCGACTAAGAAAGGGGAAGCAAAAACGCACCAGCCCCGGTACTACAACACAGAAAAAGACTGCGCGGTGTTGCCGTCTAGTGCCCCGTCGGTGTAATGGAAAGCGAGCGTTTGTTTGCGCAAGCATAAAACCAATTATGGCGGCTGGAACGGGAAAACAGAGCGAGGAGCTCACCGCAAACCGTTTTGCTAAACAGTCACCGCTTTTTCGTTGAACTTTTTTGGTTCGTTTTTGCTTTTGACCGCGCTCCGCGATTTTTAGCTGAACTGAGATCGTTTTACCCTACACAAAACAGTTATACTCAATGTACATAATCTACAAATAAAACAACAAAAAGAACACGGCGTTTTGTTGCGATAACGGGGGGTTTTCATTTCGGCGGGTAATCATTTGTCGAGAGCGATGCCAACGCTATAGGGGTGGCTTTATTCGATGCCACCTTTTAGGCAGGAGATCGAACTGTAGGGGGCGCTTTATCGAGCTTGTTGTCCCCAAAGCTTGGTGTTTACTAATACTGCATAAAAAATAAAGTGAACCTCGTCATGCACGGTCTGGGGTCGCACGAGGAGCGGCCTTCGAATCGTCCTCTTCGATATCGCTGATCGAAAACAAACACGAAAATTCGGTTTGTTGTCCCCACAGCTGAATCTTGCCGCTAGAAGCGTGACTGTTCGATCTCGGTGTAGAAGCTCCGCCCACTCGCATAAGCCGTCCGTTTGAAGTTCTTTCCGCTATCGCAAAAATAGTAACCTGGAAACACCGCTTTTCACTATAAAAACGCTTTTTGCTCTAAAAACGTTTTTTGGGCTACTGCATTAATTATTCGGGACACTTAAAGTAGTTCAGAGACTCCATTGTCAACAAAACGGATTCAGTATCAAGGAAAAAAAAAGTATCGTTTAATGTCCTGTCGGCTAACGGACTCCTTGTCTAAAGTCCCGTTTAGAGTCTTCTCTTCGAGCTGAGGTAAAAGACAGCGTGAAAACCACCCTTTCTTCTGAAAAGAACAGCAACAATAACAAAGAAAAACTATTGTAGTCTTCGTGACTTATGAACATTTAGGGGTTGTTTTTATACTTCGTTTCAGCTGAAGTTCAGGCGCAGCCGACGCTATGACCGATCAATCAAGCAGCATCAAAAGCGCAAGCCACTAGGTGTTTTATTTGTGTTTGTGATTGGTTCAGTGACGACAGAAAATGTGCAGAAACATGACGAAAATCATAATCTTTTGGACATTGTCCAATTGGTTACATAAGCTCAGTGTCGCATAGTTTATAGGGCTCATGTACGAATTGTGTACGTTTACCGCGTTCTTAAAAAAGGAACAACTCCGCTTTTCGGGGCTGACGAATCTGCGACTCTGTCTTGCGTCACGGATCCCAACGCGGTGATAGCGGAATGCGATTCTCCGAATTATTCCTCGTCGAGAGAGAGCCTGGCCTCACCGTCTACACCAGGGAACCTAACTACAACAACAAAACAAAAACAACAACAACATAGGAGCGGCCGTATTCTCGGCAGCGGCGAACTGCAGCTGGTCATGAACGCTTACGTTGAGTTGCGGTTCACGAAGCTTGGACGGCGATTGGCTTTGCTTTGCTCGCGGAATGTTACCATTCCCTCTAAGGGGCATTTGCCGCTCCGTTCTTGAGCTGTCACTGATCATAGAAGACAAGGTCTTTTCTCTCCCTAACGTCATCGCTAATGGATACACGCAGCGACGCCTATTCTTGCGCCAGTCATCGTCGACAGCTCGTCTTGCAGCGTCTACCAACAAGCGCGACGTTTGCACGTGGCAACGCCAAGACGGACGCGTCATCCGCTTTGCGGCGGCCCTCCTCAAGCTTCAGCGTATTTGCCGCCTTGGGGGGGGGGGGGGGGGGGGGGGGGCATTCACTAAGAATTACGTAACGCGCGGACCTTGTCTTGTAGGTGGTATCGTTTTATGCCTCTGTTGCTGGAAGGTGGAATTGTGTTGCCGCGCGACAATTTTGATTTCGTATCGAGTACACCGAGAAAAAGACATTTGATCGCGTCGTTAAGAAAATGATTTGCCCGTGTATTCAAGCATTAAGAGGCTAGAGTTTCGATATAAGGGGCTTGAGTTTCGGTGAATCAAACCCACATTTCGGAACGATTCTGCGTCCGTCGCCGTCAAAAATATGACCGGCTTTTTTTAATTTTTTTATTACCTCTGGCCCTTTTTTTTAGAGAGCCTAGAATTAAGAGATGAATCAACTGAGACATGGAGAGCGTTTGAAATTTAATAGAAGATCGGTAGCGGATGCGCATGCGCTGTGTTGTCGTGTTGTTCATTCCAAACGTGGCCCAAGAAACCACGTAACCCCGATGGAGCGACTGGAAACACTCTGGAATCGAGGCACACTGCCTTCTCCCACAGAGCTTGAAATGAAACAAAGGGCTACGAAAGGTAAAAAAAAAAAAAATAATAATAAAAGAAACATAAAAAAAATCGCGACGTCGCTTTGCAAAGGTAAACGTTATCATCTGCGGATAGGATTACGCGAGATGAGATTTCTAATAGGAGCCGGATATCAGGTATTATACTCCGATCTCTCCTCGATCCTTTTCTACGCTTTTGGTTCTTACGCGGACAAGTAATGAAATTTCGTTCGAGACCAGCGTCGCCTTTTTCACGTCGGATTCGTGGGAAAAATGAGAGGTCTCAAATAAAGAACGTGCGCGTCGCCGCGTCGCGCAGAGCCGTTGTCCCTGATACCCTTTTCCATTAATGTCATTCGCTATAAAAAAGAAATCCAAAAATAAACCAGTCCGACATTCTTTCGTTTTCTCTTTGGAGCGCGCACGCACATACGAGAATTAAGGTTGAAAGGGAGGAGGGAGTGTGGGAAAGGGGGGGGGGAGTGCGAGGTTTGAGCCCTGACGCGGTGTTTGAAACCCAAGCCGGGACGTGACAGCGAACGGATACCGGGCGCGAGCGCGCGCACAAAATTGCTGGGGTTGATCTCTCCTTTCCTCGCTAATTTGGGCACCGGACTCCCGAAACGCATCTCTGTTTTGTGCGCGCAGTTTTTCCCCCTGCGGGGCTCTCCGATGACGACTCAGGCCGGTGGCTTTCTCGGTCGGTGGTACGGGGGCAAGAAATTAAAGACGAATATTTTAATCGCGGCGGCCGCTGACGACCCATACAGTGTAACCGCGGGTTTTATCGGGCGCTGAGAAATCCTTGACCGAGTCGCTAAATAGGCTACTCTTCGGTGCGGCTGTACCCTTTATAAACGGGCGGTAGCTCTGACATCTAGCACCATTTCCGCGCTATAATCGTGGCTGAGGGCTTTCCAAAACTTTATCTTGAAATCGCACGAGACCGTTGTAAGTTCTACGGAAACGTTAAAACAGTATGCGACAGAGCAGAACAATGTGGCCCGAGCTTCCCGAGGCCGCACATGAAGCTCAGGAAGTCGAATTTTTCAACAGTAACGAAACAAAAATATGTGTTTCAAATGTTCATCGAGGTACAGTAGCGGTCCCGATGTCTTGGACATGAAGCGTGCAATTGGATCCGAGTTTTCGCCAAACGCTCACGCAACTTTAGTATCCAACAGATGTTTAGAGTACGTGCCCAAAGAATGGCGGATTTAAATAAATAACGCAGCAGCTACCAAATGGCGCCAACTTACGTAAAAAAAATATATTGCATCCGCTTTGCGTTAAGCAAGAAAAAGATGCTGGCCTCCCCTCTCCCTCCCCCCCCCCCCCCCAAAAAAAAAAAAAATGGTGAAATGACTGGCTTTTGTCAGTGAAATGATAGAAAGCGGCAAAAATCATGAGCCATTCCACTCTTTGAAGGTGGATGACCAGCGAAGCTGTTTAGCACACGACGCAGACGTGACACAGAAGTTTGAACATAGGTACGAACACATTTATTGTCTTGATCGGTGGTCCTCGTGACGAAAAATACGCACACATCTGTCGAGAACTATCGCCGCCCCGAGGAGCCGGAGAAAACTAGGACATGTGCGACGGGACCGCCTCCCGGTGGAAGGAAAAAAAAACTAGGCACGCAAGCGCTTGGAACGACAACAAAGAGAGGGTGGTGGGAGCCCTTTTTCGGTTTTTGTTGACGCACACGAAAAATCCACGGAACCCCAGCCATAAACAGCTTTGCCGTTTAAGGCTATAGGTTGGTTGTAGGTGGTTCGTAACGTCCTCCGTGGTTCATCGTGAGATGAAATGGAGTGTAGCTGCTGGCTGCTGTCCACCAGGTTTCTTGTTGTGCGCGAACGCGCTTTTGCTGCTCACTTTGCGAGTCCAGAAAGAGACACGCCCGGTGCGACGCCAGACGGCGTATCAACTACCCCGTGCAAAGGATGTAAGCATAAAAAAATAAAGTAAAAAAAAAAACCAAAAGAACAAGGACGGGCAGTTGTTGTTTTCGTGCCAGGGTCGGGGGTACGCTCTGCGTACGGGCGGCGCGACTAATTATTCAAGTCGAGTTCTTCAGGCGCCGCTTCTTACTTTTTTTTTTCATTTTATTTCTCCTAAATATTTAAGAAGGGTGTGAGGGAAAGCAGCGAAGGCGACCGCAACTTGGAAGCGGCTCCCAATGGTCGTGCCTTTTTTCCCGAAACGGAAAAACACGCTGCTGTTTCGTGATGCGCAAAGAACCGTGCCTTTGCACACAACGTTCATGGTTCAGAAGCGCTAGACACAATGGACAACAACACCAAAACATAAACACAAAGTGCATAAAATAAAAAAAAAATACTCCAGAAAAGGACGGAAAATAAGAGAAGAGAGACACAATATCCCGTGTCTGAGTGTAGTGCCAAACTAACTAGTTGCTTCAGGAGTCGTTTTGATTTGTGGTCGTTTGATTCCGGTTCTTTTCTAAACAAACGGGAGAAGCCCGCTGGCGTAAAAAAAAAGATTCCACAACGCTGCTTCCTTGTTCATCTTTGACACTTGCTTCTTTTAGTACCAGTAATATTCGCATCGCGTTGATGTGTATAACTAGTATATACTCGTACAGATATGACAATCACTTCTATGCTAACGACGTCTGTCGCTTCAGGGGTATTCTCACGGGGAAGATATCCTTCCCTTTGCTACCCGGGATGCGCGTCACGTGGTAACAACGTCACGTCTTTGCGCACAGGCGCTCTGACATAGACACCCCAGGGGGAAGGGGGAGCTTGACGCTCGGGTTGAGCAAACACTCCCCGCCTTAGCGTGGAATCTCTTCGCAATTGGCCGTATTTTTATCACGTGTCTGGCAACTTTACAGATTTTGTTCAGCGAAATACCAGCGGTAACATCGGGATCACCTAACTTGTTGTGTCTTGCGCTCTTGCGCGTATCGTCCTAGGCACCCGAAGTAGTTTCCGATATTCATCAATGCCGTACTGAGGCCGCTAATCATACAAATGATTTAGGGTTCCACGTTCTTTGTGTTGCATCTACCCATTCAAAAACCTATCTTTTTTGTCATCTTTCGGATCTAACGGAGCTGCTGCAATAATCAAGTCTTGCCGGTTTATGTACGCCTCTATTTTTCTACTCTTGTCAGCACGCACCGATCCCTGTTGTCGGGAGTGCGGCCGCTAAATGCGTCTGACAACACTGACATCCATCTCGGTGCCCCGCCTTTCGTGTGAATGCTGGAGTCGGGGAGGGAGCCCCGCTGGTTCTGCCGATCGCTGACGTCACGGACATCCTTCAACAGAAGAGCATCTCCGGTGTGAATACCCCTTTAAGCCTGTTGTTTGATCAGGGCAAATGAACCAACGCTCCACTGAAGAAAGTTGATCACTTTTGATCACTCGAACGAATACGAATGGTATCAACGACACGTAAAACGATCCTAGATCGAAGTTACCTCTGGCAAGATTAAAATAGGTGGTAATATTGTAAAATAGCATAATTAACTCCATTGGTTGAGTGTAACCTGTTCGTTGAAACGTTCCATTTACAAAATAAGTCCTCACAGGCCTAGTCGAATTGCTTTTTAAACTACTTTTAGTTCATGCGGATGGGAAAGAAAGAAAGTGAGAGAAAATATTGGTTTACCAGCGAGACAAAAATGTTAACCGAGCCGAATGAGGCTGGATTGCTACTGCGTGTAGAGTGCGCACGGGCTTGTCACCGTCAGAAGGAACCTTCGTGCACCGGGATTTGCCAGTTTTCCGTATTTGAGGTTTAAAGCCTGAAACATACGTGAGTACAAATCGCGTCGTATCGCGCCGCCAAGCAGCGTAATCAAAGCAACCGTCGCACGGGACGGCACGGCATTGGGCAACATCATGGCGTCGGTGCGACGCGACGTGATTCTTGGTCACGTGGGTTTAACGCTTTAAAGGTATACCTCCACAAAATTTAAAATACACCCGTCATGTTCAGAAACAGGCTGAATATGATCCACAGTATCCGTAAATGAGAATCGCACGTTTGTATTTTGAGCCTGGTTACTGCATTTTTGTTTACAAACAGCCCACTCTGGCAGGCGCTTGGAGAGCCGAGAGCGGAGAGCACGTGACATCCGGCGCAATCCTGACGTAGCCTGTCTCGGGACGAGCAAAGCTACGGCGAGGTTGACGTGGTTATGAGCTTCGCCACTCGGTGGCGTGAACGTGTTAATCATGCTACAACCTTCGAAATGTCCTTGGACTGAACGTCCTCACCACCACGCCGAACCCCGTGACCCCAGTGTGCGTGCCCCTACATTCTCCGCGCCACTCTGAGTAGTCGGGTTTGACTGCTCTCTTGCGTTGCGATGGCAGCGAGGACGACCTCAAGGAAGACGCCGAGGACAGTGTCGTCCTTGAGCATACGATTGAGTGGCGCGTGCCGCTCAATCGTAATTTTGTGGTCATTTATGCAGCTTTTTTGGTCAATGGAACAAGTAAGGTTTTCGCCTTAATAAAAATGAAGCAGAATCGGAGACCGTGTATATCCTAGGTCCTATACCAGTCTATGTGTCGTCTGCACGCTGGATTATCAGCTCGCTCCCTTGCGGCTTGATAAACGCAAAAACGCTAAAAATCAATAGCAGAGGCTGGGAATGAGCAAGATAATCGCGATAATTAATGCTTTAACCAAATATATGAACAATGACTGGACGCTGGTTTGTGAGCGAGCTCACAACCCAGTGTGCAGACGACAAATATCCCGAATAAGGCACGGTGAATGCACTACGGTGACGACCCCAATTTGAGGTATGCACGTTTGGAATTAGAATTTGACATTGGAATCTCTCGGTCCTTACGCCCGTACCCTGTACATATCTCGCACTGAAATCACATCAGCCGCCACTATGGCGGCCTTGCTGCTGAGCACACAACTTTTGCAGCGTACAGGCTTCACCCACGTATTTGCTTTTTTCGGACAGAACAAACAAAAATTCCCGTGAGCATGGCGCGATTACACCGTGTATACGTAGAAAGCTTGAGGCATGATTTCACTGGACATGACTTATTCATTATGCCACGACGCCTGTGACGGATGTAAGCTGCGGGGAACGACGGGGGCGAACGACTACTTAATTTGTCGGATGCACGGACCAACTCCACTTACATAGAAAGCCGTAGTACTTAGGTTTTTACATCAGTTACCGCGAGCCCGCGCGAGGCACTCAATGGACACGAGTTCTTTGCTAGCGTTAAGCTCAGACACGCACCACCTAGAAGACAAGGCTTTCGCATGACGTCATCGTTAGTAGATCCCCGACGCGTTCCAAGTGGCAATTTAGGCTGAGGCTTGACGACAGTCGCCGCTAAGCGGCAAACGCGTTTGCTGTGGCGTCTCCGCGTTCTAGTGCAGCGCTCGTGAGACGCTCGCAGGCGGCGACGCCACGACCTACGCGTCTGAGGGCTATGGTATACTCCGACGTCGAGCGTGGCAAACGCGGCGTAGCACAGCGCACACAAATACTGATTGGTCACAGGTATCGAGCTCCTGCTCGTCGCCGGCCAATAAAAGGCCGACGTTCTGCGCTACGCTACGTTCGCTGCGCTCAACGTCGGAGTAGAACAGAGACTCGACGCTTTGCGGAGACACAGGTCAAGCTTCAGCCTGTATGCCGCTTGAGGTGGGTTGGGAATTTACTAATGATCATGTCATGCGCAGTCCTCTTCTTCTAGGTGGTGTTGCTGGGATTCGTGTTCGCACTCATTGAACGAGAGTTCGATCAGAAGGGTGACGTAGCCCTCCTGTTCAAATTAGCCTAAAACGAGTTGCCTGTTCGGCAAGTTGGCTTTTGACGAGTTTCCCTTCGGCCAGCTGGCTTTCGACGAATTGATCAAATCCCGTGTATAACGTGGCCCCCGCGCCGGCCCTCAGTAGGTGACGTAAAAAAATCAGCAGCGCGGCTTTCTACCTGGGCGGTACTATGCTGAGGACCCACCTGCTGCTTGGTGATGTAGATGGGCTTGTTGATGACGATCCATGTGACCGTCTCGTAACATCCGGGCATCGTGAGCGAGCCTTCGTACGTCATGAAGTGCTCCGTGGCCGGCAGCAGCTCCTTGATGGACAGGTGCTTCAGCACCGCCTCCTGGCCTGCGATGCACCGAATAAAAAGCATATTAACGATCGTGTTTAGACAACGTAAGGTCGGTCTACCTTTGAGATAGGGAGATAGGGGATTACGCTGTAGATGATAAATTTAGTCAGTGCAGTACGACTGCTAGCCTTGAGGCTTTAACGCGCATCACGCAGTAGTGGTACACGACGCACGCCGGTACGATGCTCATCAAGATCGGGCAGCGGTGAGGATTGAGCCCAGGGTCCCCAGGTTCTGCAGCGCGAGTTTTCGCACCAGGTGCTTCCAGCTGCCGGGCGCTGACGTACTCGGACATTGATCCCCTACCCGGTGCACCGAGACGCGGCTATGGTTACCGACGACTTAAGAACGGCACATAGATACTTCGGCTGTTCCACCTCCAGCTCGAGATTCCTACCATCGAGAACGCTTCAGCGTCTCGTCCAATTTGAGTGCACGCGCGCGCAGCCGAAACACTGTGGAAGGCACCCGCTATGCCGTGCTCACTTGGTCAGTGACTTTAGAGTGAAACGCTTCCTCATTCAGTAGTCGCTTCACTCGATAATTGGTACATTGCACTTAGAAAAGGCTAACGTGGTCACATGATCACTTGCACTTGCCCTTTTTGCCACTGTCTTATGGGATCATGGACAACACCTGACGTCAAGGCGTCATGTGGTCTTGGACGCGTGATCCGTCGACAAACACAAACCGCCTCCTGCCTCCCAATCGACATCCGGTCGATCCGTTTCGTCGGCCTTCCATGCTTGTTTATACCACAATTACTGTTGTCTGTGGCAGGCTAACGGAAAATTTTTCTGGTAGACCAGGGTCGGTTTCCCAAATTGGCGAGGAAGGGGAAAGCCCGTTCCGTGGGGCATGCTCCAAATCGACGAGCGGAAGAGTAACCGTCAATTTTGGAGCGACCCGCCGAAGAGGGTCGTTGTTCAAAATGGCCGCTGCTCTAAGTTTAGAGCTTCAAACATGACGACCCGATTGAACTCTCCAACGACCAATCACTACTGCTGCTCTCCAGTAGTAGAAGCAATACCCGACACATATCGGGCGAATGTTTCGTACCACAAAATCTGCGTAATAAATAGGGAGGAATATGCCCGGGTTCGCTACCTTGGGCGATCTCGAAGCGGCGGGGCGCTCATAGTGATCGCAAAAGTCAAAGATAAAATTACTGGTGTTTAATGAACGCAAAGTGAAACATAACGTTTAAGGCCCGTTCAAACTCTTGCGACCGAGTAAGACTGAGAGAGACAAGACTGATTTTTAAGCTTCTTGTGATGTCTTAGGATCAGCTCCGCTGCAGCGCATCCGGTCCTAAGAAGTCGCAAGAGGCTTAAAAACCGGTCTGGTCTCTCTCGGTCTTACTCGGTCGCATATATGTGAACGGCGCTTTACTTAAACTGTTGTTACCTAGTGTGTATTTGCCTTGTTTCACAAGAAAACACCGGCGGCATGCAGTGCACAAATTTAACAATCAATTGCGGTAAAACGAACACTTCCAACCTTGCATCTGCTTTGTTCTTCGGAGTTTCTTTCGTTCTTTCTGTCGCTCTTCTTTTCGGGATCACATTTGTCAGTGCTCACACTGTGCCACGCTGAAGTGCCTAATCTGCATTCATGATTTATACCAGGTAGCATTGTAGGAGCCGCAGTACACGCACTGGGCGTTACCACACCGGGTAAACAACTGGCGATCGCGCTAAGAATGGATAGCGCTTAACGAAAGGAACTGGCGCAGCCAGCGCTGTTGCCGACTTCCTAAAAATCAGTCAATTTCGATAGAGAGGTTTTGGCGCGGTTCGAAGCGCTCCACGGAGCTGGGGCTTCCACAAATCTGCGAGCGGAGGATAACTAACTTGAGCCGAATCTGCCAGCCGAAGATGCGCCCTCCAAAAGGGCAGCTATTGGAGCGCCCTAAATGCGCGAGCAGAATCACCCTAATGGATGGTCCGCCTTACGTGCCTGTTGCTTTCCATCGTGCTTTGGCTGCACGTGCGACGAATAGTTAAAAAAGGCAGATAGTTCAAGGGGGAGGCGAATCATCTACTGAATTCTTGAAGGGACCATGAAATGATTTGTCAACTTCTTCCTCCTTAGCTTAACTCCACAACTCAAAAGCGATATGAGAGATCACGTAGTTGTGACATAGTATTTCACCTGCTGCAACGACTCCAAGTTCCATCAGGCTTTTTAAGCACACCTTGGAGCCTGTCCTTCGCAAGTGATGACAAGTACCGTCACGCCACTCATTGCCCACGAACGCATATCATCATATTTGCCGATGGATTGATTGTTGACCAGCGCATACGCCTTGGTGACTCTGTGCTCGTGTACAATGCGTGAGCTCAGGTCGCCTGACGTGCTTTAAGTACCGCGGATGTAACACACTGAAAAGGCGGAGAGCTTTCGAAGGAAACGACGTAAAAGAGGATCCGCTATATTTAAATTTCGTACCAAAAATCAGGCTTTTGACTTTCTACCCTCGTGTACTAGTTTTCTTGTAACCCATTAAACTATGCGCGATTTGTAAAATCCCAATATAAAGTTATTTATTCAAGCTCAAAATTTATTTCACGGTCTCTTTAACCTTCCGCCGACAATGGAACGCTTAAAGTATCACAGAAATTGCAAGGTACTAGTTTAAGTAGGCGCTCCTGCTGCGCCATCTGACAGATATGGGGTGATCGGTCGTATTACGGAAGCATCCGAAATGTTCCAACAAATCTCTTCGCCAATAAGTCGTCTAGCTAAGTACCAGGAGGATCAGTGGTGAAACATTCTACGCAGACTGCGAAAGTCGGCGTTATGGTTGGGATTCACTGTTCTCCCATTTCCGATGGCGCAAACGCGCCTTCAGACTGGGATGGCGGATAGTCATTCGCTGTGTGCTCCTGTTGTAGCGGAACGACAGGTGATGGAACGATACGATAGAGAAGTGACGCAATACCACCAAGACGACAACACTCTTAGAAATGGGGGGTGTAGAGGGGTACACCCATTGTCTCATATGTAACACCCCAAGACTACATTTGGACGTTCAGTCCATTGACGTCCAGCTGGCGATACCAACTTTTACGAGCGGCTCTGACAAGGGTCTATCGCAATGACCACCGATGAGGAAAAGTGGCGCCCCCCTCGCCGGGATGGAAGAAGAGGGGGGCAGGGGAATCTCTCGAAGGTCGTTACCTTGCTGATATCCAACACCGCCCGGTGATAGTTACAAAATTGCAGAGGGTAAGCGAATTGTATTAGAAGGGTGAAGGGAGGAATCATACTTTTGGTTTTTAGTTTCTAGGCTAGGTGACGCAAGGTAACACCTGTTATAAATGGTACAGCTGTTAGCATTCCTCCATCCATCCCTCCATTCATGTATCAGGTTGACGAAATCTGCTGAATTTGGCGGGCAAGATATCGCCCGCCACGGTTAGCGAACTCTGGTCAAATGACGTGGTCACAGTGAAGCTGATGATGTCACTTCAATGTCACGTTTCTGGGTTGGTATTATTTTTTACATAGTAATTATTATAATTAGGGTTCAGTGCTTTCGGTATACACAGATAAGCCCAGAAAATTACCCCCCCCCCCCCCCTCTTCCCCCGAACCGGGTATTATAAAGTTTGGAGAAAACAAAAACAAAAATCCCAAATTTGAAATTTTCTTGAATGCAAAAAATAAATGCTTCACGGGAATAATCAGTTGTCTACAAGATTATCTTACGATCATCAGGAGCACAGCCCACACTAAACTTTAGACGTCTCAGTTATTTCATTTTTAACATTTTTTTATTCATACCGGAACGTTTTCCCAGTATTCAGATGACGCGTGTGTTAAATCGAGGTTATGAAATTCTATGCCCGCGCACTGTTTTATTTAATACAAACCACACTAATCGCCAATTTTCGTTATAAGACAAAAAGCTGAGACACATCGATTTAGTGCAATAAATGAATTCCGAACTCCCTCCCTCTCTCTCTCCCCCCCCCTCCCCTCTTCCTAGACCCTGCTATCACAGAACCCTCTGTAAAGTATACTCCGTTGAATGAACAAAATAGGACAGGGAGTGTGGGAGTGTGCTTACCGTCAAACGGGTCATGTCACAGGTTATTCACGTTTCGTTTTTATTCCTCACCTGCGCCACAGATATGGACTGCGAGAGCGACATGAAATAGGGCAGATCAACCCGCATATTTTTTTTTCTCTGAAAACAAACGTCTATTACTAAGTCGTAATTTTCTACGCAAGAAAAAACAAACAAAAGAAAACAAAAACCATGAGAGTTCGGCCATATTAGGTTCTGGTAATACCAAACACATTTTTGTGAATCAAAACTAAACTTCAAAAGCAGTGGCCGAGGAGACAACGCGCAGAATCAAGAAAGAAAATCAAATCATAAAAAAAAAAAAAAAAAACATATCGGCGACATTTTTTTTTTTTTTTTGTTGTCCGGATCTGACTAGATTCGAGCCAGTGTCGCAACGAAGGCTGGACAAGCTGGGCAATTCCACATAGAGGACAAGGCCTGCGCGTGACGTCATCTGTAGTGGATCCTTGACTCGCCCCAAGCGGCAAACACGCTGAAGTTCGGCGAGAGTCGCCGCGAAGCCGTAGGCGCTGCGCGAGTCCACCAATGATAACGTTTGGGGGTGAAATATTTGGGCCTTGTCGTCTAGGCGGTATTGAGCAGGGCCAACGTATGATAAAGGAGAGCAGTTTCGTACACGTTGAGCGTGCCACGAGAGACAAACCATACGTTTCGTATTTGTCTCCGTTCCTTATCGTCTGCTTTCTTGTCAGAACAGGGAACGCGCAATTTATGGGCCTATTTTTGTTTTCTATTTGAAACAAACGCTCTTTTTTTTTTTCTATCTTTCTCCTTTTAGTAACGATCTGTTGTTTCGACCCGAGTCGACAGTTAGTCACTCCGCGATGGAAACCGGGTTTCTCCAGCTTTAGGGGCACCTCGTTTAGCAGTCTGGTAACCATGCGTTGTTTTCCTTGGCTTTTATTCCTTTTGCTTTCGCAAACGACGTTTTTATTTTATTTAGCGTTTGTGGACGACATTTTTATTTCTTTTCACGTTTCCCGACGACGTTGTCGACTAAACGCGCAGCCATGATGGATGAAAGCCCAGACTACCGACTCGCGAGGGTGAACTGTTCAAGGTTTAGAATTTGTTTTTTCATAGAGAGAGAGAGAAAGAAAGAGAGAGGATAGAGAGGTAGAAAACAGGCCGTTATGTCGTCGTGTACAATTTTCAGAACGAGGGGATCCAGTGAGCGGGAACATTTATAGAAGGGGAAATCAGCCACGCAGACGGAAATATCCCGGCGAAAGAAGGTAAACAAATAAAGTGGAGTGAGTGGATTTGGGAAGGAGGGAGAGAGTGAATGTGTCGCCGAGAATGCTCGGGGCGCCCTGACATGTTTTTGAGTCGTTGACGGCCCCGTCAAATGGAAAAAAAAAAAAAATGACGCATTCATTTTTCACGAGCCGCGACAGCTTCAAAAACGGCTGCGAAGGAGCTGAATAATTGAAAATTGAAAACGGCCTAGAATCCCAGCAAGCAGGCCCTCGGGGATTCCTTTAAACAGTAAAAAAAAAAATTTTGTTTGGTCAAAAATTTGACATTATAACAAAACAACGGCTAGCGTACTATTGTAATTCCGCTTTCGGTAATATGTTTGGGGAAATATTTGAATAGCGGATACATTTACAACTCTTTCATGAAATGGCTTAATTTTCCAGATGATGCGCCGTTGAGTGTGTGGGTTTATTTACGTGATGATAAGGGGCGGGGATCCGATCTTATACAAGGCGAGCGTTGAAAGGTAAGCTGGCTGCTTCGAACACGCTGCTTGCAGGTTCGAGGCGCCTGCCCCAGGAGCTTGCTTGAACCTGTAGATTCGTTGCAAATGCGTTTATTTTGCCGCCGACGAAAGCAAGATACATCGCATTTAGCCGAGTGCGTACGTTGATATTTTAATAAAGAAAGCCCGCATGACGACTTTCTTGCAAGGCACAGACTACCACCATTGCCGTTTAGGGACTCAACCCAGCCGAATTCGGGGCGCTGCCGATTTCCTGCCTCGGGAATAAGGCTCTTTATTTCCTATAAAAGAAAAGTACCAGCGACCTTCGTTTCCGAATCCATACAAAGGCTGGTCGCACACTTGCGTTAGACTGCGACCGACGGCTACACGACCGGTTTTTAGATGCGGAGCATCTCTTGCTCGGGGCTATGTCCCGCGGCGTCGGCGTTGTAGTCTGCACTCACACTACGCATGCGCAACTCTCCTCCTTCCCTCTCTGCAACAGCTGCGCGTTACTCTCTCCGCTCTCTCTCTCTACCAGCTGTGCGTGCGCTTCGCGTGCGTTCGATTCTAACCACACCGCGCGCGCACGCGCAACTCTCCTCCTCTAGTCTCCTCTCCTTCAAGTGTGAAAAAAAATAAACGGCGAGCGGCGAGCGTTCCAAGTTTCTCTGCCGCGAGCCGCGACGAAGGCTCGCGTAGGGGGTAACGCTAGGGCAGTCGGTGGCGCCATCTCTCGACGTCAGCACGCAACTGACTCTTTCCTCGGAACCAACACGATGCTCCGCATCACCCCATGGTTCCCCTCGGGAAGATGGTGTAATTTTTTAAGCCTCTTGTGGCCGACCGCGTGCGGAGCAGTACAGCCAGTCGCCAGCAGTCGCAGGTGCGCTAACCAGCTTTAATGCGCAGAATGAAAACTTTTGGGGAGAAATCGTTTACTTTGGTTTACGAGACATCTAACAGTTGTTTCGGGGAGCAAAAAAGATTAATGTTTATTGATTTTCCCAAAATATTTAGCAGAAAAATTGACGTCAGGTTATGTAATGACAACGCGAGCTCACACCGTGACGTCAGGCCGTCTGACGTCCCGGATCAAAGTCTCCTGACGTGGTGCGACGTGGTCACGTGACGTACCGTCGGAGCGTCGAATCGTGGTGTCAGGAGATACTTTGACGTCACGTGACGTGAATTTCCCTGCCAAAATAAGCGAAGAAATACCCGGATGGACGGACGGACGGAAAGTCAAATTTCCGGGAGCGATGGGGTACAGTCAAAACGCGGGCCCGCCATGAACACTTTGTTCGTGAAGTCAAGGTCACACTGCTTAGACATCATACAAAAGATAGTTTGCATAGAGATTCGAACACGAGTCACCACGAGATCCCTGCTTCCAATGCCGCATGGCAGTGAGTTCAAAGAGGAAACTTGGCACGCGGCACTCTAACCACGGATATCGCGGTGTCTGGTGTTTGGAAACTGTCCTTTGTAGTGACCCTGGCTTAAAAAGCGAGATTTGTTTTCGCAGATACACTACCTCCACGAGTTTCACGGCGCTACCACCAGCTTGTCAAAAAAAAAAAAAGAAAGACGTTTCCAACATTCTGTTGCGCTCTAATTCGGCATTGAATTAGAGCGCAGCCCTTGAGGTGGAGGAGGGAAGCGTACTGAAGGGAGGGTATACCCCTTCTCCCTCCTTCTCACCTCCTCATCCTTCCTGCTACTCCTCCTCTCCTCCTCCCTCCTCTTCCTCCTCCTCCTTCTCAAAAGAAAAAAGGTATTCGTAATTTGAGGTAATCCTATAACCCCCCACCCCCTTCCCCACCCTCAGTTTTGCTCTTTAGGTGCCTGCTTGTTCCCGAGTATTAAAATGTAGCCATAACTAGCGGTCATTGCAGTACCCGGCAAAAAGGTTTTTTTTTTCTTCCTAAGCGAGATGCGGGTCTCGAAAGCCAGCCATGGTTCTAAGACCGCTCATTACTCCGGCTGAGCCTCACCTAGATTATTTCTCGGAGCCCTTTTGCGTAGCGCTGCTCCTCTCTACTACGCCCAGTAAAAAGAAAAAATAATCACGAGCCATAACAATATAACGATACTAAAGACATCGCTTAAGTAAATGAAATAACAGGAAAAAGTGAAACAGATGGCGCAAAAACGGAAATAAATAAAACCTTAAAGAGACGCTCGGAAATAAGCGATGTAACGAGTGGCGAGTAGAATCATTAAACGGTCTTGCTTCAACTCACCGGACCTCCTTCCTCCTTCCAACAACTTTGAACTCTCGCCTTTTGTTTTGCTTTTATAGTTTTTGTCGCTTTTTTGGAGGTTCTTTTTTTAATTTTTAAAAGCCTTTGCCGGGAGGGGGAGACCGGTCGGCAGTTTCCAAAACCATTTGGGCGTTAGTCCTACTGGAGTTTAGGTAGGCGCTCCATGCCGCCGCTTTTTTTATCCACCCCCCGCCCTTCCCCCTTCGTCGACCCGTTCTACCTCCTCCATCCAACCATTCTCTACACACTTCTTAAGTCCTGAACGGCAGAAATAATGAAAATACGAGTAGAAGGAAATAAGACGATAACAATATCTCCGGAGCCTCCGTTCTTTTTTCGTTTTTTTTTTTTCTTTCTAGAGATGGCTCCACAACAAGTTTTTCAGCCTCAACGGCGCTTCTCGGCTTTTTTTTTTTTCCTTTGCACTTTTATTGCGCGATGGGCGCGACCATTCGAACGCTTCCAAAACGGCGTGCTTAAATCTTTGAGAAGGACCGTATAACGGCTGGTCTTCGCCTTTCTATTTTTTTATAGTTTTGATTTTAAAAGGGTTGAGGCGAGAAATGAAATAAAAACGGGGCAGCGGAGTGAGGAGGAAAAGGGGGGGGGGGGCATTAAACGCAACTTGTGTTTTCTGTCGGAGCCCACCTTTGTTTTCGGCACTCCATGCGTAGACAGACCACTTTGCCTACTTTTTCCCAACAGCTCCCGGGTAACGACCAGTTCTTAATAGTAGCTACTGCGCTCCTTGAGGGGACGCCACGTGCCCGTCTGTGGCGAAAGAAATGCAGTTGAGTCCGCGTAGCAATTATTTTTTTAGTCACTGACAGAGCGAGAACGGCAGGGCGTTGCTTTCGAACGCTGTGCCCCCAGCACGAGCGCGTTCCTTTTCCCTGTGTTTTGGCTACGCGTGGGCGCTCGAGGCTCGCGAGCCGCCCGAAGCGTTATGGAAGCTAGGAAGCTCGCGCTGGAGGCGGGAAAAAGTGAAACCCCTCCCTGCTGTTCTCATTCTGTCAGTGACTAGAGGTATTATTTCCTGGAGAAACGTGGTTGACCGATGGCCCATTACAGTTTGAGGCGTTCTAAACTCCAAAGTCAGAGAAAAAAAAAGCATTCTCAACACGTTAAAATGACGCTTAGGTATACCGTGCGTGAGCCTTTAAAAATGCTACCAAACACACACACAAGCACACACACACACGCACGCACGCACGACCACGCACACGCACACGCACACATAACGCGATCAAAAAAGTCTGCGCGTTCTCTCGTTTGCTGTTTTGAAATTTGACAGCTCTGACGCCGTGACTTCTGAAGTTTGAAATTACACGAGTGAGGTCTAGATTTTACTCTAGCCTTATATACGAAGCAAGATGTTGTTTTACAAATTGGGGGAAAACAGACAGAAAGGATGAATGGAGGACAGAACGTCGCGTCAACTAAAAAGAGTCTCACACTGCTTGAGAATGTAGTCCTCAACGTACGGGCCAAGCTGATTGCGAGACAAAGGGGCGATAGAGCGACAACTACCGCCGGAATTTTATAAATGTAAACGAAAAATAAAACTTCCGGCGAAAGAAACCCGACTGACAACGTAAAAAACAATCGCCCCTCGCCAGCCAATGCTGGCGAATGCTGGCCAATGCTGGAAAACGGGACGTTTTTTTTTTTCAGTTTGCAATATTGATTTTATGAAGTCGTCCAGTGGTACGATAAAACAAATCCTGGCTAAAAGTGTTGGTTTACAACCAAGCATCGTCCTGAAAATTGTAAATTTGTTCCAATATTGATTTTTTTTTCAATTACAATGGTGCAAGGAGCCTAATTGCTCTCAGAGGTTGCGTCTATACAAGCTGCACTCAACGCGCGGAGTTTTTTTTAATATTTTGTTTTTATTTTCGCAATCTATTTGTAGAGAAAACGCGACACTGCAACTCACTATATTCTGAGGTTCCTTACCTTGTTAAAAAATTCGGGTGCTCCTCGGAGCAATCAGCTGCCTCACTTTTTATCACCTAACCCCGTTTTCAGCGCGTGAGTATAGGCGAGAACGTGATCACGTGGCGAAAAAAACAAAAAAACAGAAAACTGATGACCCGCCGAGCACTTAATTTCCTCCGCACTTCAGGCTTGTTCAGACAGTCGCGACTGCTTATGACCCTGTGCCTTAAAATCTCCTAAAATCTCTAACGACCAGATCACAATCTGGCGCAATCTATTGGGTGTAAGGAAACACTCGCAGCTTTTGTACATTATCAATTCGTTCGTGCATTTTTTTTTTTGGGGGGGGGGGAGGGTTGAAAATTTATTGACATAGCTGCAAGCGACTATGACTCATTGATAGTACGTACATTTGATCTCGCATATACCGCAAAAACTTCGCTCCATTGAAATGCAGTTCCGGTGTCGCCTCAAAGATGGCCCCAGTGTGCCAGCGTGTTTTCTTGTGGTAAGCGATGACAAGAACTCGGACCTAAACAAAAGCCAAGTGTGTGAGCTGGCCTTCTGGGGTGAACGGAGAATAGCTTCGGAACCGTACAGAGCCGAAGCGCCGAAATGGAATCAAGCCGCCGGGTCCGCGCTCTCCATCACCGGCGTATAAATAAGGGGCCGGTAGGGCGCTCGCGCTCCATTCGACAAAGAGAGAGAGAGATATGGAAGGGCGAGCGCTCGAGGCTGCGAGGTAGAAGTCGTATCGCCCGCTGTGACAAAACCCTGGCGCCAGATGCGGCTGACAGACGCCTTAAATGTGGGAGACGGCTCGAAGGCCTCAAACTCCATCGACTCCCTCCTTGCTCGGGAGAGACCGGGAAAAAAAAAAAAAAAAAAAGCGGCGTCTATCGAGGATCGAGCTCGGGCACAGATGCAATCGGGAAGGCCAGCCGAGGAAACGTCGCGAGCAACGCACAACTCACACTCGGGCAACGACGACGAGCGCTGCGCTTCGTTTCACCTTTCGATGGAGCGCGGAAAACGTTACGAGCTATCCCAGCCAATCCGGCGCCGCGAAAAAATCACGTGACTGCGCGTCCCGCGCGTCGCTGCACTCATCTGGGAATTCACGTTACGTTCCCACGATCTTTGATTGGGGTGACTTAGAAAGCGAAGGGCAAGTTCGTCTGCGTCTTTTGCGGGGGTGGTGTTGACGTCAGAACGCCGAGCTCTGATTGGTTCTCAAGGAAGGATAGTAGGTAGACCTTAAGGCAGCTTGCTTTCAAGTCAACCCACTAACCTTCAATCAGAGCCAATCAGAGCTCGGCGTCTTTCTGACGTCACTGCAACTCTTGCGCAATGAGCAGACGACTTTCTCTCCGCATAGGCTGTTCCAACGCCTGGAAGGCGTCTCCGACTGGTGTGTTTAGCGTCTTATTCCGCCCTGGCTTCGAAAGGGGTACGGACGCGGCAACGAACGACGTCATCAAAGGACGGAGTGTTGAGGCTCGTTCACGCAGGAGCATTTGCTTACGTTCTCTTATGTCACCTTATAAGTGACCGGGAATGTCGCGTGCAAGGCAACTCCTTGAGCTGATTTCCACGTTTCGTGCGAAGCACGGATGTCCCTGCGACTCTCCACGTAGGCAGCTGTAAGCTTCCTTCACGTAACGCAGCGTAAGCGAATGGTGCTGCGTGAACCGGTCTTTATGCTGTCGGATGTCGCTAGTCTGGAGGTTGGTGTTAGAAGCTTTGTCAAAGAGCTCCCGCAAACGCCAGTGTCGCTGTCGTCGAGGCGTCCTCACTGATGACTGCCGAGGCTTCCGTGGATCGCCAAGCTCGAGAGCGACCCGCAGTAGAACAATCGTCCGAAACATGCACCACCGCTGCTGCGACATCGCCAGGATCTTGGCCCGCGACCGCGTGACGCGTGAAAGAAATTATCGGGTACAAATCGGGCGCTGTAAGCTCACCAGTCGGACAAGCGTTCCAAGAACCTTGCCCCGACGCTTCGGGACCCCTAAAGACCTCGGGGCGTCGCATGCACTGCGCATGCTCTGTACGACGCCTTAAAGCTGCACGGGAGGCTCAAAGCGTTGGGGCCCCCTATTCTAAAATTTAGGAACATCGGAAGGTGAAACGGAGTACGGAAGCCCGACGTCGTAGTGTAGCCGGCTACGTCTCCCTTTGACGAAGGCAGCAAATGGCGAGCACGGGCCAGTGTGGCGGCTTTATGCGAAGGAGCAAGGGCAAATGCGTCCCTGAGACACTCTTTTAGTATAAAGAAGGAAGCACGCCTGGAGGGGCTCCTACTTTGCGGAGAGGAACGAAGGGAGAGGCGGAGCTGAGAACGTGAGGGGACGTCAAGTCGCCGAGCTCTAATTGGAAGGATAGTGGATAGCCGCCAAGACAAGTTGCTCTCTTCTCTAATGCCCGAGTCCCATAAACAGTAACAACCGACACCGGCAAGCCTCGAACACGTGAAAGCAGCCTTTGGCAGGCTGCTTTCAATCTTTAGGTGCTCGTGAAGTAAGCACGAGTGATTGCAAGCCTGACAAAGATGCCATTGCGTGAATCTTGCTCCTGTTTGAGGCTTGTCGGTGTCGGCTGTTTTCGTTTGTTTCCTTAAGCGTGTTTCACATGCAGCGGTTTTGGCCCTAGAGTGGCGCGATTTCTGCCATCGCGGCGCTCTGGCCAGCACCAGCGGTTGAGCGGCACGAGCGCCGCGACGGCAGAAATCGCGCCGCTCTAGGGCCAAAATCGCTGCATGTGAACCAGGCTTTACAGTGGGACTCGGCGGAACCACCGCATCACCCAGTCAAAGCGAATGAGAGCGTCGTTTGCTCCTCGGGCTATAGGGTCTGGCGTTCTAACGCCGGATGACGGCGTTTGGCATTCGACGTTTGAGCGCCAAATTCTGCACAAAAAGTAGACGACGCTCTCGTTCACTATGACTGGATGGATGCAGTGGGTAGAGACAACTCCAGCTGGCCTTTGCGTCTAACATCTATTCATTGGCACTCTGTCATCCCCGCACCCTCTCATCTCCTTCTCTTCGTCAGTTTCTCCACGAATAGGAATTTTGCCTTTTTTAACATGCAGAACCTTCTGGGCCATTGTCAGTCTTGAGTGTTCAAACATGCCATCTTAAAAAAAAAGTTTTGATTTTTTTTATTGAAAAAAAGGATGCATTTCCTAACGCTTAGTCTTCACCCAAATTTAATACTAGCGGTTCGAAAGTGATGGCAAGGTTTTAGAACGAACCGTTATCTTATTAAAAAGTTACGAGTGATTTTCTTTTTACTTTCAGTGGAAAAATGGAACCCGTTTTCCTTAGGTTGCGCCATTTAACCTCGTGAGCTTCGAACCTTTGGAATCTGTCGAAAGACGCTTTTAGCTTTTATATATGATAATGGTCCGTTCTGAAACTTTGGCATCTGGTTTGAACCACTAGCGCTACATTTTGACGGAAACTAAGCGTTCGACAACTCATGGTTTATCTTTCCAATAAAAATAATAAAAACACCATACATTTTTTTCTTCTGGTAACACCATGATTTCCTACTCTGACATCTCCGTCAAAACCGTTGTTGTGAAGGCGAAAAAGGTTTTGATTTGAAGTCGTGTTTGGGATCTTTAAAAAAGCGATTACTTTACGGGCGACACTTGGCAGAGATTTTGAGCTCGTGGGCTGTCTCGCCGCCGAGGAAAAACTCTTCTCTCCCATAGCTGCGCAAGGAGAGGGAGGGCGGGTTTTCCCGTCAGCCGCTCCTCGCGAACAAAGAAAGGAGGGGATCTTCGGTGTCCCGCCATTAACGGTGCGACGAAGGGAGAGTCTCTGGGTCATCTGCCTCAGACAGTTGTTTTTAAACACTACACGGGTTATATGAAGTCGCACTATGGCAGTACCTAGTTGCTACGCGTAATTTTGGATTGTTTTAGAAACTTCCGACGCTCTCGAAGTCATCGTGACATCTCTAATTCTTGAACCCAACTCGAAACGGAAAGTTGTTCTGCTAAAAATCGTCGCCATGCAACCGGCATTCCAGCTCTGCTTCGCCTCGTTTCTCTGCTACTGTTCCCCTCTCCACTCATCTCTTAACTTCAACATTATCCCTTTCTTTACCCCTCAACGTCACGGGGAAAAGCTACGCCTTCCCCTGCGTCACCACAGCCGCGCATTCTCGCTAATGGCGCCAGCGATTTGAGGCTTCCGTTCGCCAAGCAAGAGCTCATTCGTTCCAGTTCACGGCGGCCACCGCCGTGAACTGGGACACGGATGCAGTGTCTCGCCTTACCCACTTCGCGAATCACCGCCCACTCGAGGCGGTCGTCAGTCGCATCGGTGACGCCGACCACGACGGCAATGAGGATTAACAACGTCTCACCTCCGCCCTCAGGTACCTGACGGTCGCCTTCTGCCCGCATTGCGCTACCCTGCTACAGTTATCACTTTCATGTCTCCGCACATTGCGGGCGAAAAATAGGAAATTTTTTTTTCGCTGGAGGACAAAGTAGCAGCTTTATTTTAGTCTATCGTGTGGGGAATGTATTGTTACGTCTAATTGCGTTAGTTTGTAGTTTACATATAATCTAAACTCTGAGACGCAGAGAAATAAAAGAACGAACAAGACGACACAACACCTTGTCCATTATTTTATTGCTCCGTGTCCCAAAGTTGGAATTATGTTTTTTTTTAACCATGTTGCCTGCACATACTTTCGGTTCTAGTAAATGCGGTTGTTTGTTTATAGCTAAAGTTTCAACTGTATACCAACTACGTTAGAATGTATTTGCATTTTGATGTCATTTGATTTGTTTCGTTTTTAATGCCAGTTGGAGTCCTAGACGGTACTTCAGTGAACCGAGTCGTCACAAAGAATAGCGAGAAGTGCATATTGCGACCACTACCAGACGTGGCACGCGGTATTTTATTGAGCTAATAAATTATTAAATGTCCTCAAACATATTTACTTTTCATCCCCCGAAAACAAACTCGAAAAACCTCAGTCTAAAAGAGAAAAGAATCTCCAAAGACAGGAAGATTGAAGTGTCCGGTGCGCGCATCCCATGCAGACGCGAGCCGAGTCCGACGAGAAACATTGTTTGGAGGACATTAAGGAGAAAGAGGGGAAGGCAGCTCAGCGATAACAACGAGGCAGCTCCTAACAGAGTGGCCGCTGCTTGGCTGTTGCCGGCGAGCGAGCTCGCGGATCGCCATAAATCAGCTGCCCGCGGGAACGCGTCGTCGGCACGCAGAGACCCCGGACGCTGGCTGTAGAAAGCGCCTGACGCTGACGACGACGCTGAGCTCGCTCCCCCGCCGTGTCACCAGATTAGCCGGCACAAAATCACCGCCTTGAATTTACTTTTACTTTCGAAGGGAATCGGGCATCTGCTCTTCGTCGGAACGCGTCGTCCGCTTAAATTGGGCGTCGAAGGCGATGGCATGCATCTATCGATAGCGAGTGGTGTTTTTTTTTTTTAATGCATGGGATGCTTCTTAACGAAACGTCCAAATATGGTGAGTGAGAAGGGCGAAGTGTGGCGATCGCTTGCTTCTCTCAGCGGCCAAGAGCGGTTCCTTACTTCGTGCTTCATGCGTCACTACCTCCGTGACACCATCAATAAGCTTGCAGGAGCGCCACAACGGTTAAAAAAATGTTTAATGTTAGAAAACTAGAGCAGGCGAAAGATATAAACCAAATAGAAGGGGTCGTATTCCCATTTACAGATGAACAATACCTCTATAGGGTGAAGCAGAATGGCCAAGCTGCCCGTTTTTGTTAGTATTCGTTTTTCTTTCTAGCCCGGAGTCCAAGGTGGTGCTGCGTCCAGCATACCGATTATGCCGCGCTTTATGAGCACGCACTGGCGAGACCGCTCACGCCAGGGCGATCAGTCGCTGCCCCCCCCCCCCCTCCCCCCTTCCACTTCTCTTCTGACCCACCATACATCCTAATACCAAAAGGTTGCCCGTCGTACGGTCTGTCCATTTACTTTCTAAATTTGGCAAAGAAATAGATGTCACGTCCTCTGACGTCCCCTGACGTCACGTGACCACGTGATTTGTGACCTTAGGTCACGTAAATAATTTCCAAGTCGAGGCACGGATCCTGTTTGTTATGCGATGGACTTTGGCGAATGGAATATTTGGTAGCTCATTGTTAAAAATAGAGACCGCGCAGCGACACAGAAAGAGTACAAGAAGGCTGGAAGACAACAGCGCTAACTTGCAACTAAATTTGATTGGTGCCGACATCGAGTTTAAATACTACATGCGATACAATGTCAGCGCCGGTCGAGTTTAGTTGTCTGGCAGCGCTGCTTTGTGTGTGTCGCAGCGCTCTTTGTGTTTTAAAATCTTTTTTGCTACATCGCTTCTACGGGCGCGCAATTCAAAAGGACCGCGGTTTTGGATTCTGAATTCGGGCGCCGCTCCTGTTTTCTCATATGAAAACTGACACTGTACTGTAAAAAAGACTGCCTTCTGAGCTGAAAACAAAAATAAGTTCTGAAAAATCACCGCATATTTTGCCTGCAAACGTTTTCTCCGATTGCAGGTAAACAGTTACGCCAAAACTTGGGTCGACTACTTACACAAAAATAGCAATTTCTCGCAGGAAAAATACATTTTTGTTGAAGGATGGCGCAAGAAGATAGCCAAGCAAAGGGGTGTCTTCGTCTTAGGCGACGACATGAAATCGAAGAGAAAAACTTCCAAGCAATACCATCTTAAAGGCAATGCCCGCGTTTTTCTCTGCCAAACGTTATCACTAGTGAATCCACGCGTCTTTCTCTCCCAAACGTTATCACTAGTGAATCCACGCGTCTTTCTCTCCCAAACGATATCACTAGGTGAATCCACGCGTCTTTCTCTCCCAAACGTTATCACTAGTGAATCCACGCGTCTTTCTCTCCCAAACGTTATCACTAGTGAATCCACGCGTCTTTCTCTCCCAAACGATATCACTAGTGAATCCACGCGTCTTTCTCTCCCAAACGATATCACTAGTGAATCCACGCGTCTTTCTCTCTCCAAACGATATCACTAGTGAATCCACGCGTCTTTCTCTCCCAAACGATATCACTAGTGAATCCACGCGTCTTTCTCTCCCAAACGATATCACTAGTGAATCCACGCGTCTTTCTCTCCCAAACGATATCACTAGTGAATCCACGCGTCTTTCTCTCCCAAACGATATCACTAGTGAATCCACGCGTCTTTCTCTCCCAAACGATATCACTAGTGAATCCACGCGTCTTTCTCTCCCAAACGTTATCACTAGTGAATCCACGCGTCTTTCTCTCCCAAACGATATCACTAGTGAATCCACGCGTCTTTCTCTCCCAAACGATATCACTAGTGAATCCACGCGTCTTTCTCTCCCAAACGATATCACTAGTGAATCCACGCGTCTTTCTCTCCCAAACGATATCACTAGTGAATCCACGCGTCTTTCTCTCCCAAACGTTATCACTAGTGAATCCACGCGTCTTTCTCTCCCAAACGATATCACTAGTGAATCCACGCGTCTTTCTCTCCCAAACGATATCACTAGTGAATCCACGCGTCTTTCTCTCCCAACCGATATCACTAGTGAATCCACGCGTCTTTCTCTCCCAAACGTTATCACTAGTGAATCCACGCGTCTTTCTCTCCCAAACGTTATCACTAGTGAATCCACGCAGCGAGCGCCAGAAGCGCGTTTCGCGGCGTCTTAGAACAAACGCGACGTCAGGACGTCGTGACGCCAAGACGCACACTTCTGCCGCTTTGCTCTGATTTTCGTCGAGCTTCAGCGCGTTTGCTGCTCGTAGCTGGTAGGGGAACCACTAAAATGACGTCATGCGTAGGCCTTATCTTGTCTATGGTATCGTTCCAAGGCTCACCTCTGTAGGTTATCCGATGTAGCTGACCCGTCAGGACCCGGAGCTCCGAGTGGGACAGGTCACCCAACTGGAAAGAAGTCATTCGTTACTATTTCAAGCGAAAACCACAGTTGTGGAGCCAACACCTCTTAATCAAAGAAATCTGGATATATATACATGAAATGTCAGATCAGGAACCACAACCCGCTCAAATGCCCACTCGCAAGTTTATACCTACTTTAGTTCTGCGGGGCCGTAATCTTGCTGCCTTTTTTTAGTTGTGTATAACTTATACCCTATATCAAATTCTGTACCTTTTTTAATGCCTACTGCTTGCTGTAAAACGTTGTCCAACCTACCTGGAAACTATTTTTTTTTTATCTTGCAGTCTTGTCTCTATTCTAAACAAGCCAACAGTAGCAAGTAGTCAAAACGAAGAGGTAATTAAACGCGCGCACACACACACGCGCACATACACACACTCACAAACACGCACGCGCACGCACGCACGCACGCACGCACGCACGCACGCACACACACACACACACACACACACACACACACACACACACACACACACACACACACACACACACACACACACACACACACACACACACACACACACACACACACACACACACCGTTTGCAGTTTATATCGAGAAAACCTTAGACATGAGAAGATCCCTAAAAGTAGGAACGGGCGCTTATGACAGTAAATGTAACAGCAACGAAGAACGCCTCGCGGTTGAAAAACGTTCGCACACGATCGACGTTGGTGAAGAGGACAGAGTCGAGCGCATTGTACCTGAAGAAGTATGGAGATGCCGACGAGTCCTTCGCTCCGCCGCAGCTCCATGGCCTCCGACATGTTGGCGTACAGGTCAGAGTTGTAGCCGAAGATCTGCACCTGGAAGACAACGTAAGTTGACGGGGCTTCAGCCGAACGCACGTAAACAACAAATGACCAACAAAGAACATGCGAGGAAGCTGTGTGGTCTTGCCAACTCGAATCAATCTCTGCGACATCGGAATATTTCGCTAATTGTCCTATCACCTTAAAGTTTGTGAGCAACAAAAAGCAAGAAAACCAACACCACCACGAATCTGCAAAGAAATAGGTAACTCACGGTTTACTTAGCTTGAGAAATCCTCGGGCGTCTATTTTGTGTAGCAGGTTCCGCTCCACGCTACTTCTCTGGGAGGTATTTATGATAATTATTTTTACTGGAGTCAGTGACAGTTTCAGAAACGATGGGCGTGGCTTATTATGCCCATGCATCAGGCTTCGTGATTGGTCCTTTGGCATTCTTTTCAGCTAACGTCATAATCTGATTGGTTGCCGAGCGATAATGAGATGCCTGGCTCTTACGTTTCTTTAATAGTGGGTGACTTAATAGCTTTTATATTTGTTAACTTTAGGAGAAGCGACAGTGGCCCTGTAGGTTACAAGTATTCCTCCACTTGGATAGGCTCCGATGCTGCCACACTTTCTCTGAATTGAAACACTCGGGCGTTAATGGGAGAGACCTGGATGCTACGGGGCCATTTGACTGTAGTACTTCCTCGCGAAGTTATCGGAAGTTGATCAGTTCAGACGGGCTTGTCTCGGAAGCGTCTAGTTATCGGAACTTTGAAGCCTAGTACGCATTTTTCTTCTCGAACACATTGTCTAAGATTTTGGTAAAATTACTCACGGAAGTTTAGGACGCTCTTTGAACCCGGTATGCTTAAAACTACAATAACATTTATTTCCTTATTTCAAATACCCTCAATGTGAGTACATTGAAGAGGGGGTTAGAGCTATAGAATATTAAATATAAAGTGCAAATATTAGTAAGAGCATGTTTAAACAAAACAATATCAGTGATATTAGCAATCGAGGCGGGAAGGTGGTTCAAGATTATCGATGTTTAAGGCAAAAAAGAATATTGAAATAACGAAGTTCTAAAATTTAGAATACCAACCTTATGGCTATGATGAATGCGAGCAGAGATGTAGAAAGATGGAGTAATTACTTTATGACAAGGGGTAATATTTTAGTGAAATATTTTATTGAAAAGACACAAACGAGGCGGTGAATTAGTAACGGCAGACCTAGACCGTTTTTCATGGTAGAAACGCTGGCAGTGCGATGATAATTTGTTGATGGTTTCTATTCAAAGAACAACCTTTAATTCATAAGGAAGATTGTTACCCTCTTGTCAACGTCTACTAGACCATAGCCTCCTCTATACTGAAAAAAAACCTAGCAGATCGCCCCGAGACGCGGCCGCCGAAAGTGAAAATGTAGAGCGGAAGACAACGAATGAGAGGAGAGCCATGTAACAGGCGCCCCGCTGCGGCGAGACGCCGAAACACGCTTCTCCCGAGCGATGGAATGTCCGCTCGTGCTCCTCGCGTTCATCGCGCTACCGCTTCTTTTCTCGTCGGGTTTGAAAACCATGTTTCGGGTCCTCGTCGCTGCAATAGCTGTGCGCTGAATACAAGAAATGCTCTCTGTTACCAGATCCTCGCCCTCCAAATCTGCGACCGGGCACTCTATGGCTCCGTCGTCGAACTGCCAGGCTTTGTGAGTATAGAGGAGGCTATGACTAGACGCAAAGTGCGGGAGCGTGGTCCCGCGCAGCGTCGACGGCACCATTCAGCGTCGCCTCGTCTCAGCAGAGGAAACGATCTCCGATAATCGAAGTCCGTCCCTGCTCCCGCTCGGCTGCGCGTCCAAGCGGGGAGGCACGGCGCTGCCGCCGACAGCCCCACGTGACTGGGCGCCGTCGCCGTCGGCGCTATCTGCTCGGACCTGTCGCTGCGGGACGTCATCTCGTGGCGACAGGGCGCTACGGGGTGTCACACGCTCCCTTTGGTTGTCTTTCCTGTTGCGTCATATCTCTGGGGGTCACGCCCCCGCGATGACGGACACGCGCTATTGATTAATGTTTTTTTGCTTAGCGGGTACACGGTTCTACAGTTTCATATTGGGATCCAATGTAGAAACGGGGGTGTTTTTCGGGGATTAGTTTTTTTCTCACAAATGTGGTGTTTTTCAAGAAAACTGTTCCTGGCGTAAGTAAATAAATAGATAAATAAATGATTGTCGTATATCGAAGCTCGTGTCGAAAAGAAAAATACAGGACGCGGCCCCCGAAGAGGGGAGGAGATTTTTTATCCTGCGGGGAACATTAAGTGCGTGACTCAAGTGCCCCAAAAACGTCCCGGTACCGATCATAAATTAAAGAGAGAGATAAAGAGTGTGCATTAAGCGGAGCAATTAATGCAGTAAAAGGACGAGATGGGCCCATTCTTTTCAAAGAATGTGTCCTCTTACTGTTTTTTTTTCTCTCCAAGCTATAAAGTTATACCAACAAGCTTGTTACGAATATAATAAGAAGTGTGGCTCCTAACAAATAGAAGCAACCATCGCGGGACAGCTCAGCAGGAGCTGCGTTTTGAGTTGACTTAAAATGAGAATGAAGAAAAAAAATATTGTTATTGTATTTAGCGTTTGAATTTTTTCTTTTCAAAAACAACTCCCACGCGGTGTTTGTTTAATTTTTTTTTCCGATTTAATAACACTAAATTGACGTTGCGTTTCGGAAATTCTCGGTGCATACCAAAAACAAAGAATATTACTAATTATGTTTATTTTTTTATTCATGCTTTTCAGATCGAGATACCTTTTTGCCACGAAAAAAAAAAAGAACCGAGGTGTGGTTTGTGGATGTTACTTAGTATAACCATATTTTGTCGGGAATGCATTAGACTCGAGGAACTAACTTAGGCGCTCTTTTAAAGTAAATATCTTGAAACAATTTTTAAAAGCGCATGATAGGCGTTAACGACACTCTAATCCCGCAACAATCGAGATTAAAATAAGTGCTGCTGCCGTACAAATAAAATCTTGGAGGACGCTTAAGCTTCGCCTTAAAGAGTGAAACTCGTTAGCTAAACATGTAAACTCACGCTCGTTCCCAAGTCGTGCAAGCGTGCTTTGCGTGGCCTAGTCAGTAGTAGCGTGTCTGTCTCGCAGACCGAAGGGTTGTAGGTTCGAATCCCACCTAAAATTCTTCAAATTTTGACTTTAAGGCAAATTAATTACTTTATAAAGTGAAACCATTTGAGACATGCGGCAACCTTCATTTCTCTTCATAATCTCTTTTATTCCACGCGTGACGGCACGTTTTATGTGAGCGTTGTGGGTTGCTTGAAATTCCCGCGCAAGGTCATGTGGCTGTGACGTCATGACCCTATCGACCAATCAGGATTTTCCGGTCACGGCGCCACCGACGCCGAAGCCGGCTTTTCTGTGACACGAGCTCCCCCTTAACACTATCGCGTTAAAATACCTCAGTGGTACCTCGACAAAAAGGACTTGAAAAGATATTTCAAAAATAGAGTAGTACGTACATTGTTAGAGTATCGCGTGGTAAGTATCGCGCGCTCGCATCTAAGGTTGTCCTAGTGAAACCATACTTACGCGCCGTGCAAGAAACTAATTCGGACTGAGGAGCAGAAGTATAGCTGCAAGAGAAGGACGAAGAAAGTATCGATCTTTCATTTATCGCGCACGTGCAGGTCTTTTTTTATCCCTCAGGCTCTGCAACAAACGCACACGTGCGATCTCGATCGAGAATGAGACGACTGAAAGGCCGATCGTGACACGCCGTCTCCGCAAAGAACAAAAAGGGGCGCTCAGCGCGGATCGTCGACGATCCTTCGAGAAGAGACGGACTGCCGAGAGATCGATGACGGGTAGGATTTTTATTCTTGTGAATGCGAGAAACGTCCCAAATCGCTGCCCGTAAAAAAAGACAGAAAGAAAAAGAACGCGTATTGCGGCGCCAATGTGCGATCTTATTTCTTTGTTCTTCTTCTTTTCTTGAGGACAGACAGCGCCGTTTTTCCTCACCGACACCTCGTCGCCTCTTTATCGTCCCGTTATGCCGAGTTGTCAGCGAGTTTGAGTGGCGGGAACAATGCAATCAGTTTTCGAGTTACTTGAGGAGAAATTTTTTGGCCGAGATCTGTCAGTGGGGGAACGAAGGAGGGATCAGAAGTGCAGCCAGGCAACCGGGGGGAGGCATTGAGCGCTAAGTTCGTGTAAACTGGAAAGGAGACTGGTATCGATACTTGCCCGATTCGAAAAAACCCTATACTTCGTTTTAGCGTAAGTCCGGACGCAGCCAACGCTGCGAGCTAATAGAGAGCTTTGGAAAAAAAAAGGCCCCAACATTTGGGTGCCCCTAAGAAATCGGGGGACCCAAACGCAACAATGAAGGATAGTGGGTAGACCTCAAGACACATTGCTTTGAGGTCTACCCACTATCCCTCAGCCAGAACCAATCAGAGATCAGCGTATTTTTGACGTCACTGCAACTCCTGGGCAAGAAGCAGACGACTGACTCTCGGCATGGAAATGGGTCCTTGCAACGCAGCGTGGCGTGCCTGTGTTTGCCCCTCGCAGCTCCAATGCGGCTAACGCGCGTAAGATAAAACAAAACTAAAATACCGTGGAACATACGCGCTTAACGAGTACTTTTTTTTCTTACAAATAATAGTTTATGTCACGCCAAATCTACCCTGCTGAAACGAAAGACAATATAAAATTAGTATGAATATTGGTGGCTGATTTCAACCCAAACAATCAAATCCGTAGCGCAAAAGTTTGGCGCTTGTTCTCAGATTGGTTTTGGCGTTCGTGTGCCGCGCTGACCGTCTGTCACTAAAGATTTAGGTCTTCAACTCTGTCGAAAATGAGGCGAACGCTAGCGAGATACTATGGTAGCTACTGCTTTATTTAGAACTGAGCTGGAGCGACTTAAAAGCGTTCGAAGACTCGTTATTAAGCTACAGGTAATGTGCCACGAACGCTCGGCCGATCGAGCCAAGAAAATTCACTCGGAGTCTCGGAGTAAGGAGGCGTTGCCGTGTCAACGATTTCTGCGTCTCTTTAGGCTTATAGGAACGGCCAGAATCAGAACACAATCTTTAAGATGGGGTGAGCTCGCCGTGCACTCTTTGTGATTTGAGCTAGATAAAGCAAAGCGAAAGCCGGCTGCACCATTCACTGGCAATGAACGTGCCTGATACGGCAGCGACCTATGAGGAATTCGCTCCGAAGCGAGCCAAAAGGACGCCGCCATGTTTACCCACGCAATCCCTCCGAAGCAAATAGGGGCTCCGAGATATTTCTCGAATTTTGAGTTAAGGGCGAGCTCCAACCCAAAACCCAAAACGAAGTTTCGGTTCGGTAAATGCGCAGTGTTGAGCCCTTATTTCTTAAGGGCTCCTATTCCAAGCTCCGGGGCCCCCTATTTCAAAAGTTTCTAATGATACCGATCAAGCACGTCAAAGGCGCGAATCACTGGGCTTTTTCTGTTTATGATTGATTCGGCGATGATAAAACACGTGTAGAAACACATTGAACACCCCACGGCACGCGTGTGACGTCGTCCCGTCATTTGTCTCCTGTTTCTTTCAATGACCTCAGAATAACGTAGTGGCCGACGAAAACGTCGCCCCTTCGCAAGCCGTAGCTGCGCCTTGTTGTCTGGTCCGAGGTGCCCTGATGTGCCGGTCGCGTATCTGTACGCGAGCGCCATAGACGCGAGCAACGTGATCGTCCGTCATGTCGTCTACTTCCCCAGACTTCAAAAAAAAAAAAAACAGTTTTAAAACATCGCTCGCGTTATAAAACGACGCGGTTATACTGTACCCAGTGGCAACAGATACTGTTCGATAGTTATGGTACCTTCCAGTTTGTTCGATTTTAGTGCACGATGTATATTTCGCAAGAACAAAGCGAGAAACATGATCCGCCCGAAACTCGGCGCCTGCAAGGTCGCTTTCCCGCATAAAATTTGGATCCAGCTCTGCGCACATGACCGCTTCTCCGCGAATACGGAGTTGGCAGCGAAAGAAAAAGGAACGCGATACTCTGGCTCTGCAAGCAGAACCTATACAGCTACTCTACGCTCGTTGCGTGAGTGGCGCTTTCTGTACACTCTGAAGTGCCTTGAGGAACGAAGTCCAACTTGTCACTGGCGCGCTGTCTGAGACAGGGCTTTGCGGATGCAGGTGCGGCTCGCGCCTACTTTCGGGGCCTACGCCAATACGAAGCCCCGTCTGGGACATTGCGCCGGTGATAAGGTGGACATCGTTTCTTTAGAGCACATCTGAGAGCGCTGCAAGCACGACGAGCGGGTACGTTGTCACGTGGTCTTTTTTTATAATTCGCGGGCTTCTTTTAGACTAAAAAAAGACGAAAGGAAATACTTGCACGCAGAGCGTAGCCTGTAGCAAACACATTAATTGGCTGTTTCTCAATGCGCTCTACAACTTTTCGATTCACACCTCGGTTTTTGAAGGAATAATAAAAAGTTGGCTAATTAGTCTTAATAAAGGAAATAACTAGGCGGGCTAAAAGAAAATTGCACACTTTTGCGAGACACTTGTTAACAACATACAGTTGGTGTCAGTCACGCATATCGCTTCGCTTTTTTTTTTTTGACTTTCAGTGCAAGTAATTTGCGACACCATGTATGCATGTAAGTAAACACCGTAACTGATAAAACATTAATATATCAATTAAAAAAAATGCCCATTCGTACGTAAAATAGTCACTGACAAAATGAGAACGGCTGCAAAGTCTTCCAGTTGTCCCTCCTCCAGCGCGAGCTTTCCACCTTCGAGAACGCTTGGGACTCTCGTGGGCCTCCAGCGCGTGCTGGAGGTGGGCAATTCGAAAGACACTCCCTGTCCGTTCTCACTCTTTCAGTGACTAACTATAGATGCACAATAGAGGGAGGGTAGAATCTCTTGCTAAACGTGAACTCTCAAGTAAAACCGAAAAAAAGCGCGTTGAGAAGCTCGATCATTGGAAGGGTTCGATCCCCACCTCTCCCCGTTTTGATTTGAATGAATGTCATATCGGCGTGCGGTCCTGCAGCACTACTGCGAGGTGCACGTTAAAGACTCCAAGCTAAGCGGAATCGTACTGCACTGGCTAGATTTCTTATCAACAACTGAGACTCAAGACGCCCATTGAGGCAGACCAGATTCTGACTGTTTAAACATACATACAACGCAATTGTTATTTTATAATTGGGTCCTTAAGTTAAAACAAAATCTAACTAAAACTATACGTGTTTTTATTGTTTTTTTTTAAATCAGTCTCGCGAGGTGTCATGTAAGACACGTCTTATTTTTTCAGTCGCAGCCCCATGAATGTGATCGTAAAAAAAAATCGACCCGTGGAAGCAGACACCATGTAACCATAAAGCGCGAAAACAAGACCGCTTACGGAACACTTTTGGTATTACTGCAACAGCGAGACACAGCAGAAGGTATTTTCATTAACGTTAAATCTCCGCGCTTAAAAGAGCGCGCGATTACCCACGAATGCCTGCTACCACAAATTGGCACAATAAAGGCTATCTAATGACAAAAAGGTAAATTCGTGGATGTCGTCGCTTTGCCGCTGAAACGATGAAATTCCAACCGAGGCATTTGTGAATACTCCGAGGGCATTCCTTTTTTCCCGAATGCATCGAAAATTTGTTTTGTTTCCCCTTCACGTACAGTTTTTTTCTTTTTTTTCTCTTTTCTCGTATTGTTTATATCCCACTGTATTTGTCATAGTTATTCGCCTCACTAATTTGCTCGTCGCCAAGTGGCATTCCGAAGTTAATGCGCACACTACCGGCATACAATCTCATTGGCCACAGTTTTGGTCCTAGGTTTGCGCGCGCGTTTTTCCGCCGTTTGTGTCTAATGACTGCGCGCTCTTGGAACAGCTGCGGTTGCATTGCTGCCGTTATAAAAGGCGACGCCGACGGGCGGCGCGGCCGCAGCCACACCCTTGCTTTCAACGAGTGCTTTTTCCTCCCGCGCGTATACGTAGCCGGAGTGGATGATCCGCATACCTCATTTGGGAACCTCCGAAATGCGAACTCGGGAGAAAATGAAGAGAGAAATGGGTACCCAGACTATCTCATCAAACTCGCACAACAAACTAAACATGCGCATAACTTCTCACGAGAGAGAGAGCAAGTCGCCGACAAGATTTATGACCTGCAACTGAGAGAGACTCGTCGCATGAGCCTGGTGGAGGTAGGGAGAAGCAACAGTACGCTTCTCGGATAAGAACGTCACGGGCAGCTTCACCACGGTCCTTAGATTCCTTGGTCTGGAATTTGTTTGTCATTCTATGGAAAAGCTTTACCTAGGATGGACGTAGATGGATGGATCAACGTGGTCTCGGAGAAGCCACTGTGGAGAAAGTCGCTGGATGCGTCTACTTTTTTGTGAATACTCCGCGGACCCGTTCAACGTGTAGACGATGAGAAACGCCGTCTATGCTAAATACAGTTGGGGTCACATTATTTCGGAACAAGTGAAACGCCACGTGAAGGGCGCTACGTCTGCTTAAACATATATAAAACGTTTTTTTTTTTAATTTTTGCATTTCTGATGTTGTTTACACCAATATGAATCAGCGCCGTTTGTGGTGACAAATATATCTAGGGCGGAAACCGCCGGAGTTTCCGGACCAAGTAAGTGGCTTATCCAAAGACTCTGGCTCTGCTCTACGAACAAACAAAAACCGTGTCACGGCCGTAGGTACAGAGACGCTTCATTGTGAACGCTACTGTCCCTTCGCCCGCTCGCCGACCGAGTTCGTGGTTGTGCATCGTCAACAACGGTGCAGCGGCCAGCACGCCGCTGGGACACTCCCAACAATGGCGTGACGGCAGAGTAGGCCCACCGATTGAGGGGGGAGGGGAAAGGGGGTGACCCATCATCGCCGCAGCAGTTCTCATTGTTGGCTCTCCGCGTCGCCAGCAAGCGTCTCCTCTTGCCTCCCATATTAGAGTTACCTTCCTAAAAGCGTTCCGTCGACGAGGTCGAAATTGGGCGAGGACTTTGAGAGCCGCAGTTGCGTGATCTTTGTTGGCGTGAACAGAGCCCATCGGGCTCCACAACGAGCGCATTGGCTCCTATCGCATGTTTGCGTACGGCAGGCAAGCTCGTTTTGGTTATGCCGGTGTCGAGAAGGAGCGAAAGCTCTTTCTGCCCGTGTGTGTGTGTGGGAATGGCGTGAAGGAGGCCCATCTTGTGCCGGGTGCGTGACGCTGGGCGTCCCGTCCGACGCGCCGCTGAGGTTGTGCCGCCTGACGGGCCCATTGCCGGCACGCGGCGATAGGTAGCCATTTGGACGCCATTGAGACGTCTCAATTCCTTTCTGAGATCGAGTTTTGTTTTCGCTCTTCGTTTACTCTCCTCGGGATTCGGGGAACGTTTGAAGTGGCCGAGGGTTTATTCCAAGCGGGCATTTCAACCAGTGTTTCTTGTTCCCGGAATCTGTGGTTGTGCTTATCTGCCTAAGAAATTGCAACGCGTTTCTTTCTCTCTCTATTTGTTTTCTGTGTGTGTGTGGAGAAGGGGGGGGGGGGGCGAATGCGTTTTTCGATAGGAACAACAAAGAACATGCGAGCGAGCTGGTGAACTTTGATCGTCTTGAAAATCCTAGACCGAGGAACAAAAAGGGGGACGACACACAGAGATAAATGCGCTCTTTTGTTTTGATTTTCGGAACGAGGGAACATAACGTCGTCCGTTGAGCGCACGACAGTGCTCGAGAAGGAAATGATGGCGTTCCTTTTTGTGGGCGGACGGACGCGACACTTGTTGCGGCGGTAAAGATATTGCGTGCTCAGAAACGTAAAAAAACACGAAAGGGGCGAAGGAAGCTGGCCCTCGATGCCCGCTACGGTTTTGAAACCCCTTTCTGAACAGTGGTCCCTTAAATCGCGCTCCTTCGCGAGTTATTCGGCTCCCCTCTAGCTCCAACCGCTTTTTTTTTTTTTTTTGTAGCCGTGCATTTTGCGTTTTCTTTAAGGCAGAGATTTGTCTTATTGGTATGCACTCTGTTACATTTTATTTTTAAATGAGCGTGCGCCCTTCATTTTATTCGGTGTTGGCAGAAAAAAAAATTGTATTTGAGTTTGTGAAAAGGACCGAATAGTTAGAAGGACCGCTGCTCAAAGTTAATATATCGAGCCAGAGTTTTAGCTGCCGACTTGAAAGTAGGTTGTTTTAAGCAAACCCTAAAGCGTCGCTCTTTCCAGAGGTACGGCGCCGCTCAGTCTCTTTATTCGTGTCCTGCGTGGTTGGGCGTGAGATGCAACATCAAAGATGACGAAGTAACAGTCAGATAGGACACAAAAGTAGCGACAGCCGGCATATAGAAGAGTTGAATCCACTGGTAGTAAAAACGGGAGCAACTGCACACCGGTCACCGTTTTTTTTTTTTCTCGATTGTCTAATATTGGCGACTGACAATTATATAAAAAGAAATCACGTTCTTAAAGCGAGCCTCGAGTACTGATATTAACAAAAGTCGCAGTCTTTGAGTCCATGCCGGAGTGCCACTTGAAATTCAGTCGCCGCAAATAATCCGTTGCCTTACTCGCTTCAATACTAAAATAATCCTATGCCCTCCTCAATTTTTAGGCGCGAATCTAAGCGGAGTTCTGAAGCGTATAGCGGTCTCCAAATTGGCGCCGTCATTGTTTTATCAATACGTCGGTGTTTTGAAGTTTTCAGTGCATGGTGTGGGCAAATATAACGCCTCGAACCTGCGCGCTCGGCACAAGATAGGAGCAAGTTTTAACAGATGACATCGCAATTTTATTGAGCTACGTAGAACCCTTGGTTCGATGGAATCATGGTTAACGCAAGACGCAACGGAACCGTAGAAACTGACGGTGTGTTTTCAAAAATGATCTCGCCAATCGTTAATTTGTAAGAGCGAATTTAGGGTGGCATTTTCGAAGCCTAAATAAAGAACTCATGCAACCCTAAACAAAATTTTCAACAGTCCTGCGTTATTTCACAGTTCAGTTTCAGTTCCATAGCTGCGGCACGTCAGGGCGACGTCATTGTGCATGATCGTCGCGTGAACAAAAGCGTTCGGAACAAAATAGACTTCTGACAATTTCGCTCCGAACGTTTTTTGTTTCTCTTTTGTAGTGTGAGCTACACTGGCCGAGGTTGAGCAGTTTCGCGTGGCTCGCATAATGAGCCGTGCTCCGTGCTGCGCAAGCGCTAGGAGCAGTGACGTCACACGGCGCACAGCTGGCGCGCCGGAGACGCCGCCGCCATTTGCCGCCGCCACGGGCTCCGCCGCCACCGCGCGCGCCTCGCCAGTCTGGGCATTCCAAAGCAATGACGTCATAGCTGCGGCAGACGCGAGCAGTCGTCGAGGGAAGCTATACAGACGCTAGTTTACGCCCGTGGAGTGTACATGATGGAACGCTAGGACGCCGCTTCACGTCACCATTCAATGGCCGCGTCTCGCGGACGCTATCGGAAGCGTTTCTTTTGTGGTCGCGTTTCGTGAACGCTACAGCTCCCCCTGGCCGAGAGAAACAGACCTATAGCCATGAAGAAGGAGAGCGAAATTGCTCTTCAGCGGCGCAGAAGAGCGGCGAAGCTAAACTCGGATCCCGAAGTAGTTGCCCGGCAATTAGCGGTTGAGCGTAGGGATACCGAACAGAAGAAGGCTAAACGTGTTGCGGAGACATCGGAGCAAAAGGAGGAACGTCTAGCAAAGCGGCGCCGCCAGGAGGCTGAGCGACGTGCCCGACCATCTCAGCAGCAGCAACAAGAAGACGCCGTCGATGACGTCAAGGCTCGCCGATTGAGGGACTATACGCTGAAACTTTGCGAAACCGCCAGTGCGACTCGGACCTTCGAGATGGACTTCGTAAACAATTTGTTTGGATATGTGTGCGACGTGTGTGAAAGACTGTGGCACATGAAAGACTTGACGCCGGTAAGTAGTGCCATGCGTGCAACGTTGAGTTTAGCGGCGCCGCCTGAGTAGGATGAAAACGTGGCGCGGGTTTGTACAACGTGCAAGAACTTTCTCGTTAGGCAGAAGATTCCACTCTTTACCGTTACCAATGGGTAGCCGCTTGATAGCGCCTCTCATTTTGTGCGCATAAGCTCACGGTACGTATATCCTGGCATAGCCGAGCTAAGCCACCGCAATTTTTTTGTTCCGGAGAGCGTCAAAAGGCATTGTGTTATCGGCAATCTTTTTTTTTTCTTTTTTTTTTCAGAGAGTGCGTGCAACGGGCATCGATTGGGTACTGCAAAACACTAAGTACGGAGTGGGTTGTTAACGCTGTGGCGTAGGTCAGTGGTGACGCCTTAGTTTCGCACGCAGCAGACCCAGGTTTGATTCCCGCGGACGGCGCGAAATTGTTTTCAACGATGGAGCGACATCGACGTCGGACACCCTGCGCCCTACTACGCCAACTACAACATCAACAACGAAAACCACTAAAAGGACAACTACTACTAGAATAACATCAACAACGACAACATCGAAAACGGACGTCATTTACAGTGTTGGGTAGAGCCCATTACAACTGTCACTGCAAATAAGCAAACACGAATTAAACGCGAAAGTATATACCAAGAAGTTAGGTTTGTTTTTCTTTGATGAATAAGAACAGTAGTACCCGCCCTAGATGAAAAATTTAGCCAGTACGGTAGAATGACTGGTACAATGGAGTATTCAACGCACACAACAAAGTGCGATACCCATCAAACATTTAACGTAAAAATAAAAAATACAGACAAACGCAAAAAAAAGAAGTTTTGGGTTACGTCTATGGCGATGCGACTACCCGGACAGACACGAAAACACGCAGCCCTCAATATTAATGAAAGAGTCGGACACCGCCGCTCCCCTTTGATCGAAAAGGGAAGTGGTCTTTCCAGCACGCCTTTGCGTCCTCTATAGAGTCCCGTGACGCTAACTCCACGCGAAGTGGGAGGAGTCACCTCCGCGGTGATGACCTGGACGAAACTATATACATATAGAAATAGAAGCCGACAACAAGAAACGCGTTAAAACTCCGGATCGAAAGAAGAAAAGCGAAAAGAAGTCGAGCACAAAGTCAGGGGTCGATGGTAAGCTTCCTACGAATGTAATATTGATGGGAGCGTTTCCCGGCTCCGCACTGCATTTCAATGAAGCCATTGTCGCTCTGACTCGGGTCTGCTGTCAGGAGGCACGTGGCAACGCGAGCGGAATACGCGCCGAGCCTGTGTGCGGCGTCGCGAGCGCGCGCGACCCCTTCTGCTCTCGTCCAATTTGAATTTCACTCTGAGAGTGACGACTGGGAACTGATATTTTTGTTGCTTTTTTATTACCCGTGCTGAACTACCTTCTTTGCCCCGTGGCCTCATTCTCCTTTCCAGTGTTCTGTCAATCTGGCGCAGCCCCCCTCCCTTGGCACTTGGCGTCGTTTCATCGTCTGACGATTCTGTGCCGCTCGCTTTAGGGGCTCGGATTCGGCATTTCTCGGGAAATCCGACAGGTTTTCTTCAACGGGACCGGAGTAAAAATAATCGCGCGAAAAATTAGAAAACAAAAAAGACAAAAACGTGTATGGCACAGGAAGAACACGAGCTGCTTTATTTGACGGAGTCATTGTAAACTGGTAAGTAAAGCGAAATGCAGCGTCGTTTAGACAAAGGCGTTCCTAGATGGCGGAGATTCCAAAGAACCTGAGTGTGTAATTCGAGATAGATATACCTCCGCCGTTCATTTTTAAATGTTTTCTTTTTTGCTCTTCTTTTTGTCGCAACAGCAATCGTGACCGGTGCATTTCTTCTTGAATTCAGTGACAAAAATAAAAGGCAAAATGATGCGGGTGTAGAGTTTGTAATGCGAGGTGCACTTCAAAGAAATCCTTCAAGACGCACCGTTCGATACATAAATTTTATATTTTAGTTAAAATCTCAACGACATTGCTTTCGTCTTTTTTTTCTAGTTTATACCTCAAGTTAAGGAACCACAGAATATTTGGTCTCTCATATTATGCTTTGGCGCGCCACGCGGTTCATAAGGCAGCCCAAGACAACGACTTTTTTTTCTTTATTTTTTAGAAAAAAAATATCGCTGAGAAAACACGAATACATTCCCCACATAATATCTCGCTTGCTAAAACGAGTACACTTCTTACATTCTCCTGCAACGTTTCATAATAAAAAAAAAGTCGATGTGGTCTATTAGTACAAAACAGTCGAAACAGCTAAAAAGAAATCATTTTCGCATTTTTGTTTGTAATTTGGTTGCACGGTTGCCTGTATATCCGGTCGTCTTAACTCTACCGTAGCCATAAAGCGCATTTTCAGTGGAAAGTTTCATCAGGAGTTTACCGTGTTGCCCAATCTTGGGCGCGATTGCGCTACAAAAGATTTGATTAGCTTCGCGATTAGAGCTCACAAGAAACTGCGTGCCAAGAAATTTTTGTTTTTGTTGTTAATGACCCATTCTGGGTGGGCATATGACAGCCTGTATGTAGTACAGTATTTTTCCGACTTTTGTCCGCGATCACACTTCGTAATATCAAAATATTACGAAGTGCGCACTATATACAGGTTCAAACTACACACGTATTCGTTTTCCAAAATCGTTTACTATGACTAGACATCATGGATTTTGTAGACGACTTCTTATATGAATCATGATTTATGTGTGATACGAGCCTTTTCGCGCGTTAATAAGCCAGCCATTTTTCAAGGTGCGCAGAGTATGAGATTGTTACGTGCGAACTATGCATCGCGCGCGAAGTATCTAAGGTAGACTTTTTTTGCGGAGCGTCTCCGAATATACCCCGGTTTCCGCCTATAGCCTGAAAAACACCGTAAATTATGAAATAAATAAACACGTAAATTATCGAAGTTAGTTTCGGCGTTAAAACTGGGCCGACGCAAGGACAAAACGAGCTGCAGCTCGTACCTTCCCCTGTAAAGAATGCACCGCCTCTAGAAGTTCCTAACAAAGGAGAAGCCAACTCAACGGAGCTTCTCCTTCGGGGGCGCGTTCGCGTTGACTGTCCGTGCTCTCGCGCTGTTGTAAACAGGGACAGAAACCGTAAGGGCCTGTTCACACATGCAGCGGAGAGCAACAAGCATTGCGCTGACCTCGAGCTAAGCGCGTGTTGACGGGAGCGTTCACCAGCTTTGTATCAGCACCGTGAAAACTGTTGCTCATGGCAGACGATAAGAAGCCGACGACAGGTGAGCAGCGCTACATCAGCGCTTCGCTGCATGTGAGAAGCGGCCGTCAACAGTATCCCGAACCGAAAAACGTTTAGGCTCGAACTTCTTTCAGTAACCGTAACGGGAATGAAGCCGATATCTTAAATCATTGTTAAATGTAACCGCAACCGTAACTCTAACCGTAACCGTAATGTCTTAACCGGTAACCGACATATTAAATCGGTTCAACATTCTCTTTTTCAACAATAATACACCGAAATCTTAACTATGATCTTGAAATGCCATCAGCGTTTGTGAAGGCCCGCACATCGTCTCCACTTTGCTTAATTTCTTCGGGAAAGCAGCCGAGGAAAACAGCGAGAGAGCGGAGGTGGCGGTGGGTCCGTGTTCCAGACGACGGGACGGCTGGGATGGCGGGACGGTGGCATGCTTCCTTTGCTATGCTCCATTTCAGCTTAACCTGGCAAACGCTGGATCCCACAGGGTTGTTGGGCCAATAAAATAGCCGCAGCAATGCACGTGGCAGCGCACCACGGAATGAGAAACTTGCGTGGAGCGCCGTCACCTGTTTCGCTTCGATGCTCGTATTGGCTTTCATAGAAACATAGATGTAGACGTTTCCGGAGCTAAAGCTCACAGTGACCGCTCTGCTCTGGCCAGAGGTCTCTGTGACCGCGACGATTTCAACAAAACAAAAAAAAAAACTGCTCCCGACAAGAATCTTCTGGGAACCAATAAATGCCGTCGACGCAGTTCTGGTGATAACAATCGAGAGTTAACAAAATGGCTAGCCACAACGTTAGATGGCGCCAGAGTTTGTTTCTTTCATGTATGCGGCTGGCGAGTGAAAGCTTAGTGACTTTCGGTTGTTCAACTTTTCCATGGTATGCGCCCTTTCTATTCACGAAATATTCTATTGAGAGAGAATACGCGATCATGTGGAAATTCCGGATATTTTGGTGGGGAGGCATTTACTCGAGTGAACGACACTTTAGCGGGCGAAACCTCGTCCACGGTGTTTTATCGAATGGTGGTGTTTATTTGCGCGAACGTGGTTGCCCGGTGGGCCAGGTGACATTAGTTCATTCCAATTACCTTAATTCAAACAGTTAATTACCATATCTTAAAGTGTAATTACATTTTCGTGGTATTATCTACTATGAATGAACTCTATTGTAAACTTTATTTAATGAAAGAATCACGAAGTTAAAGGTTTAAAATATTTATTTTAGCCATGAGACACGCATAGTGTGCTCGCGAATAAAATAGTTCGATCGTGACCCCGGTGGAAAGACGAGCGATCAGAAATGTTACGGTAATGGCGCTAAAAGAAACAGCTTGACTGAGTTGGTTGTTTAGGGCAAAAATGAGCAATCGGATGTTAAACTGATGTATGTTTTTTGAATGATGAATAAGCAGTTTTACCATATCAACAGTAGCGTGTACACAGGTTGAATGAAAAATGTAAAGCAAACAAATAATGTGAACAAGAGCCTTGAACCAATAAAACTTCTGAGCAACCTATAAGTAGTAAAGAAGTTTCGAAATGCTTCTCATTCTGGGTCGTTTGGATCTGGACAAACATCGTGCCCGCATGCGATCGTGCATCACTAATGCGTGATGCATTTAAAAATCCCAGGCTAGCCGTTCTGTTTTGTCTAAATTTTCCACCTACAGCGTAGAGACATGTCGCCTCTGTGAACGGTTGACAAGCATCACGCTGTCTACATATCCACGGACACACGGAATTTTATGCCTCTGATCACTTTCGCCTCGCTGACCCGTTGCAGAATATCAGGAACTACTTCAAATCGTTTATCGAAGAACTGTTTTCAAACGTTAAAAAATTATTCGCATGCAAAATGTTTTTATTATTAGCATAATAAAAAGAAATCGAACAAAAAAAAAACTGTTTGTAGGGGCGGCTAACCGTAACCAAAAGGGTAAATATCAGAACCTTAAAAAACCAAAACAAAACCGATTTGGAGAAAAAGTGGTAACCGTAACCGCAACAAAACCGTTATATTCATCGGTTTCAGACTCTGGTTGTGTAAAGTACTGCTCGGAAAGCCGGAATATTTTGTGCAAGATCTGTCACCATAAAAGCTAATATGTCTCTCAAAGCTCAAAATCTATCTAAACTTGATTAGGTACAACAGGCGCACGCCGGATGTTGGACAACTGAAATGTTGTTCCGTAGTTCGTCTTAAAACTAGTTTTTAAGCTTATTGGATGATACTGCTTGAATGTTCGTCCGTTGTCAGAGGGTTCACTAACGTTGCGCCGCGACGTTCCCTTGCAAATGGGGGTTATGTAATACTTCGTCGCAGCATTTATAAGTCTCTGTTTTTATATCTCCAGGCTTATATAAATGTAGATTTGACTTTTACGCACGCTCGCTTAAGCGAGGCATTAATCTATGAGGTACGCCTGTGGATCAAAAATGCCGGAAGCCGCGTAACACCAACGCGAAAATCCAGAAAGTCGGTATCACGTTGTCGTTGTTTCTACAACCTGCGTACGCTACATTGTTCCATCTTGTGTGTAGGCATAGTGCAAAAAAAAGCGTGCTGTCTCTAACAACACTTGCGCACCGCTTTAGATTGTGATACTTCAGTAAGACTCTAACCGCTCATTCACACTGGAAGCGGATCCGCGTTCGCAAGGCGGTTGCGAACGCGGTTGTATAAAGATCCAGTACAATTGCACGCGCACTTTATCTCATCGAGTGCGCGTGCAATTGTACTGGATCTTTATACAACCGCGTTCCCAACCGCTTTGCGAACGCGGATCCGCTTTCAGTGTGAATGAGCGGTAAAGGTGTGTAAGATGGTAAGAAAAAGGCGCTGTTTTATTTTTTTCAATTCCCAGTTACCTGGCAATTTGATTAGTTTTGAATATCTGTCTTCCGCTTTTTTTTTTGTTCCTATCACCAGTGTGAGTTTCATGTCTAAAGTTAGTTGACAACACGGCACGCGTTACACGATGCGTATTCTATTTCGTCCAGTTACGCTTAATGTGTACGGGCTAAACGGATGGTAATCAAAAAAGTTGACGCCTCCTTGGTATTGCAGTGGTCGTCATTTTTAATATTTAACTCGTCCCCTCAAACCTATTTCGGTTTCACTTGATATGACTTGCTGCTTTCAATAACATGATTACCTCGGAGATGAATATTTTTTAAGACAAAACGATGGAACATCTCTGCCTAGCGCTTAATCTAAAAGGGCTCGTTCACAGCCATTGTTCTCTAACACGAAGAGCGGAGCAGCCAGAATAAAGACCCAAGAAGGGATAATATGCGTGGTGGGAACACATCACTGTAAGGGAACAAAAAGGATCACTTTTGAGCCGAACGATTGGGACCATTAAACAGTAACAGAAGGCTATGATTCGTGCTTTGGTTGCACGGCCCGTCAAGTTTCCAAAACGACACGCAGCAAACCGCGAGCCTTGCCGGAGAAGAACTTTTCCAATGATAAAACAAAACTTCATTCCTTCGCTGGAAAGTATCATACGTCAAGGTATGCGGGAGATGTGCTCTTTTTTAGGATGACGTCGTCTTTCTAGAAACTCCTAAGTCATCTCGAACACTTCTAATTAACATCTTTGTTTACACTCCCGAGCCTCGCCCAATGTCCACAAAACAGCCCGTTTAAGAACATGTGGTTCTTGACTCGGAAATATAACAGAGCATATTCTGCTTTTGTACGCGGCCAAGCTTAAAGCGTTATGTCGAGATAGTGGAACATGCCACCTCCCATATCCTCGAACGGCGCTCTGATCGTGAAAAGCGAATAATGTTGAAGTGGGGGGCTTGAAAATAAACATCAGGCAGTTGCATACCTGATCGGGTAAACATTAGTTAACATTCTAAGTACAAAGCTACAGACAGACCTGTACGTAGCGCGTTACATGTAACGCGTTACGGCTGTGTAGTTTTTTTTTTTTTTAATTTAACGAATTATAACGACTTAGTTACTTTTCGAAAGGAGGTAAGAGTAATGTGTTTTAAGTATTTTTGATGGAATGTCGAGTAAAGGTGTTTAGTTACAACTGGAGAGGATTGTAAGCAACACGAGTTACTTTATGTGGTTTCCCCCCAGCTGGAGGGTGTGACTTTCAGAGAAAAAAAATGCCAATAAGAATATAAAAAAGCCAATAAATGCGTTAAAAAACTATAGGCATTATTAACGACACAAAATATTGTGAAGCGTTTAGTGCTTCCGGGAAAAAAAATATCCAGTGTAACGAGTAACTAACTCGTTACTTTTGAGCTGAAATAACGCGTTTTCTTTTAATCTTAGTAACGAATATCGTACTTAGTCACCTTTTGAGCAAGTCACAATTAACAGTATTTAGTTATTGTTTCTTTACGTAACATGTGTTTATAGCCGTAAGGTAGGTTCAGCCGTTTATACGCGGAGACAGTACACGTCCTATTCAGCGTTCCCTTCGACCCTTACGACGCCCTCTTCGCTGCCTCTGCGGCGGTGCAGACTGGGGCCCCCCGTACGTACCTCTGCCGGGAACGGCTTTCCGGCGACGGTGTGTTCGGACCCGCGGTCGTCGGAACGCCCGTAGTGGATGTGCAGTTCGTGGACCCGGTACTGGTAGGACAGCGGGCCGCCGGAGATGTTCACCGCCAGGCCCGGGGCGAGGGTGTCCGACACCCGGAAGATGACGCCGTGGCCCGTGTTGGTCACCAGGCCGCTGATCTGTGGAAGAGAGAAGCGGCGGTCCTTCGGTTGGTGCTCGCGTGTCGTGAAGGTGCGTGTGGATGCTTCGAGACTCCCAAGGCGCTGTACCACTACTCATTCATCATGCAGAAGACACGGTGTCCGTTGCAGACGTGTTGGCAGAAGTGTTGGCGGACATGCCTCAAACATTTCTGAAGGCTTCATACCGATGTATGTTTTAAATGTATCTGGACACAGCTTTCGCATGACAAATCCGAGGTTACACTGCTCATATAATATACAAAATACGTCGTGTTCCCGGCAGACAGGAGGGCAAAATTATCTTCGGGCCTGCCTCGAGCATTTTCGAAGAATGTTTGCTTCGTATAGATACGTTCTTCCAACGTGTTAGGACAGTCATACGGGGAAGAAACACGCCTCCCACAGCGTCCACAGAACTGTGTTTTATATGCTCTATGAGCGGTGTGAAGGCGGCTTAAAGCTTTTGAAGCTGCTGAACATAATTATCTTTAGACATTGTGTTTCATGCTTTCCGAAGCGTTGAAATGTGGGCTAGCTGGTACCGAATAGATAGAAAACAAACCACCCCAAAACACGTTTTAAACGAAGACACGTACGGCAGATGAGTTCTACTCGTCGTGCGTGTCTTTCTTCTGTAGTTTTTTTTTTGTATTTTGCGCTCTATTTTGTATTGATCCAGGGTTTCAAGCACATCTATTCCCCTACGTAAAAAAAAAGAAAACAGCGGGAAGGAAAAGGAAACGCGGTACGAGGCTGCTTGACAAAGTCCCCTCGTTCACAGACTGCTGCGCAGGTAGGAATCAAGTCAAACATGATTAAAGTGAGAAAGAAAGAGATGAAACGGAAGAATCACATCACGACAAAACGATTACAGAGATTACTAAGAAACGAACTGGACTGGGGATTGAGCTCAAGGATCGCAAGCTTAATCCGCGCTCCTGGCCATCTTCGATCTGAGTGAGCAAAGTACCGGCGCCTGTTTCCGTAATCACTGCCGTGTGGTGCACCTTACAAACCTCAAGGTAGCACTATACACTGCCTGAATTTCCCATCCACGGCGCAGGCACACGACGCCCATTGGTGTTAACTTTCAATCTAATCGTACCCGCAACACATTTACAATTACTGTCAAAGGGTGTGACGTCTTCAACGAAAGCAGTTTGTTTATTCAAGTTGAAGCTAATTTCTAAGCAATTACACTACTTCTGAAGGGGTCTTTTTCTTCCCCAAACTCGCATATACAGCACACGTTGCATTCGCTCTACCCCTTTTATTTTCACCCACGTCATCCCACCAGCGATGCGAAAGCCGGAAGCCCCCCCCCCCCCCTTTCCCCGGTCTCCTGTCCAGACATCCCGGTTCCTTTGCTCAGCTGGACATCTTCCATTTTGTCCCCCTCCCCGAAGAGGGAAGTGGGAGGACGAAGAAGAAAGGAAGAAAGAGTTGCCAGAAGGTGAGAGATTTAATTAGAACCCGACCTGCGCCCAGAGGTGCTAAGAGTGCACGAAGGGGGGTGGGAGGGTGAAGGGGGGTTGGGAGTGTTGAGAGTGGCCCCACGCGAGCAATCACACTGCGGCCGGGGGACCCCGCGGCGCCCTCCCGTCCGCCGTTAGTCTAAGTGGATTAGCGGCCACATTCTGTCTCCCACTCTCTCGTTCTCTGCGTTTTCTCATCCGCCCCTTCTCCCCCCCCCCCTACTCGACCCTCTCTTCCACCCCCCCCCCTCCCCGGGGCTCCTTCCGACTTCTTTCCGAAAATGGACGAGGAGTTTCATGCGCCTCTCGGCGGGTTGTCCCGGGACAGTCGAGGCGCCTTTTAATTGGCTCAATTAATCAGCGGGGGAGGGGGGACTTTTTCCCTCTCAGCGTCATCGAGGAAAAGGCCGAGGGAGGAAATTGGAACCGCGTGAACTCCGGGTCGAGTCAGTCCTCCTCTCTTCGCCCGAGAGAGCGAGAGAAGGTCGGGAGAGTGGCAGCAACCAACTGGGCCTCGGAGTTTTCGCTCAACTGAACGCAGGGTTGGACTGAGTGACGTGACGGAGGCTTGGGGGGAGAAGGGAAAGTGCCTGGGAACTCTTCTCAATGATTCACAATAATGACTGCTTAAACAAGGCGCCTGCGCTCTCGCGCGCTCTGTGGGGATGGCACCGCGAAAGGAGGCTACTTCGAGGGAGGGAAAGAGGATCGCAGAAGTCAGAAGAAAAGCGGGTGAAAGTGTGACTCTGAGTGAAGCGGAAGAGCGTACGCCGCGTCATTTTTGATTTGTAGCTGAAAAAAAAGAAAGCGAAAGCATTTTGATTTGTAGCTGAAAAAGATTGTCGCCCGCATAATAAGCCGATCGGTGGCGGTGTGTGATAGTCTTTGCTACCAAGCAGCTAAGTTTAGGGGGAACATTTTCCGCTAATTTTAGCGGGGAAACGAGCAAGCGGACGGCGGTGTTGTCACCACCGTCACAAGGTATGACGTGCGAATGTATGATGCGTCGAAAGACACCGCAGCTGGCGCCTTTGCTTTTTTCCGGGGTACAGCAATGAGCCTACGCATTTGTGTTCTTTTCCGACGCCTTCTCAAAAGTTAAGTCAGTTGAATTGTCAAGGAATGCGATGAAAACCATTAGGCACAATTATCACGCAGCTTCGTAATAATTTTCACTCAAAGCCCTCGTCGGGTGCCAAGGCGTCAAGGGTCCCCTACATTCTCCACTCCCGAGTCTACAACTATGCCACGAGGGAGGATGCAGTCATCCCGGTGGCGGCCTCGAAACCACTGTCCTTGAAATCCACCGCCGCTATTTGACCGACGATGCTGCCACGATCAGAATGATTTCTTTCGAGTCCCCAAGCTACCCACTTCCGAGTCCATATCGTTCTCCAGTCTGGCATTGAAATCGACGCTTTCTACGTTGAAAACGGTCACCGCACTCCCCACCGAGGAGGCACATCCAAGGAGAAGAGGACGATCAAACTTCCATCGCGCGGCGGGGAGCTCGCACTTGATGACCTGCGGGACTCGGCATCCGGACGATCCAGCCTCCTCGACCAGAGCGGTAGACCCGACCCACGGGCTGTTCTTCTCCAAGCCGACGCTGCTCTCGCTTCAAATCAGGCGGCAATCATTTTCTACTCGGCCGCAAACCCTCCAACGCCACACCGGTGGTTAACACCCTCACCACCGGCTCTGTCTCTGAACCAAATCGCACTCCCACAAAGAAACAAAACCAACAAACTAAAAATCTCGGGGCCCAAGCCCAACGAAAAAAGGCAGGAAAAGCCCCCGAGAGGTCCCCGATCGGGCCTGGGCCAATCAGTATTCGGGGCCGAGAGTATAGCCCAGAGACCCTGCTCCGCGTTTCCCGTTTCCACCGGTTCCCCATCTTCCGATCGCTCGCTCCTTCCTCCTTACTTATCTTTTTTGTTGGCTTCTTTTTCGGCTTGTCTCGGTTATTTGATTGCTTGTTTGATCTTTTTTTTTTTGATACCCCAAACCATTTGCTTGGGAGCTCAAGCAGCGATCCCATGCGGCGTAGGCCGGAAACAGCGGGCGACCTTTGGTCAGAGCGAAGAACAGTCCTTCTTGCTCCCAGGGCCATTCCGAAACCGAAACCGTCTTCTCCGCTCGCAATAATGGCATTGTCGATAGCATTTACCTCGCGGGACCGACTATCATAAAGCAATTTCGGTGAGCCCAAACCCTAGGGCTGTTGTTGCTGCGGGGGCACCCGCTGCTGCCCTTGCATCCGCCGTGATCGGTGTTGTGTTGCTATGCCTAAATTGCGGCAAAAAAAAAAAAGCTGCACTGTTTTTTTGTTGTTGTTATCTCGAGAACGCGTTTTATTGGTAAGGCGATGCGAGCAGCTGGAGTGCTTGTATGGGCTGGCAGATCGCTTGCTATGAAAAGATTGCCCCGTGACATTCGTACAGCTCATTTCGATCGTTTGGTAATTTGATAAAAGATATCGTCTAACTACGTGTAAGCAGCTCAGAAATCCGTGTATTGGCGACGTGCGCGACAAAAGGCATCGCTATGGTCGGCTGGCCACGATTGGTCAAACGCTCATCATGGCGTTTTGAGGCGGTATAGATAACAGTAATATATGAGACTGACACCTGCAAGGGTTCTGGTGTAAAATTGCGCCGACTCCAAGCTTCCAGTGCGATGTTTATGCCAACCACCGAACTCGTCGTTTGAAACTGATAATAGGTAGCCTGGAGCACGACGTGTGACGTCAGGTCGAGGCAAATCTTCGTTATGACGTCACGTATACGAAGCGCAAGAGGGCGCCACCGGCCAGCCCATGCCAGCTCTCACTGGCTACGCTATCGAGGACACGTAAAACCTCAACGACGTATCACCCCCTGCTAACAACCATACTGGAATAAAAGAAACAGCTACGGCGCAAAAGCAAAAAGAAGGTAACGCAAACATGGTTTTCTTGTCTACCGGTAACAGTTTACAAACGAATCGATTGTTCCTATGCCCCGATAAAAATGCCTAAATTAAAAAAAAGAGGCGATCGAATGCTATGCGCTGAGAAACTGAGGGAAAGGAGAAGATGACAACGCGCGGTACGTCAGGACGTCGAGCATTGGTTGGTACGATTAGTGGGTCGACCTAAAACTAGTTGCCTTTGTCTTCACCGTCATAGCCTCCTCTATACTCACAAAGCCTGGCAGTTCGACCACGAAGCCATGGAGTGCCCAGTCGCAGATTTGGAGCGCGAGGATCTGGAAGCACGGAGCATCAAAGGGCCATTTCTCGGGGAACCTGGGCGTCAGCGCACAGCTTTTGCAGCGGCGAGGACCCAAAACACGCTTGTTCGCTCGGGAGAAGTGTTTTTCGGCGTTTCGCCGCAGCGGGGCGCCAGGCACGTGCTGTAGTCCGGGTTATCAAAAGAGACGTCCTACCGTCCTTACCCTCCCAATGACCATACAAACTCAACTTAACTCTCCGACGTCACGCTACTACGATGGGACTGATGTCTGGTAATGCGCATGCGCAGAAGATTCATCTCGCGCGAATCTGGTTTTTGCGCACGCGCATCGCCTACACTTGGAGTGGAAAAACGCGGCTTCTTTGTAAACAGCGCTTTGGTGTATAAGAGCACTCGGGCACTACGCATACACCTGAGTATAGGTAGAGTAGCGGAAAAAATACTAGACTCCAATTTACTATGTTGTGGAAGGGGGGGGGGGTGGACCTTGGGTCATAATTAAAGGGCGGGGGGGTCAAGCACTGCCAGTCAGCAGAGCTGCCAGTAGCGAGGCTGCCGCGACTATCTGGGGCCTGGGGCGTCGCCGTTAAATCTCGCGGAAGGAGCTCCCTTCGGCACTCGCTTAATTAAAGCGGAGTTCTCAGAGCGCACGGTCGCGTTGCTGCCACGTAGAGCGACTGGAGACTCCCCGCTGGAAGCCCGGAATTCGCCGGCGAGGCCAAACGCCAGTCGAGGTGGGTTAAGTCTGGCCTGACTTAGACAAACTCTGCTTCTTTTGCAGCGGGCTTCATTGGAGCGCCTTGGAGAGAATTGGAGCTGTGGCCCTGTTGAGCAAAGAGAACCCCCCCCCCCCCCCCCTCCTCCCCTTCATTCGCATTGTGCATATCCCCACGAGGAGGCACTCAGACAGATTGCGTCACCCTCTCTCTCACTACGCGGAAGCTCTCTCGCTCTCTCTCCGAATTGCCGTCGAAAAGTGTTTCCTTCGTCCAGGAAATGGGTTGGGAGAATTCCGTGAGAACTTATCGGGTCAGGTTGAAACGGGGCGGTTTTGCGGAATGGACGTTTGTTTTTGGCCAAGCGTACAGCACCGTTCTCCGGCTCCGAAAGGTATGCTGGGAACGGGCCGTACAGAACATCGGCGGTAGCGGCCGACGGTGGTGATCTTCGAGGCGACGCAGGATGCGTTGGCGAGCGGGCGAGGGCAGGCAAGGAATCGCACTGCCCTCCTCCTCCTTCTCCTCCTTCTGTTGCTGACTTGAACGTATATTAAAAAAAAATATGATAACAACATCCGGAAGGATGAACGGAAGTAAACGAAGTGCTTCAAGATGTTCGGATCTCGATTTTCAAAAAAATACGCGCGCCCTTCAAACTTGGTCCGCGGAAGCAGAGAGAACGCGGAGAACGTTCCGACACGGCTCTGTCATGTTTGACTGCTGCACCCGGACACAAGTAACGTCCCGATGAATGCGCCACGAGTTGAACGCAGACGCAAGCTACGCTTAGACGGGGCAGAGACTAATTTCAGAGTTTTGTGCGAAAGAGCATTCAAAATCGGGTTTTGTGAAGGTTACCGGAAAAATTGCTTTGTGACCCCGGGAAAACAAAAATCCCGAAGGCAAGACGACTTGAGCTACCTTTCGAACAACATTTGACTTTCAGCGATTCAAAAACACGGAAGTATAGTTCCGCGGAGCGGGGTATATTTTCACCCAAAGCGCACGCTATTTTTTTTAGGGGCGAAGCTCCTTAGGGGCTGGCCATGTCCGTCCGCCGTCCGTTGTCCGCCGTAGGCCGGCGTCGGGTGCTCGTGCTTCTGCTCGTGAGATCACGTGCTCACGAGGACGTGAGGACATGCTCACGTGCTCGTGGAGGGCAAAAAAAATTGGGAAAAAAAAAGATGAAAAAAATTATGAAAAAAGAAAAAGATTAAAAAAAAGAAAAAGAAGAAAACCACACATTCTCCTACTGACATGAATGAAAAGGCTCAAAGAAAAAGAAGAAAAAAAAGAGTAGGGGGTTCTGAGATGCCATCCCATCTGTCTGCTTAAAATAAGAAAAAGAAGAAAACCACACATTCTCCTACTGACATGAATGAAAAGGGTCGGCATGCTGCGGCTCGGCGTCTACGCCGACAAGCACCACCAGAGCTTCGCCCCAAGCAACATCATTCACCACGTGGAGATGCGGTCAATTTTTTTTTGGCGCCTTTGTTGCAGTTTTGTTTTGCCGAGGCTTTGTCGTCATAAAAGAAATTGATTGTCTTATGTGTTTGTTCAAACCGCGCGACGTTAATCAGCCCGAATTGTTGTTTTGTGTCTCTCCGCTATAGATGCAAAATGTAAACTCTAATAAATGCCTGCGCGTCTACTTACTCGCGAAACACTCAAGGAGCCAATCTCTGCAATCTTAGGAATCAGCTCAGTGAATGATGAGGCGGAACACTTGTTTATACCTTAAAATTAAGTCTGCGTTGTGACTTTACGCAATGCAAGCATGACGCTTTGCATCGCGTAAACTTCATTTTTCGGTCTGAACAGATGTTCCGCCTCATCATTCGCTGAGCTGAATTCGTAGATCGCAGAGATTGGCTCTTTGAGTGTTTTGCGAGTAAGTAGACGGGCAGGCATTTCGTAGGGTGTAGCCAGCGTTGTGCGACACCCAACCTGGGGTTTTCAAAGTGCATCACGCAGTAGCAGTTACATGAAGACACGACGCTACAATGCTCATTCAGATCAAGTCGCAATTTTCAGCGATGGTGGTACCAGGGTGTGAGCTCGATCGGGCACCCTATAACTCCTGGATAATCGGGTGCGGAACGAAGGTGCTTGCTTACCCCTTCCCAACGTGAGAGTAGGAGTTAAGGCTCTTATATCTCTCGTATTTCACAAAATTATTATATTACTTAGGCGTCGCACACCCAGCCCTGTACTGCCGTTATTCGACTATCCTTCAGATCAGTGGTTCTCAAATGGGGGTCCGCGGACCCCAGGGGGTCCGCGAAGCCACTTCTGGGGTCCACGAGACCCTTAACAAAAATATGTTTTTATTTGGCACGTTTTTTTTAGTTCAGTCCGGCCGTGACTAATTTGCAACCTGCTTCCGGAACTACGACAGCAATAAAAGGCACCTGTTTCATGCTCCAGACGTGTTAACTTACTTGCATTGGTGTCGGTCGCACCGTATAAAGGCCGCAAGAGAGTGTTAGCAACGCAGCTGAGCTGTTGGTTTGACATCATAGAGAGCGCGACTAATGGCACTGCGCTATCGCCGAGTTGGGGAGTGGCTGAGCGGTGCGGAAACACTTCTTTCTCTCTCTACCCTCCAATGCGTTGAAGCGGGAACTGCTTCTACGCAAGAGTAGGAATTGCATATTAGTTTTATCGCATCTTCATTGCATTTGACGTGATGTCTAAGCCAGGAGGGTTTTTATGTTTAAGAAGTGCGCTCTTAAAACTGTCTTTTATACTCACCAGAAAGGTGCTGGCCATGTAAAACGTCCTGTTTTATGTCGCAGCGTAGATATAAGTTCCAGCGAAGATGTGTTCTGGCTTTCGTCAGGGACGGCCCCTGAGTAGACGGTTGTGATAGGATCTGGCATATCGCGGAGGCTGATGAGTCCTCATCTTCGAGATCCCCCAGGAACAATTTAACACTTTCATAGTGAAGTGGGAACAAAAAAAAAAAAAAAAAAAAAAGAGAAAGCCAGTGGATGAGCCAACTCGACAGTCAAACTATTCGAGAGCCTCTTGGCTAAAAAGAAATTCCAGAAGCGTCCTTACGGATATCATGGAAAGAGATATACTCGCATTCAAACGCAGAACCGTGTTCTGTAGTGTTGCCATGAAGCAAATACACAACTACAAACACGAGTGCAAAACGCAATATACCGCTGGAAGAGTAAAACGCAGATCTGTTTTTAGAGCGCAGCTCTTAGGCACTCGTTCGCGTGTTTGGCGGCGTCGGCGTTGTCGTCGCCGTCGGAGTAACCGAAGGAGGAGGGGAGGGGGAGAAGGGGAGAGTCCTCCATACCACCCCCCCTCCTCCTCCATACCTTCCACACCTGCTCCTTCCTACCCTTCCTCATCTTCTTGCGTACCCTCCCCGCCTCCGCTCCCCCCTTTTCCTAATATAAATATTATTATTATTATATGTTGTTAGGATGCTGCTGCCGACCGCAACCTCTTAAAGACATGACACAATTGCGGAGTCGTCTTCATCCCCTACGTTGAACATCGCCGCCGCTATCATCCTGCCGTCTCGCCTCGTTGAGGCAGTCATCCGCAGCAGCAGACCGAACACCAGCCCATGGCTCCGTCGCCCAGCCTCCACCCAGACGCCATGACAAGCCGAATCAGACGAAGTCGACCAACGATTTCCCGCCCCTATCCCCCAGCCCCCGACGTCCCGACGCATCTTGACGCGAATCCCCCAGCCCGGACCGTGCCGTTGTGCGGCTGTGGCTAGTGCAGAGGTCTGCGACGCTGTGGAAGAGGCCGAAATTCAAGGTCTCCATCTTCATTCCCGCTTTCGCTGTCGGCAACCGTCCCTTCTTGTTCTATATGTCTCCTCGTGAGTGTGTTCTATGTCTTCTTATTCACGGGCCGGGTCGGCCGTTTTCATCGGAGGGAGTACTGTTTGGAAGATGAAGACAACGACGGGGCGGTGGCGGGCGCGACCAGGCGCCACGAGAGCGCACGACAACAGAGCGCCGACGAGAGAGCGCCACGACACGCGAGCGCACGACAGCAGAGCGCCGCGACACCAGAGCGCACGACGGAAGAGCGCCGCGTCACGAGAGCGCATGTGCGCGCATTGGGAATCATCAATATTGCAGTCTTCAAACACATGTTTTCTCGGATAGCGCAGTTTTTTGCACGTAAGTTGGCTGTCCAATATATTGTAAATTATATGCAACATACAGGGCGGTTCTTTTTTTTTTTATCAAAACGATATTTGTTTAAAGTAGGGCTTTGTGCTTTGTGGATGTTGTCCTCAATATGTACTGTTCAAGGTCGGTGGCCATTGAAGGTACCAATATACGGTAAAATATGCTGGGCAATGAACTAAACGTCTCTAATTACCCCTTTAATATATGGCTGTCTGGTTCATGTTGCAATTGCAAGTACCGCCGTCTAACAGTGTGGTTGGTAAAGTGTTCCGGAAGAAATGTCCCCGGAAAAAATGTTCCCGGGAAAAATGCCCGGAAGAAAAGGTTCCCAAGTGTAAAGTAGGAACAAATGTCACCAAAGGGTTCTCTATCGCAGGGTTTCCATGATTCTCATGGCCTTCGGGAGGTTCGGTCGTTGTCCGGTCCAAGTGACCTGACCCACCTGGAGGCAGTAAGGAAGGCTAAAAACAACATGAAACCGGAGGTTTCACGTTCAGAGCTTCCCAACAGTAGGCTATCGACGCCTTGCGCTCCGAGGTATAGACCGTGAACTTGAAGATGTCATAGGACCGAGTCGGTGCTCCTCCCAAAAAGAGGTGCAAGTCGACACTCGTCGAAAAGCAACGCCGTCTTGCAACGCCGTGTGAAATAAACCTTTATAGCACACCCAGCCAGATGGCGATTATTTTGTTGGTGGAAACTTGATAGGCACGTGTGCCAGGCACGTAGCCAGGGGGGGGGGGGGGGGCATGGGGCCCGCCCCCCTCCCCCAAATCTTCGATTTTGCTGGGTCCTCCTCTCCCCCTCCCCCTGATACAGCATTTTGTCATGGGCTCCCCCCCCCCCCCCCCCACCACACACACACACACAAAATCCTGGCTACGTGCCTGACGTGTGTACCATTTTAAAATGGGTGCATACTTCGGGCAATCATATATTTGTTTTCTTTTTCTTAAAAAACAAGCTAAAATAAAAAAAATAAAAACAATTTTTTTAAGAAGCTGCAAACCTGCCAACCTTTTGGAGCCGTTAACAGGAGTCCACTCCTTATGTTTCACTGTTAAGCCCGGTTCACACATCTGCGTTCCTTGCGACAAAAATGACAGAAAGGACACGAACGGCACGACAGCGGGTCATTTTTTTTTTTTGCATTACAGAGCGTGACAGAAAATGCAAGGAGCAGCTTCGTTAAAGGGACACTGACACCCCCCAAAATATTTTTTTTCCTTTTTTGTCAGGCGATTCATTATGGTGTCGGAATACTACCCAATTAATATTTTGCTACAGAGTCACGTATTTTTTCAATAAAGCCAAAAAACGCAACTGCGCGAAACCGAAACCGAAACGGAGAAGTGGAGAGGATAGCGTGAGTGGCGGAAGTCACGTGGCTACACCTGACAGTGCGGGTTTTTTTTTTTTTCCTCTTTCCGCACGTAGCACCGTAGCAGCTGGACGAAATGCGTTCGCTCGCCGTGGTATTTCTTTGCAGTTATGTTTGTTCCGCTCGCTGTTCTGTATTTCAAGATGAGTTGTTTTGTACATTTAATTGGCAATTAGTAGTGAGCGCCCGAGTGCCGTGGTGAATTCCTGTGATCAGCTCCGAAAAGAATACTCCCAAGATGTTGCGTGAAGAGTTGCCTCACATGTCCTGCATCTGAAAGTGGCATTCTGTTGCAGAGTGCACAAGTTTTCGAAAGATCAACGGGTCGGGATCAATGGCTGGCTACAGTTCCTGTAGAACCATTACGCGAAGCTCGGAAAGCGAATGCTACCCGATTCCTATGCTCCCTGCATTTTGTGGAAAGTGATATACATTGAGTTCGCAGGTGTCAAAAATGGAATCCATACCTTCTAGTGCAGCGACGTATCGTCCAAAATTTTTTTTTTCTGTGATAATTGTAAAAAAAGAAATGTAAACAGCGCAGAATGCTTGACAAAAAAAAATAAGAATAAAAGGTACACCCACACCAGGTATCGAACCCGTGCCCTTTACGTGTGGAGCGGACGTCTTTCCACTGAGCTACTGAAGGAACTCTATCATGCGCAGTTTTTTTTTTTTTTATTGCCAGGTTACATATGATACACATATTGATAAAAAAAAGTTGCCCCAAAAATTGCAACCTGCAAAATAAACTTAACATAAAGAGGGGCTTAAAAGCCTATCAGCCAGGCTTGGCTGAAGGTCGTTGCGATGGTTCATTTAAAAGGTTTTGAGCGTGGCCAATTCGTCCAGAACTGGCAACCATTCCACATCAGCATTTATTTTTTTGTAACACTCTCTTAACCATTTGACACTTTCAATGAAGTACTCTCGGGGGTCGCGTGCATCAAGATCAGCGTGCCGCACCGACATTCTGCTCTTCCATATAGACCTTTTCTTTAACGACGCCGCCATCTTGAGAATTGCGGCGTCGACGACGCCGTCTAGCGGTTTAGAAAAAGAAATACCGGCTAGTTCTGGCAGCACAGCTATCTGGGTTGGCAATGGTGTGGGTATGGGGGGAACTTGGCTAGACTTGGCTATGGTGGGCTGCAATAACTTGGTTAGAGCTTGTCCGGTTGAATCCAAACAAACAAACAAATTAGTCGTTAGTTGTTTATACAGCAGGAGTTTAGTCTGCCAGAACATGGCGACATTGTTACCCACTGTAGATAAGCAATTTAGCCAGTGCGGTACAACCGCTAGCCTGGGGTCTTTAACGTGCACCACGCAGTAGTGATACACGACCGCACGCCGGTACGATGCTCATCCAGATCGAAACGGGCAGGGGTGGGGATTGAACGCAGGATCCCTGGGTTCTGCAGCGCGAGCTTTCGCTCCACGTGCTCCGAGCTGGTGTGCGCTAGCCCACTCGGCCACCGATCCCCCCCGGTTGAATCCAGCTGGCTACTTACAGGCCATCACCTTGCCTCCTCGAGAGTACGACGACGAAGACGGTGGGGTGTTAGATTGAGTTTCCACAGCGAAGGAATATATGAGCAGTTTAATGTAGTCTATGCAGGTAAGCTCTCGGCATTTCATAGCTTCATCTTGAGTGGTGGCATGTAGACTTTTTCATAATTTTCACATACCATGGGGCTTGCAGTGATAACCTAATTGGACCACCTGCTCCAGGAATTAAAATCAGTCCTCTTGTCGTAGACGAAGTGGTCGTGAGCTTAAACGTGACGTTGAGTCTGATACGAATATCTCGCGATTCAAGCTCGCAATCGACTGACTTCATAAATAAGGATTCTTGGGGAAAATACGAAGCTCGATAACCATGCAACCACATTGGCGCTGCAGCTTCTTGTGCTCATGGCACACTTTCTGGTATTGTTCTTATGCCTTTTAAAATTATTTATCCATCCGACGACCACGCAGTGGTAGCCAGACAACCGTAAATTTTCAGAAATTGCAGCACGGTAAAAAGGAGCACTCGGAACTAACTCATACACGGCGTCCGTTTTTAAGCCTTTTCGCCCATACCCTTGGCGGTTGCATACCCTGTGTCAGCGGGCAATCCAAAAATGCACCAGGTCGAGGGTACGTCAGTTACTGGCTGGTTTGAGGTTATGCGAAAAAGGTCTATAGACGCTTTCAGGCAGCTGTGCATGGGCGCCGCCATAACCGACCTTCAGTTTTTGTTTCCTCTTATTCCGTTCGCTCCACTTCATCATTACCACAGCAGGGCAGGTAATTGCCATTTTAGATTCTACCGTGTCCTTCCCCCCAGCATAGGCCCTTGTGGAGACTCGTCAACACCCGCTTCAGTTGCTCGGTATCTCGGTAAGACAAGAGAAGGTCGGCTATGGCGGCTCAATTTGGCGCGCGCTGAAAGCGTCTATACCGTGGAGCCCCATGAGCATGATTATGTCGTAGGGCACAGGTTCACGTTCAATTGTTAGGAACCGGATTTCTTGAGGTGACAGCGGGAGCTCTTTCTTTATGGTGCGTTGAAGCACGTCCCAGAAAAGAAGAGCATCCCAGCAGTCTAAAAAGACATGTTCAATGCTCTCTGGTTGTTTGCACAAAATACAATTTACCGACCAGTAGAGGTTCATGCCTTTTGCCTCCAGAAAGGTCTTTACTGGCAACGTTTCGCTGTGTAATTTAAAAAAGAAAGTTTTAACCGCCGCTGGTACCATAGCGTTCTTAACTCGCTCTAACACATCATCTCTCGGGGCCCCAGGGCCTATGGACCTATACGTTGGCATGGGCAGCAACATAGCCACTAGGTCACGCGTCAAAATTTTGCGTGATACACCAGACAAATAGTCCATAGAAAAACGAACAAACAGGAACCGGCAGGCAGCTACAACTTCGCGCAAAAAACCCGACAGCGGTCCGCACCGTGCCCGGCAGGATGAAACAACAAATCCCGGTAAAACGTTAAATAGTCTTGTCTGAATTACGGTTCGAAGAAAGGGATCACGCTGGTCGCGGATAAACATTAAGCGTGAGACTAGTTGTCGAACGAATACGTGGCACAGTCCAACACCACCCGCTTTGGGCTTAAAAAAAAGGTTGGTACGTCGAGTTCGCTCCCATTGGGACGACCAAATAAACACTGCAAATACACGGTGAAACCGTTGAATGTTGATTCTCGAACACTGCAAAACTTGGAGGACATACCACAGTTTGGACAGAAGAAACACATTGCACACAGTCGCTCTCGCGAAAATGGACAAACCTTTCCGTACCCACCTCTCGGTAGTGGCCTTAAGTTTAGCTATTTCTTCTCGCCAGTAATTTGTGGGCTCACGGTAATGTTCCAGAGGAACACCTAGGTACTTTGGAGGCGTTCGTGACCATTGGACATTCCCAAAAACAACTGGAGCAGGCGTCCACTCACCATGCCATAACCCCACGCACTTTGACCAATTCACCGCGCAGGCGGTGACCTCACAAAACCTTTTGGTCAATTTAACTGCTTCTAAAACACTTTGAGGGTCTGAACAAAAAATGGCAACGTCGTCTGCGTATGCTAATATTTTAATGTCACATTCCTGTAGAGTAAAGCCTCTAATATTTTGAGATTGAATGACGCAGCGGCAGTACGGCTCTAGGTAGATTGCAAAAAGCAGGGGCGATAAGGGACATCCCTGCCGCACTGAAGAGCGGACGTTAATCACGGAAGTAACTGTTTTATTAATTACTAGTCCAGTTTTGCAGTTTACATAAGCCATCCTTACCCCCTCAAGCAGCACAGAGCCAACTCCCACATGTTGTAAAATTGAAAACAGAACATCGTGGCACACCCGATCAAATGCTTTTTCAAGATCTATCTGAAGTATAGCTACTTTCCGATATTCGGCGTCACAGACCTCTAGAACACTTCGAGTAGTGTGTATGTTTGTGCCAATGCTACGACCCTTTATCCCACAGGTTTGGTGCGGCCCTACTATTTTCCATATAACATGCTGCAATCTACGGGCTAAAACCTTCATTAGCACTTTATAGTCAACGTTTGCCAGGGTAATTGGTCTGTAATTACTAGCACTACGAAGCTTATCGGCGTCATTGCACTTCGGTATCAAGACTGTGTGCGTGCACAAGAAAGAAAGTGGTAACCCTTTATTTTGATAGGACTGAGAAAAAACCCTATGCAGAACCGGTGCAATTCCCGGCTTAAACTTCTTATAGAAGGCCGTGCTCAAACCATCCGGCCCCGGTGACTTGCCTACGCTTAGGTCATCTATCGCTTTCTCGACCTCTGATAAACTAATTGGTTCTTCCAAGAACGTCGTGGTATCGTTATCTAGCTTCGACTGACTTGGCAAAAATTCCGTATCAAGCCCCTTTTCTTTTGGTATTTTCCTTTCAAACAAATGCGTGTAATACTCAACAAAAGCATGCTGAATACAGTCCTGATCTCGAGTTACTGCGCCTCTGTACTCTATTTCCTCAATCCGGTTCCCGCTAGCATACTTTTTTTCCAACGCAAGTGCCCTCTTTGTGGGTGTTTCCCCGTCAATCAAGTTCTTAGCACGAGCTCGAACGATTGCCCCTTTATATCTCTCTTCATCTATTTTCTCAAGCTTAGCCTTGATAGTGCTTATGTCGTCTTTAAAAGCTCCTGGCGTTCTCTCCTCCTCTACATAAAGTCTTTGTAAATCCTGTCGAAGACCGTTCTCTACCCGCTTTATGTTAGTTGCTCGTTCAATCGCATCAATCTTAACTTGTTGCTTAAATAGTTCCCACTCCTCACATATGTTATTTTCCAAAACGCCTTCTAGTTTGCCTAGCTTACTTTCGATTTTCCCTATCAACTCTTGGTCCTCGAGGAGCTTTGCGTTTAACTTCCACAACTCCCATGTAAAGCTAGGTTGTTTCTTACGCTGACCCAAGATAAAGCTCACCAAACTGTGATCGCTGAACGACACATGACTGACCGCGAAGTCGTTACACTGGGGTATTAAATCCGCGGAAACATATACCCTATCAAGCCTGGCATAACTGCTGGCTTGATGGTGCGTGTAAAGGACCCGATGTCCCGGTGATATGCAGGGTGCCAGGTCTTCGAGCCCCTTATCTTGAATCAACTGATTTAAAACTTCACTAGACCGATCACTATTTCGCCTTTGATTTGTCCGGTCTTCTGGCATACAGACACAATTAAAGTCTCCCAGCAATATCGTAAATCGGTCACTGATTAAAAATCTGTCAATATATTCGAAAAAGGCGCGTCGCTCACTCTCCACGTTTAGCGCATAAATGCAGATAATCCTCCACTTTAGATTTAGGAAAAAAAAGTCACAGAGAACCAGCCTTCCCGATTCACACGATACAACATTCTCTTCCACGAACCCAGCAGCTCTCCTCAAGAAAAGACAACATCCACCAGATCTTCCTACAGCATGGCTGACGCAGACATTGTACCTCGACGTAAACGGTTTCACCAGGAACTCGGTCTGACTTTCACTTTCGACCTTCGTCTCCTGAACCGCCAGGATATCTAGGTCCTTCTCTAGGAGGAGGCGACTCAGCTGACACTGTCGGCGGCGTGCCGCTAGTCCCCTGACGTTAAGGGTCCCTATCCGCAGACCAGACGTTAGTTGTGCCGTTTTAATTGCCGTCAGACCCAGTTCCCGGCGATTACCCTTTGCGTCATACCGTACCAAGGTCGATACTCACTGCGATAGACCCCCATCGCGGGACAGCGACGAGGACCGCAGTTTGCTGACGTAGCGACCCTTTTTTCCAACTAACTGAAACTCCCCCTCAGACCACTGCTGTACCGGTGCGGCTTTTTTCGGAGACTCGTTGTCTAGTCGCCGTTTCACCTTTGAGGGATCCAGTTCCATGGCCGGCTCACACTCGATGGCCGCAGCTTCGGTGCCCGTGCTTCCCATCGCCATCACCGCCACTGCCTCCGGTGAAGGTATTCCCGTCGTTGTCGCCTGTCCCTCTTTTCCGCTGGCTTCAGGAGCCTTCACCGTGTGCCTCTCGTCCTCGACTGCCGCCTCCGCCTTCTTGTTGCCATGACCTTCAACTGTCGCCTTGTCCTGCTGTGCCCTCTCAAACGGCGTCGAAGATGTTGCGGCCTCCTCTGCTTCCGCCTCATCCATGATGAGGTCGCATCCCTCGTCGTTCGCTCGGTTGACTACAGCACTCGCGTACGAGCGTGCACAGTCTTGGGCCACATGGCCGAAGCAACGGCATTGCCCGCACCGAGGTACACGGCAATCGCGCCGTATATGTCCTTGCCTTCGGCATCGCAGGCATAGCGGTGCCCGTCCGGGTACGACAATGAGGATTGTGCCCCCCTGGAGCCTTGGCTGGTGAGGTAGGTCCTCCGGCGTTTTGCCTTCCTTGAGTGTCAGTTTGGCAATCCTGGTGGTCGACTCGATGTCTTCAAAGCCTTCCACTCGCCACCTCTCCTTGGTCACCTCGTGAACTGTGCCGTACACTTCCAATGCCTTCCGGAGAGCGTCATTGGATACGTCGAACGGGACCCAGTGTAACTTGGCCCGAACTTCCTGCCGGTTGGGGTCCACGGGAACGCACAGCTTCCCCTTCACCGTGAGCCGGCCCAGCTGTAGCAGTCGTTCCTTCGCTGCCGCACTTTTTAGACTGCAGAGCCACACGTGTCCCATTTGGCACACACCTAGCCCTGCTACATCCTTACGAAGGTCCGCTTTATCCAAAGGCTCCTTGAAGTCGACGATTCTTATTGGCCTGGAATTTACATCGCAGTGGAGGTAGACTTGGTTTTTTCCTTTGTCTCCAGCCGGCAACGTCGGCAGCACGATCCGGTAATCGGCCGGGATGCAGAAAGGCCTGTCACCGCGGCCGGCGTCGGCCGTTATCACCTCGCTATCAAAGCGAGCCATCGCGCGTCCGCACTCTTCGACTGCCGAGCGCTATCTGTCTATCATGCGTAGTTATGCAGCGGGTATACTGTATGTCGGAAGTTTGCTGCCGATTTCCCGATTTCCCTTCAATACATGCACTCCCGGCTTGAAGTCCAGCAGCACCAAGCATAACGCACATTCGCACCTCGTAAAGTAACCGTACGCGTGCGTATTCAACTCGAAGTACGCACTTCGTGCTTGATGTTTGAGCGAGCGATGTCTTCAGCCACGAGAAGGGACGACGGCTCGGCGACGTCTTCGTGCAATCGGCTTGCTGGTCGGGCGTGTCGTACGGGATGAATATCAGTTCTTTTGATCGGTCCAAAATTTCTCTTTCGAAGAAAGACAGAATCCGCCAGTACCGTGAACGACAGTTCTGAAGTAGAGGTCCAACGCCCGTCGTCCGCTGCCATCCGCTAGTGCTAGTCCCACGATACGCGAAACGACGCCATGTGAACGCACAGAAAGCTTCCGGTTGTCTGTGCTACCTTTTTTTACAATCAACATATTTGCAGCTTTTTTGAAGCCACAAAAAATGGGTTTCATATTTTTTTTCTATTTTTAATATTGACTGTGTGCCTTTAATAACCCACGACTTTGATTAAATTTGGTGGTCGCATCAATACCTTACAAAAACGGCCCGTGACCACGGAAAAGAGAGTGAGCGAGACTCGAAGCGGCCAGTTCTTGATCGGCGGTTTTCGGGCGGAAAGAAACTGAATTTCGAGCCGCAAATTCTTTTCTGGGTAGTTGGGCTCTCCTCTGTCACGTGCAACTAAAAACCTCGGCGAGAATAAATACCCTGTCAGTGTCCCTTTAAAGAGGCACTGACACCTAAAAAATAATTATTATTTTTTTGTCCCAAACCACTTAAAGGAGCTGTGCAACGATATTCAATTGGAATGTTTTTCACTTTACACGAGCTTACTGGCACTAGTGGGACTCAAGGATACTCGCATGCAATGCCACTGGCCAAGAAACTCCTTTGTTGCGGTGTAATTTCAAGGACAAAAGCGATCATTTTCATTCAATCTCTCCCTTGCAAAATTCGATGACGTAACGCGGGGATCGCAGTACACCCGTATGACGATATTTGAATGCGGTTCATAGATTGGACCCGAGCATTGCGTGGGCACTCGATTTAGGCTCGTGATAATTGATAGCTCGAGAAGCATTCGAGTAGTGGCCCGTGTCCAATCGCTGCAACGACGACAATAGCCGAGCCATAACAATGTCTGGAACTCAGCGCGTGTCCTGTGCTTTGCCAACCCCAGCGCGTGGCTATGATCAACATTGGCGGCATATAATCGGCTCCAGATCACGTGGCCGCTTGTTCTGGCTGCGAGTTGAGGGCGTGAACGCTGCTCGTTGTTTTTTATTTTTTTTCTGGGACTTCTAATGCGTCGGGTGAAAAACTAAGGCGTGTTTCATAGGTCATTAACGTCAGGGATCCGTTCTAAGCGGTATTTGCGCAAAGTAAAAAAATTGTTGCATAGCCCCTTTAAAGTGATGCCTAGAGATCAACCCGATCATTCCCCTGGCACGCACATGCGCTCTCGTGACGCGCGCTCTAATGGCACGCGCTCTCGTGTCGCGGCGCTCTCCCGTCATGCTTTCTGGTGTCGCGGAGCTCTGCTGTCGTGTAAGGTACGTTTATACTCCAACGTAACGTCGACGGGCGTGGCGTATATAGCGCAGCGCGCACAGATACTGATTGGTCGCAGATATCGAGATTCTGGTTGCCGGCCAATGAAATGCGCGCGTACTGCACTACGCTGCGTTCACTGCGCTCAACGTCCGAGTATAAACAGCCCTTTACTGTCGTGCACCCTCCCGTTGGCGCTCTCGAGTCGTACAGCCCTCGCACCAGACCCCACGGGCCGACTCGGCCTCCATAACTCAATCTATCTTTTGTCATCACCTGTCCTGTCCTCTATGCTGCCGAAAGCATCATCCTAGCAACATATATAAATATGATAGATAAATTATACTATATATATAAGTATACATATAATTTATATTATGTACGCAGGAGTACGAGGTCTATAATTGAGCATATAGATATTTCTTCGTGAAATTCTTTAGCACGGTTTCTCGCAAAATCAAAATACCTCAAGAGCTGCGCTCTAATTGCGCATTACAGAGATTCCTGAACGTCTTTCATTTTGATATCTTCGGTGTAGCTTTTGAAGCGCGTCGCTACGCCACCTTTTTTTTTTCTCCCCCTTTTTTTTACGTTTCTTTTTTTTTTTGCATTTGTAGCAGTGGGCCACGGGCCGGGCATCACTGGAAAGACCGCGGCTATCTGAGGGCCGGACAGAGCGCCTCCGCGGGCCCGGGGTTTTGAGACCCCTGCTCTAGATAGAGCGGTAAACTGGCGCTGTACCAAATCTACTCACGTGAAACGAGCCAACATTAGGAAAATAAATATTCTGGGCTTTCTCTAATGTATAGACATTTCGACGAGTAGTACGATCAAGGATTCACATTAGTTGACGCAAAAAAAAGCAGCGATTCGTAACTATGTAGTCCTGACCTTGCGTGCTAACAAAATGGGAACCATGCGTGAGCATATTCTTATAAACCAGTGTCACACGTCTGAACATGAGCACGCAGGAAAAAAAAAAATTACTTGTGCCAGCTAACCTTCAGTAGTGTGCTTCAAATGCAACTAAAACTGATAAAACTACGCCGCGTTAGGAATGTCGGTAAAATTGGCGTGAAACCTGTGGAACAATGCCGCGGAGCCTTAAACCTGGACTGGATTGTGATGGCCAAACCCCCTGGATTCTCACAGTTGCCAGACAAAAACGAAAACTCTCCCAAAAATCAATTCGTTCGCATATTTGTTCGCTTCGGCGCAGTTCGGCGCAATATTTTTTTCGCGTTCTCCTCAGAAAACCCGTAGAAGTGTTTATAACGGCACTCGCTACGGTGAGGGGGCCCGTCACTGTAGTGCGGCCGGCAAAAGTGAGGGGGCACCGTTTTAGCGAGTAACGGGGGCGCGCGTTAACCCATCCGCCGCGCTGCGCTTACGCCGCTTGGCGGCGACAGTCTGCGGCGGCTCATTACAAAAATGTGAACCCACTTGGCCCACCCGAAAACGCCGCTTCGCGGCGTCCGACTATTCGCTATTCACCGCAGTACGTGCGGGCGGCCGGCAAGAGTGAGGGGGCCCGTCCTGTGTTGTATGTGGTGGGAACAGCGAGAATTAATAACTTGTAATTTACAAGCACCTTAACCCACGCCTCGCGGTCCTGCCCCTGTCCCTGTCCCTCTCCCTACACGTAAATATAGCGTCTGTGACCTAAATAAAAAAAAATAAAAAGTAAAAAAAAATATCATCCCGAACGCGATTGGAACCGCCGACCCCCAGCACGTGAAGCCGACGCTCTACCCACAGCGCCACGGGGCACTTCCGGACTGGGCATCCATTGGACATCTGTATCGTTTTCTGTTGCCCCGTCACCGTAGTGCAGTTTCTCCAAGTGAGGGGACCCGTCACCGTAGTCACTTCCGTTTATAACAGCATTCTGCAGTCCGCCAAAATGACAAACAAACAAAGACAAAAAAAACTAAAACAAACAAACACACGCACACAAATAAAAACGAAAGCTTAAAATGCACAAGCGCAGGGTTGTCTAACCTTCCCGGATAAGCGACGTCTGTCGAAAAACCCCCTTTCAAAAACAGAAAAAAAAATGGGGTTGTGTGTTCACGGTACCAAGTTTTACAGACAAGACGCCGAGTCCTCCGGAAAGCTGGCGCGTGTTGAGTTCGAAAGATTGTTTCCACCCACGCGTGGAAACGCGTGGCAGCAGCCAAGCCGTCCTAAAAGAAAACAAAAAGAAAAGGCTTCGCACAATTCGAACTTCCCTTTTAAAAGATTAGGTCGTTCGAGTTGGGCACGGTATAAAGGAGGGCGTGCAACTGAAGCCTACTTCAAAAAGGCGAGAACTTCGTGGCTCTCCCGAATGCATTAGACAGCTGCCGACGCTCCAACAAAAATGGCATCCGCAGGTATGGCTTTCCTCAAGAAAAAAACAACAACGAACGATCCACAATGGCGCCTTCGGAAGTATAAGCTTGGTCCGCTTCTAGCCGATTGAGATTGTCGACGATCTCGGCAGGCTGGTGCGCTTGCTGATGGCGGGGTGTCGGTGTCGGATCACAAATAGTGCCGCCGCCTGCCTGTTTACGCCGAGCTGCCTGAGAGGGGTTCTAGTTTTATAGCCTCTGGCTCGTGGGGGGGATTGGAGAGCGCGTCGGGACGCGATTGTATTTCCCGGGAATAAAACGGTAATCGCCGGATGAGGTCGAAATGTCCGTTCGGGTGGTTCGGCAAGACGGCAAGGTGTTATTTAAAACTTTTAAATTAAAAAAAAGAAAAACTACAACATGTTTAAAGTTTTATGAAAGTCGAATTCGGCCTTTCATCTGAACTGTAAAACATGGGCATAAATGTCCGTATGTGTAGTGTCGTGCGAGCAGGGCAATTCGTCCGTGTTTTTCTGCGTGCGAGCCGCGTCGTGGTCGTCATTTTACTTCCAGCGTGAAGCACTTGCATTTTAGCCTCACCGATTTCCCAGACACAAAGAGTCCCAAAACGCTAAGCCCGTCACCCACATACGAATACCACCCGCTGAACGTCCTCTCTCTTGAAGTAGAATTCGAGTGTTTCACCAATTTATCGGTTCACGTGCCATCTGTCAAACCCGAAGAGTCCGATTTCAATAGCAGAAATGTAACAGCTCCAATCGGTGGCCTGTAAGAGAAAGCTCGGTGAACCGACTGTCTAGACTAGTTCTGACTTAGTAGACAAAGTTATAGAATTAATAAAGTGAGAATGAACAATTAAGAGGTCCATTGTTGCGCACTTTTAGTAGAATAGTTGTAGGAGTTGTGCTAGCCGCGCCGGAGAACCTTCCAGAACCACGAAGGAACAGCGGCTGTGGTTTCGAAGCTGTTGCTGTGTACGCGGCGGCGAGGGTTGGGAGAGCAACACAAAGGGAGCGATAGCGCGTCTTGCAATAGCGTGAGGGGCGACGGCAGTGGAAAACGAGCAATAGCGCGGCGGCGATGGGCGGCGATGTGGGTTTTTGCTTACGGACCTTGCCGGATTTCGCCACAGGGAGGCACTAAAAGCTGACGCTTGAAAATAATTTGAAAAAGAAAAAGCCGAAGTCGAATAAATATTTTGTTGTTGTTTTGTTTCGAAGCATGCGCGCTTCTTATCAAAAACGAAATAAACAAAGAGGGTTTTGCTGACGTGCGAAAACTTGAAGGCCTGTAATCTCTAATTCCATTCAAAGTCTCGCTTAAAAGCGAAACCAAAAACAATACCAATAATTACCAAACGAGACGCGAGAGGGCGTCGTTTTTCCCGCCAAATACCGAGGGGTAATTAATTCCAACTGGTGCCGCGCGCCAGGCCCCCTTCATTCAACGGGGAACTGGGCCGCTCTTTCGCCGGGCCGCTTTGTAACCGGAAGGCGAGGAGGCGCTGTGCCGATAGCGGGCTACCCAACGTTGCCCACAAAAGGGGACGGCGACGAAGACGCGCTCCCTGCGAGAACGACCGAGTGTGCCTAGATGTAAGAGTCCGTCAAACGGCTCGATCGGCGCGTGACGCGTTTTATGGGCCGCGTTTGCAATACATGCTGCAAGGAGGAGCGTCGACCGTCTGGAAGCGTCTCTAACTATTGCTCCGTCCTGTCTAATGTTTTTTTCTCTCCTCCGCGCGGCAACTTACAGATGCACATAAGTAGCCAAACTGGGCGGAAGGAGCCCGCCATTAGATAGACCAATCTCATCGACCAGTTTCGTTGGGGCGCCGCTGTCGCCATGCATCCCGGGAACTTGTCTTCCTTCACGCGCGTCAACCCCGCCGCGGGTCTCCGCGAGCAGAGCCAATAGCACCTAAAAGGACAAGGCCCGCCCATGAAGTCATCGTTAGTGGCCCTCCGACTCATCCCAAGTGGCAACCTCGCCGAAGTTTAACGAGAATAGGCCGTAAGTGGCAGACGCGTCCGTCTTGACGTCGTCGCGTGCTTGCTTCGCGCACGTTGTGAGTCGCTGCATGACGCGCTGACGGTGACGGTGATGAAATCTAGGCGTTTGTATGCGTCGAACGCTTAGTGGGATTTGTCTGTGGTAACATAGCCTCCTATATACTGACAAAGCCTGGCAGATCGCCACAAGAAGCGGCCGCCGCAATGGAAAAGGTGGAGCGGCAGACAACGGATGAGAGGACAGCCACGTGACTAGCGCCACGTTGCGGCGAGCCGCCGAAACACAATTCTCCCGAGCGAACAAGTGTGTTTCGGGTCCTCGCCGCTGCAAAAGCTGAGCGCTGACGTCCAGGTTCCCCGGAAGTTGCTCTTTCATGCTCTATGCTACCACACCGTCGCGCTCCAAATCTGCGACCGGGCACTGTATGACTCCGTCGTCGAACTGCCAATGCATTGTGAGTATAGAGGAGGCTATGGTTGTAAACACCGCCCGTGTTTTGAGTTGCTCCGTCTCGTAACTCCAGGCTCCCTCAACGACCCGACGAGTGGGCGCTCTCCGTCGAGCTGAGCGCGCGGATGACGACGATACACGAGGCGCCCCCGGACAACGTCGCGGACGCGATAACGCGATACCTTTGTTCCGCGACTCAGAGGCGCAATGCATCTTGAGCGAGCGATCGGGAGACATGCATTATGAATGAGAGACCGCGGACTCGGCGCGTTTACCCCGACTGCCGACCACGCCGTACTTGAATGTGCTCCGCTCGGGTGCGATCGAAACGCATTCCCAGCGTCGCGGCTTCTGAAGCCTGTACTTCTCATCACCTTAACACGTAAAGGCTACGAGCGCTAATTCTTCGCGTTTGATGGCGGCTCGGTTAGCGCGAGCGTTCGTGCAGTGGGAGGCGGCGGAGAGAAGGGGAGAGGTGGATGATGCGACAGCATCCTTGCCTAGCCCCCATAAGTATCTAGATTTTTTCACAAAAAAGGGGCGTTCTAAAATAAGGGTAATGACGTAGGCTAGCTGGTGAACGATTATACTTTTACTTATAAACCCCGAGATAGGATAACAACAAAAAAAAATAAAAAGGAAACAATAGGACGACGACTCAAATTGAGACGTCGTTGTGTTGCTTCCTTTTTCTTTCTTTTCATTTGTTCCCCTCTTTAGGGCTTTTATAAGTATAAATGCACCAGGTTTCCTAAGGAAGAAATGCCTCGTTCTTAGTGAAATGGCAACTACTTTCGTCCGTGACATCAAATGTGCTCGTGACAATATATTAATTTTCAAAGCTTCGCAGAGCCAGCTCCCGCACCCCCCCCCCCCCCTCTCCCCCCCCTTCTTTTCCCAAGCCTGACCCATGAACACGCCCTTGTGGGGGAATCGGTCGAACTCGTGCTTGCAGTCTTTGCCTTCAGTGTTGTGCGTGCCTGCGAGACAATTGCCTAATATAGCAAATAATGTTCAACCAAAATTTGTTTACTTTATTATTATCGGTCATTATATTGAGACACAATTTTATTCTGCATCGTTCCTGTTTTTACAGCTATTTTTTGTACGACGCGATCGAGGCTGTGTGTGCCTACGAGACACTCGCTAAAATAGCGAAGAGTATGTAAAAAATATATTCTAATAATATTAATGATTAAATTACGATACGACTTTGCGCGAGGCTTTCGGGTTTTTTCTCGTTATTTTCAGAAATAGTTTTGTAAAATGGGGCGATAAATGAGCCGTCACGATGCATTCGGGTGAAATTGGCTGAGTGGTGGACGTTGTTTAGGCCCGCACTCTAGACTTCATGCGCTGAAAATCGCATAATCTAATAATACGAGGCGCCATCTTCGGCGCGTGCTGAATGCCGTTCTCCTTGTCCGACGGAAACCAGACCTATTCGCGGCGGAGAAGTTTGGGTATCGCCGCCTGGTGGAATATTTTCACTACCCAAAGTGAAGATACTTCAACTTCCTCGGAGCACGTGGTGCGAAAGCTCGCGCTGCAAGAACCCAGAGATCCTGGGTTCAATCCCCACCCCTGCCCGTTTCGATCTGGAGGAGCATCGTACCGGCGTGCAATCGTGTATCACTACTGCGTGGTGCACGTACAAAGACACCAGGCTAGCAGTCGTACTGCACTGGCTAAATTGCTTATCCACAGTGGGTAACAATGTGGCCATGTTCTGGCAGACTATACTTCGTCTCACCTTAGCATGGACTAACTGCGAAGGCTGTGCAAGCGCGAGCGGCCAGCCTTGACTGCCTTGACTGGAGCACTTCGCTGCACGAGCGCCCGTGCAGCCGCCGAGGCTTCATTTGAAGCAACTATAGCTCGCGCTTTTAGCATGCGCGGCTAACAATAGTTCATGCTAAGGTGAGACGAAATATAACCTCCTGCTGTATAAACAACTAACGACTAATTTAACTTGGACTTTGACTTTTGACTTCAACTTTCTCTGCTGGTACAAGCTTCGATGTACTATGAAAATTAAACTATAAACATCTGGGTAGCACGTGCACTGTACAAAGTGAGGGAAACAGAAGCGCCCCTAGCGAGCTTCTCACTGCGAATACGCCAATCGCGCGCCGGGCCAAGGAGACATTAGGCGTGCGCGCGCCTTGAGACGAGGCACCCTCTGCGCATGCGTGCCCTAAAATATTGCGAAGAAGAAATTGGTTTCAAGCTCTGCACTCTAAAAAAAGAATCATGTGAGTTGACACGCCAGCAGAAAACGAAACAGCCAATCACGGCAAACAATACCAGCATCCGAGCGAATGAAAAAGCTTATAATACGATCAGAGCAAAATATTTCATGCGAGAAGCAATGAATACGATGTTTCACTTGAGCATTTTGCAGATACCTTTTTATGGTAGGAGCTGAGCTGAAGGCTTACGTAAGCCTGACCTAAAGTCATCTTTGAAGTTTCGCTGGAAGGTGCTCCAACGCGTCCATCGACAGTCATACTGTATTGTCACTGAATGAAGGTGACAAGAGGACGAGCAGTGAACGGAAAATATAGGTTTAATCGGCGAAACTTGTGCCAAACAAAAATAAAGAACTAGCGCCGAAGCAGTAGAAAAGCGGGCGGCGTTTTTGGCGGCGTAACAGCAAGAGAGAGCGAGACTGACTCGACAAGGTCCCGCGCTGCTTCTTATCTAGTGTGCGTCGGCATCGCGAAAATTCGGCCCACAAGGTTCGAGCACCGGGCGTTCGGGGTGAAAATAAACAGGCACTCTCGAGAACAAGAAACTGGGATGAAATGATAGAAGTTACAACCCGAGTAAGAATAAGCGCGAATCTTCTAGAGTTCTGTGACCAAGCGCTGCTTGTTCTGCCCTGTGCGCGGCGATATTTTCCACATTGGAAATCTAGTATTTGTTTTCACACGCTAGAAGTTATCAAGAAAAAAAATGAAAGCCGTTTACAACTCCCTGTAACGCCGAATTGGAGCGCAGCTCTTGAGGAGGAGGAGGGGGGGGTACTCAGGGTAGGGTATACCCCTCCTCATCCTCCTCCTTCTCCTCCTCCCCTCATCCTTCAATCTCCTCCGGGGGGGTCACGTGACCTCGGGGGGGGGGGGGGGGGGGGTCACGCGCCCTCGGGGGGGGGGGGCACGTGACCACGGGGGTCACGTGACCTGGGGGGGTCACGTGACCTCGGGGGGGGGGGGGGGGCTCGCGCGGTGCATGTCCCAACATGCACCGCGCGGTTACGCCGACGGCGACGGCGACGGCGACGGCGACGGCGACGGCGACGCCGCTCAAGCCAGAAACGGGCGCTAAGAGCTGCGCTCTAAAAAGCAGACGCTCTGGACTCGTTGGACTCGCGCGCATATGGCAATCACGCCATGTGCGCGCATGTAGCAGCACGATTACATTCGAGGCGTGAACGCGTACAAATAGCCGTTGTAGTAGTGGAAATAATGTGTAATTGAAAACGTTTTATTGTTAGATTGCGCCGGCGTGTGACATCATCTCGTTCACATTTTTCGTCTTTTACAGCGAAGCTGTTAATGGCTAGGGTTCCGTGGAGTTTTCTTGTGAGTCAACGAAAACTCTACGCTCGCACCGCCGCACGCGCCGCACGCGCAAGCTTTTCCCGTATAAAACAATTCTAAGTAAATAATCAAAATAAAGCGTTGACAAACGCGCGTGCAAGATGCCATTGTTTTAGGCTTTTTCTTTAGAACAGTTACTGCTGCAGACGCCGGCACGTGCGGCGCGTAGAACACCATTCCCTTCACTCTTCTTGAGGCTAGGGTAGTTTGGCAATAGGTCTATTCAGTAGATTAGTTATCAATTGGAACCATTTTCAAGATCAGTAGACTCTCAGGTAGATAATAAAGGTTTCATAAAGATTTGCGGCTGTGCGACCGGCGTCGGCTATGTCTACGCTCGCACTGCCCTCTCTTTGTCGTCGTTTCAAAGGGCTTGAGTGCCTAGTTTCCTTTCCTTCCACTCTCTCGGGGTGGTGGTCCCGTCGCGCGTGTCTACTTTCCCCAGGGTGGTGGTCCCGTCGCGCGTGTCTAGTTTCCTCCGGCTCCTCGGGGCGGGTCTGTGTCGTGTGCTAAACAGCTTCGCTGGTCATTCACCTCCACAGAGTGGAATGGCTCATACTTTTTTCTGCAGTCGCGCGTTTAATTGTCATCGGTTGTTACGAAAAGTGTACTCCTTGTAACGTTGAAAGTTGGTACGTGTTAAAATGAGCACGCACAACCATACCCGGCGTCTGAGAATGTAAAAACCGTAACCACTTTTTTTCTATTTTTTTTTTTTTTTTACTTGGATGCCCGAGAGTAGTAGTGGAACTCAAAGAAACGGCATTCGGTAGCGTCACGAGATCGATCGCTTTTCTTCCTCGTCGTAGACAAGTTTCCAAGTTTGACCCAGACTCACGGAGACTTCGACGATTCAGAATTTGCACATCCAAGGCACTAAAAAGCTCAAAAAGAAACGTAAAGCCATGGTCACACTGCTACTATATCATACAAAAGACAGTCTACATACAATGTCTGAGGTTACTCTTGTATGACGGTCCTGTCATATTAGTAATAAAAAAACTGTTTGCAGACATCTTACAAGCATGTATATGAAGCAAACATGATTAGAACATTCTGGAGACGTTCCAGCAGATCATTATGTCGTCATGTCTTTAGCGAACACCGAACGTATTTCTGTATGATGAACGGTTCGCACTATGTATGCCTATACGCGGGAGAGTAAGGTTAGACGACGGCGAGGTGACGAGGAACCAGGAGTCCGCGATTAACTGCGCAGTAAGTGAGCGGCGTGTTTCCTCACCCTGCTCTTGTCGATGTGCAGGGGCTTGAGGTGCGGGTCGAAGAGCAGCGATCCGGGGTTCAGGTCCACGGGACTCTGGCGACGGCCCTTGCTGCACAGGTTCCAGTCCGGGTTCAGCAGGCCCCAGAAGTCGGGACCTGGGACCAGAGAGAGAGAACGCAGACCTCTGAGTTCCATGCACCCGGGCCGGCGGCACCGAGCCAAACATAGCCACCTAGTCTTTGGTGAAGGATCAATGATATGCAGTTTTGTTTTTGCTGCATCAAATAAAACATTAAGATTTGAATTAGGAAACTTTCAATATTTGAATTATCTTATCCGACTTGGTGACCACTAGAAACAAGGTTGTTTCTGCAATCAGGCGGCACATTAACGGAGATATTTTAATTAGCTTTTTTAATGAATGACTGAAGAGAGCATATCGCATTTCCGAAATTGATATCCAAGCTCCAGGCTGTATGCTCGAACCGCAAGCTGTAATAAACATGTAAGCATTATGGTGCTACGGGCACAATCAGTTAAGTTGCACGGGCTTCCTCCAACCAAAACAAATTTAGAAAAAAAAGCGACTGTGACGCCACTTTCTCCGCCTTCAAACAGCGTCGCAACTTACACCGAAAGGTAAAAACAATAATAGAAAAGATAAACATACCGCGATAGTGCCGGTGCCCGCATCACACGTGACACGTTGCTGTGACGCTACGCGAGGGCGGAGATAGTGACGTCACTGTCGCTCTTTCCCAAATCACTTTCGGTTTAAGGAAGCCCGCGGAACTAAAATAATTTGTCCGGTAGCGCCCAAAATGCTTACATGATTATTACAGCTTGCTTTTCGAGCGTACAGCCTGGAGGTTGAACATCAATTTCGGAAATGCACTATGCGCTATGAAATCATCAATGAAAAAAAATTTCTCCCGTTAAATAGTTGCCTAATTGCGCACCCAATCTTGTTTTAGTGGTCGCCAAGTCGGGTAAGTTAATCCAAAAATTAAAAGCGTCCCGATGAAACTCTTACTTTTTTTTTTTTTTTTTTAGAAATTCGGTGCAGCTAAAAGTGAAAATCCCTTTACACGGCGAGCAAGTGCTCCAAAACGCGTCTCTGGCGTATCGGAACGCGCGAGGATGGACATGCCAATCAAATAGAAAACGCGTAGGGAACCCGCGATGACGCACAGCCACTCGAGGTCTGTCATTGGCTGATATTGGGGGAAAAACAAAAGCGCCTGTACGCGTTTGGGGGTAAACAAACTCACGAGGTATGCAAGGACCAGACGAACGTGGACGCCGCATAGACAGCCTAAGACAGGCAGTGAGTGACGAGAACCGAGCCTGGTATTGTTGCCGCGCAGCCAATAAGAAGGAGCCGATAAGAACAGCAAAGAACTTATACCACGAATCAAACCACGCCTTATGTGGAGCGAGAGGTCGTCTGCTTGTTGCGCAGGAATTGCAGTGAAGTCATAACGCCGAGCTCTGATTGGCTCTGATTGGAAGGATAGTGGGCAGACCTCTATGGCTATCTTTCTTGAGTTCTACCCAGTATCCCTCCAATCGGAGCCAAGCAGAGCTCGGGGTCCTGACGTCACCACAACGCCTGCGCATAAAGCAGACGAACATGCGCTCCGCATTTGTTCCAAGACGTCAGTGACTTTAGACGTTCATTGTCGTTCTAACGAATCCGGTGCTGAGGCTTTTGGTGCTCCACAAACCTATCCCCGCCAGTCGGTTAACCGCATACTGATTTATCTCCGGCTACTCGTGTTTAAATTGGTCCCTGCCGCACCTGAAATGCCGTTCCCAGGCTGGCTTGTAATCGGGGAGCAAACATTCTCACGTACTTTCGCCGGTATGGCACCAAAAGTGCCCAAAACGGACTATCTCGTATTGTTGCTAAGTTTCTAAAGGCATAACTATTTTTTTTTTTAATTTTATTGTTGCGCTTAAGACCCCGGCGCCGAGGCGTACATTGCGTAAAATGTCAAACACAGAAGGAAACGTTTCTGGCGGCCACCGGACGCCGAACCCTGGAAGCCAGGCCGTGGGGCCGCCGAGCCGTCCGCTCGCCCCGTCCTCGGGCGGGCGGTCGCCGTCCGCGCAGCGCAGTTAACCTTGTTTCTCGGGCAGGGAGATTAATCGCCCTTCTCCAAGACGTCGGGCGCGCGGGTGGGGGAAAACATATTCTCCCTTTACGCGACGCCTTAAAAATAAAACGGTCGAGGCCAGACCGAGTGATGGATAGCCGCCGTCTTTCGCGCGACGATACCACCAGGTCTCTCGGTGGCGCTGGTGGCGCGCGCCGGCACGCGATCGCGCGCACACAAACAACGCGCGCTCTTTTGCCTCCTCGGAGGAGCCGGCGAAGATGGCGACGCGTGGCAACCATAGTGTGCCTAGATTTGAGGGTGTCTCCAGCTACGCGATCGGGGGCACGTGGTTTACGGGCCGCGTTTGCAGTGCCAGGTGCAAGAAGGTGACAAAAACGTCGATTGTTCGCAAGCGTCCCCATGCCTTGATGAGCCCAGCCACTCCTATAGATACGAAAGCATAAGCGCCGAATTTTCCTTCGACACTAAGGAAAGCCACCGTAGTTCACAGATTGAACGCTGCATCGGCTTTCGTCTTGGTTCATGTAGGGAGAGATTGTGTTTAGAAGAAGGCTTATGCAGCAGTCGTGACCGTTCTTTTTAATACGGTGGCCTCTTTTAGTGACGCAGAAAACTTCAACATTTTGTTGTCTGTTAATCAGCCTTACCACCCGTTGTTTCCTTTGTCACGCGGCAACGCAAGCATACGCGCCAATCTCCGCAAGAGGTGTCCGCCATTGTACTGCTAGCGGTCTCCTTGATATGAGTTGCCCCCGTCTCTCATATCGTGGTTCTCTGGGCGGCAACGCCTCCGCGCTGACGGCCGGTGGCATCCCCGTGTGTACAGCACGCGGGGTACTTTTATTTGTGACGGCGATTACAGGCGGCGGCAGCGGGGGTCTGCAGAGGCCCATATAATATCGGCCGAGATTTACGGGTGGGTCGAGGGAAATTTATGGCCACGTCCGAGCCGCTGGATGAAAAATACACCCCAATGCCCGGATCCCTGCCCGTCCGCTTGTTTGAGGGGGGGTGCCCCAAAATAAAGATTATCTCCGATAGCAGCGGCGCTCGCTTCGTGGCCCGAGTTGGAGCTATTCGGAAACAATAACCTCCCCTTCTGCGCGTATTAAAAGTGGGACTCCACAGACGGGCGTTGTTCCTGCTGCTGCCGCCGCCGCTCCCCGCACCGAGAAATCCATAAAACATGAGAGCATCTTCTCTCGCTCTTGGAGTGTGACGCGTTTTCGGAAAGCCAGTTGGTCCCAAACGTCCAGCGCCGGCTATACACCAACCCACGTTACTAGATTAGCTCATTCGTGGAATTCCCGCGGAGGGGAGTACTCCCTCCCGCCGTTTCTTGCGTTATGTAAATTTTTGTTTCAAAACTGCCTATACCGCAGACAACGGTAAAACGCCATGCTTCGAAACATATTTATTGTTTATTATATGCAGCAGTTGCATAGCAGCCGTTCCCAAAACGGTGGCGCGTCGACCGACGGGAGGCGGGCCGTGGAGGTAGAGGGGGTACCGCTTGTGGAAGCAGTCTTTGGGCAGTTCTGTAACTGAGCTAATCCAGTAACGTTGACACCACCTAGCCCAACAACAACGCCTTGAACTAACCAGCCAAGGAAGAGCCCTCCTCCGCTTGCTCCACTTCGACACTTCCGGCCTCCCCCCTCCCCCATCCCCCTCCCCCACCACCCTGGTCCTACCTCCCACAGACGATCCTCGATCCCCTCCCCAAACACATGGACTCCAAATCCCACACGAAGTGACGTGAGCACAGAACACAGCACCTCAAAAAACGGCTTCAAGCCCTCTCACAAGACGGCCATGTCGTCATCTACACCGATGCTTACTTCAACCCCCGCGACCTTACCGCATGCACCCCTTTCTACCTATCTTACAAAGGAAAAACTACACTGACGTCCCCTCCGCCTCCCATGATGAAACCCAATCAATTGCTGATGCCATCAAGCTCCTCTCCACACTCCCCCCTTCAACACATCATCGTAACTGACTCGCAGCAAAGCATCCGAAACCTACACACACTCGCTATCCACCTTAATTACCATCCTCGAGCTGATGCCTCAAATGTCCCTCCGCATCATCGGGACACCCGGCCATGGAGGTATCGTAGGTAACGCTCGAGCAAACGCGCTCACCCGAGTTAATTTCACTCCGGGGCCTGCAATCTTTTGGCCGACCCATCACTTGCCTGAGGACCAAAAACGTGCCATCCATCGCTGCCGAAAACAAAACATGCATAGCCTCCTCCTCTTTAATGGCGCTCACACTGGAAGCGGATCACCGCGTTCTCAACCACAAAGCGGCTAGGATCGAGCGATTGGAGCGCGTGTTTGCCAACCGCTTCGGGACCGATTTCTCCCAACCGCTTTCAAGAACCGCAGAGCAGCAACCAATCACAACGTGACGCTGACGCGACGTCCGTGACTTTCGAAACAAGATGGCACCTGTCGCTGGTGAGGCGTCCAGGGCGCTGTAGTCCTAGCGTTACAACAGAGAAATCAACGGAGAAACATGGTGTTCCCGCCGTCACTTGAATCCTCCGCGAAAAGAATTGACTCGTAGCGTTAACGGGCTTCGCACCGGTGATTTGGTTCGGGTAAGAGTTTTTTTATTATTCCGGGTGCCACACCCCGAAGCTCGCTGGCTTGTTAGTCTCTGCCCGTAGAACGTCGGAACCCGCCCCTGGTCGACCGAAATGTCAGCTTTTGTACCCACTAACGCAGTCGCGTGAACTATTGAAAGCTTTCAACACCGTGCATGACCACCACGAAGGCGGATGGAGACGCTGTGAGCCTGATTTCGCAGCCAACGCACTGCCGCGGAGCGGGCAGGGTACCTGCGCTAGCTGGACCTGTGATGTTTACTACTAAAAAAAATAAAATAAAGGGAACACACTTAAGGAATAAAGTGTACGTACCAGACGATGCAGAGGTAATCCATACGGCGTTTATTTGAGCTTAATGTCAGACAAACAGTAGACTCGATCGACGTGCGAGTGACGGGAGGAGAGTCCGCCACCAACGAAGCCACGACCGGCTAGCACCGAACACATTCCCTCGTACCACGGTCCACGCCACAACTCTTATCTTCGAAAATGATAAGAGCGAACAACGAGGGGGGAAAACTGGCCCTCTATGCCGAAAACAAGGTCAGCCTATTTATCCGGGAAGGGTCCACTTCAAAGAAAAGGTCGGGGACATCCTCTTGTGAGTCAAGCAAAGCGCGCCTAGCTGGGCTTTGCCTGTGGGCGAAGTCGACGAAATTGCAGGCAAGTTTCGCGGGTCCATGTCTCTTTTATCGCTGCCTGAACTTGTGATGCGCGCGAACATCCCGAAGAAAAATCTTCAGAGTGCCAAAATACCAATATTTTGGCTTTGGATCGTAAATTAAAGTGGATTTTGGATTGTAAAACAGGGTTTCCAAACGCAAGTCTCAAATGATCAGGCGTGATCGCCGAGAAACCGCCAACCGCCTCTCGATGTGTCTGAACGAGGTCGCTCGCGAACTCCATCCGCAACTGCTTCGCGAACGCGAATCCGCTTCCAGTGTGACTGTGCCATAAGTCACCCCTCCCTGCCCCATCCCGCTTCCCCTCTCTCGATCGCAGTTTGCCACTTTACGACAGGGCCAAACCGACCCTCTTCAACTCCACACACAGTTCGGGTAACCTGCCTGCGGAGGTTACCCGAACAAGAAACATGTTTGAGAAGACCCACTTCACTGCCGGTGTTGTAGCCGAGCCAAATCCGAAAAAAAAACAACCGAAACCACGAACGATGGATACTGCCGGCGCTTCCGCAAGCACGTCAAGCACCTTTGAAGGAAAAGTGAGTAGCATATCGAAAAAAAATCCAGCGATGGACAAAGACAATTAGCGGAAGTTGGCGGGATTAGAATAGTGCTCATAGCGTTGTTGTCGAGACAATACCGCTGGATAAGAGACCATCGAGTAAACGGAAACCAAGTTTGCTTTGTTTACAAGCGAACGTGAAACCATGTGCGCTCTCTGAAACAGTTGGCACAGTAAAATCGGGGCATGCAGACATGGACGCCGAGAAGTAACCAGATTGGGCACGTAGCGTTTCTATGAATACCATGTGCATTGATTGGAGACGACGACGACGATGATGACAGGAGGCTGTGCCGGGTGACCGCGGAGCTAGGTTCTGGCCCTGAACACGAATGCATGGGGGGTAGAAGCCGTCTACCTTGACTGGGCCACCCCCTGGAGCCGCTGCCTTCACCGAAGCGAGCGACCGCACCGTCATGCACCAGGACTTCGCCCTTAAGAATGTATATCGGACGGCCCGCCGAGGGTCGCCTTGGCTCTTTGGCCTGCTCGTCTGGGCTGTCACCGGACCTCCAGGACTCAGGCAGCGGTTCGGAGGAGCGGGTCGTACTCATCATGCATGGCGTCTTCGTCACCGCCGGGCCGCCAGGACTTTCCCAGCCCCAACGCACGGTGGGGCCCGCGGACGCCACCCTGGAGAGCTTGCCAGGACACTTCTGCCAGCTGGACGGTGGACCGGCCCAGCGAGCAGCCCACTGGGAAGCACTGGGCCCTCATTGCCCGCAACATCGGCCCGCGCCCTCACCCGCGGGCTTTATTTCACATCGTCAGCACCTCTCTGTCATCTATACGTCGTCGACTTCCCCTTGTACATATCATCTCATCATCATCATCACTAGACGTGGCACCGCGGGCCTCCATGGTACGGGCTGTCGCCTTTCCGCGGTGCCACGGCTCTCCTGGGCCAATAAAGATTATTATTATTATTATTATTTGGCAATGAATCGGCTGCGTATACGGGCTCGGCGTCGGCACATGTCCTGCACGTACAGGTTGCCGCCTCAATCGGCTTTGCGCACATGCGAGATCGCTCCAAGTAGTGCAGTATGTGAGAAAAAAAAATTAAAGTGAATTGACTGCATAAAATGCGCAAAGCAGGTCCCCAGATAAATAGCGATCTGATTTTGAGCGCCACATTATGGTCAACACCGAAACTATTTTCGTGAGTCTAAACGTCATCGTTGTTGCACGTGAAGCGATACGTGTGAACGAGCACATTTTGCGAAACTTGAGTGTCGCGAAACTGTTGCGCGCCTAAAAGATGCATCGTGTGAACAGACCTTTAGTTGTTGTAAAAAAAAAAAAAAATGTTAAACATTGGCATTTCTGGCACCCATCAACTCACTCCCAGTCTTCAGGGTCACACCTGGTCGCACTCCTAGTGACGTAATTCGGAGTACCGTGTAGCTTCCCGTGTGCTCCCTCGGAGGACGCTTCCTCTCCCTCTCTCTGCTGACATTAGCGCGTTATGCTGCAGCTTATACTTCGTCTCACGCTAGCATGGACTAACCGCGAAGGCTGTGCTAGCGCGGGCGGCCAGCCTTGACTGCCTCGACTGGAGCACTTGCTGCACGAGCGCTCGTGCAGCCGCCGCGGTTTCTTTCAAAGCGACTAGCTCGCGCTTCTAGCTCGCGCGGCTAACAATAGTCCATACTAAGGTGAGACGATACAGTGTACTATTCTAGTACACTGTAGTATTAGCCCCCTGCGCGACCGAAAGCGTCGCTGTGGTCGGCCTTCCACGATTAGCCGAACGCTGACTATGACGTCGGAAAGGGGATTTATCATCGACGGAAATAAGAGGAATGAAAGAACTTTAATTTTGACGGTGTTGGCAGTGTTCCTTTGAGAGCGCAATGATTTCAAGCTTCCACCATGCTAATAACAAACACCATCGAACTTGTTGTTTGCAAGGTAATGACGTCACAAGGGGGAACCACAGGAGGGCGCCACCAAAACTTCTCGCCGCTAATAGACGCTTTACAGCAGCTGTGCATGGGCGCCGCCATAACTGACCTTCAGTTTTTGTTCCCTCTTATTCCGTTCGCTTGACTTCATTATTTCCACAGCAGGACAGGTTATTGCCATTTTAAGTGTTACTGAGTCCTTCCCCCCAGCATAGGCGTTGTGGAAACTCGTCAACGCCCGCTTCAGTGGCTCGGCATCTCGGTAAGACAAGAGAAGGGCGGCTATGGCGGCTCAATCTGGCGCGTGTGTAAAGCGTCTATAGAGCCGAGCAAGGTCACGTGATCTTTTCGCCATAGTTCCCTCGGCTGCCACTTGCGGCTGCAGTTGGGGGAAAAAGCTAGACTTCTGCTTTGCGATTATGCTGCGAAATCGCGACTTTTTTTAAAGCGGCGATGCAACGATTTTTGTACTTTGCCCAAATACCGTTTACAACGGATCCCTGACGTTAATGACCTGTGAAACACCCGTTCGTTTTACATCGCACGCAATTGAAATCGCAGAAAAAATTAAAGAAAATGAGCGGCGTTCATTCCCTCAACTCGCAGCCAAAACAAGTGGCCACGTGATCTGGACCCGATTATATGCCGCCAATGTTGATCATAGCCACGCGCTGGGGTCGGCAAAGCATAGGACACGCGCTGAGTTCCAGACATTGTTATGGTTCGGCTATTGTCGTCATTACAGCGATTGGACACGGGCCACTACCCGAATGCTTCTCGAGCTATCGATTATCACGAGCCCAAATCGAGTGCCAACGCAATGCTCGGCTCCAATATATGAGCCACATTCAAATATCGTCACTGGGAGGTGCTGCGGCCACCGAGTTACGTCATCAAGTTTTGCGAAGGAGAGATTGAATGAAAACGCTCGCTTTTGACCTTGAAATTACACCGCAACAAAGGAGTCTCTTGGCCAGTGGCATTGCGTGCGAGTATCCTTGAGTCCCACTAGTGCCAGTAGGCTCGTTTGAAGTGAAGAACATTCCAATCGAATTTCGTTGCACCGCCCCTTTAATGAAGGATATGTTTTCTCGATCCTCCGGGACACAATAAACAACGTAAAAATGACGAGATGAAAATTCTTTTAATCTTAAAATCGTTGCACCCCCCCTTTAATTTCACAACGGGGCCTGCGATCTCCTGGCCAACGCAGTACTGGCCTGAGGACCAGAAACGTGCCCTCCGTCACTCTCGAAAACCAAACATGCATCGCCTCCTCCTCTCTAAGTCACCCCTCCCTGCCCCGTCCCGCTCCCTCTCCCGATCGCAGTCTGCCATCGCACAACAGGCCCAAACCGACTCTCTCCCAACCACACACATCGTTCCATTAGAATCATAGCCGAGAGGGTAGTAGAGAGAAAAAATGCTCTCCCCCTCTCACCCCGCATGTCGTCTGCTCCGCCGAGTGGGCTGTACCTAGCATCCGGCTGGCGTGCAAACTCTGTTTAAAATCGCGTCATTTTGGAAATTTCAAGCGCAGATTTTGGTATGCCAATTATCGTTTAATACTGTGCTAGATAAAAAGGCTAACAGGGTCCCATTGCGCTGTTACTTGCGTGAAAATAAAAAAAATAATGGAAAGCTGTGTCAGATTGGCCGGTTTCTCCGGCGAAAAGTAAACCCGGTTGCTGTACCTATTTTACTATACAAAGTTTGTACTGGTGTAGGCCTTTATCGACCATGAGTGGAAGTCTGAAATAATAAATAAAAACGTGCTCTCCTGCCGCAATACACGCAGTTGTTGAGGGTAGTACTGCCGGCTGACTCAACTGCTATTTAAATAACGGAAAAAAAGATATGCTAGTTGATCATTTCTAAGAACGCGAACCACTTCCCAACGGCAGCCAGGAGCGAGAGTTCGATGTTCCGTACAGCCCGCCGGTACAGCCCAAAGATGGAGAATGGTAACCTCCCGGTTTGTCGTCTGCTAGCGGAGTCGGGCGCGTGCCCTCTCTCTCGTTTTACCCCGCCGAACCCGCTGAATTTCCCGGATGTATGAAGAGGGCGCTGCTGTCGAACAAAATGGTGCCGCCTAGAGAGCACTAAATGAAATGGTCTATACTCAACCTCCCAGGACACCCCTCCTGCTCGGCCTGCGGAGGTTACCCGAACAATAAACACGCCTTCTGGAACTGTCCACGCTCCTAATCCCTCCTCTTCCTACACCCCCCCCCCCCACACACACACACTCTTTCCATCCCACACCACCTGGAAGAAATGGCTCACTCACCCTTCACACTGCGAGCTCACCCAGCGTCATCTCCTGGAGCATATCTCCAGGCTGTCTAAAGATATCGCCTCAGACACCCCTATTTAGTCCTTCACCCCTTAACGACGGAATTGGCACAATAAAAATGTTTCTCTCTCTCTCTAGTAACGTTGACACCGACACACGGCTGCGACGTGACGCCGGTGCAACGTCGCTGCTTTTGCGCGGCGCATATGCAGGCGCTTCACTCGGTATGCTCACACCTGATGTAGGCAAACGCAGAATTGTTTGTAAGCAGCGCGTGACCTCGTAGTCGCTGACGGCTCGAGAAACTTCGGGCGCATAGCTCATTACACGTATGCACCTCGCTTTCGTGATTGGTCCGTCGGCGTTCTTGTCGGTCAATGCCGCCATCTGATGGGCTGCACGGCGATAATGAGATGCCGGGAAGTCGCCACTCCCCGGGTTTCCTAAAATATCGGTGGCAATAGGGGGACATTTCTCGAGCGGTGTCGCGCCCTCTCTCAACCGGAGTTGTCGGCAGATCCAGTTCAGGACGCGAACCTTCCTTCCCAAGACGCCTGGCCCGGGCACTTCGGCCGACGACGTGCGACATCAGCGCGGCGCTAATTCCGAACCGAAGACGACGAGAAGCCGTGTCTCCCCCCGGCGAGTCCTCCCGACGCAGCGGGGAAAGGGCGCGCGCCCCGCTTCGGGGCCCCCCGGAGGAAACGGCGTTTCCGAATTCCGCAGATGACTCCCGTCAAATGGCCGATCGGAACGAGCTACACAAGGCACCTTTCCGCCGTCAGTCGGCCCTCATCGCGCAATCTGCGCGGGAAGCGGCGCGGCATACCAACGAGCTCAGCGCCGCATCGGCCACGCTTCGTTGGGCGCACGGCCGCTTCCGGGAACACGGGCCCGCTCTGAGGAGTCCGGAAGAGGTACGAGCGAGAGAGCTCCCCCTCCCTTTCCTGCCCTCCCCTTTCAACTTTCCCTCTTCCCCTCCCCCCTCGTTGGGAGTCAATGAATGAAGGGGTGCGATTGCGATGTGTGGCAAATTGGTTTTACGTGGCCCGGGTTTCGGGTGTTCCGGCGCACTCCTCTCTCCTCGGGGGCTCGGGGAACATCCGAGATTCCCCGAGGAGAAACAGACCGACCCGACGAATCTGATGGGGTCGGTCGGTCGGTCTGTACTTCGGCCGGACCTTAAAGGCCGAACTCGGATTCCTTTCGCACTTCTGGAGGAGGCAAGCTTTACTCCATCGGCGTGCAGCGCGAGTGGACGGCCAGTCACGACGGAACGTTCGACGTGTCGCACGACGCGTTACCAAGTCCTGTATTACGGGTGCGCAAACTTGGAGGTCATACTTTTGAAAGCGAGCGCGTTGTCTTCTCTTTCTAAGTTTTCAAGATAGGAGTAAAAAAAAAAAAGCAGTCATCCTTCACGTGCAACTACTTACTAGAGCGGGCATGTTAATAATTATTCGTAAAAGTATATTATAAAAAATTTAAGTTTAAACTCAAGATAACTAAACAATCGAAATCGACCTTTCTAACAATCGCGCAACCTCTCGTATAATTTTAGGCGATCAACTCGACCATTCCCTGGAGTCGCCAACTTAACGAGTAGAAGCCAACCACACGAAATAGGTGACGCAATCCGGCGCGATTATTTGGGAGAAACGAGAACGCAATCGACACGGGCGCACTTAGTGCAAGCTGCGGCGAGAGGCAAGAAGGGACGTTTCCCCCCTCCCTCTCGCCGCTAGATGGGCTCGTGTAAAGCGCCATTAAGGGTCTCGCTTGGGAGGCTTCGAAAGTTGGAAAAGCGGCTTTTGTTGTTCTCCCATCGACAGCCCCGAGCCGCTGTCTCGGCCAGCTCATTAAAGCGTTCGTCGGGACTCAAAATGTGAGCGGCCCAGGCGTCCGGTCCTTAACAAACCTCGGCGGCAATTAAGACCCGGCCGAGAAAAGTTTCCTCCCAAACCACCGGTTCCACCCCCATCCCCCTCATCCCAGCGCTTCCGCGAGCGCGAAGTGAGCCGGAATGCGCACGCGCACTGGAATATGCCCTTTCCTTTCTCTCCTTTTCACTTTCTTTCCTCCTCCTCCCTTCTAAAGGGCGAACCAGAGAACCTAGATTTAAGAGAGTGCGCAACTCGGACCATGGGGGAGCGTTTGCAATTTAATGGCGGACGCCTGTTGCCCGTATAGGCTCGTTCACATAATTGCGTTTGACTGCGATGATACTGCTTGCGTTCAGCTGTTGATACGGCGATCATTACGGCGACCCAATGGGGAGGCGAGACTCAACGCAGCGCAGTCGACGCAGCTGCTTGCGTTGCCTCGTAGCGGGATGATTAGAAAAGCGGGTGGAAAGGCAGATACGCGTACAGACAATTCACGCGTTTGACTCCTCTTCGCGGCATGCATTCGCAAACGCGGCCCATACCCCACGTGACCGCAATCGGGCAGTGGGGAACACTCCGCAATCTTGGCGCACTGGGCGAACCCGTTGAGCGACGCAGCTCTTACTGTTTAACGTGGCCGGTCGTTAGACGACCGACAGACCCTGACAGTGGCGTCGTTAAGCCGCACTCAAAGTTCACTTCTCTCCCTCCGGACGCTCGTAAGGTTCCGATGATCCCGGGTTTAGAAGGGGTCGGCGTCTTAATGTCGTTCGGGATCACTTCAAGCGCGCGTTAACGAACCTGACGGCCTTATCGTCCAACTTTACCTTCTCCAGCGGACAGCCCCTTCGCCGGTTTCTTATATTCAGGAGCCCAATTTGGTTGAAATCATGATCTTCCTAGAGGAAGACCGCTCCAAGTACTTCGCGTGTTGGGTCGTAAATGTGTTCTCGTCTCTGCCACGATTTACTCCTGATACAGGTCGATTCGGACATTTGCGTCTGACTGTGATCGACTGCGTTTGAAACGGTTGAGACCACTCACGGAGCTAGAGCACGCGGGCACTGTGGCGCTATCTGTCAGGTATCGTCCGGGAATAAAACTGATCTATAGTACAGACAGACTGTCGGTTTTGCAGCATTTGCGAAGGCAAATCTGCGGATTATCTACGTGAAAGGGTCGCTTATAACAGTATAAGATTTTTCTTTCAAGCCCGTGGCGAAAGATTGACACGTACAAAAATAAGAAAGATACGCCAACGGGAAGTGGGCGAAGACAACTCGATGGATGACGTCAGTGTATCATCTTGTCGCAAGATGCGTAAGCGGTTGTAAGGCAGCCGGTGACACTAAAACGAAAACTTTTTAGCCAGCCCTAAGTAGGTGGCATAAGGCAGTGTTTGTCACGAAAATTTGCCGTCTATAACACGAATCGAGCTACGCTCTGTTTCACCTAAGGATGGTCCGCAGCCGACGCTCCGAGCCATTCCGACCAATCCATGGCTACAAACGCATCACGCGAACACGCGCTCCGGGCGTCGCTGTGCCTCTCCCAAATTTCACGTGCCATTCGCACGGTAGTGAAAAGGCCTTAATTGCTCTTAGCGTCCTTTGCGTTTCATTGTGAGGGAGTGATCCACACAGCGCGTCTCGCAGCGTCTCACAACCAGCGTAACGAAAGGACGCGGCGACGACAAGACGTGCGTGTCTTCCGCTTCGCGGCGAGCCTGCTTCAGCTTCAGCCTGTTCGCCGGTTAGGCCGGGTCTGGGTTTCAATAACCATGACGTCATGTGGAGGCCTCGTCTTCTAGGCGGTACATCTGCTGCAGTCAGTAATGCAACGAACGCAGACGCCACTTTCTCTTCCGGCTGACCGGCCGCCCGGCATTAGGCCTAGCCGACGCCATTTTCACGGCCGGTTGAACGGCGGCCACGTTCGTCCTAAGGTCCTTCCTTCTGACCCCAACGACTCTCTACGCGGGAACCAGAAGGCCAGCGGAAAAAAAGGCGCGGGGAAACCACAAGTCTAATCTGCAGAAGCAAAAGCGAGCGACTACGGCGGAACGCCGCAGATTTAATGGGGCAGACACGGGGACATGCATTGAGTGGTGCGCGCTCTCTACACGGTGCTGCATCGGGCAGCGAGTTATGTCGGTGACAAAGAAAAACGGCGATTTTTATACTCCTTAATTTCTTTTCTGCCCGGCGATGGCTTGTTTGTTTTGGTCGAGTGCGCAACCGAGGACGGCGGCGGAGGCTCAACTCCGTGCTGCGGCGTCTCGCGAAGCGGAAGGACGGAGAAGGCGGGCGATTGATGACGGTGCAACACGCGCTCCTTGAGAAGCGATCAGAGCGCGGGCGCCGACAGTTCCTGATGTCCGACCTTCTGATGCTGCGCTGCTCGATTCGACGGAGCTCTGGTAGACAAATGGAAAGCCCGTCAAGCAATACATCGTGCACGGACCTACAGCTGGCCGACTTCCTACAAGATGTCCGGTTCTGGCAGAGTGGAGCAAAGCGAGGGGTAAGCGCGCGTAGCGCGGTCTGTTTAGAAGTATATGACTTGGAGCGTTGCTTCTTTGACTTCAGCACACGGTATTCGAGAAATGGCGTCAGCTGTTGTGGGCTTCTAACGCTGCGTTCGCGTGTGCGTCTAGTAAGCAGACGCTCCGCTGCCATGGTGACGCTTACTATAGCGACGAATTTTATTCTGCGGAAAGAGACGGAGGTGTAAAAAATCAGGTGCGTGTTTCGGTTTTTCTGTTAAGATTCGTAATGGGCGATCGCGAAAAAAAAAAATACAAGAGTTCAAATTGAGAACTTAACGCACATCATAGATAGCGGATTTTATCTAGGACCTAATATTTTGAGCAGCAGTAAAATCACGTTTTCTTGGATATCCAAAGGATGTTTTTTTCTTCTTCCTAATATTGGGGGCCTTTAGCAAACCGTTACCGTGTTCCGCGTACTGCACTACCACCCTGGCGCGTGCTTCAAAAGCGTGCTTCGAAATCTCCGGTGCTGCGTTACGGGGAACACGCTAACCGTTTGCTAAATGTCCATATTGCCTATGAAGTATCAAACCACCAGTGTGATTGTCTGCTTACAAATTCTTCTTCTAAAGAACTTCTCTTCGAAGGAAAAAAATCCACAAATGAATCTCGCATTTCTTTTTAATAACATTAGCGCGGGTCACATCGTGAGTGTTCGTTACTTGTTCGTCATACGGGGCCGAATATTGGCGAAAATAAAGCGGTGCATAGCTGCAGTGTTGCGCCGTGCAAACTTTGCCCCGAAACTTCACTCCAAAGAGTTCGGCCTTTGCTTCGAGTTTTAGCAACGGGTTCGTCTTGTTCGTACATCTGAGATTGCCTGCATGTACACATTGTCTTCAAATGCGTCTCCACTCCCCAAAGTCTTCCAAAGGATACCTGCCGAGTGTTCCTCGATAACATTCAAATCTTTGGCACTCTCACCCCCCAAAAAATGCAGCTTTAAAATTTTTGAACGAGTATTAAGGAGTGTTTACAAGAATAAAACAAACTGTCCACTAATTCTAAATACATATAAAAAAAAACTTATTCGACTCGAGCCACGAGGCAGACCCATGAAAAAGCTACACCAAAATCAGAAAAAATCTAAGCTTTTTTTTATTTAAAAACAACAACAACAATGGAACTATATTTTGGATCACAAAATAAATAAAAAGTGAAAAGTCTAGCGCGCGAGCAAGCCCGTTGCGAAGCAGATAGGCAGCGCTGAGGCGATCGACAACCAGGGACAAACGGAGAACGCCGAACGGAATGCGAGATCAAGATTCTTTTTCGCTCTCAAGGTATGCCGACAGCAATTTATGTGAAAGCCCAAAGCGACGGTAAGAAACACGCAGTTCACACTTCTCCGCACGAGAAGCAAAGAAGTCCGCCGTTGAACTTCGTCTCCAAAAGAAATATTTGCCTGAGTTCCTCTTCTTCGGGGTAACCTTTCATTATTGTCCGTATTCAAATAAAATAGAAGTAAAGAAAGGTAGAGCCTACAGACACTAACAAAAATCCGTTTGCCGGAATCCTAGAGCACTTTATTTATTTATTTATTTCTTTTATTACTATTCTGCTACCGCGATTTAGAGCAGACGGTGCCATCTTTCCTTTTCTCATACAACAAAGATTAGAAAAACGTAGAAGAACAAAGAGTGAGCTGCCAAACGGGTGTGCAAAGAAACATTCCTCGAGTGACGACACTTTAACAAAGCATTAGAAGATACCGAAGCCACCGAACAGATCCCCATACGCTCGACGAGTTGGCGCCCCAGTTCCCACCACTCGCAAATGAAACGGAATCTCGGAAAGTAACTTTCTTTTCTTCCCGCTTTTTTTTCTTTTTTTGCGGTTCGTTGGCAACATTGGGCGGTCGGCACCACTCGACAGTCGGAGCCCATGCACACAACAAAATACGCACGAACGCGCGGCTTCTATTCTTTGAGACCTCAAATAATAATAATAATAATAATAATAATAGGAAGAAGAAAAAGAAGAAAAACAAAATAGACGCAGTTGTAAGAACTTGTGGCAAAAAGTCTGGGGTGCAAATAAATTCCGGAAAGACGCTTGAGTAAGAGAGGTAAAAAAAAAAAAAAAAAACTCGAATCGTGGTTGATCCAAGCTGCAACCAACGTGGAATGAAGCTGGAACGCCGAGACGAAGGAAAAAAAAAAAGTGGTGGACGTGGAATACAAATCTCAAAGATTCGCGAAGGTAAACTAAAAAAAAAAAAAGAAATAGAACAAAGGCAACGATGGAGTCGACCATGATGGGAAGTGAACGAAGGAGGAATTCGAAGAGTCTCCGTTTTGCGTGTTTAGTGTTATTTATTTATTTATTTCATTTTGTTCTCGCGTTTTCGCCGTCCTGAGGAAGACTAAAGTTGAAAAGAACAGAAGGCTAAGAATGCAGAGCATGACGCTTCGACGTTCAACCCGCACAAACCAAAAATAAATAAAATAATAATAATAATAATAAAAAAACGGTCATGGTGGGGGTTTGGGAAGAAGCCAGTAGAAGCGTGGTCGTCGAACCGAAAGGAACTCGACGGATTCGCAAAGGAAAGCAATCGAAATTCAGGGGTCTAAATTAGTTCTCCGTCCGATGCTGCTTCCTTCTCCTTCCGAAAGGGGGCGCTCTTTTTTTTTTGCGTGAGTGTGTGTGTGTGTGTTGGGGGGGGGGGGGGATTCGTTTTAACCCGTTCGAACAACAGCCGCCACGAACAAAAAACAAATTGAGTCGTCGCGAGAAAAATGAAGTCGCAAATCGGAGCCGCGGCAACCGCTCCTACGTCTTTCGCAACGAGACAATCGAAGGTGCTCTGCGGGCACGCACGCACGTTCTGTGGTGCGAGAGCAGTTCTCGGGATCACGTTGCGTCACCCCCGCTTCTCTGCCGCGGCCAGACGCAACGACTTTTTATAATATAACTCCCGAGGCGCCGCACGCTCGACGCGGGTCGGGAGGTTAGTCGGAAAAGAAGAGACTAAAAAAAAAAGTACTTTTGGCGCTTCTTCTATCAAGCGTTGTGCGTCGTCGCGCTCCAGTAGGGAGGGAAGCGAGAGGCCGATCTGTCTTCTTGCGCACCTGCTTAGTTTAGGTGCACAACTTTCGAAAGAGCCTCCCGAAGGCCGCTGGCTTGTAGTTCTCTGATGCAAGTTCAGGGACGGCGAGGAAACAAATTGCGTGCGCTGCCTCTCTGCATTTGGCTTGGGGCCGATTTTTAGTGCGCTGTTTTCCGCTGCATGTTTTGACCAGCTTGTGGCCAGCTAAACTCGTAGGCTTTTCTAGTAGGCCCCTTGGGCGTCTGGAATGGCGTACGAGTAACTGGGATGAGGAAAGCGATTATAAGTCAGATATATCGGCAGATCAGTGTTCTTGGAAGAAGGCGGGAAGAGTGTAAATACGCATTTGGGCACGCAATAAAAAAGAAATAAAATAGGTGAAAACCGAGTAACTTCTTACAAAAAAGTTGTTGCAGCTTTGTTCATTTGACCAAACGCGATGGAATGCGGTAGTTTTACAGGATCATAGTCAGTGAAAACAATTAGGAAATGAAAAGGTGCGGTGATGAAATGATTGTAATGTGCCGTACACACAAATGATTTGTTTTTAATTTTTTTTCGAAGTTGAGGACGACGTCGAGGACGACGTCTTAGAGCAGTGGTTCTCAAATGGGGTTCCGCGGACCCTTTGCGGTCCGCGAAGGCATTCTAGGGGTCCGCGAAGCTCAGCCTCATCAGTGAAGCCCGGCAGTAAAACTTCTCTTTTTTCAGATTGAAAAGAAACGTTCCAATTTTTGGGTGAGTTTTCTCATGTATGTGTCAATAAGAGAAGTCTACTTCACACTAGCCCTTAGTCATTTGCTCAATCATTGCCATAATTTACCTATATTTTCCCCTCCCCTCACCACGAACAGGGTCCCCCGTCATTCCCGCCGATCCACAAGGGGTCCGTGAAACAAAAACGGTTGAGAACCACTGTCTTAGAGGACGACGTCTAGGACAATCTCTAGGGCGACATCAAGAACGACGTCCAGGGTGACCTCAAGAACCACCTCAAGGACGACGTCTAGGACGACGTCCTAGAGGATCACGTCTAGGACGATCTCAAGGACAACCTCTAGAACGACGTCGAGGACGACGTCAAAGACGTCAGGTCACTTCAGCTTCACCGGCGATTTACGAGCTTACGCAACCGAGCCTTACGTGACCGACGCCTAACAGCTTACGTGACCGGCGCTTCAGCCAAGGGCGCTTGAGCCACGGGCGCTTCAGCGACATACGCTTCAGCCACCATCGCTTCAATCACGAGCGTTCCAGCCACGGGTGTTTCGTGACCTTGATTACGCGAGCTTGAGCGTGATTGGGCTTGTAAAGCTAGAGCTTTAAAACTAGTTACGCAATACAGTGCGCATTCACATTGAATACGCGCGTTCAACGTCGCGCGAAAAGATTGTGCTGCTTTTAAGCGCGATGACATTTATTGGACCACCAGATGGCGGCATCGCACGACTCCCTCCGTGAGCGGCTTGATAGCGGGCCCACTCATTGGTTAAAACGTGTCAAAGGAGGAGAGTACGTGTTTCGGGGCAATGGGTGCTGTGATTGGTCAAACATATTTTAACGGGTCGGGTGACGTCAGCGCGTACCAACTGCTCGCATCACGCCACAGCAGATGCTGTGACGGGATCTGGAGGATGTGACGTAAGCAAAGAACCGCTGTGCGCAGGAGGAGCGCGCAGTGGCGCAACGTAGCGGTTATGTATGGGTATCGAGCAGTAACTCAGTATTCCTGCTGTCTTCGCTGAGGTATACCGAGAACTCAGAGCTTGCCGGTCAACTGGACAGCTGAAATTGCCGAGGCAATGCGTCCACGGAGAGCTACATGTGCGACGACGGGGAAGGCAACAGCAGCCATTGCGGGCACCATTGTACATTAGGTTTTTAAACGAAAAAGGTAAACGACCTTAAATAATCTCGGATTGCATCTCTTTTTGTAGCAGCAAGAGAGAAGCTTGTCTTTTTAAACATGAACTTGTCATCGAGAACTTTCCACATGGCTCATGAACTGCCTTCCAGACGACCGTTGGGCCAGGCCTGAGAATCTTGCTTTCCTGCACACATGGACTCGGTAAGGCGAAGCCGAACGCCAAAATACCGTTGGCGAGCTGCCCTTATAAAAACATGAATAAAGGAAGATGATAATGCAATAAATGCAAAGGTACAAGAAACCTGGACAACGAATGGCAATAATATTTCCCGGCGAAAGGGAACAATGGGGAACAAAGGACAAACACAAATTTCGAAACAGAGCTAGGTGACTGGTACGCGACCGAAAAAATCCGCCTCGTCCTAGTATCGAACCAGGGATCTCTCCATTTCCAATGGAGCGATGTACCAACTGAACAAACCAGGAGTTAGACGTCAATAGAGCAAACTAGTTTTAACAGCTGCCAGCAGTTTAACACCAACAAGGGTGAACGGCCTGCATTTTAAGGTTGTGATGATAATATAATCAATGCAAAGGTGCAAGCGAGCTGCACAAGAATAACGATAATAATTCCTGGAGAGGTGGAACAAGGAGGATAACGGACAAACACAAATCTCCAAACACAGCTCGGTGACTTGTGCGCGACCGAAAAAAGCCGCCTGGTCCTGGTATTGAACTACAGACGTCTCCATTTCCTGTGGAGCGCTCTTCCAACTCAGCTAACCAGCAGTTAGACGTCAAAAGAGCAAACGGGGTTTATCAGCTGCCACCAGTCTAACACCAACAAGGATGAACGGTCTGCATTTTAAGGGTATGATGATAATGCTATTATTGCAAAGGTGCAAGTGATCTGGACAACAATTTTAACGCAAATAGTTCCCTTAGGAAGGGAACAATGGGTACAAAGGACAAACATACATCTCCAAACACAACTAGGTGACTGGTGCGCGGCCGAAACAATCCGCCTGGTCCTGGTATCGAACCAGGGACCTCTGCTTAGCTTAGATAGTAGAGCGCTCCACTGGAAATGGAGAGGTTCCTGGGGTCCCTAACACTGACCCCGTAACAACCTTGTTACGGTGTCAGTGTTAGAGCTTCCCAAAGGGGGGCGTGTGTAGCGTTTCCAAGGGCCATGCAAACACATTCCCTAATAATCCACCAATGAACCTTACTGTAATTTTTACTCCCCTTTTCTGTACTCTGCCTGTCTGAGTACGTCGACGCCCTTGAAACGGTCATCTATAACCCTCGTGGAAAGTGCCACTCGTGGAAGGAACCGCATCCATCGTTTTAACCAGACACACATCACAGCCCACGTACCCCTATTACGAAAACCCAGAGCGAAGAACAACCGGCGACGGCAGGGCGGCAACTGAGCACGGCCGCATTCCACCGCGCCGCGCCGAGGGCGCGTCCTCCTTCCTGGCTGTGTGACAGCTGGAGCGTGACTTTGACTAAAACCAAAGGACTCGTTTTGACGAAACGCGGCGGTGTCTGCCAGTTTGTCAGCGCCGGAGAGAAAGGGAGAGGTTGATGCGTGCTGACGTTAGCACTTCGGACCAATGAAAGCGTCGCACGCGTCACTCTCTCCCCCTACTTTTACCTCTTAGTCGGCGCTGAAAAACGAAAGACACAGGCGGGTTTTTGTCAAAACGAGAGAAGGTATTTAGATTTTTGCTTGTAGCGAGGCTGTCGGAGCATTGTAATGTTGAATTGCTCTCTCAATAATCGGGTTCAATTTATTATTATCGCAGAAAATTGCATAAGACGTGCGCAACTAAAACTGTCGTCCACCTTGCCCCCCCCCCCTTCCCTTCCCCCCCAATAATGCACTGCTTGTGCTAGCGCGAAACAGGATTGATAGAAGCTTAGATGTCTTTTGTCACTATTGAGGTTTGAAAAGGGATCTACTTTGTTAGTAAAAGAAGCCTGTGCGTTCGTTTTTTTTGCAGTACACAGAGATACCCAACGAATAAGGAAGAAAAGAACGATTCCACAAAAAAATTTGGTCACTATCAACATGTACGTGCATGGCATCTGCGCCAAACTAATGGTGGCCTCCTTGAGGCTAAGGAAGAAATATATACTTCCAAACGGATAATGTGTGAGGCCTGTACGTTCGAGACTTCGGTACAACAGGACGCACAGTTTGATGCAACGGCAGCGTAAGCGTTTACTTCGAAGTGTGCTCCAAACAATCTCTTGGCACAAGAGTGTCCCTAAAGCCTTTTGATGGCGAAAATTTATTCGAGGGTCTAATGGGTCACCACTTTGTAATCTCATTTCTTATGTTTGCACCATCGAAACGGAAACAAATTCAGACATAATAATAGGGGGATCGAAAAACTAATTCTTATCTGCCATTGAAGCGCGAACGTGACGGAGCACTGTAAGATACAGTTTCATGACCGGCATTAGGTTGTCGAAAATGAAACTGCCTTTTGGGCCACCCGGCGGCACTGAATTTCGAAAAGGGTCTATTACACTCCATCTTACAAATGTCTGTACTAAAACCAAAGACCCAGGCGTGTGAGCCGAGCTCAGCAGAATGCCTTTGTTTGTACGAGAACTAGTGCGCAGGGGGCACTTTACAAAGCCACGCGCTCGTGGCACGCCTTTTCATGCACTGCAGATGTTTTCCACGTGGAGTGGAGATCTAAAAAGGGCGATGGTGCTCAAAGACAGCGAGCCGCATTGATCGTCCCTGCGTGACACTGCTAAGATGCGCGATCACGCCGCTAATACGCCATACAAAAGACGATCTGGAGACGTTGAATAGGGCGTGTTTCTTTCTTGTGTGACGATCCTGTCAGACTAATCATACAAAAAACTTTCTGCAAACTTGTTCGGTGCACACGTATGTATAATAAAGTAGGCAGGCTTCGTACACGCTTGGCGCGTTCCTGGAAATAAGTTTGTCACCATATCTGCAGCGCGCAGCGTGACATTGGTATACTGTACGAGCAGTTTGACAATGACATTAAAGCCGGGGTAACTCTGCTTAAAAATCGGGAAAAAATACAGTCTGCATACGGATTCGAACGCGCGTCACCACGAGATTCGTGCTTCGAACGCCGCGTGGCAGTGAATTCGAGGAAAACACTTGGGCACGCGGCATTCGAACCACGGATATTGCGGTGACTCGTGTCTGCAGACTGTGTTTGTATGACGTGTGAGCGGTGTGACCCCGGCTTAACAGTCTAGAGTCGAAGGCACACTGATGAGCATCGTGCGAAGGACAGTGTGTAAACACAGTCGGAGGCGCGTTTTTTTTTTTTTTTTTTTTGTTTCTTGAATGACAGTCTCGTCAGACTGGTCATACAAGAACTGCGAGCAGACTCGTTCGGATCATACATTCGCATAAAAAAAAAAAACACGCTTCGAATATGCCTGAGATATGCCCACGGATAATCGTGACATTGTGTCTGCAGTAAACACTTGGCCTTTCGTATCATGTATGAAATGTCTGACGGTAGCTTTCTATTGTTCGCCGTTGCTGACTGTCTCTGTGTTCAACAAGAAAGTAGACACACGGTCATTTTTTTTTGTCTGTTTCATTAGATTTTTCTGCCAATACTATTTCGTCGTACTACATACCGCACGACCCAATAGCGTGATACTTAAAACTCTTTCGCAGAATGGGCGCATTGTTTCGTTATCGTGGCGTGCATCGCGGCACCATTAGCGAACGCGAGCGCTGCGCAACGGTCGGAGATAGCGGCTCCAATTACGGGCTAGGCATACACAGTTTCCAAGACTGTCACGCTCGCCGTGCCGACCGCAGGTCTGGCCGCCTCGGCCGAACTCGACTGGGACGCCGAACCCGCTGTCCAGACCCCATTAGAAAATTCCGGTTCGGGCGCTCAAAGCACCGATTACAGCAGTGTCTCGTACTCGCACCGAAGCTTCTGGACGAGGTTAACTCGAGAGACGTTTCGAGGCAGACGATAACCGACCAAAATCGCAAGCTCATTTGGTCCTGGCTAGAAGCGCCGAGATGTATTGGTCTCGGCCTCTTACGGTTTCTTTCCGTGACATCAGGACCAGGAGTTTTCTCTCAGTGACGTCACGAGTTGTGACCCGGCTACTTATCATTAGTTGAGACGACAAGTTCGACGTTGGTCTTAAATAAAAACTTAAAAAAACAAAGAAATATCAAACAGTCCAAGCAGATGTGTTAGACCAATACCAAGTAAAACACAAGGCCTGTTTTTTTTACTAGTCAAACGCCATCACTAGTGGATCCACGCAGCGCCACCTAGCTTACGTCAGCATCGCTGCCTAGTGCATCGTGCAGCGTCTTACAACGAACGTGACGCAATACCTGACGGCGACGTCCAAGACGGGCGTGTCGGCCGCTTTGCGGCGCCTAACGTCGAGCTTCGGCTCGTGTGCCGCTTCGGGTGGGTCGGGGATCTACTAACGATGACGTCATGCGCAGGCCTTTTCTTCTAGCTTACATCGGCGCCCACCCGTCACCCGACGGTCGGCCTGCGTCCGGCATCATCGAGGCGCACTTAAGAAAGGCGCGGTCAGTGGAGCTGCGGCGGCGGCGTCACCCAGCCGGTATATCCCCCGTTATCTGCCCGCGCCACAGACACGTGCGTCCAATGACCACGTTAATTACGGAACCGGCCGAACCCCGAGTCCCTACCGAGCGGCGCTGTAACCCCGGGATAAGCGTAGAACGAGGCCTAGAAGCAGCACGCGATGCCTCCCTCGGCTCACATCGACCCCCCGACCCTCCGAAGGGTTCCAAGCCAGGGCTGGCCTCGACGGAGGGCGGGTCGCCGCCCGGAGAGTTTTGACCGACAGCGTCATCAATCTCGGCGAGTCACGCTTTTGTTCGGCCGTCGGTGAGAGCGCCGGCGACGGCCCGAGGTCGAGGGACGCACCGGCGTCGGACGCAGTCCCGCCGGCCGATAAGCCCCGCTCCGGTGGACCCCGCGGCTCGGCGCGCTCTTCGGACAAGTCGTGGCCTCGAAGTACGGTGCCAGGAAAACGTCTCCGACTGGTGTGTTTGGCGTCCTATTCGGCCCGTGCTTCGAAATCGGTCCCGAAGTGGCAACAAACGTCCGCTATTTTTAGCGGTGCGTACGTCCGTTAAACGTAGCGGAATGTAGCGCGACTCCTGGTCTCATAAAAACTCACAGAGGCACCACTTTTTAGGTGGTTAGATTCGTGGATTCACGTGCGTTTTCTACAAAATTAATAATAAAAAAACTGTTCGTTTCCATTGCGTCATACAGCCACAACTCTCGAAACCCGTCGAGCTCTTTGTTCGCAATTTGTACGTCGTTGCGAAGAATATGGATTCAAAAAAATACGGCAGATACTCGACGACGCTTGTAAATCCCAGGTTGCACACTGCTTATGAATCATACAGAAGACAGTATAGAGACATCAGCTCCGCGGATCGAATGCCGCGTTTTAAGTTCCTCCTTGAACTTTTGCCACGAAGCATTCGAAGCACGGATCTCGGTGTGACCGGCGTTCGAATCTGTTTGCCGACTGTGCTTTGTATGAAGTATAAGCAGTGTGACCCTGGCTTCAGGCAGCGTTGCCGTACCACTGAGCGAAACAACGCGAGGGACACCAAAGGCGGGGAATCAATCGGTCAAGGGCTCGCCGGAGCACCGGCCGGGAAACGAGTTCCCGCGAACTCGCCGCCTCGCGCGCACTTCAAACGCGAGTGCACGGCAGCCGCGCAAACAACGGTTGGCCCGCTCTCCCTTCCTATCCATTTTCTCTCGTCGTCCTGCCCCGTTTCTTTTTACCATAGACCACATAGGAAACTACGAGCCACGAAAGACAATCCAGTTCCACGCGAGTCTCATGGGACCTCCAGGAAAGTCGCAGCGACACGCGGGGCGAGGAGTCACGTGACATTTTGGCGGCTCCGAATTGGCTGTGATGGCTTGTAGCGTCTGCCGCGGTCCATCGTAAGGTAAAACAGAGTATAGTGTCTAGACTCTGTTTCTCCCCTAAACTAAGAATGCGGGGGGAGCTACACGCTCACCCGACCAGTGGGCCACCGCCCTTTCACTACGCAATCCCTACACTCAGCGCGTGGAGGGTGACCACTACTTTCTGCTCGTAGAGGGTGACGGGAGGGTGATCACGTGGTGAAATATGGGTGCATGACTGGTTCAGCGCGCCCCTTGCTCTCACAGTCTGTCAGCTTAGGAGTGAAGCGTAGTATAGTTATTGTCCCGTGTACTCCACTCACCTGTCTTTGGTTTTCTTGCGCCGTTTTGTTATCGTCTAAGTTTAGCGTCCGCATCGCCACGCCGCGCCACGCCGCGCCTAAAACGCGCGATGGATCAAGCGCCCGCGCGAAGGAGCAAGACGGAAAGAGGGGAGAAGGGAGGTTCAAAGCAACAAGCGAGACAAACGAAAAACGAAACAAGAGGTGATGCAAAAAGGCCCGTCGAATAGAAATAAAGAAAGAAGAAAAAAAAACGGCGGGAAGAGTCTGTCCGTTCGGTGGCCGACGGCGCCCACACGCAACAGGCAGGAGCGTCGCTCATCCATCAGACGCGGCTCAGGGATCGAGCACCATCAGCGTCGCTCACGGCGGGGCACCCGTTGCAAATTGCCGAGGCGCAGTAATTTGATCAGAGGGCTGGCTCCTGCCGCGGGACGCTGTCGCGAGAAAGAGGTCTTCTCGCGTCGACCGACACACACGGCGAGCGCAGGGGGTGATGACGCCAAGAAAGTAGCCGGGTAAGCGGCACCGCGCGCGGAATACTCTCGATAGATTCAGAAATTAAAAACAACAACAAGGTAACAAGAAAACGACATCAAGCAACATCAAGCAATGGAGTCTCCGTCATTGCCATCGATCTGGACGAGTTACGAAGTTGCGGTACCCTTTCGGCTGGTTTGATCGCTTTTTGATTCCTGAATATAAATTATGTACTTTTTGTCCGGAGTGATCTCGGTTTTCAGGGTTGAACTCTATAGTACACTAGTCACTGAGAGGATGAAAATGGCTTGGAGGATCTTCAGTTGTCCCGTCACGAGTTTTCTAGCTTCAAGAATGCTTCGGCGTCAGGTGAGCATCGCGCGTGTACACGGAGCTCAAGCGCAGCGAAAAGCAGCGAGCGCGTTCCAACAGCCGAGCATCAATAAAAAAAAAAAAAAATAAGACGCCTTGTCGCTCTTATTTTCTCGCTGACTAACAAACATTTTCACTAAGGAGCTTCTTGTAGTGTACCATTTGGACAGTTTGTGTCTAGGGCGTGAGCTTTTCTTGCATTTGGATGCACCGAACATGCACATGCTGGGCTGTGGAGCTACACCCTGGGCTGTGCATTGTACCCCTTTGAATATAGCACTAATACCCTAGTCACGTGGGCACCCTTAATCAAAGTTATGAGTGACAGAGGGCGGGCTTCACTGCGGTTTAGGGTGTCCGACGGACACTCTAAACCGCGGTTACGCTTGAGTGTGGTATGCCGTTACTGACACTTCTGCCCTTTTTACATAGACACCAGTTCTATCCTAGATACTCTCAGCTGCAGTTAAGGCTGCGCGTTTAACTGGGTTATAACTAGTTGTTAATGAATGACCGTGCGTGGCCGTGGGGTGCTCCAGTCGTAAGGACCCCCCGTGAATTGAACGCGAGGAGCTGTACTTCTACGAAAGTACGCGGAGTATGTTTGTATGTGAAGAAGAAGCCTACTCCACCGAAAACAAGGTTTCCCGATAAATGAATTGCTCCTAAGTTTAGACTCGTAAACCGCACACGCTGACAACACACATACACACACAAAAAAAGACTGGGTTCAATCAATATCCTGCCCATTTCGATCAGGAATTGCATCGTACCGGCTTCCGGTGGTGTACCACTACTGCGTGATGCACGTTAAATACCTCAGGCTAGCAGTCGTGATGCACTAGCCGATTTTTCTATGTACAACATAAACCCGTATCGCGACACCGCAAAGGCAAAGCATAGGGCAAAGCCACCTTACGCTGTCCAAACCAGGGGTGTAAAAACGGGGCAGAACGCTACAACTTGTAATCGCTGACATTGCTGTCCCCCCCCCCCCCCCCCAAAAAAAAAAAAAAAAAAAAAAAAACAGAAAGAAAACGAAAAGCTCGACACAAGAGCGAAGAAACAAAGCATACCAATGGTTAGGCGTGTTTCTTTTGCCGCTAAGAGTTGAAGTTGTTCGAATGCTCGTACACTTCATTTTGATACAAAGCGCGACGCCGGCGTTTTTGTGCCAAATTAAGCCAGGAAAGCACTAAGTACAAACCTCGTGAATGACGATTCCCCGCTTCTCTTGTGTATATCAAAGCGTCGCCAGTAATATGGTCCCATCTGGTCAAACTCCGTCCGCGTCTATTCCCCACCATTCCGAAGCGGCCGAAATGCCTGGGGGCTTTCTCTTTATAAGATTACACTACCTCAATGGTTCAAACACGGACTTCTAATGTACGTTTCTTTTGTTCTTAAGGTAAGACAGACGGAGGTGCTCGGTCAATCCACCTGAACCGGAGGACGCCGGTAAAGCCAAGAGGAGAAGCGGCTAAAATCGACCGTCGGGAGTTTCGATAGAACGGACTCGATTCCGAATCCGCGCCTGACAACAAAAGAAAGCGGGCCCCCGCTGTCCCGGTGGAAAACGAAAGCCCCTGACGATGCCCGTACAAAGCAGCTGGCCAGGGATGGAATGGAGTGAGAAAGAAAAAGGGAAGAGGAGGGGGAAGGTTAGTCCCCCAAAACAGGGGTAAACAATTCGTTCGCTCTCTTGGCCGGGCCAGAGGATTCTTTGTGGAACACGATTGCCGGTGGCTCAGTCAATGACCAGCGGGAGATCTCCTCCGTTCGCTTTGGAGAATTTCGGGACCGTCTTCCGATCACCGCTCCCGTCTCCCCTCTCGCCACTATTTTTTTTTCTTCTGTTCCTCGGCTGAGCACGGACACGCTGTTGCCATCATTTTCTCGATCGTCCGCGCAGCTCGGCTTTTCTGCGCTCAGGCCCGTGGGAGCCCGCTTTCAAAGAGCCGCCTTCTCTGCTGGTGGGGTAGAGCTGGGCGCCTTCATGGCGCGCGTTCTGTAACATGTCTCAGCCTACGTCTTTCGGTGGTCCTGCCCGCATTTGAACAACTAGCGGCGTTGGCTGTTTAAATAGTGGTCGAAAGAGCCTTGATAGAACCCAGCACATATAAAGTCTATGAAACACCACCTCCTCCGCCATACAGAATTATGTGCGAAAATTTCTTTTCTGCGCAGAAAGGCAAATACGCAGTGGAGAGACCCAATACAAATACATTGATGCGCGTTATATGGATTCTTCAAAAATAAACAAGGTCTCAACTAGCGGGCGGTCATAGGATAAACACATTTATTGAGAGAACAGAACGCGTGTGTTTGTCCGTCCATGTTCTCCAACTAAATGCGTGCACTTCAAAAGGAGTGACTCGCTGAAGCTTCAAAACGGTTCCAGCGATGTACACGTAAGCGTTCCTGTAACAAACGAAAGTCGTCAGCTGAACGTCGTTGCGTTTGTCCGCAATATAGTCATCGGATCCCCTTTCTCATATTCCGCGAGTGGTGCGGACATCCCGTCCACATCGACACACACATACAAAAGCGATGTACCGATGTAGAGACCGAAGCGAGGCGATGCGCGGCTTACCCTTTCCTGGTGCCGATATCTGCGCGTAATAAAAAGTATTCGGGAAGAAAAACAAAAAAAAAAACAAACACGAAAAGCCAAATAAAGAGAAGACGGCTGACCTGGGGACAGGCGGCGAAAGCGGCGGGCGAGGGGGAACAGCGCCGACAGGCCGGGGTCCCCTAAAAAGGAGTGAGAGGGAAGAGGAAGCGCTGTCCTGCAGCGGGGGAGGGGGAGGAGGAGGGGGGGGGGGAGGGCGAGGTCCAGCTTGTCGCGGTTCCCGCGCGGAGCGCGCCATGAATACCAAGGAGACAGAAATGCCCGATCGTCGGTCAGCGCTTTCGGCGTGGCCCGACCCGACGAGCGGATCGAACACGGGCGTCGCGGTCGACCGATTCTCTCCCGGACGCCGCCGGACTCGCTCCGTGAGGGAAGCTCTCGCTCCCCCAACCCCCATTTCTGAACCAAGACGTGCTTCGCGATCGGGAGAATACCGCTGACCCGGGGGTGGGGGGAGGAGTAGGGCGCATTGGGAGCTCGTCCCGGAAACCAGACAATTGGAGCGTCAATACTGAGACTGGAACATTGTCTATATGATGAAGGAAAGAATTTAATTCGATGATGGAAGGGCATGGTTTATCTAAGTCCTTGCAGCGCGCTCAAAAATGAGGCACCCTTTCAAGTCTGGCGGAGGTGCCCTTTTTTAGAAAAGGTCGGTAAAATTCAAGAAAAGGCAGGAAATGTCCCGTGTGGTAAACACGAAGCGACCGGACAGATATGAACGGCCTTGCGGTAAGCGCGGCCGAGAACGACTGTGTTTTGGAAATGACTTTCCTTCCGAGCGTGCTCGTGGAATTGAGAACTTTGCATGGTTTCCCGCGCCTGTACCTCGTAAAACGCGGTAGTGATACGCGTATGATGAAGCGGAAGGACGCTCATATATAAAGAAATTAAGCTGGATTTTATGTCATACAAGATTCTAACCCAAATCCTGCTTTGTGCACGCGCTTATTCGCGCGCATGTTGCCGCACCACTTCCTGGATCGGCGTCAACTGTAAAGTGCCGACAGCTCTCCGGTCGGCACTCCCGAAGGATGGATGGACGTTAATGGCTGTACCTTTTATAACGGCTGGTAGCTTGCGCCACCTAGCCTGGAAAAAATGTGTGATTTTTTTACTTGCCTTTTTAAAACAATTTTTCTTCCGCTGTTCATTTTCGTAATTATCATATAACCACGATATTTAAAAAAGAAAAAAAATCAAAGAGCTGTACTTTGTAGGAATTCCCTTACCCGTCTTGCAGAACAACAAAACTCACTGGTTCAACAACACGTTGACATTTAATGACCATTATCGCCCACCCCGCGATCCCAAGAGCCCCCGGGCGTACGATTCGATGGCCTTTTATCAGCGGCTGAGCGCCACTCACACCTGATAAAATTGCACTTGGTCCCCTCGCGGTAGAAATATGAACGATTTGGCGTGCGGGCCACCTGGTCCAACGCTTTGGATCCCCAAGCTGCCCACAACTTCTATAGACGTTTTTTGTTTCCTTTCTTTTTCACTCACGTGGGTTTCATATCTGGTATTTGGGACGAAAAAATAATTAGACATTTCCACCTGTAATACGCGAGAAAATATAGGTGAGGCAAAACAAGAACGTGTGACAATCACGCATTTTTTTATTAACACCTTAGCGGTGTGGAGAGATCAAAACGATGTTTGAACGAATGCCAGAAATGACGGCATTTAAGATGGCTGCGCCCTCGTGAAAAAGTCCCGGGAGTTCTGGAAACACTGTCAATTGTTCGGCCGATGCTTCTATCGCTTTTTCTTCCCGGCACGGGCACGGCGATTCGGGGCAGCCTTTCTAAACTCTATCTAATTTGCAGATCGCCCCGGGCGTTTCACAAACAAAAAAGAAAAAAAGAAAAAAAAAAGAAAAGAGAAGAGAATTAGTAACAAACAAAAAGAAAGCTTGGGGATGCGAAAACGGAAGGTGTCCGACGCGGCTCCGATTGTGTCGTGGTGCGGCGTCCCGGGAGCCATTAGGGCCGTCTCCGTCTCGCCTCGGCGTCGCCCGTCCACCGTCCGGCGGCGACGGACGGGACGACTCCGGGCGACGAGCCAAACCCTCTCTGATAGACTCCGGTCTCCCTTCACGGGACACGGGCCTCTGCGTCCGGTCGGAGGAACCGAGCAGCGAGGACCCCGGAAAAGCTGGATTTCCTACGAGGGACACACGTCGAAATTCCCAAGGTCTACTTTTAACGCGGAAGGTGTTTTATCGGCCACCTTGTGCAAAAGCTATGCCACTCTCAAAGAAATGTGAGCGCATAGGGGGATCGGTAGCCGTAGTTTTTGCTCAAGTATCTTTTTTTTTTAGAAGCTTAAATCCGCGGTGACACTGCCAATACAGCATAAAAAAGACAGTTTTACACTCTGTCTGAGGTGTGCTTCTGCCTTGTATGACGGTTATCATATTCTTTGGTAGTGGCATAGCCTTCGATATACTGACAAAGCCTGACAGATCGCTACGAGAAGCGGCCACCGAAATGAAAAAGGTAGAGCGGCAGACAACGGATAAGAGGAGAGCCACGTGACTGGCGCCCCACTTGCGGCGAGACGCCGATACACACTTCTCCCGAGCAAACAAGTGTGTTTCTGGTTCTCGCCGCTGCAAAAGGTGTGCGCTGACGTCCAGGCTCCCCGAGAAATGGCTCTTTGATGATATGTGCTACCAGATCCTTGAGCTCCCAATCTGCGACCGGGCACTCTGGCTCCGTCGTCGAAATGCCAGGCTTTGTGAGTATAAAGGAGGCGATGGTAGTGTTTCTTATAAAGTTCCTAGATAAGAGCTTCCTACAAGTAGCGACATTCTTTGAAATGCCGACTGCGTGACTGTGCAGGTTTTAGGAAAAGAATGGAGGCGCACGGCAGAAGACTGAACTCAATGACGCCATTTTGTTCCAGCAGAATATGCTTTGTCATTTGTGTTGGTCGTCGTTACTTGTAAAAAAAATGACCGCATCTCCACGTGATGAATGATGTTGATTGGGGCGAAGCTCCGGTGGTGCTAATGATACTGATTTTATTGTTCATAGGTAGTGCTGATGGTGCTGATTTTTTTTTTATTGCTCATAGGTAGTGCTGAGTTCCGGGTTGCGTTTCGACTTCATTATTACTGCTTTATGGTCGGTGAAATGCAGAGCCAGTGGTTCTTCTAGCGGATCAGCTTGGATCCGCTAGAAGCCGTGGGAGAAAGAGAATGTGTGGTATGAAACGTGGTTATATACGCATTTGAGCATTTGACCGCAGCGCCCTCTCGTCTATAAACGTTGAGCCAATGCATGCAAAGTTTAACGCGATTATATACGCGTTTGACCGCAGCGCCCTCTCCTGTATAGACGTTGAGCGGCTAGATGCAACGTTTCATCTATGACATCCCCAGCTCTTGAGTTACTACCACATCTCAGAGCCCCCTACTCGTCCCGCAGTCGTGGCCGAGTGGTTAAGGCGATGGACTAGAAATCCATTGGGGTCTCCCCGCACAGGTTCGAAGAATCCTGTCGACTGCGCAAACATTTTTTTCTTTTTTTTTAAGAAGACAGATGGAATCGCAATCGATGTGAGCACGGACGGACAGACGGACAGACGGACAAGGCTAGACCCTAAGGAGCTTCGCCCCTAAAAGAAGTATCAATAGACTTCAGTCGTTCTGCACTGGCTGCATTTCTTATCTAAAGTGGGTAACAATATCGCCGTACTAAACTCCTGCTGCCTAAACAACTAACGAATAAGTTTGAGTGCGGAGTGACATCGCGGTTTAAGTGTATATGCATCTTCGCTTTTTATTTGTCGTCTTGTCATCCTTGGTTTTCCTCTTACTTACGATTAAACATAGTATAGTTGTTGTTCCTCTGGGAAAATATTATATAGCTAAAACAAGGCACGTTCACTCCAAAGAAAAACAATAACAAACCAGGCGCACTTAATTTAAAAAAGAGAAAATTAGCAGTCATTACAATTGTCTATTAAATGCGATAGTATTTCACGCATAAATATGAGGCTTAGAAAAAACTAAGCTATAAAAGCGTGCTCAGTGCTTTGAACGGTCCTACTGAGCACGTGCTCTTGTTCAGTGAAAAAGGAGTTCAGAGCAGAGATGGCAGCAATGACATTACTGTTGTAAATTTACACTAATTAAATCATTTTAGTGGTAATGAGTAATGTAATGAATTACTTTGGTAGGCTGGTAGTTTAATAATGTAATAAGTTACTTTCAGGCAGTAATCCCGAGAAAATGACTAATTACCAATGAAATTATTTTTGTCCCAAATAAAAAATTTCGTTTACGAGCTTTAAAAATACGAGGAAAATTATTTTGCAAGGTGAAATGTCGGTGAAAGAGACATTAGTGCAAATAAGCAAGACCATCTATGCGCAAAACCTCGTACCAAGAACTCGACAGAGGCAGACAGGCGGCCTGGAAAGGCGAAGGAGAAAAGCTTTCGCGTTAAGACATCGCTGGAAGGTCACGGCTCGCAAACTCCAAGCAAGACAAATTCACAGCGTCACGTGATCACGACGATACTATACTTCGTTCATCCCTAAGCAGACAGTGCGGTGAGAGCTGCGAACTAACCAGAACCAATCAACCAGCTTCCTTTAATTGCCTGAGTCCTCTCTTTCTCCGCGTGCGTAGGTACGAACGAGAGCGTGGCTATGTGGCGAAAGATAGAAGTGTGCTGTTCCTTCACCTTATGTTGTACCGCAGCGAAGGCTAGAAGCGCGAGCTCATAGCGTTGGCAGCTGCCCTTAATGCACGAGAGATTCTTCCACCGAGACTGTGCCCTGAGCAATTACCTCGCGCTTGTAGCCTTTCCTGCAGCATATCATAAGGTGAAACAGAGTATAGCGGGGTTGTCGCACGTGCAGAAAAACGAAAGTTCCCTCGATGCATTGTGGGAGCGATGGCGTAGTCAAACAGGCTAGTGAGATCGGCCTATTGGATAGGGGACCGTCATGTGCGCTTTGCTTAGGGTGATGACATTGGACCATTTTGTTCCGAACACTTATTTTTCTTTTCTTTTTTTTTGTTTTGAAGCGCGTGAAGGAGAATGTCCCTGAACGCGTTCGTGGCGCTGACTGTACAGCAACGACATTTTGTTTTCAGCGATTTCTTTGTATCTTCTCTGTGAGCGCGCGCTATTGGCTTCGGGTACTACAAAGGATTTTATCGCTATGATCCCGGGGTCGGCCACCTTTTGCCCCAGCGGGCCGAATCTCCTTAAAGTGAAGGCAGAGCGGGCCGGATGGTCAATCGGGGTTGGGGGGGGGGGGGGGGGGGGGCGTGAGCGAAAATATTGAACAAATACGACACACAATCTGTAATGCAGAGTGCTGCACGCTGTATTTTGCTAGGCTATTGAGGTCCAGGTCCTTTTCAAAAGTCAGAGTCCTCTTGTGGCAGTCCAAAAAGCTCCAATATTGCCGCTCTAATGGCGGTGATAGGAGATCATGCGCGGCTAAATCAAGCACCCTCGATTTCGTGCATCGAAGGTGACGTGAAACGGCCAACATCTTTTCCTTTTTCTGCTCTATGCTTTCGAAGACGTTCGATTTTTCTGGTGTGGAGAAACAGTGTAGATCCGCCATTAGAGCGTCGGGTCTGGCTCTGCACAAGGTGGGTAGACTGACTTTCGGAAAGGGTCTATTATTAGAGAGTTTTAGTAGATCGTTCCGATACCTCCCATACCCCCGATAACGATGCTATATAGGTAAGCGCAAAGGTGGAGGCAGAGTATCGGGTTTCGTTATCGGAGTCATCGGAACGATCTACTAAAACTCTCTATTGAAGAGCCACACAGTTCTGGTTCGAAAGTCCAATGAATCAGAATAACCAAGAGCCCTTGAGAGTTACTGTTCATTTTTTCGATCTCGTGTGGACTACAAGATTTTCTCTCAAATTCTGACCAGTCGCTTGGACAGACTGCCCGTAGTAAGGCTCCATGTGAGCCAACATCTGTTGAAGTTGACAATGATACAAACAGCGATTTCGAACGATATTTATGAGACGCGACGACCTTAATTATTGATTCCCGGTGCATCACTTTGGTGCATACCAATTGATTGTGAATAATACAGTGAACGTGTATAGAAAACTAACCCTAGGCTTGCCGTTTCAAAGTTTACTCTTCAAATACACCAGGTTCGCAACCAACCATATTTATTGCGCCATTAGTCACTAAGAAAGTGTGTGTGTGTGTAGGGGGGGGGGGGGGGGGTCTTTTCTGGAAGTCTGCCGGGGGCCTTATAATATTGATTCGACGGCCGTATCCAGCCCGCGGGCCGCCATTTTCCGATCCCTGCCCTAATCAGAAGGACATAGAGACGACCTAGTATCGGCATGCGGTCGTGTATCAGTACTGCGTGATGCACTTTAAAGATCCCAGGCACCAGTCGTACTTTACTGGCTAATTTTCTCGTCAACGGTGGGCTCTGCTCAAATAGGATCACGCGCGCGAGTTCAAACGTAGTTTTTTTTATATGTTACCCCTAAACATGTGTAGGGAACGTAATCAAAACATATTTTGTGAAAATAAATAATATTTGAAGATAAAAAAATTTGAGTGCGCCAGAACGGTATAATTGATGTTTGAAATTTTTGTTTTTGTCCCGTTTAGTGACACCTACAGCGCAAAATACAAATGTTAGAAAATTCAAATATTTTGTACTTGCGATAGATTATGAGAACTATTATTTAAATATTTACAGCATTGTGGACGCTGTTTATCTTGCGTCAAACATGTGCAAACTTGGCTCCTTTGACGTTTAGTCACTAAATTTCTGAGGTGTTATCTAGAGACATTGAATGATTACAACATTAATATTTACATCATATATTCCTATTAAAAAGTTACTTCAAATTGTATATAAATATTTTCTTTATCTCAAATTTTTTTATCTCGCTCCAAACTTGTCCTTAAGTACAAAGTTAAGAAGTTTCAGGGGCTGTTTAAAAAAAAAAACAACGTCATTTTTGATTTTTCTGAAGTTCATAGAGTTCTCCATCATTCTCTTGTGTTTTTTCATAAAAAAAAAGCATGTTGCATCATTTTGTTGGGTTCAAAATTACAGCGCTTTAAAGTGTACCTATCACGCCGGCATGTTTGCCCATGGCCATAGACGAGATGATATTTTGATTCCGTGTATTTTATGGCAAGATATATTTTTGTGCGGTGTTCGGGTGTTAGGCTTAAGTTCAAGTATTCTACCAATTAAAACAATACGTGCGTTTCTCATCCTTTGTATTTAGTTAACCAATAAACCTGTTTGGTGGAAACAGCGCAAAAAAAAAAGACGTAGGACGAGGTCGAAGAAACACACAGACAGGGCGCTGTTACAACTGAAAGTTTATTGCTCTGCAAAAAGAGAAATAAACACAGAAAGGAGGAAGCGGAGCGAACAAACAAATCAAACCAATAACATACGGCATCACCCACGCCCAGGCGTCGTCACACGAACCTGCCACACTTTCTTACAAAATCTACCTCGTCATTTGCAAGGGCAACAGAAGGAGCGCTCACACACGTGTCAGCTCCGATAGACGCCATAAATTACGCTTCGTCTATCTCCCTCGCAGTCTTGTTTTTGTGACGAGACAAAATCTTTATATCATAAAATGACGGCGTGCAGCCACACCTATCACAATGGACCGCTAGGTTCCCTGAGGGCGAAGAACGCAAAGAAAGCGAATGTTCCCTTGCCCTTACGTTTACACAACGCCCAGTCTGACCAATATACACCCTGCCGCAGGACAGGGGGGATCTGGTACACGACCCCGCTTGCACAAGCGACGTACGGGGTGCGACTGTTTGACGTCGCACTGAACGGAAGGGCGTCCCTTTCTACTCACAGCAGCACAAAGGTGGGACAGCTTAGATGGCGCCGAGAAGACGACAGGCACCTCGAACCTACCGGCAACGCGCTTAATTCGGTGGGACAGGGAGTACGGGAGTACGACAGGCCTGGTGGATGGCCTTTGAAGAAACACACAGACAGCGCCCTGTCTGTGTGTTTCTTCGACCTCGTCCTACGTCTTGTTTTTGTGCTGTTCCCACCATACAGTATGTACCCCCAACTAGCCCAACTACATGCCTTGCTGCAATAAACCTGTGTTGCCTTTTAAAATAACAAGTTCTAGGAGCTTTAGGTGAATTTCTTCCACTTGTAATTGCTACCACTACATTTTTTACACAAAGTAGAAGAAAAGTAAGAACAGCGGCGCAAATTATATAAAATATTTATATTTGTATTCGCGATGAAGTGGTAAAGTTTGAGCCACCAAGCTTGTTACACTGCTACTCAGGACGGTTGTAGGTCCGGCTAACAAAGGTAAACCTGTGACTTCACTGGCAGACTTTCACTAAGACGTCCGTTAAAGGGGAGATGCAACTATTTTTTTACTTCGCGCAAATACCACTTAGAACGAGTTCCTGACATTAATTACCTGTCAAACACCCGTTCGTTTTTCACCACACGCAATCGAAGACGCAAAACAAATTAAAGAAAAACGAGCACCGTTCACCCCGTCAATTCGCAGCCAGAACAAGCGGCCACGTGATCTGGAGCCGATTATATGCCGCAAATGTTTATCATAGCCACGCGCTGGAGTTGGCAAGGCACAGGACACGCGCTGAGTTTCAGGCATTGTTATGGTTAGGGTGCTGTCGTCGTTGCAGCGATTGGACACGGGCCACTACCCGAATGCTTCTCGAGCTATCGATTATCACGAGCCCAAAAAAAGTGTCCACGCTATGCTCGTGTCCGATCTATAAGCCGCATTCAAATATCGCCACTGGGTGGGGGATCGGTGGCCGAGTAGGCTAGCGCACACCAGCTCGGAGCACGTGGAGCGAAAGCTCGCGCTGCAGAACCCAGGGATCCTGGGTTCAATCCCCACCCCTGGCAGTTTCGATCTGGATGAGCATCGTACCGGCGTGCGGTCGTGTATCACTACTGCGTGGTGCACGTTAAAGACCCCAGGCTAGCGGTTGTTCTGCACTGGCTAAATTGCTCATCTACAGCAAGTGACTCGTCGCGACTTTAAATGGCTGACCAACTACGCGCTGTATAAATATCCCCACAACCCCAATCGCCACTGGGTGGTACTGCGACCGCCCAGCTACGTCATCACGTTTCACGATGGAGGCATTGAATCAAAACGCTTGCTTTTCTCCTTGAAATCGCACCGCAACAAAGGAGTTTCTTGGCCAGTGGCGTTGCGTGCGAGTATCCTTGAGTCTCACTAGTGCCAGTAAGCTCGTGTAAAGTAAAGAACATTCCAATTGAATATCGTGGCACCGCCCCTTTAAGATAAAAAATGTATATATATATTTGTGATTATTTATTCGCGTAAAATAAAAAATATAAAACTTATAAAGTAAAAAACAAAATGCGTAAAGATACCGAGCACACTAGTTGCCCGCGCTGTGAGGAAGGTGTCTTGCGAAGTTAGTTTTTTGCCCCTCTTCATACCAGGCTGACAAATGTTCTGAAGCACTCACATGTACTGCAATCATTGTAACAAGTGCGAAATAATCGGTACAATTCGAAAGTGGCAAATAGAATATGCGCGAACTGATTGACGCTCTCTCACGGCCGCAGCGTTCCTGGAGGAGAATTCGAAAGCCCTTGTGGCATAAGTTCAACTCCCGTTCTCTGATTATCTTAGTTTAGGTACGTGGCAGAGAGCTCTCCTTGAAGCAGCAGACAAAACTAGGCCTGAAGTTTTTCCAGCAAAAGAGTTGATAACCACGTTGTCAGTGCATTTGAAGGATGGCGTTCTACCTATATGGAAGCTATTTTCTAGCCTTGCTTCATTCGACGTGTCAGCTCGGAAAGCAAAGCAAAGCCGCTAAACCTAGACTCACACGACCACCCACGAAACCAATTTTAGAGCCACGAGGGTTGAAGGGCATCCGTCGTAACCCTGTATCCACGTACATGCGGTTTGCGAGTGGACATGCTATCGCTTTGACTCGCTGGCGGCACCGGTGTTATGCCGCACTTTTGTCAAGATAACATCGCCCCAGCAGCCAACGTCGGCGTCAAAAAAAAAAAAAAAAATTGCGGTGGCTTAGCTCGGCTATGCCAGGATATATGTAGCGTGAGCTTATGCACACAAAATGAGAGGCGCTATCAAGCGGCTCCGGTGCAGCGTCAGACTTGGCTACTGTGCAACGGAGGCGCACAGCTGGGCACGCGGCGGCGCCAGTCCGTCTGCCGCGGCTATGACGTCACTCCTCTGGAATGCGCAGACCGGCGAGGTGCGCGCAGTGGCGGCGGAGCCCGCGGCTGGCGGCGGCTCCGGCGCGCCAGCTGTGCGCCGTGTGACGTCACTGCTCCTCGCGCTTGCGCAGACCGGCGAGGCACACGTGGTGGCGGCGGAGCCCGCGGCGACGGCGGCTCCGGCGCGCCAGCTGTGCGCCGTGTGACGTCACTGCTCCTCACGCTTGCGCAGCATGGAGCACGGCTCATTATGCGAGCCACGCGAAACTGCTCAACCTCGGCCAGTGTAGCTCACGCTACAAAACGAAATTCCGTGAGCCCTAAAAGCGGCGCGTGCAATACTGGAGGCACCGTTCTAATCAGCGCTAAATCAGGAAGGCGGCGGTTCAGATGGAAAGCAAGCCCTACAAGTCCTACAACGATGGCCCTCCTCCTGAACCCAAAGAACCAGAGACGGCATGGACTGGGAACCTTTGGTTACGGGAACCAGAAACGGCATGGTCCTCAGAGCACACGCAATAATCGCCCGTTTTTTCCCGGAGCACTTTTTTTTTCTGAAAGAACTGATTGCCACATGCTTAGACTTACTCGGTACGTTTCTTTATATATAAAAAAAAACAACTAACAACGCATTCCCTTTCCTTCTTTCTTTCCCCTGTCATGCTTTTGGGAGGTCGCGGACATTTGTGATCGTGAGACACGACAACACGCGCGCTGCGTTCATAAACAAACAAAATGGTTGCCAGTCCCGTGTAGTTGCGTCTTGACAGTGTAAGTCTTCAGCCATGGCAGGGACTTACCGCGTCCGTAGGATGTTTTGTTCTGATAAGTTTAGTAAACACAAAAAGAAGATAGCGAAGCAGAACAATTTTCGCAGTGTGCAAGATATAAATGCCTATTCTCTGAAGAGGATCGGGCAAAATCCTTCAGTTTGTGCATTTCATATTTTCAGCCACATTCGGAGTTGACCGATTTTCTGGCACTCGTTGGAATTATTGCAGCACAGGTAAGTTCTTCATGGAATTCGTCAGTCTGCTTTGAAGAGAGACAAAAGACGGACTTCTCGAGACACCCTCCTGACAACGCTGACAACTAGTGTCTTCGATATCTTTACTCGTTATTTTTTTTTATTTCTTCAATTTTATGTTTTTTGTTTTACTAGAATAAATCATTACAAATATTATTATTTTAACGGACGTCTTACTGGAAGTCTGCCAGCGAGTCACAGGTTTACCTTGGTCAGCCGTAGTTACAACCGACATGAACTGCAGTGTTACACTCTTGGTGGCTCAAACATTCCCACTTCATCGCAAATATAGATATAAATATTCGCATATAATTTGCACCACCGTTCTTACTTTTCTAATACTTTTTCAAAAAAAAATGTGTCAGCGATTAGAAGTTTTCGTCTCGCTAATGTGGGAAACATTCAGGTAAAGCTCCTAGAACTTGTAACTTTAAAGGGTGGACCATGCTTATTGGTCAAATAAATAAAAAGTATTATTGCAGGTATTGTTTTTATTAGTAGAATACTTGAACTTGAGCCCAATACCTGAATACAGCGCGAAAATTTATCTAGTCATAGAATGCACGAAATCAAAATATAATCTCGTGTGTGGGCTTAGGCAAACATGCCGGCGTGATAGGTACACTTTGCAGCGCTGTAACTTTGAACCCAACAAAATGATGCAACATTTATTTTTATGAAAAACACGACAGTATGTGGAGAACTATCACTATGAATTACAAGACAATCGCAGATGTTTTTCTTTTGTTTTTTTAATTGCCCCCGGAAGTGTCTTCCCTTTGTACCTCAAGAAAAGTTTGGAGCACCACAAAATTTCAATTTCTGATATAAAACAATTATTTATTTATTTTTGAAATAAATTTTTAATACGAATATATGACATAGCATTTAATGTCGTAGCTATTCAATTTATTTAGGTAACGTCTCAAAACTCTAATGACAAAACGTCAAAGGAACCAAGGTCGCGCATTTTTGACGCAATATACATTACCTCCACAATGATGTGAATATTGACACCAATAGTGCTCATTATCTATTGTAAGTACAAAATGTTTTATGCTTTTGATATTTGTATTTTCCGCAGTAGCTGTCACCACACTTGACAGAAGCGAAAACTTCAAAAATCGAATATGTCGTTCTGGCGCAATCAAAATTTGTTTTGTTTTCAAATAGCTTTTTATAAAATATCTTTTGATTACGTTCTTTTACGAATGTTGAAGAGAATCACATAAAAAATGAACAAAAACAAAAAAAAAATAGTCCGAACTCCCGTACATGATCTTATTTGAACAGAGCCACTGGGTAACAATGTCGCTACTTTAGCAGACTAAACACCTATTGTCTAAAACACGAAGGACGTTTTGTTTGAGAGCGCACAGGGAAGGGTGATCGCTGCAGGATGAAAGTCGTTGCTTGTATGCGGCATACAAGCTTCATGAACTTCAGCCTTTTTGTGGCATGGCACTTGTGGTATGGCGATGCGCGCTTCGACACTGCGCGGCCAGAATGGTCAAGGGTGGTGAATAAGGCAAGTGTTACCTGGCGTCAGTTTTTGAAACGAGCAACACATTCACGCGCACGTAAGAAAAAAAAACCATATAGCTAAAGCACCAGACTTGGTTTACGCTCTTTCAAGAGCCAATGCCCTGCACTTGCGAGTAAAGATTTGCCGCTGTAATGAATTCGCTGCGTCATGCATTAAAACTACAGAACGGCGGCGGCGGCGCATGAGGCTTGGTTAGCCACGCCAAATTTAATCGCCAAATTCGAAGAAAGCAATACGGCTTAATTAGTGAGTCGCTAATTGGGCGCTAATTACGTCGAGACCAGAGATAAACAGGGGCCGGAGGGAAACAAGAGCGGCCAAAAGTGGGAGGCTTCATTCGGCGCCATGTTTGTTGGACGCCGTCTCAGGGTACAAATATCGGGTCCGCTTTTAATTAGCTTTCGGCGCTTTATGGCTCCGCGGCTCCTCAGTAAATAAGCTCTCGACCGAGGAGCCGCTCCTGTGGACGTTACACTAGACTCATTGGTAACTTAAGGGGACCATGAAATGATTTCTAAACTTCATCCGGCTTACAGTTAATCCTTAACTCAAACGTGAAATGAAAAATCACGAAATCACGTGGTTATGACGTGCTTGGGCCTCAATTCCATCATTCCAAGCTTGAACTGTGCTTTTTTAAAAAGGCCATGAAACGCTTCTTTTTTTTTATTTCCCTAAATACTACTTAGAATCACTCCCTAACGTTAATAACCGAATAAACTTGCCTTAGTTTTTCTTTCTAAGCAATAAAAGTCGACAAATAAATTCGAGAAATATTAGCACTCTTCTAGTTCACTTTAGCTTTGGATACCGCGGATGTATCACAAAGAAAAAGCAGAGAACTTCCGAAGAAAAGGAGGCACGAAATAGTCCTGTATAATTTTCGAAATTTCGTAGCTAAAAGCGAGAGTTTCTGGCTCTCTGCCCCGTTCCTTTTTGGCCCACTAAACAATACGTGATTAGTAAAACCAGAATCAAAAATAATTTATGTCGGTACAAAATTAATTTAAGGCCCCTAAAGAAAGACAAGGTGTCGACTACGATAATGATGCTTCTCGCTCTGTGATTCGTTCTTGGCCGTTGCTGTTGGCTGCCGCCGCAATCTGATTGGCTGTCGAGTGATCACGTGATGCGCGAAGCTCGCCACTCTCGGCGGGCCTCAAGGTTGCCGACGACTATAGGCGTATTTGCCCGGATGTGCTGCTGCGTCTATCCGGTCGGCAGAACCTGTTATGCGCCTCTTGTTTGTCGTTGTCATTTCCTATCCAAAAGATTTCAGTAAGACAACTTCTTTTCAGAATGGAGTAAAGAAAAGCAAAGTGAACGCTTTTTACTTTAATCGCAAGCAACACTTTCGAGAAATAGGGTACCTTAATTTACCGCAAAAGTGGAGGTATAAATTGCTCGCTTTGTTTTTGTGATTTTTTAAAACCAACTACTTACTCAGTTAATGTTAGAAGGAGTTTTTCTGAGTGAGTTAATTTGACGTCACATCAAAGCAGAAAAAGGCTTATGTGGGTTATTGAAGCGTTTTTTTTTTTTTTTAGTGTTAACAGTGAGAGCTAAAAACGTCGGAATTACCAAACCTCTTTTTTTCATACGCTTCTTGTTTTGTGATTCGTTGTTTGGTTTTGTTATCAGCTGATACTGAAAACTGAATTGCTGCAGAGCCAAAATATTAAGCACTGGACTCGGCTTGTCATGCGTTCGTTAATCTTTCACTGAATATAACGCGTAACATATTTAATATTCCATTGACGGAGAGTGACTACTGAGACTCAAAAGTTACTGCGATGCTCCATCAACGCTCGTACAGGTGAACGAGTGATATCTTTTTCAACGCAAGCGTCCCTGTGACTATGAACGCTGCAACCTAAAAAATGCCTGATCGTCCACTTACTCGCAAAACACTAAACGAGCCAATCTCTGCGATCTGCGAAATCAGCTCAGTGAATGATGAGGCGGAACATTCGTTTAGACCAAAAAAGGTCTGCCCTGTAGCATTACGCAATGCAAAGCGTCATGCTTGCACTGAGTAATGCCACAACGCAGACTTAATTTTAAGGTATAAACAGATGTTCCGCCTCATCATTCGCTGAGCTGATTTCATTGATCGCAGAGATTGGCTCTTCGAGTGTTTTGCGAGTAAGTAGACGCGGAGGCATTTCCTTGAGTGTAGATAGCGGACTCAGATTTGTCCTAAATTTGCGATAAAAACGTGTTTTTGTTTTAATTTTTTTGTGTAAAGGGAAGGTTGGTACACTGCGTTGTTTTTATTCCGGGATAGACTTGACACTCGATCGCAAGCCGAGACCTTTTGCACAGGCGCATCTCGATCGAGTCTTCGTGCTTTCCTGCGTCCCTCACCGCTCTCCGTTCACCGTCGGGCCAATTTGGGCGGGCAGAAGTCATTTAAGCCTCTAGGACTTCCGGAAGCCAGTCCGTCGGGGCCGGAAGACCAATCTCCGCCTAATTGTCGATACCGGGAAAAGCCTAATTGCAATTAGCGAAAGGACTTCGCGATGCTCTAAGCCACCGCCGAACCGGTTAATCCGCGCCGTTTCTTGTCCACATTATCCGAATGACCCTTCTTGCTCTTCGCTGCGGTTTTCTTGTCTTGGCGCCGGGATCTCTATACTCGACGACAACTATTGGGCGCTACGTTGTCGAGGTTAGCGTAGCGTCCGCAGTGCTCCAAACGCGTCTCCTTCGCACAAGGGGGAGCGCGAATGAGACGCAAGACGAAGCCACGCGTGTTCCCGCAGCAGCGAGGGGAATGAAGCACAGTGGAAGCTACGCTAGCCTTGCCAACGATGAACAACATAGCTGACACTAAGTGTAAGGATGTCCGCTTTATGCGGACACCCCGCGTAGCTCACAGTCTTGCGCGAGGACGGTTCGGGGAGCGTCGTACACTAAGGAGGCCGATGGCGAACAATTGCCTTCGTCGGCACATTGTGCGATGGAAGAGACAGTGTGGATGGTGGATCTCTGCAACAAGAACCGAAGGAACTCCTCGCGGGACACGGATCAACCAGACAGATGCCAACTGCATCCACTCCGTTAGAGACGATGGACGTCTTCTAACGAACAACAACCGGTCGTTAGAGACGCGGCTGGACGCGGTCTCGTCCAATACCACTCATAATCATCGAGAGGATTAGAACGGCAGGGCGTCCCTTTTGAATGTCCGGACTGCAGCACGCGTTCGTTGATTTTCACCGTGCTTTGGCTGCGCGTGCACCCTTGAACCCCACGAGACGCCGAAGTACTATCGAAGGCAGGAAGCTGGGACGACTCAAACGCTTCCAAACCGTTCTAATCCTGTCAGTGACCATGGTGATGAAGTTTAGCGGAGGGGTTGAGGGGTGGGGCGCGGGCCTTGTCGTCTCTACTTCTTTACAAGATGAGAACGGCACAGAGGTGTTTCCATTGTCCCGCCTCCAGCACGAGCTTCCTCCTGTTGACGATCGCGAACATCGAGCGTTTACGCGACGAAAAAGCACGACGGACGGCAGCCAGGTTGTTCCGAAACCGGGAATTCGAAATACATCCTGCCGTTCCCATCTTGCCAGCGGCTACAAGCGTTATCGTCATAGTCCGCTCTGGCGCCCAACGGCGTTTCCGGCGTTTTAGCGAGAATTTTCTCGGTCCGTGCCAGCACGTCTTCGCGTACCGACAGCGGCGCTGAACGAGACGCGGAAGAATGATATCAGAAGGTCGCTAAATGTAATTAACCGGATCAACGTTATATACATCTCTCCTTTTCCTTCTCTTTATGCTGACTGGTTTTTTTTTAAATTTATTTTCTCTTGGTTCGAGGTGCCACTCGTTAGATTGTCGGGAATCGAACACTGCTCGGCATTAAAGACGGAAGATGGGGAAGATGAGGGGAACAAAAAGAGCGTTCTCCATCCTCCTCCATCCTTCATCCTTCCCCTCCTCCCGATGCGAATCTATTTCTAATTATTTCTCCGCCTAAACCTTCACACAGAAAACCGAAGAAGTGTTCCTTTCCGAGTCAAACCAAATTAAGATCGAGTCCCCTTCCAGCGTGTTTTTCTTTCCAAGCGTAAAACAAAGAAAACGGGCGACTCGTCCCGACGTTTCTTTCTTAAAAAAAGGAAAGTTTATCTTAACGTAATTATTTTTTTTTCTTTCTATCTTCCTTCTGATTGCGCGGGCGAGCCCAAGGCTCCGTCGAATGCGCCTGGTCTGGAGAGGAGACTAAATTAACTCGCGAGACATTTGCCAACGAATTGGAGCGCGCCTGTCGAGACAACCTAAGCCGCCGCGTCATACAGAATGAGGGACCTTCATCCCGCTTCCTGGCAATATCTTTTTTATTTATTTTTTATCTGGCGCTGTTGCTGTTCCCAGTGCTGCACTGACAGAAAAAAAAATGATACCTTTTTCCTCTCTTTTTTTTCGTTGTTTATCTTCTCGTAGTTTCGCTTGCTCTCAGTCTTTCTCTTTCCTTAATCACTCCAGACTAATTATCCCGAGAACGAAGAAGTAGCAACTTAAAAAAATATTCACGTACAAAAAACATATAATGCTAAAAAAATCAACGAAACAAACGTCCGTTCGAGAGACCAAAAAAAAAGGAAGAGAGAAAAAAAAAACCAAAAAACGAGCGTTGTGAACGTGTTTTAGAAGCGAGCGTAGAGACGGCTGACGAAAAACAAAACAGAACAAAAAGGAAGTGTAACGAGAAGGCAATCTGACTCAATATGCCAGGAGAAAGCTTTTTTTTTCTTATTACCTCCGTTCAACAGAAGAAAGGAAGAACGCGCGTCGTAGTATTGCTACCAAGCTACGTTGAGTTTCTGCCTGTGACTATCAGGCGCTTTCCTGCATGCTTACACACGGGCTGGTCATTCCCCTTCAAATCTCGTGTAAAGAATAAAAGCGGCCTGTGCCTGTACGCCTACGTTACAGCGAGCGTCTCAGGGCGGTGTAATACAACGTGCAATTTAAACACTGACGCCATGTCTGGACTTTATAAACTTCGCATCACCCTACGACAAACCTCAGTTGACTCTTCGAGCCGATAGGGCCGATCAAGCCGCAGCAAAATCGCAATGTGGAGGCATTCGGTGATTGCCTCTATTTCCTTTTCTTCCAACCAACGTCGCAAACAACACCTTTTTCTGTGCGAGTAACATCATTGGTTCAACCGATGATGTGCAGTGAATGAGCCGTGACTTCGGGCTTTTAGTGTACGGGTCTACGTTTGTATGTCTTCTATAGACGATTTCAAAAAAAGTACTTCTGGCAGGCGCAATTTTTAAAGTGCGTGCGTACGGCTCATGCCTCGCTCGCTTGCCGAAGCCAAGCACACGCTCGTGCTGAGCTTCGCGGATCGCATACTGTGCTGTGAAGTTGTAAACAGTAGGGGGGTGTATAGTCATTGATGGGATGAAAACAGCAGGGAGGTCTTTCCAATGTCCCGCCCCCGGCCCAAACTTTCTACCTTATATACACCCTTTTCGGATAACCTTGTGCCAGCCCGCAACTGATGTACCCTCAACCTGGTGCATTTGTTTTTTTATTGCACGCTTACGCAGGGTATGCAAACGCCGAGGGTGTGGTCGAAAAGGCTTAAAAACGAACGTCGTGCGTGAGTTAGTTCCGAGTGATTCTTTCTACCGTGTCACAATTTACCAAAAATTTATGGTTGTCTGGCTATCACTGCGTCGTTGGCGGGTGCCCAAATAATTTAAATAAGTGTAAGAAAAATTGCGGAAAGTTTGCGATGAGCGCAAGAAGCTGCAGCGCGAGTAAGGCTGCAATGTTACTGAGCTTGACATGTTCCCTTAGGATCCTTATTTTTTATTCAGTCGGTTGGCAGCGTGAATCGCGAGGGCTTTGTATCATACTCGTCGTCACGTTTATGCTCACGGCTACTTCGTCTACGGCAAGATTACCGATTCCAACCCGGTGCAGGTGCTCCGAGTAGGTTATCACTGTAAGGTAAGCTATTGCTCCGTGGCATGTGAAGGGTATGAGAACGTCTGCTTGCTATAACTCAAGATGCAGCTATCAAATGCCGAGAGCTTACCTACATAGACTGTATTACACGACTCATGTATACCTTCGTTGCTGAAACGAGATCAAAACACCGCACCGTCGTTGTTCTCGTTTTTTGAGGTGGCAAGGTGATGACCTGTTATTAGCCAGCTCTAGAGTCACTGAATGTTCCCAGAGTACCGACTTTCATTTAACCCGCTTACCCGAAGTCAATTCCGCAGAATCCAGTTCTGATTGGTCGGTTTAGCCCGTGCCGGAAGTGGGTAGTCGGCCCATTTGTGGATCAGCCCAATTAAAAAAAAAGTATATAAAACATTTTCGCGTTACCATGTGCATGGCGGGTACGCAAAAGTGGGAGCTCTGGTCATCGATGATTTCGGACTGAACAGAAGGAAAGAACGCCAAAGAAAATTGCCGGCTCATTTGCTCGCTCCGGTTGCCCTGGTGCCGCGTTTCAAACTCTACGCCTCAGACGCTAAGCCTAACACTCGACTTCGATGTTTTTCGACGCGAGAGAAAGAAAGCGAGAAAAAGAGAGAGAAACGAAACAGCGAGGAGCAAGTCGCGCACCGCTCGCAACGAAGGAAAGAACTTTAATAAAAACAAACCAGTGAACGAACGCTACACTGTACGCGCTTCGCTTCGACCGCACAGGGCAGCGCCATATTGGGGGAGCGCGACTGCTGCGACCCAGTTCTGAAACGAAGCTTGGGAGTTTCTGTACTCTCGAGAACATTCAACAACTTTAGCCAGCTCGAATCAACCGGCCAAGTTCCACCTAAGTCATTGTAGCCCACCATAGCCAAATCCAGACAAGTTTCCCCCGTACCCACACCGTTGCCTACCCAGATAGCCGTGCTGCCGGAGCCAGCCGGTATCGAAAGTCTTATGCCGCTAGAGGGCGGCGTCGGCACCGCAATTCTCGGGACGGCGGCGCCCTTAAAAGAAGGTCTAGAACGCTTCGGCGTCTCGTGAACCTCGAGCCTGCAAGTGCGTCAGTTCATTGGAGGAACAACGAGCGCGTCCTGAGCAAAAAAAGAAAAAAAAAAAAAAAAACGCTCCACCGTTTTTGTTCTGTCAGTGAGTATGCGGGTGGAAATTTAGGGAGAGGATAAGACAAGAGCCCGTGGCTATGGCTGAACACCGAGCTCTAGTCAGAATGATTCGTGGGTGAACGCAAAGCTATAGCTGTCTTGGTCTCTACGAAATCTTCGAACGCTTTCCAACGCCGATTGGCATGCGCCTTTAAAGGTGCTCGAACAGAGAGTGAAAAATGAAAGCCGTTTACAACTCCCTGTAACGCCGAATTGGAGCGCAGCTCTTGAGGAGGAGGAGGGAAGGGTACTCAGGGGAGGGTATACCCCTCCTCCTCCTCCTCCTCCCCTCATTCTAAAATCTCCTCCGGGGGGGAGGGGTCATGTGACTTCGGGGGGTTACGTGACGTCGGGGGGTCACGTGACTCGGGGGGGGGGGGGTCACGCGACCTGAGGGATCACGTGACCCCTCCCCCCCCCCCCGAGGTCACGTGACCCCAGGGGGGGGGGGGGGCTCGCGCGGTGCATTATGGGACATTTCCCATAATGCACCGCGCGGTTACGCCGACGGCGACGGCGACGCCGCTCAAGCCGGAAACGGGCACCTAAGAGCTGCGCTCTAAAAGGAAAGCAGCTAGCTTTGCGTCTAGCCGCTAGTCATTTCAAATCGAGCTCCGTGTTCCGACGTACCCCGCGCACTCTCACATCCTCCTCTCCCTCTATGTCTACTCGTTTTAGAGCGCAGCTCTTAGGCGTCCGTTTCCGGCTTGAGCGGCGTCGGCGTCGCCATCGGCATCGGCGTCGGCGTCGGCGTAACCGCGTGGTGCATGATGGGTAAATTTCCCCGCTAAATTTAGCGGAAAATTTTCCCCGCTAAATCTAGCGGAAACTTTTCCCCGCTAAATCTAGCGGAAAATTTTCCCCGCTAAATCTAGCGGAAAATTTTCACCGCTAAATCTAGCGGAAAATTTTCCCCGCTAAATCTAGCGGAAACTTTTCCCCGCTAAATTTAGCGGAATATTTTCCCCGCTAAATCTAGCGGAAAATTTTCCCCGCTAAATCTAGCGGAAAATTTTCCCCGCTAAATCTAGCGGAAAATTTCCCCGCTAAATCTCGCGGAAAATTTCCCCCGCTAAATTTAGCGGAAAATTTTCACCGCTAGATCTAGCTGAAAATTTTCCCCGCTAAATTTAGCGGAAAATTTTCCCCGCTAAATCTAGCGGAAAATTTTCCCCGCTAAATCTAGCGGAAAATTTTCCCCGCTATATCTTGCGGCAAATTTTCCCCGCTAAATTTAGCGGAACATTTTCACCGCCCCCCCCCCCCTCGAGGTCACGTGACCCCCAGGCCCCGTGACCCCCCCCCCCCCTTGTCACGTGAGCCCCCTTGTCACGTGACCCCCCCCCCCCTTCGTGCCTTCCCCTCCTCCTCAAGAGCTGCGCTCTAACCCGGCGTTACAGGGAGTTGTAAACGGCTTTAATTTTTCAAGTAATTTTGTAATTGCCATGTTACTTTGTTTGGAAGTAATTTGTAATGTAATTTCGTTACAAAATATTGATAACGAATTACTTTAATTACTCGTTACTTTTTAAAAATATGAGTATAATACAGTAACTGGTGCATTACGAGCAGAACATTCAGCAGCATAAAGAGAGCAAGTTCAACAAAATAGTAAACATCAGGAAGGGGAGAATAGCCGAAAAGAAAACACTTTTTTTTTTAATGTTTCTATTCCCGGCGTGGTTGCGCTCAAATCACGATGCGCTTACACGAACTGTCCGCAACACCATCGCCCGCGAGAAACCCTCTCAAAGCCCCGGAAGCGTATATACATTTCGCCGAAAGCACAGAGCCGCGAGGAGGAAAAAGAGAGAGAGAGGAGGAAAGGGGAAGAGAGGCCGCCGTGATTGACCCTTGTAGTCACATGGTATGCGCCCGGCTGTTCTGGCCGTCACCCCCCGCAAACCTCGCCCGCGAGCAGACGCCGCCGGCACCTTTGGGCTGCTGTGGCTGCCACGCCGGCCCCGCCGAAGTCAAAGGTACGCTGCGAGTGTGTAATTCAGAAAACTGAAAATTTAGAAGTGAGATCGACGCTCCCACAGTAGGCAACACGCCCGTGACTCCCAATGTACAACCAGCGAACCTAGGCAGAGCACGGGAGGCACTCACTTGATCGAATGACATTTTAGCGAACGCCCACGTTTCACCGATTGACACTTTAGCGAATAGTCGGACGCCGCGAAGCGGCGTTTTCGGGTGGGCCAAATGGGTTCACATTTTTGTAATGAGCCGACACAGACTGTCGCCGCGAAGCGGCGTAAGCGCAGCGCGGCGGATGGGTTAACGCGCACCCCTGTTATTCGCTAAAACGTCAATTCGCTCAAATGTCATTCGCTCATGTGATATGGACCCATTTTCAGTTTTGTGGATTACACACTCGCAGCGTACCTTTGACTTCGGCGGGGCCGGCGTGGCAGCCACAGCAGCCCAAAGGCGCCGGCGGCGTCTGCTCGCGGGCGAGGCTTGCGGGGGGTGACGGCCAGAACAGCCGGGCGCGTACCACGTGACTACAAGGGCCAATCACGGCGGCCTCTCTCCCCCTTTCCTCCTCTCTCTCTCTCTCTTTTTCCTCCTCGCAGCTCTGTGCACTCGGCGAAATGTATATACGCGCCCCGGAACCGAGGCTTTTGAACATCTTCCGAAGTAACCAACGTCGATGGGTCTTCGTCTTCTTCTTTCTTTAATATCGAGAGAACCTGCTGCTGCGAAGACATTAACCTCCGGGACATTGAGAGGGTCTGTTGGACGTCATTCTCATCGATGCCGACAGCCACTTGTAATCACACCAAGATCCGGTTACGCAATATGGTCAGGTCCCCGCGGCTATATAAGGGGAACACGCGGACACGCGCCGCAGAGACACAATCGGACTTTACCATCGAACGCTTCCATCAAATCGTGTCTCATTAAAACATCGTCACCTTATAGCCCAAACCGGGTTTCTAGCCTGTCCGTCCTCCAGCCCCCTTAACAACGTATAGTATTAGATTGCGTTTCGGCGAATGGGGAAACAAAATATGGCGTTGGTGTGTGAGATTTTAATCCAATCTCGGTTGCGCCGAACTCGAGATCCCGCTGGTTTCGATGCAACGCGCTGTAAAGGCGTAGGCTGCTCAGGCACAAAAACAGTTGGGGTCTGCACAAGGACGATGAGAGAAAATGGAAATCCCGCTAATTGGCCCACATATAGAAACTATGCATTCCAGAAAGCGAAAACTTCACAACATGATGCTAGCCGGAATGGGGAGGGAAGCGGAGGGGGAGAATGCAAGAACTTCAGAGCATAAAGTTACGTTGGTATCAGACAAAATAAAGAAAAAGTCTAAATTTGCCTTTAAGCAGACGTTTGCCTAGACCTAATATTTGACAAACCAAGAAATCGCAACCATGGCACCAGCAGCATTTAAGTGAAACCAATCTCGTCAGAAAGGGAGACAATATTGTTTGCTTTTTTCTTGTTAACCAGATCTTGTTTCACTGAAATAAATGCAAGAAAGCGCGCCCACAACGCCCTTTTTTGGTTTGATGAATATTAGTCATAAGTGAGAGAGATTTTGGGGGGTTTATGGCGCATTAGCTACGAGGCCATCAGCGCCAAACTAATATTAGTCATAGGTGATACGTTGGCTCATAAAGAAATGTCGTTTCTTTTTTTATCTCTTGATCCAAATAAACGACGAGTCTTCAAACCGGCGCATTCTGCCTCCACGCGCTAGCGTCGCATTCACAGAAAGTCCCAGCTTCATGCGATGCCTAGCTTATAGACCTTTTTTGTGTACTCTCGTCCCCAGTCACCTAATAGGCGTATCCGGTATGGGCGGCGAAAAAAATATTAAAACGTTTCATCCTCTAACTAGTAAAAAAAGAAAGGGGGAGGCAAAACGATAATGTGTGACGGTCTCGCTTATATCCTAAGTGTCTTCTACTGGCGTGGCGACGGCAAAACAATGTTTTCGCCCATATTGGAAGTGACGACAATTGAAGATGGCGGCGCCCGTGAAGAAAAGGTCTATACGGTCCAAGAAACTGGTCTTTGTTTTCTCTCACAAACCCAGTATATTCGTTCGAGATGCCAGTGATAGCCTGAAAGAGACGACGTGTCCCCAAGTAGCAGCTATAACGAACGCTGCTGGAGTTTTTTTTCTCTTTCATAACAGCCAACAATTTGCAAAAAAGAAAAAAAGAAAGAAAGAAAGGTTTGGAGAGCGCATAACCCGCGGCTGTTTTCTAATCCCGGACACTGTGTTTCGTTAGCGCAAAAGGCTCAGGCTAATCCGTCGCCCCAAGCCAGCGTCATCAAAGTGGTCTGTTGCCTAAGAGGCAAACCCCTATTTTAAACGAGAAGAAATAATTGGGACGTCTTTAGTAAAGGAAAATGTCTACCGCGCTTAGTCAGCTTTCACTGCTTGAACATACGTGACTTGCACTAACGTCACATCTGCGGCCATTGTGGGGGTCTCACTGCTTACCGCGCAGCTTCCACAGCGCACATTTTGCGCCACAAAATTTATATTCCTCCAAAGAAAACAAGTAGCTATGACCAGAACCACTCAAGTAGCGTTATATGCAGGCCGTTTCACAACCTACTTTATAAAAAAAAGCTACTTAAAATTTTAAAAAAAGATTATTCGTTTTGAAGATTGTTATTGAGCGCAGCGACTGTCAGATTACGAATGTACAGAAATAACGACCAAGTTAACTCCCTCGAAATCACTCGTTAACTTGCGATATACGTGCCGTAGGTTTATCACATTCCAACTAGACATTTTTCGCATGCCGTCGAAATATGGCAAAGTTGTCGTTAAAATTCAAAATAATTAAAATACCGAAACAAAAAAAAAGAAAAAAAAAAGACGGCAGTCTTGCCTGCTAGTGACGTCGGCCTCCGCCAAGGGAGCGGGTAGCGAATCACCGCGAACCAACCTGGCAGTGGCACGTTATCTAGGGTCACGTGATACAGTCGCCGAAAACTTAAAAAACTCAAGGCGTCAAGAGTCCCGAGCATCTCATTTGCCTCTCATAACCACTCTGCAGCCAATCAGATTGCGGCATCGGACGATAAGAACGTCGAAGAGCCAATCACAAAGCAAGAAGTATGACCATAGTGATTAAGTCAAGCCCTGGTTATAGTAGAAAAGGCCCATGGGCTCATTGCTCACTCATATCCACGCGGCGCTTCGTGATGCGGTGCCGACCGGCACCGCCAGTCGATGTTCCCTGGAACGTTATTAATGCGCAAGCATTAACTGTCCCATGGAGCGAACCGACATTATCAGCTTTTGAAGCCGCGCCAAATGGCACCTAAATTCCCCTGTCCCAATGAAGCGAAGCCTGTCGTCTGTAGCTGCGATTTGATGGACAGGCTCCCATTGGCTGGCGCGCGTCACAGTTTCAAGGAACGAGGCTCCCATTGGCTGGCGCGCGTCGTAGTTACAAGGAACGCCACCCGATGGCGCTGCGGGCCCCGCGCCGGTAAAAGGAACACGGTGACGCGCGTTCGGCCATCTGCTCCTCTCGACGCCGACGAACATGGCGGAGCCTCAAGTATCTACATCGTCGGCAGCCGCAACCTCGGCAGTAGCGGAACATGCCCGTCCACGCAAGTACACCGCAGACGAACTAAGGAAGCGGAAGAACGCAGCACAACGAGCGAGGAGGCAGGCAGCGACATCCACCACCGTTGTCAAGTCTCCAAATACACGGCGGGCGAAACGAGCATCGGCCCGACGCGCTAGGAGACAGAACAAAGTCTTTCGAAACCCTGAGGCGCAAGCGGATTGCGGTTAAAAGCGTTTCAGGCGTCAAGAGGACGAGGCCCTTCGACAATGTGAGGCGGAAGCAATACGTCGCAGGCGGCATGCTTTCGCAATCAGAAGTCATAAAGCTCCGTTCACACATATGCAACCGAGTAAGACCGAGAGAGACTAGACCGGTTTTTAAGCCTCTTGCGACGTCTTAGGACCCAATGCGCTGCAGCGGAGATGGCCCTAAAGGCACGTTCACACTCTTGCGACCGAGTAAGACCGAGAGAAACCAGACCAATTTTTAAGCCTCTTGCAACTTCTTAGGACCAGCTCCGCTGCAGCGCATCCGGTCCTAAGACGTCGCAAGAGGCTTAAAAGCCGGTCTGGTCTCTCTCGGTCTTACTCAGTCGCATATATGTGAACGGCGGTGTAGACGTCGCAAGAGGCTTAAAAACTGGTCTGGTCTCTCTCGGTCTTACTTGGTTGCATATATGTGAACGGGATTTAAGTGCTTAGGTGTCCTCGGACTTTGAAAATCAGTGGAGAGCTCTTCGTGGGCGTATTCAGTAAGCACCACATCCGGACTGCAGTTGAGTCACTCCCAGTTAAGCTTGCGCGTGTAAACTCGTGTTTTCTGGCGATTAAGGGCTATTCACACAAAGAAGAACTCCACGGACGGATGTCGCGACGACAACAGACCGCGAAACTCCGTCCGCAGCTCTAACGGTCACACAAAGTGCGAAGAGTGGCGGAGAGCCGTGGGGGATATCAGTGTTGCCAGACGAATTTAGCGGTTGCAATGTCGACAACAACGCGGCGGTGTTCCGTTAAGGTACGTTTATACTCCAACGTAACGTCGACGGGCGCGGTGTAGCGCAGCGCGCACAGATTCTGATTGGTCGCAGATATCGAGTTCCTGGTTACTTGCCAATAAAAGGCGCGCGTTCTACGCTACGCTGCGTTCACTGCGCTCAACGTCGGAGTATAGGCAGCCCTTTATGGCAGTAGCGTTGTTAGAAACGTGCGTCGACGACATTCTACCTGCTAAAAGAAGATGCTGGTGAAAGGTTGGATGCAGAACAATGAACATAGAGCATAGAAGACAGAACCAGTTGTACGAAGAGCTTCTTGAAAGCGTTACCACCGAGTACAGAAGACTCCTTCGGGTGCCACATGACGTAGGTATTCGACGAACTACTGGCCCGCGTCCGTCCGCGAATACAGAACCAGACAACAAAAATATGGTGTCCTGTGAGAGTCTGATTTTTTTTAATGTCAGCCGCTGCAGAGCGCATATATGAATTAAACAAGTACGTCGCTCACCCACTGTGGACGGCGCAAATTGCGGAAAGCATACGATAATTTATCTGGCAGTTTATTTTCCATATCGACGCCTCGATGTTTGTCTTCAAAAAGAGATCGCTGCTTGTGTCCCACAACTCCGGGAACTCCTCATCGAGGGAAATGAAAAAGAATGTGGCGTCGTCATTTAACCTCGCCATTTCACGCGGGACTACAACAACAGGAACAACAGTAATAGCGCGGGCGATTCTGAAAAGCGTGAAAAGAGCGCGGAGGCCCCCGTGGTCAGACGAGGCAAAAGAGTCTCGCCAAAAGCAGCGAAAAGCGAACTACTCCGCCGCCCACCTGCGGAGCGTTCGTGCTGACAGAACGAACCCTCCGTGCCTCCGCCAAGGAGGAGGACTGTACCGCGAGGCGCCCAGAAGGGACGACGTATGTCTCCCTTGATGCGCGCTCCCCGGAGGAAAGTGACGGATTTTTCCTTCGTGGGAATGCCAATTTAGGGACAACCACTGACCTGAGATTCCGTCATAGGTCCACCATTCTTCCCAGTTGGCTAGGACACCTGCAAAGATAAAGGAAACAAAACAAATCAGATAATATTTAAGCTACATCGATTCTACAACTGTCAAATCACCCGCGTAGAAAAGAATAATAAAAGGACACTTGATAGTATGTACTCTTTAAATATAAGTATACTACAGAGTGCGACACTGTTTCTACAAGGAACAATACTTTCCTATTCGTGTTTGATTCGTGCACTTAGGCTTTCCACGTGTGATATGAAAACTGCCGAAAAATTCTCCGAAGACACTTAAGACGGCTTACGTGGAGAAATACGAAAGCATTATATTCCCGCGGGTGAAATGTTTTCGAGTAATGTTTCTACACTTATTAAAGTTGTTTCCGCCGGTATTGTATGTGTGTGTGTGTGTGTGTGTGCGCGCGCGCGTGCGCGTGTGCGTGTGCGTGTGTGTGTGTCTTCCTTTTTCTTGAGCTTTCGTCCAGCGGTGACATCACGCTTCTCCGCTGCGCAGGCGCGGCGCCCTTCCTGGCTACCACGGCTTCCATGACGAAGCATTTTCGTTGCAGTGCTTTTCTTTGTGTTATTTTGTTTGGCGCGTCCGCTTTGACCTTGAGCGCACTGCCGGCTACCGTGACGAAGCATCCGCATTGCTGTGCTTTTCATTGTGTTTTCTTTCTGATGACGTGCTTAATGACGTTTTTGTGTATGTGTGTGTGTTTTTTTTTGTTGTTTTTTTTTTTTTGGGGGGGGGGGGGGGGGGGTTGGCTTTTTCTCTAATTGGGCAAGTAAGGCTTTCGCCTTAAAATTATAGATTGCCATCGTAACAACGAGGTTGAGTTATTGGGCTTATTCTCACGACTGGTAAAATTATTTCTTAGAAACTCAACTTTACGGCTCAGCCTTCAAAACATTCCGATGTTGTGTTGCCACTGAATATGTCACGCTTTGAAAGCCCGTCGACCGAAGTTCTCGCAAATTGGCTCTCGTTTCGTCAACAGGAAACCAATCTCACCTCATCCTCGTAGCTTAAAGAATTCGAAACAAATGCGCGCGCCTGTAAAGGGTGCACCGCCTCGCTGGGGGTGAGGGACAGGAGAAGCCTGCTTTCAGGAGACTCACTCGAAATTGAAGTCAACGGTCCAAGACTCCCATTCTGTCAGCCAGTATGGTTACGTCGCGTCGAGAGAACTTCAGACTTTCTGCATGAGCGATATCCTCCATGTGGCTTTGCACGTGAGTAGCATGATACGACACGAGCTGTCTCATGCACTGCCCCTTGTGGACTAAAAAAAGGTTTTCCTACGTTACCTTACATTACGACCGCTTGCGACCGCTTATGTCGCGAGTCACCGGGAACTCCGTGCTTTGATGGAAGCTTGGCAATCGGTACCAGGAGCAGCTTTGCGCGTGACATACGAGGCTTGTCGCTGTCGTTTGTTTCTGTTTGTCGCTCTAGTGGGACTCTGGCATGAAAGGCATGGTTGCGTCACACATCCGTCGGGTGAAATTCGTCTCACAATAATATCCTGCACTGCAGCTGCTAAACAAATAGGGGCTTTTAGTTCGTGTAGTAATTGAAATTGTGATTTGAGTGTGAGCGGGACACTCCCCCGCCTTGGAAGCACAACAGGAAGTCATTTGGTTGAAGAACCGAGGCGCTTTGCAAGTTTGGAACGTGTACAACGTGGCAGAGAACCTCCTGTGTTTTTCCGGAAAAAAAACAAACAAAAAAAGCGTAGCTAAGACAAGAGCAAGTACTTTTAGCTACACTGGAATTTTATTACCAAGTAAAGATTCTTTTTATCGTCGTGATTTTTTTAAACTTACAGCGGCGTCCTGTGCCTTCTAGTTCTTAAATTTATATATTCATTTACTTGTTGGTTTTTTAATTTTTTTTAAGTGCAACACAATAGAATGGGTGTTTTGTATTTAAGAAAACGATTATAATACTATATCAAAAGCAAAACAAAGGGTGAAAGATAAATTTCATGAAAACTGTTTGATACGTCACTGCATGAATGCACGCAGTGCTAGCGTTGAGGCGAAGAGCAACAAAGTTGTAAAAAAAATGATGTGAAGAGTTTAAAATACAAAGCAACGCAACCTGTCACTACTTGAATCCTGAAGGTTGGACACAGTGTTGCACCCAAGATAGAGAGACAATCGCACACGTCAAGATAAAACATCGAGCTTTCCGGATCGGCAACAAGTACATTTTATGCTCACTTTTCCAACCCAAAAAAAGAAACAAAAAAAAAAAAAGGAGATTGTTGTTGCGAGTATAGCTGGCACGTACTGCTCGTAAATAAATCCCGCGCGCAGTTCCGGCGCTGCTTCCGAACGCTTGCATCAGGCGCTCGCCCGCAAAACCCGTCCACACAAAGCGGAGACGGTACCGGAAGTAGAGAAGCCGCCGGAAGTGAACGCGGAAACCCGGTGTGAGGAGGGCGGCCCCTCCTGCAAGACGTTTTTCCCCTCGTGACCGGGACCAGCTCTCCGAAAAAATGCGTGCGTTGACAAAGCTGGCGAGTTTCCGCCGGCAAAGACCATCCCGTCGTCAACGTCAAATTAAAGGGATCAGCATTTTACGATGCGGCTGGCGCGTGAGGCTCGCTGTTGTTGACGATAAGCGAACTACCTCCTCCTCCCCCCCCCCCCCCTCAAACCCTCCTCCCCTCTCCCCGCCGTGCCACATTAACGAGAAGTGACATTCGGAGGCCTGACTCCCGGCGTTCTTTCAAACTCTTCTCTGCTGAGGTCGCAGATCCAAGCGCTACGCCTGCGTCACATGTGCCGACAGTCGCGTTTAATGAAGGATCCTATCTGAGTGAATGAAATGGACGGTTGCGTTGAAAGAAAACCCTGTTTTTTTCCGCGATTCGAGCGTTTTTGAGTTAAAATGCGTTGTGAGAGCACCGCAGGGTTCGAAACCTCGGCTTCCGCAGAAATTTTCCGAGGCTTCAAAGATTTTTTTCTTTGAGTACGAAACTGTTAAGCTCGCTGACGTTAGTCATTTTTCTGAGCCAATGATGGAATCACTGGATGTCATGCTTGCTGAAAGTACGAGACTGAAACGCGTTTTCGAGCCGCGTGCTTAGTGTCTTTTACAGCCCGTGCATTGACAGTGTTACCAAAGTGCTACAAATGACGTCATAAGAGCCAGCATTGCATGCTGTCGAATGTCACAATCCTGGTGGTTGGTCGTACAAGTTTCGACAAAACAGACGAGAGAGTGCGAGTGTCTCGGCCGCCGCATCATCTCAACTTACGGCTGCTGAAGCGTTCGCACACTGTGACGCTGAAGAACGACCTACAACGAAGCAGACGCCTTCCCCAGCAATTCATGCTGCTGTGCTAACCCCAGAATCGCGGCAGGTAAAGCATTACATTTTTAGGACATCATCGAGAGGAAATCGAGAAACAAGAAATTAGAACGCGCGTAAACAATATATTTGAAGACGCCTTCTTGGCACAATATTTGAAAGATATGCAGAATAATGGACCATATTTTCTTTGAGTGTAAGTACCAACAGACTGCAGTACGATCGCTGCAACACTACTAAAAAACCGCATGAAACAGCATGCAAAGTTCGAATACCTGGTCAAAGTTTTTTTCTTTAATTTCGGTTCGAATAAGAACATTCAAAGCGAGCTGTGAGAACGTGTGGACAGATTTAAAGAGAGCACTGAGGAAAACAAATAAGCAAATTTTCTCTTTGGCTGCTGAAAAAAACTTTATTTGCAAAAGTCTCAAAATAAAAAAAAAAATAAGAAAAAATTACGCGCTCTTGGTGCGCTTATGCGTTAGAGGGTTCAAAGGCGGCAGGACATTTTCTTCCCACCTTTTGTTTTTCGCTAGGACATCTTCTTGAAACATTGCCAGCGGCGCTTTTCAAGAAACGTTCCGCGTGTCTACTTCACGCGTTCCTATTTTTGTTGGCCGCTTGAAAAGCAAATCAAGCAAATAAATGTTTTGTTGTTTCTCTCAAGACATTTGGAAACAGTTTGGACGCGGTTTGTCACGTGATGTGGGCGGTTGTCTTTTGGTTTCTGGTAACCTTTGCGTTCCTTCCCCCCCCCCCCCCCCCCCGTCAAAAAAAAAATATTTATGTGTTTTGGCTTCCAGAATTCGTACCGATATCGCAGCATTGGACGAACAAGGAACACTTCTTCTTTCTCCTCATAACCTTGGGAAGAAACCTTTCAACAAAAAACGAACGTGTTCGTCAAATGAAAAATACTGTAAACGACTAAATTTTAGCGAGGACATAATTTTCGCGGATTTCGCGAGTCGCCTAAAAACGCGAAAAATACATCCCGCGAACGATTCGGGCAATATGTGAACGCTACGGAAGCTACACTCGATTCGCGAAAATTAGAACCCGCGAATAATTTCAAATTTTCAGCTTTGGCCCGATTCGCGAAAAGTTGAGCCCGCGAAAATTATGTCGTTTACAGTATATTTAGTTTAAAGAAAATTCGAGTACTTATTGTATGAGGTTGTCTTAATTTCAATCAAGGTACCCTTGAGTCGCTCCAGTAGATGTCCAGTTCGAATAGAGTACAAAAACACAAGCAAGTTTTGATAGCAAAAGCGAATATGTTGTAAAAATGCCTTGAGTTTTAATGGTTTATTTAATTTTGTAATGATTTGTTAATGAAGTGTTTACTTTTGTTCTTCTATGCCGCCTTATTCATCATCATTTTTTATTTTTATCGATTTTATTTTACTTATTTCTTAACTTAAATTTCTCTCATATGTGTTTTACACAATGATAGTAGTACTACTTATAGGCAGCCCTCTTGTTTTAGTTTCAAAGGCGCCTACTAAGTTTAACAGAGAGTAATATTAGAAATAATGCCCGTAAGCCGTGAATGAAGCTACCGATCAAAAATAATACTCGAAGCTAAGCTTCTTCATTCAAGGCGTTGTTCCACGTTGTTTCAACAACGATTTCGATTTCTAAGTCACGTGTCAGCAGATCGTCCGCGTTATCTTCGTCCACAACTTTCAAGTTTCCCAGCCGAAACTACTATCCAGCAGAGCTTGCAAAGTTTTGTGTCGTAACCTTTTCCGAGATGTATCAAACACTCACCATTTAGGCACAACAGCAAGTAGGTCACCTTTCGTCGGTGCGATTTCGGAATACTAATTTAAAAGTCGAGTCATAAATAACGAAAACAAAATAAACCGAGAGTGCCGTCAGTTCACGCAGGCGTGGTTCATTTGTTTTGCTTGAGGCGTCATTGCGAAAGCGAACTCGTTTGGAGCGTAAATAATTGGCTGCCGCCAATTAAATCCAGCCTCTCCGGGGTTGATTTCCTTCCCACCTCCAAACGTAAGGAAGGCCCCTCCGCTAACCCTGCCTGTCTTGGGAGGAGAAAAGTGGGGAGGAGGATGGAGAAGAAGAGAGGAGCAGGCGGCCGCTTAGATCCGCTCCGACGCTCTCGGAGCTGCAGGTCGAGCGACAAGCGCCTTCTCCCTCTGGCGGCTGCCTTGCGCTCTTCCAGGGGGGAAGCCAGTAGTCCTTCCTCCTCGGGAGTCTTTGACAGAGTCTCTCCCGAGGGGAACTCCGCGACGCGAGCACCTTGTCAGCCTCCAGTTTTGGGAGGGAGGTCGCTGGAGCGGCGAAGAAAACAAGGACCGGAAGTTTTCCTCAAGTCAACCGGAAGTAAGGGTTAAACAAAGAGAGGCAGGCGCGAGTCGGTCGGAGAGCGCCCCCCGTTTCTCGAGGGAGAAAAGCCTCGCTCGAATGCCCCTTTCCCTCTCTTTTTCGAAGAAGGTTTTAGAGGATTTGACGGTTCGACGATTTTGTGCTTGCCCCGAGTCGCAGCACCTATGGGTCCACAGCTATCGCGCTCGCTGTACGCTTCTGCGCGCGGCGTCGGTCGCCTGCCTGTTCGAGATTTCTAGTGTCACTCGGAGTTTCTTTGCAGTTCAGCGCTCCCATGACGAGTTCCAAGGAACACGTCGGACCGAAGTCTCGGTAGAGGCTCGACTGGCAGCCCGGAATCGTTCCAAAACATTTCCGCAGTTCGCCGGATGGCTTTCCTGCACGACACGCTGCGACTGACAAGAAATGATACGGCTGTTTCTGTTCAAGTCGCGTTCTTGCGATCCTTTGCAAAGCCTCGAACCTGATCAACCGTGAACACCGACAGTTGAAAAAATGAAGCCCGTAGTTATTTAGGCGGTTCGCAATAATCGGTTTCACTCCGTCTCACGCTACGATTTACTACAAAGGCACTGCAAGGTGATGGAAGAATGGAGTGAAAATATCAACGGATAAACTTACCTTGTTCAAAATAAAAAATAAATAATGACCCTGTTTCGGGCTCTTCGCCGCGGCATTCGCAGACGACGTCATGACCGGGCTCGCCTAGTTGTATGCGATAACGAAAGATGGTGCAACGTGAGACACGGGAGTAATGCAGCGCCTTGACCCATCATCTCCGTACCAAAAATAGGGAGCCACGAAGGATTTAAATCCCAGTTTTCTCAATGACCTAATTTTTAATGAATAAATTATCGCACAGTTAGAATTGAACATTAGAGCGACGCGCACTGGCATAGTGAAGACTTTGTCAACATCGTCTGCTAAGCTCGGTGCCGGCGCTCTCGACGCTTCCAAGATCTGTTGGTGGCAGATTTAATCGTCATGATCGGCAGAACGGTCATGACGTCGTCTGAAAATGCCACGGTAAATAACCCGGAATATATGTTTTTAAATTTTTTGAAAAGGTAAGTTTATGCGTTGATATTTTCACCCATACTTGCACCACCTGGTTGCAACTCTGCAGTAAATCGCAACGCGATACGTCGAAAAACCGAATTCTGCAGGCCGTCTGAAGTGCCTTAGAAGCGTTAGTACTTGCTGTATAAGGAAGTAACAACTCAGTGTCTTAGTGGAATGAAACCGAGATTTCGGAATTAATCGTTAAGAATGCCGAAGATCTAATTGCGAAGCACAAAGCGTCACCACAGTGAACCACGCCATGGGATTTTTGAACTCTCCATGACTGCAGCAAAAGCAAATTGTTGTGTGTATGTTTATACAGCCGGAAGTTAGTCTGCCTCAGTGGGCGTCTGGTGTCTAAGCTGTAGATGAGCAATTTAGCCAGTGCGGTACAACCACTAACCTGGGGTCTTTAACGTGCACCACGCAGTAGTGATACACGACCGCACGCCGGTACGATGCTCATCCAGATCGAAACGGGCAGGGGCGGGGATTGAACCCAGGATCCTGGATTCGGCAGCGCGAGCTTCCGCTCGACGCGCTCCGAGCTGGTGTGCGCTAGACCACTCGGCCACCGATCCTTTTTTCTTGTTTTTTTCTTTATTGCAAGAGTTTCACATTGAACAAAGGTTCATAATGTATGTACAATACATTTCACTTGAACATGTACAATAAAATATTGACGATGTTAGTGAAGACGGCGATAAAACGCCGCCTGTAAGGTTTTGAGAGGCGGTGAGAATTGTTAAAATTCTCTGATCATTGACAGCTTCAAAAAGGCAGGCAACCACTCCAGTTTCAAACATACTTTCTGGTACACAGCTGTTATCAAGTTTACATTTTCAATGAAATAATACCGTACGGGACGGGCATCTAGATCCGCATGACGAACTGCCATCCTACTTCTCCAAATAGCATGCAGGCCCAGTAAAAATACGAGGTCGTATGGGAAAGGCGTCCCCTCCACAGACAAAAAACGTATCCCACGAGCCGTGAGCGTTAGGTCTTTTTTGAGAGTGCGTTGGAGCACGTCCCAGAACAGGATAGCATCCCAGCAGTCCAGGAACACGTGCTCCAAGGTCTCCGGTTTTTTGCACAAAAAACAATCCTCGCCCCATGGTACAAACATGCCCTTTTTCGCTAACCATGTCTTTACTGGCAGCGTGTTGGTATGTAGTTTAAAATAAAAGGTTTTCACAGATCCGGGAACTAGCATTCCATTCACGCGGGAAAGCACATCACGGTCAGTACTGTCAAAGAACAAAGATCGATACAGTGGGACGGGAAACAGGCATTCAACAAGATCTCGCGTCAGACGCTTTCGTGTAACAGTGTTTAAGTACTCTCTTGAAAATCGCACACTAAGAAATTGGTATGCACAAACAACCTCTCTATGGAAGCCCGTCACTTTGCATTCACATGTGTCACACGTCGAAACAATGAACTCGGGTAACTCTCTGAACAACCGTACTTATATGACAGTTCTCAGAAACGGGTCACCCTGGTCTCGCAAAAAAATAAACCGCGAAACCAGCTGTCGTATGAACAAATGCGACAAACTCAGTCCACCCGACTTCACGCGGCGAAAAAGGTTATCTCGTCTAGTTCTTTCCCACGTAGACTTCCATATGTACACGGCCATCACACGGTGCATGCGTTGCAAATGCACACGAGAGCAGTGCAGAACCTGTAACAGGTACCAAATCTTTGCAACAAAAATTAAATTACAAACCGTTGCCCGTGCGAAGATAGAAAAATCCTTGCCACCCCACTTTGCGGCTTTAAGACTCATTTCTTCTGTTTTGCTACGCCGGAGCTCGTTGCTTTCACGGTAATTGTTCAAAGGCACTCCCAAGTATGCACCGGGCTCTTTGGACCACTGAATAGATTCAAACACACGCGGAGTCACGTCCCAGTGGCCGCGCCAGATCCCCAAGCATTTCGCCCAGTTCACAGCACAGGCTGTTTGGGCGCAGTATGATCTCGTGAGTTGAACAGCCGCTTAGACGCTCTCTCTGTCACTACAAAAAATCGCAACATCATCTGCGTACGCTAATATTTTAACATCACACGCATTTAAAGAAAAACCACGTATGTTCTCACTCTTTTTGACACTTAGGCAGTAGGGCTCAAGAAATATAGCGAACAACAACGGGGAAAGTGGGCACCCCTGCCGAACAGAGGATAACACAGAAATGCGTTTAGTTACTTGTTTGTTAATTACGAGACTAGTCATACAGTTACTATAGGCCATCTTTACGCCATCAAAAATAATTTTACCCACGCCAACATGGTTTAGAATGCAAAAAAGAACATCATGGGACACTCGATCAAAAGCTTTTTCAAGATCGACTTGCAACAGGGCAACTTTCCGGTAATCAGCATCACATAGTTCAACACACTACGCGCAACATGAATGTTACTCATAATCGTTCGTCCCTTGATACCGCACGTTTGATGTTCTCCCACCACATTTCCAATAACCGAATGCATTCTTCTCGCAAGGATTTTCATTAGAATCTTATAGTCCGTATTGGCTGGTGTAATCGGCCGGTAATTTGCTACATTACGGAGTTTAATAGTGTCTTCACTTTTGAGGATAAGGACTGTGTGGGTAAATAAAAACGAAGGCGGGAAAACTTCGTTTTCATAACATTCGCGATACACTTGTAACAAAATACGAGCTAATTCTTTTTTATACTTTTTATAAAAGGCAGCACCCAAACCATCAGGGCCCGGTGATTTTCCGCTTTGCAATTCATCAATGGCTCTTTCAACTTCGGACACACCTATCGGCTGTTCTAGCCATTCTTTTATTTCACTACCTATCTTTGGCAGAAGGGGCAAAAAATATTCTGTGAAACCTTCTTCTTTTGGGACTTTGTGACTCAGTAAGCTTTCGTAGAATTCAAGAAATGCTCGCGCAATTATGATAGAGTCACGCGTCGTGGTACCCTGATAATCAATTTCAGTTATTTCGTTGGCGCGTGCGTATCTCTTTTCTGTGGCTAACGCTCGTTTTGTTGGTGCTTCACCCGCGAGAAACTTTTCTGCCCGGGCACGTATTATCGCACCTCTGTAGTGCTCAGAATCTATGAGCTGTAGCTTGCTTTTTATTTTATTAATGTCATCTATAAATAACCCTGGGGATTTACACTTTTCTAGAACAAGCTCCTTTAAAATTGAGCGCAGCTGCTTTTCCTCTTTTTCTTTCTCGTACTTAAGAGTGGTTGATCTTTCTATGGCGTCCATTTTAACTGCTCGTTTAAATTCTTCCCATTCTCCGGTCATCTCGCTCCTGCAGATGTTCCCTAAATTTTCAATCCTTGTATTTATCTTGTCGTTAAACACCTCGTCTTCGAGGAGCTTGTAGTTCATTTTCCAGTTGTGCCAATTAAATCGGTGTCGGTCTTTTCTTTTTGATCCTAACCCGAAAGTCACGAGGCAGTGGTCGCTAAAGCACACCTGCTCGACACTATAGTGTTCACACAGCGAAGCAAGCTCAGCTGACACGTATGCTCGGTCTAGCCGGGCGTGGCTGCTTCCCTGGAAATGTGTGAACTGCACGCCCTTCGTGCCCTTTCCGCAATGCGCCACGTCCTCCAAGTAATACTCATTTACCAGTTCATTCCAGACATCGCCACTGCTATCCCTCCGGCGACCATGAGGGGTCCTGTCTTCCGGAGCGCATGTACTGTTAAAATCCCCCACCACCACAAGCAGTCGTTCGCACTTTAGATATTCCGCTATACTTTCAACAAAATGGCATCGTTCCGTCTCTACGGTTTGTGCGTAGATACAGATTATACGAAACTTTTGATCAGAAAAGCAAACATCACAATACACAACTCTCCCATCTTCACGCGATGCAACATTCTCAACAATAATACCTAAAGAATTTTTCAAAAGATGCAAACACCTCCCGACCTCCCTACCGCATGGCTTACGCATACATCGTATCGCGACTCAAATTGGCGCACCATCTGCTCGGTCTGCTCCTCGCTCTCAATTTTGGTTTCCTGGACCGCTATCACGTCGAGGTCGTTTTCCAAGAACTACCTGCTGAGCTCGCACTGCCTTGGCCTTGCAGACAGTCCTCTTACGTTCAGGGTAGCTATACGCAGTGCGACCTCGAGCTGTTTCATGGCCTCAAAAAAATTAGGGGCTTATGACCTTGCGCCAACTAACCGACACTTGCCAATCAGGGAGGTAGCGGGGAACCAGCTTACTGTGACAGCCGGTCTTCACGAGCCCTCGAAGGCGAGCGGCTGCGTGTAGTATAGCGTCCTTTTTTCCCGGCGACCTTCCACTGATATTCCAGGCGTCGCGGTGCCTGCTCGCTGGCGGCAGCACTGCTTGCACCCAGGTCCTCTAGTGGCCGCTTCGAAGTGATCGCGTCCAGGGGCACTTCCTCGCTGGGGCTGTTCTCCGGCGCCACTTCCTTTTCCTTGCACGTAGCCGTTTTCTCCGCTGCTGCCTCAACTGTAGCTGCATCCGAACCTGCTGAGTGTGCGAATTCCCCCGTGGTGTCCTGGAGCTTCGCGGTCCGCGTCTCGGCTGGCGCTGTGACCACAAAAGGCTCCTTTTCTTCTTCATGTTTCCCTTCGCATTCCTTGCTAGCGATTACTGTTGCCTTTGAAGTCGCCGACGCTACAGACGCTTGCGTTGAGGGCGCCGCCGCCTGTTCCGCCTCTTGTTCGTCCATCACAAGCTCGTTCGTGTCTTCCTCGACCTGGCGTCCTCCAGCGACACGAGCGTAGGATCGAACGCAGTCTTGGCGTTCGTGACCATAGCCACGGCACTCACTACAGCGGGGCGCCCTACAATCACGGCGAATGTGTCCAGACCGTTTGCACCGAAGGCACAGTGGTGCACGTCCTGGAACAACCACGAGTACAGGGCCTCCGGTGAACCGAAGCTGGTGAGGCAGGCTTTCCAGTGTCATGCCTTCTTTCAGTGACAGCCGTGCCACCCGGGTCGATGACTCAACGCCGTCAAACCCGTCGATGTGCCACTTTTCTCGGATTATCTCTCTCACCACACCGAACTCCTCCAGTGCCCTTTTCAGGGCGTCGTTGGGCACGTCGAAAGGCACCCAATGAAGCTTGAGTCGGACCTCTCGTCGATCAGGATCCATCGGCACACACCAACCTCATTCACCTTGAACTTGCCAGACATCATGAGTTTCTCCTTAGCAGCAGTCGACTTGAGTCGGACAATCCAAACGTGCCCCATCTGGAACACTCCCATACCGGTCACGTCGCTCAGGACGCCAAGTTGCCGCAAAGGTTCCTTGAAATCTTCAATGCGGTACGGCCGCACTCCGATGTCAGCGTGCAGAAATGCCGTGCATTTCGAAGAGTCATTCGCCGGTAGCGTCGGCAATATAAACCGATAATCAGCAGGAAGATCCAAAGCCCTATCACCGCGTCCAAGCAGGGACGCTTGCTCAGCTCCGGCGGAGCTCATGATTCCGCGTGCGCTTTCGACGACGTTCGAAAATGGAATCCCGGCCACCGATCCCCCAATGTCTGCAGTGGAGATGCAAAGAAGTGAAAGCTATTTTGTTTCCAACGTTACGTGGCGGCATTTCCTTTTTCTTCAAGTTTAACGTCATTTTTGTTTTCGCACAAAGTTCAGTCGGAAGATGATAAAATAAATATTTCTGGATATTTGTCTATTGCATTCTTGTTACTACAAAAAAAAAGTAAAGACGTTTACAACTCTTTGTAAGGCGAAACTAGAGCGCAGCTCTTGAGGAGAAGGAGGGGAGGGTATGCCCCTCCTCCTCTCCTCCTCCTCCTCTTCCTTGTTTTCCTCTTCCTTCTCTCATCCTCTTTCCGTCCTTCTCTCCTCCTGCCGCTCAATTTGTTCATGGGTGTCGTGACACGAAGTCGTGACGTCATTTTCCCCGCTATATTAAGCAGCGCAACTTAATTGGTATTGAAGTCACGTAATGTCAATTTCCCCGCTAACATTAGCGGGGAAGATTCCCATAATGCAACGCGTGCGGTTACCCCGACGGCGACGCTGACGCCACTCAACCTAGAAACGGGCGCCTAAGAGCTGAGCTCTTAAACAATCCAGATTTGGTCCGGCTTCAGTATCCTCGAAACTTTCCCCCGCGACATAGTCAACTGCAGACGGCAATGCGTAAGCGCGTCGATGATAAAATCTGGCGCAAAATATGCGCTGGTGTTGGGTTCAAGCTCGCGTCGACGGCTGTCAATAAATGAGTACGTCTTGTTGAACCAGCACATAGTGTCATCCTTCAAGACGACGGGCAGGAAGAAGTAAAATTCAACACTGTCGTGCAACCTGTTATGCTGCGCAATGGTTTGTTTTTATTTAGTCATTTTTCTGGTCGAATCGTTGACTTTTTTTTTATTTCTACGTGTGTTTGCAGGGCGCGTTTGTCTGCCGTCGTTCGCGAAAATGTTTGATCGTCGCGTTTTGCAAAACTTGCGCTTTCATTTTTTTTTTGCCGTGGTGTTTGTTTATTGTTTTATCGTGAAAAAGAGGCGCGACTATTCTCAGTAATCTTGACAGCAGCTGAGGTTGTTATTTTTTTTCTTTGGATCAAAGTTCAAACGAGCGGTACAATAAAGACGGTATTCATTTTCCACAAGAGGTTGCTTGAATTTATATTGGTTGCCTAACTCATCCGGCAGCTTTCGGAATTAAATGATGTTGTTTTTGGCGGCGCAAGTTACAAGTTAGCGATAGCACACTTGAACGTCGTAGTCGTGTTTTCACGAACGATCTGGGAACATCTAGGCTACTAGCACATCGTCGCATTATAGTCGAGCATATGCGCCCGACTATCTCTCCGGTTCATCTAGCAAATTTTCTGTTCGCCTCATCCAAGATTAACCGCATCTACTTTGTTTCCGAAAGCGGTGCAGGTTAATGCGGCGCCCGCGGCACTCTGATATTTTTTTTTTTAAACACTGGTCAAAAAAGAGAAGCCTCGGGTGGCCCAAAAGTCAAGATGGATATTGTTAGAGGTGTCACAATGGCTGACAGAAGGAACCGCCACCACCACGGGAAACCGCAGGACACACTCGCACGCTGGCGCCATCTATGAGGTGACCCTGGAACTGCATTTACCTAGCCCGTAAGTCTTGCAGAATTTGCGAGATTAATACCCGTGCCACACGGGAAACTCGAATTCTATTTACAACGAATGACATTTGAGCGGACGGCCAATCAGCGCGCGACACTCCGGGCTTAGCGCATTCCACGCGCGACAGATTGCGAGCTGACTCGCCGATCACACAAATGTCATTCGTGTGGCACGGGTATAAGTGTAGATACTGACGAAAAAAAAATATTTATAACATAGTCAAAAGGTTTTCGAACAAATAAGGAAATAATGGAGCGAGAAGAAAATATAAGAAAATAGACGGAAAACTCAAGAGTTCCGTGGCTACCCGGTAGATGGCGCCAGTATGTTTTCTCGTCGTGAGAGATCGCAAGAGATTGTAAGGCACTCGGGCGTAAGCAGTCGCAAGTGTGTAATTTAGATTTTATGCTCTGCCAGGGTGCACTAGAGGTAACAGTTGCTGTCCTAAGCTTCAACGTAGCGACGCATGAGATAGGATGAAATGAGGCACGTATATAGCTGAACGGTTCTTCAGAAGCCTAAATCACGAGGTGGCCAACAACCAGGTTTAATACGGACGGGCAAAAACCATTATCCCTAGGATTGTGAGACTTGTGCGTTTTAGGTATTTCTTTTATCAAGAATTGAGGTTTTCTGTTTCTCTTTAACAATTGTACGTACTAATCTAACGTAGCTAAATAAATGTTAGCAGTTTACACCCGAACATTCACGCGAGCACTTATTTTCATTGAGCAAGGACTGCCTTATCTGAGACATGATTTTTTTTTTTTTTTTCTGTTGTGCATTGTACTGGTCTCCATTTCTCTCTCTCTCTAATTCATGAGGCACATCAGCAGGTGACACGGGTGCATACGTTGAATAGGAACACTCGCATTTCCTACATAAGCTCCGCGCACGAGCGTGATGTTCGCCCTCAGCGTAAAGACAGTAGCGACCTAGATCAAACAAAATCTGGACAATTGCAGAAAGTGAAAATATGCTGGCGAGTTGGTTAGGCAACATTTTAACCTAAACCCTGAGACACAGTGGAATGAAATAACGAAGAAAAGACACACATTCTAAATTTTGTTTTAATTTAGATTTTGTGCCGTCCTGTCCGTTACCTTATTTCCACGTGTCTCGGGGTTTAGAGTACGAAATTTCTAGGTTTTACGTACCGAACCAACGAAGAGCATCTGGCGTGCCCCAGCGACTGAGCATTCATTTCGACCACCCGAGGATTTCTTGATGTGCAACCGAAATTTCGGTTACACGGCGTCTTCTCCGCAATAAGATGCCTCCGTCAGATTGCAAGCGCCTCGCTACGGAATTTGAACCCGCCACCTGGGGATCCGCAGGCCGGTGCTTTGCCTCGGAGCTACTGAGAAGGCCGACGGCAACCTAGAGCCGAGGGACGCATGTCTCCAACCGCACGCGTGCCCGACAACTTGGAGACGAGTTCTGTGTACCCGAGTCTCACCGAACAGCGATCATAGCCATACTTCCGCGCTCAGCCCCGGAGTACACACCGGCCGTCTGAGCTCCACTCAGGAATCCCAGAAGCTGTTTGTGCCTCCCCCCTTCCCTCTCTCTCTCTTTGTCTGGAGATTCCGGGCAAACGGTGCACGCCTCCCCACTCCCGTCTCTTCGGGGTGGACCTCTTTAAGAGGCGTAATACGCAGTGCCAATATTTTCCTTCGGGTGCGATGGCCCTCGATCGACGAGCGGACCGGTACGGGCGCCCGGCAGACGCGTCTCCTTCTCCCGTACGCCCCGCGACGATAGATTAAAGAGGGGTCCAATTTTACGAGTCCCGACGTAGAAAGGAACAGGGTTCGGCGACGGGTAGGCCAGATTCTCCTTTCGCCGCCGTTTCTTTCCCGTTTTCGTTGGAGCGCCCCCTCCCTCGAAGATATTAATAGCTGCCCGTCGTCCAGGAACTTGTCTCGGTTGCGACGGCAGTTATTATCTGATGTTTCGTCGTGGATCCCAGGGTCTGTTTTGTCTGGGTCGTGGCTGGAAAATTTCTCCGCTAAAGTTAGCGGGAAAATTTATTAGCTAAATCGCAGTTTCCCAACTGAGTTTTTTTAGTAACGTTGGCGAAAATGGACGCCGGCGCGCAACTTTCATGTCCGCGTCTGTGTGTGACAGACGACGGTAGACGGCGGTGTGGAATAGCAGACGATGCCCGAGGCTGCCGCTCGTCTGCTCGCACGACTAGCAGGTGGTGTCGGACTTCCAGACTAGACGCACCGGACGTCGAAAAAATGGAGGCGATAGGCTTCCGAGCATATTCGGTCGAGCAGACAAGCCAATTCAGTAGTAATGGGCGGGGCCACTGATTTGTGGGCGAGGCTTAGAACGGGCTGTGACCTCCACCTAAATTTCTTCCAACGGCGAAAATATTTTACAAGAAGAAAAAAAATATTTTGCGTGCAAAACTTATGAAAAGAAATGCGTCTCCCAATTATACTTTTTTTCCACTTTTATGTTTCTTTAGTTTGGAAGTATTTTTTCGCGGTATTGACTCAATTATTTGGGTATACCACTACGCGTCCGTTCGGAAGAAGAAATCTTGAACTTTAGGTTTCCATAAATAATTGTCAGGACACTCCAGCGCATGCACTGGTCTACTCATCTGCGCACTCGTCAACACACAGTAGAGATTCTTGTTGTCGAGGAACGCAGGGAGAACGAAAACCCGTGCCTCGTCTCCACATTTCAAGTGGCCTTCTTTCAAATCATGTTTACCCAACTAGCCTATCAGTTACTCGTAATACAGTATCTGTCTTCCCCATTGGGCCCTTTTCCGCGTGTTTCTCATGTGAAAGCGCTCTGTCCTGTTCCATTCTTCTCTTCCTAATCATTCGCGCTTTTTCACATTACCTTAAATTTGTTCCGTTCAAAGTTTTTTTTTTCTATTTCATTAGTAAAAGCGTCGTAGTTGCCAATTAAAATTTCGATATAGCCCGGTCCGTTGCAGCGCGCCGAGCGCAGGCGAGCGCGAGTGCGGGAAGAAAAGGCTCGCCGCGTGCCCGGCGGCAATCGCTGCCCGTATTGTTTTTCCAATAAATGCGGTTTCTGTATACTTCTGCCCACGTTAATCGCGATAACTGAATTCACGAGACGAAAAGATATTCGGAGTGCACGTTGCTCTGGTCCTTGCACAGAGGTTCCGATGATGTCAGAACGCCGAGATCTAATTGGCTGGTTGAAAACAAAAAAGTGGGTAGACCTCAAGGCACCTAGCATTGAGAGCTACCACCTACCGTTCCAGTCAAAGCCAATCAAAGCTCGGCGTCGTTCTGACGTCACCGCAACCCCCCCGTGCAAGAAGCAGACGACTTGCTCTCCGAATAGAAGTTCGGTCCTAACTCAGATTTCTCGAAAAAGTGCTTCGGCTTCCCTTTTTAGGTCCAGACGCAGCCGACGGCACAAGCTGATAAGACCGATCAGACAGCGGGAAAAACGCACCATCGTGGTTGTCGTCATATTTCTGTCCGTTACTAAGCACCAAAATGGCGGCGTTAAACGGTGTGTCGGTACTCTAAGCACAGCTTATTTATAGTCATTGGCAACGTATGAAACGCAGGTCGCGGCGAATACCGAGCTATCTTATGATCGGACCGCAGCCAATGAGATTTCGGCATCGAGCGATAAGAAGCTTGAAGAACCAATCACGGGGCAAGAAGAGCGAAGAAAATAAGCCCAAAGCTTCTTAAGTTGTCAACGAGTATAGTTGGTCCCACTGGCCTCGACACAAAACGAGGAATACGGCACCGAAAGTTAATGAAAGGCCCGCCATCGGTGGCGGTGCTCGCAATGGTTGCGTGCCTGCCGCTGTCGAGGCCGGCGTACAAATAACGCAGAGCGCAGCGGAAGTCCGGACTCGAGTCCGGCCGCAGTTGAGGCCCTTGGAAAGCTCTCGGGAGCAATTAGGCTGGGCAGGGACCCGCCCCTCCCCCGGGCCGATACCTCGAGGGGTCCAGCGGCAACACGCCGGCGCGCCCATGCAGCTCTGGCGATCGTTGTGGCAGCCGGCGCGTAAATCATCCTGACGGCCAGTACGTTTCGGCGGGAGCCTCTCTCCACGCAGTTCGCGTGCAAGCCGGAGGTCGTCGATGGCGCCTGGGGTCACCGAGTGCTTAAGAAACGAGAAGCGGGGTGACGATCGAGCGCGGTGAAAGGATGTAGGTGTGGACACCGCGCACGCCGCAGCTGCGGGATAAAAGTCCTCGTTTCACCTTGGTAACAATTGGCGCCACCCGTTCACTTTTCAATGAGCTGCTGCTCCTCATTCAAGTCCCCATTCAAGTCCGTGGAGATATTGAAGTCCCCATTAAAGTCCGTGAATATAAAAACACGTTCTGATTCGTAGTATAGAAACACGTCCTCGACAGTATAAAAACGTGTTCTATTTCAGGTTCGTCTGCACAAAAATAAAATCGAGTGAGACCTTACAATCCAGGACCCTGGTGCGTAATTTCGTTCTTACAGATTTAAAATTGCATAAAGGGGTGGTGCAACGATATTCAATTGGATTGTTTTTCGCTTTACACGAGCTTATTGACACTAGTGGGACTCAAGGTTACTCGCACGCAACGCCACTGGCCAAGAAACTCCTATGTTGCGGTGTAATTTCAAGGTCAAAACGGGCGTTTTTCTTCAATCTCTCCTTCGCAAAACTTGATGATGAAACTGGTCGGTCGCAGTATCCCCCAGTGACGATATTTCAACGCGGTTCATAGATTGAATTCTAGCAGTAGTGCGTGGGCACTCGATCTGGGCTCGTGATAATCGATAGCTGATAAGCATTCGGGCAGTGGCCCGTGTCCAACGCTGCAATGATGACAATACCCGAACCCTAACAATGTCTTAAAGTCAGCGCGTGTCCTGTGCTTTGCAACCCCCAGCGCGTGGCTAGGATCAACATTGGCGGTCTAAACTCGGCTCCAGATCACGTGGCCGCTTGTGCTGGCTGCGAGTTGAGGGGGTAAACGCTGCTCGTTTTTCTTTAATTTTTTACTGGGACTTCTATTGCGTGGGGTGAAAAACGAACACGTGTTTCATAGGTCATTAACGTCAGGGATCCGTTTTAAGCGATATTTGCGCAAAGTACAAAAATCGTTCCATCGTTCGTTTAAAGTAGAGATGTATAAATGTGCTGAAATAAAGGGCAGAAAACAATGGTACACATGTCGAGCTGCACACAGTATAAAAAGTATGGCTATTGCTTTAAACCGGTTGGCGCGTCGCTGTACTGAGTGTCAAGATGCATCGCGTAATAGCTAGCAAACAAAACAGAGCAAACAAAAAAAAGTTTTGACCTCATTCGTGTTTTTGTTCGTAAGTTGTCTGTAATGGAATCGAGCGGCATCGACGGCCCATCCGCGAATTGGGTTGATAACTCTATTTTCCAAAAATAGAAATATGTTTCGTTCGACAAACGGAGGTATGTGCGATGAGTTGGACGACACCGTATCGATCTCCCAATCATGAGCGCCGCTGGCCTCGATCCCGGGTCAACGGGCGATCTCTCAACGACCACTCTTAATGAAAAAAACTGCGATGTTGCTCACTTTTTAAAAAGGTACAAAGGGCAGAAAACAACAAGGAATAAGACAAACTAAGACAACACAAGGACATCAATGCCTTCCGTTGTCTTACTTCGTCTTCGTCAGTGCTATTTTCGGCACTTTATACTTTTTAAACTATGAACACACTAGCTCAATTGAGCGCTTTTATGCTGTTCATCTCTTCAAAACACGATCACGCCGTTCAAGAAGAACGCTTTTCCATCCCCAGTTTAAGGTTTTGTAAAATAAAAAAAAAACGACTGCCTCGCGCAGAAAACAAACTTCCTCGCAGTGAATAAAAACAGAAGACATTCAAACACCCCCAGTAAAGATCTCTAGTCGCCAAAAGAAAAAAAAAAAGGGGGGGGGGGGCGGGTCGTGGCCCCGCTCATTGAGCCGGTGGACCTTGCGAGCCGAGCGTGATGGAGCGCCATTTGTCAGGCAGCCGTGTCCCCAGCGCTCCTTCGATCCCCGTGTTTATCATTATGATCGCGATTGGAAATTATTCCATGCATTTTTTATCCGGCCCAGGTCATTACCGCGCTCCTTGAAGCGCACCCCCCCCCCTCCTCAAAAGCACGGCGCGACTCGCCGGTGGCAGCAAGTTCTAAGAACGTTGCAGTTCTCTTCGGAAGAAATCAGCAGCCTGGGCCTCGCCGAAGTGCGGTCTACGGTGCCTCCTCCGACTGGTACATTTAGTGTCCTATTCCGCCTATACGTCAAAAGCGGTCCCAAAGTAGCAACGGATGACACCACAAGGGCCGGATGTGTCGTGCCGTCAGACGTCGCGATCCTAGCGGTTGGGGCAGAAGTTCCGGAAAAGGGCAGGAGAGAACGCGAGTCACGCCGTCGTCGCGGCGTCCCAAATCCTGCAGCGCGCTACTGAAGTTACTGTGGACTGTCAAGCTCGGCGAGCGACACGCAGCAGAACATACGTCTTGTGCATACAGAAGCGCTGCTGGGACACCGCTAAGGTTGCGACCAGTGAAAGCATAAGACTTATGACGTCATCAGTCGATCAGGACGATGTAAACGCACCAGTCGGAGACGCGATCCAGGCGCCGCAGTGCGGCCCCAAATACTGGTTCACACATTCGCGTTTGAGTGCGACCGAGTACGTTGTGTTCCCTCGTAACTGCTTAACGCGCTGGCGCCATCTATCGGATAGCCATCAAACATGCTCTGCATTTCGCTTCTGAAGTACTCGTCCACAGAGTGGTGGTTACCATTAGCAGGAACACTTTTAATATTTGCCTAAAAATGCACGTTGCCTTGCGCAAACTTTAACATCTCATCCAATGATTTCACTCACGAAAGGGAATTTCAGAAACGTGTGTTATTAATTTAATAAGCATTGAAAGGCTTTCAAAGGAATTCGCCTTCGGCGTCACAGGCGCATGGTGATGGGCACGCGCAGAGACAAGGTTCCCGAGCGCTTCGCCAATTTTGTTTTATAAGAATTTGTGCAGAAGGTCTTGGACGTGCCGCGCGAAAACAGGGTCTACGCTTTGGGCACAATATGTTTTTTTTTTAAACCCAACAACCAATAACAAACAAAAAATTTCCAGGGTATCTGATGTTACCCCTAAGACGACTTTAAAGGGGCGATGTAACGATTTTTTGTATTTTGCGCAAATACCGCTTAGAACGGATCCCTGACGTTACTGGACCCTGTGAAGTACCCGTTCGTTTTTCACCACACGCAATCGAAGTCGCGGAAACAAAATAAAGAAAAACGAGCAGAGTTCACCCCCTCAACTCGCAGCCAGAACAAGTGGCCACGTGATCTGGAGCCGATTATATGCCGCCAATGTTGATCATAGCCATGCGCTGGGGTTGGCAAGGCACAAAACACGCGCTGAGTTCCAGACATTGTTATGGTTCGGCTGTTGTCGTCATTGCAGCGATTGGACACAGGACCACTACCGAATGCTTCTCGAGCTATAGATTATCACGAGCCCAAATCGAGTGTCCACGCCATGCTCGGGTCCAATCTATGAGCCGCATTCAAATATCGTCCTGGGCAGTACTGCTACCGCCCAGCTACGTCATCAGGTTTTGCGAAGGAGAGATTGAGTGAAAACACTCAGTTTTGTCCTCAAAATTACAGCGAACAAAGGAGTTTCTTGGTAAGTGGCGTTGCGTGGGAGTATCCTTGAGGTCCCACTAGTGCGAGTAAGCTCGTGTAAAGTGAAAAACATTCGAATTGAATATCGTTGCAGCGCCCCTTTAAGGCGAAAGCCCAAGCGCCGATCCCGGTGATTGCGAACCGGCAGATTGATACTTTAGACCCATGGTGCGGATAAAAAAAAACAGACGCGGGATGGCCAAAAAAAAACATGCTTTTCGTGTAAGGCTCGTCAAATTATGAGGCGCTGGAGAAATTCAGCCTTCTGCGTTAAGTCCTTATTTTGAACTCTTTTTGTTCGCCTTCCGCCCATTGAAAGCATGCGGGAAGGCCCTTAGAACGCACCTGGTACCGCTGCGCCGCAGCGTTCTTCCGCACGTCTGCTTTCCTCGCCGTCACCATGGAAACCATAGAGTTATTACAATACACGCTAGAGGCTCAGCTGGCGCTAGTGTTACGGGACTTCCGGTTGCAAATTGAAGCAGACAGCATGCGTCTACTTTTCCAGTCTTCCTTGTGTATTCCTATGGGAAAAAGCGCGTGAATTTTGTCTCTTCGCCGAAAAATAACATGAATAACTTTGTTATTTTCGGTTGTACGGATAGTATGTACCTTTATTAATATTGTGGAAGTGTAATTGCTTGAGTTACAGCATTTTTTCTTTACCACTGAACGATGTTAAACTTCGCTATATTTCAGGCCCAAACCTCTGTCCATGGCAGGTATATAGAAACGAGCGACGATTCTAAGCAAAATAACGATCGAAAGGAATGTAGAGTGTGTTCAAAGTTCGCCAGCATTCCGCTGGTGCTTATATATTGCTAATATGACCGTTCTGTCACTATATGAAAATGACCCCGTCGTGCATCTTTACGAGTGGTTAAAAAAACGTTCGAAACGTAAAGGATAAAGTACGTGAACCTTTGACGGGTAGTTTTTATCGGGCACCTGTTCCCTGGCTTCTCCCTATTTGCAAGATTTGGAGCGTGCGGGTGATGATTTGAACCCAGAACAGTTAAGCATCTTTCGCACATATTCATGAGCCAGAAAGAATAAAGCAGTACTTATTTATTGCAAATCGGACTATATTACGTGACTTTCAATTTATTTTGATCGTCTTCAAGCACAAGGAGTACTTATCCAGTGTTACTTCGTAGTTCTGTCGTCTATCTTGGTTTTCCACATGTCACTTCGTTCGTTTGGCACGTAGTACATCACCCATGCTGGAAAGGCCTTCGGCGCCGTGGTTCGCCCCCCAGACTAACAGTGTCTCGAACAGTGCACCCATAAATGCATGTACGAAGCGGTTTATTTTTTACCACCGTTTTTCCATGTCAAGATTTTAAATTAAAAACGCCGTAACTGTCCAATTATTTCGTCTGCGTGACTGGGAAACTGTTCCAAAGTGGCCTAGTGCGTACGAATTATTCGTGATATTTGCTCTTAATCGAGCTCAGAGAGGAATGCACTCGCTTGTTTTCCATAGAATGCATTACCGGAAGTCAATTTCACGACTGCTTGCTGTCTGCTTCAATTTGCAAACAGCACACTAGCGCCACAGTTGAACCTCTAGCGTACATTATAATAACTCTATGATGGAAACCGAACGCCGAATGAATGGAAGCACGCACTATTAACCGCCGCGTGAAGCCAGCAACAGCTGACGCCATTTTACGAACGCCGTCTGCTAGCCAAAGCCGAACGCGGTATGTCAGATCAACCGCACTCCGCGGTGCTCGATCGCCGCGATCGAGCACCGGCGGAGGCGGTGCTCGCCCCTCCGCCGGCGTCAGCTGGCTTCACGCGGCGGTACCGTGCGTGCTTCCATTCATTCGGCGTTCGTTGCCATGGTGACGGCGAGGAAAGGCAGACGTGCGGAAGAACGCTGCGGCGCAGCGATAACCAGGTGCGTTCTAAGGCCCTTCCCGCATGCTTTTCAATGGGCGGAAGGCGAACAAAAGAGTTCGAAATAAGGGACTAACGCAGAAGGCTGAATTTTTCCAGCGCCTCATAATTTGACGAGCCTTACACGAAAAGCACGGTTTTTTGGCCATCCGCGTCCTGTTTTTTTTTTTATCGGCAAACATGGGTCTAAAGTATCAAACTGCCGGCGAACCTCCGAAGACAGCGCGCTCTCTGACGACACACTTTTGGCGCAGTTTCATTGGCTCAGTCGAACCGTGGCGTCGGCTGTGGTCCCGGTGATAGAGAATCTCTGAAGACAGCACGCTCTCTGACAAAGCACTTCTGGCGCGTTATAGGCCATATGCGAAATCCTTGCAAGCTATCATCATCATGCCATTAGGAGCCGCCATATTGGGGGTTTATCACATTTTCCAGTTGTGGACGAGGCGCATCTGCATTTAACTTGGTTTTCATGATATTAGGGCAGTTTGTTTGTACACTCAATGAGCTGCTGGTTAGTTTCGGATCAAAGAAGAAAAGAAAGACGGCCGCCAAATTCAGGAAAAGGAATTGTCAGCAACGAGGTCACAAGACTCGTCACTCAAGCAGTGAACTGGGCCATCCAGGTCAATGAACGGTATTTCTCGAAGACGTCCTGTGAAGGGTTCGTACTGGACTTGCAGCAGGTGATCATATTTTAGTTCTACGACTTACCCTTTGACGGGTCTATTGTTTTTCGGGCGAAATCGTCGGTACGGGAACTTTCGGGATCCAACTTTGTGTTTCACGAGTTTTAGGGCCCATAGGGAGTTTTCGTAGATCGCGTTTCCCCCTCCGCCCAGCCCTCCGCAACGAAGAAGCCGCTAATGCGCCTGCGCGCCCATGGCCTTGACTGTAGAGTTCCGGGTATCAGTAGCGGGTTGCGGAGGGCGCTGCGGGACGGCGAAAACGATCTACGAAACTCCCTCATGTTTCCCCCTCCGCTAAGCCCCTCCGCTACCGGAACTCTACAGCCAAGGCCATCGGCGCGCAGGCGCAGTGGCGGTTTCTTCGTAGCGGAGGTTTAGCGGTGGGGGAAACACGGTCTACTAAAACTCCCTATTCTCACGGCATGTCGCACGCCCGCTCTTCACCGCTGCCCGAGCGAGATTGGCCTTCTCTCCCGTTGGGTTGGCGCCGCGCGCGCGCGTTCTTCAATTTTGGCACAAGTAACGCCATCTCGTGGTCCAGTGGTGAACCGTGGGTTTTGGGACCTTTCATGTCGCGGATTGCGAGGATCTGCGGCAATGTGCTGAAAGCGTTTGCATGGAGGTAGGGTTTGGGGGGGGGGGGGGTGGTCTTGGTACACCAATTACAGCTTGAAGCATTCAGAGCGAATTTCGGAAGCTCGCCCTGCAGAACCCAGGGATCCTGGAATGCCCACTCCTGCCCGTTTCAATCTTGATGAGCATCGTACCGGCGTCCGGTCGTATATCACTGCTGCTTGATGCGCGTTAAAGGGACCATGAAATGACCTTTTTGCTTTTGCCAGATAACTTTACATTAAACCGTCAATGTTCACTGAATGCCGAAAGGCATCCGTTTTCATCTTGGTTTATCAACTTCTACACAAAAAATTAATGAAATATCGACTTTTTCTTTCTCTCCAACTGACCGCCAAACAAGCTGCGGCGTAATTTTGACGGTCGTGACGTACCCTGTTTCCAGAACCGGAAGCTCTCTCGGCAGTAGGAGATGGGAGCGTTAGCGGCGGCGAGTTGGCGGTGTGCCGGTAGGTTTTACTGCGCTGATGGCGCTGATGTCACCGACGTATTTTCAGAATCGGCGCCTCTCATCGCCGCGATAGGCATGGACCTAGCATGGACACATCGCAGCTGAGCGAAATTCGATTAGATATATTGCGCTACAGCGACAGCATGGGACTAGTCCCATACGCCGGTATGCCTGTTCGGAAGTGCGGCGAGTCTTCCGGTGAAGACTCCAGCCCAACTGTCATTGTTGGTAAAAGGCGGCCCGTGTCAGTCATTTTCAAAGCGATGTAGATGGAAACAAATATCCGCGGCGTTTTTCGCGGCCTCGGAGATGCAGGAGCGAGCCGACGTTAAAAAAAGATACGTTTGAACTACGACAGTCTCAGCAAGAGCCACGTAAATACCTGTTCACACTCGGAGCGTACGCGCGCGTTTGATGGAAGTACTGTATTCGCGCAGTTGGTAAGCGCTTCGGGACCGATCTTTTACGATTGCAACTCGATACTGACGTGACACTCGGCAAAGGAAGGTTGGACCGGCATTGCACGTAGCTCGACAGTGACGTGCAGTCGTGTCACAATAAAAAATGGCATACTAATAACAAAGTGTACATACCGTGTTACGAAGGTAATCCATACGGCGTTTATTTGAGCTCTATATCACAAAAAACAAGAAGATAGAATTCACGAGAGTCCCTTTTCGACGACAGTGTTCATCAACACTGCCTCGGAAAACAAGGGGAAGAGATTGACCTTACCTCTTAATCTAAAATTGAGGTCAGCGATCAAACTATAATACGGGAAGGGTCCACAAAGGTCGCCCGGCCATTTTGCCACGCGCGTCGGAGAGCAAGCGCGTGCGTGGCCGAGTGGTTACCGCGCTTGACTGTTTCGCGAAAGGTGTAGGCTCGATTCCAGCCAGGGGACTGTCCTTTTATTTATACTTTCAACCTGGCCTTCTCGTAAGTTCTACAACATTCTCGTCGGATCTAGTTCCGAAAGTTCTACGCACCGAAAGTTCTGAAAGTTTTGAAATTGATGGTATTCAAGTTGATGATGATAGAAAAATTACAAATGCATTTAATGAACATTTCAAATCGGTTTTCACGAGAGACAATGGTGTTATACCAAATTTTGATGCTCATTTCCCACCCATTTCTGATGTTGTCATTAGTGAACATGGCATATTGAACATGCTTCTGAAACTGGATATTAAGAAATCCTGTGGGCCCGACAACATTCCCAATGCATTTTTAAGGAGGTATGCGGAATGGGTATCTAAGTATTTGTATATATTATTCTCCAGATCTTTGTACGAGGGCCAAGTCCCAGACGATTGGGGAATATTAATAAAATTGATAGCGTACAGAAAAAGGCCGCTCGCTTTATATACAACAGCTTTGGACGTACTTCTGTAACCGAGCTTCTAGCAAGGGCCAACCTACCACCATTAACACAAAGAAATCGTCATTCTCGTCTCAAGCTTCTGTTTCAATTAATTAAAGGTCATTATAAAATTGATATATCTCATCTAGTTTCCTTTTCTTCTGGATATGCGACCAGACAGAGGCATGACTTAACTATAACTCCTTTCCGCGCACGCAATAATTGCTTCAAATATTCTTTTTTTCCAAGAACAATAATCGATTGGAATAACCTTACTAATGATGTAGTTTTGCAGCCATCATTGACATTATTTGCCTCCCACCTTAGTTAATATTGTTTTGTCTCGTGTTTTTTTATGTTACACTTTGTATATTTGTCCTTTTGTGCCAGCTATGTATCTGTACTTTCACATTGTAAACCCACCCTGCTAAAATCCCTGCTAGGGGATTGCAGTATTGATAAATAAATAAATAAATAAATAAAATGCCGAATGATCCAGAAACCTAAGAGGGTACATAAGGGACTCCGCATGGCGAGCGGAGCCAGTTTTTTCGCCCCAGCGTTCGACTCTGCTGTCACGCCGACCTCGACGCCCGCGACGCTCTGTTCTCTTCTGTTGTTATCTTTTTTTTATTTTATTTTGGGCACAAGTTCGCCCCATTAAACGTTTCAGATTCCCCCAGTTATTTTTTGTTTTCTTGGCTGTTCCTCCGTGACATTTTGGTGGAGGTGCTGGGTACATTTGCATTTTATGCCTGTGGACCGTACCCCTCCGAAAACACGCCGGCCAAGTGACGTTCTCAGCCCCGGGAGGCTACCCTTCGCAGAAGACCAGACCAAGGCCCGGTCAAGTCGCCGTAACCAAGGCCTACCGCCGGAACTCGGACCCCTGCCGCAGAAATCAAAGAAGAAGACCGCAACGATGACCGCTCCGCCCGTCATTGTCCTGCCCGTCACCCCCCGATCGCCGACGCCTTTCCATGGAGAAATCTATGAAGACGTCGAGGACTGGCTCCTTCAGTATGAGCGCGTGGCCCGCTCCAACGGATGGAACGTCGAGCAACGCCTCCAGAACCTCTACTTCTCACTGGAAGGCACCGCAAGGCACTGGTTTGAAAACCACGAGGCTTCGCTCACTTCGTGGAATATCTGCGCCACCGAGTTGAAGCGAACCTTCTCAAACCAACAACGTCGACAGAATGCGGAGGACCTGCTTCAGACGCGGACACAAGCCCCCGACGAAAGCGTGACAAGCTACGTTGAAGACGTGTATACGCCTGTGTACACGCGCCGACCCGCAAGCCGCCGAAGAGAAGAAGTTGCGCTTCCTCATGAGGGGCGTCAAAAGCGAGATCTTCGGTGGCCTTGTCCGCAGCCCCCCGACGACGGTAGACGGCTTCGTGGCCGAGGCGACCAACATCGAGCGAGCGCTGTCGGCCAGAGCTGTGCACTATCAACGACTCGCCGGTGTGTCGACGGTTCCCGGTGTCTCGCCACCTCGCTGCAATGTCGATGGTGTCGGCATCGAACACCTTCGGCAGATCATCCGCGACGTCGTCCGGGATGAGCTCAGGAAGCTACTGCCGGCTTCTAACCGCCCGGCTTCGCTCTCGATTGCCGAGGTGGTTCGAGGGGAAGTACAGCGGGCTTGCCAGCCGGACACTCCCATCATCGTTCCAGCTCCCGAAGAACCGGCGCTGAGCTACGCCGAAATGGCCTGACGACACACGCCCGTTGCGCCGCAGCCGCGACGTGAGCCTTCAGCACCGAGGCAACCGCCGCACGTCCACCCAGAGCAACCTGCGCCGAGGAAGACGGACGTCTGGAGAACCGCCGACCGACGCCCGTTGTGCTATCACTGCGGTGAAGCCGGCCACATTTACCGTCGATGCCCCTACAGACAACTGGGGCTGCGCGGGTTCCACCCGGACGACCCGCGCCCAAGGTACGAGGAACGCCCTCGCGACATCGAGGAGTACCTCCGACGCTCGCCCTCCCCAATGTCGTCCCTCCGCCGTGAAGCCCGCTCCCCATCGCCACGACGTTCAGCGTCCCCAGCGCCCCGACCCCGCCGAGAAAGTCTGTCTCCCCTGCGTCACCGGGAAACCTAAGTGCGGCAACGCCTGAAGGTGACGTTGCCGAAAACGACGGAAGCAAACAGCCTCCAAGAACGCCGGAGCGCTCCCACTCTCCAGACGCCCCGCATCGCACCGACGCCCCTGCAAAGGTGTCCAACAACCTAAACGTTGTTATCGACGGCCTCGACGCATCGGCACTCGTGGACACCGGAGCAGACTACTCAGTCTTGAGTGGGAGGCTCTCTCGCCGCCTTCGGAAAGTTACGACGTCGTGGGACGGACCGCAGATACGAACCACCGGCGGACATCTCATCACACCTGTTGGCAGGTGCACCGCTCGCGTTGAGATCCACGGTGAAACCTGCCCTGTGAAGTTCGTCGTTCTGCAAGACTGTTCGAGGGACGTCATTCTCGGAATGGACTTCTTGTGTGAATACGGCGCCGTCATCGACCTTGGTGAGAACAGATAGACGCTGCGCAAGCCTGTTCTGCCTTCAGAGAAACCCCAAAAAGCGTCAGCCATCGTCCGAGTCGCTGCCGACCACGTGAACCTGCCGCCGCGATCAAGTGTTGTCGTATCCGTCGTGACCGATGCAGCCACCTGCGGCGAAGTTGTTCTGGAAGGCAACCTCCAGTTGCTTCTAGGAAGAGGGATAGGCGTCGCACGAGGAGTAGCTGAACTTCAGGATGGCCGCACTGTGGTCCTCGTGACGAACTTCCGGAATGAAACGCAACACCTCACAAAAGGTGCAGCTGTTGGCCACGTCGAGGAACTCCGAAACTCTGCCGAAATCGCCGCCATTAGTGACGAATCCTCGCCACCTCAGCAAGACAGTACGTCGCCAGCGCAGCTCGACATCGACCCTAAGCTTCCGGACCCGAGACGACGGCAGCTGATTAACCTCCTCGCCGAATACCGTGACTGCTTTGCGACGTCGTCGAAGGTGCGCCAAACAGCCGTTGCGAAGCACCGCATCCTTACCGAGGACGACGCGCGCCCTGTGCATCGATCACCGTACAGAGTCTCCGTTAAAGAAAGGGAGGTGATCCAGGAGCAAGTTCAAGAGATGCTGAACGACGACATAATCCAGCTATCAAGCAGTCCGTGGGCGTCTCCTGTCGTACTGGTTAAGAAGAAGGACGGAACGCTTAGGTTCTGCGTAGACTACCGACAGCTGAACGCGGTGACGAAGAAAGACGTCTATCCACTCCCCCGTATCGACGACACTTTAGACCGGCTGCGCCACTCCCGATACTTTTCATCGATGGACCTGAAGAGCGGCTACTGGCAGATCGAGGTCGACGAACGGGACCGAGAAAAGACAGCTTTCGTCACGCCGGATAGACTGTACGAGTTCAAGGTGATGCCCTTCGGACTGTGCACGGCGCCAGCAACTTTCCAGCGTGTAATAGACACCGTACTGGCAGGACTGAAGTGGCAGAGCTGTCTCGCCTACCTCGACGACATCGTAGTGTTTTCCAGCGACTTCGACCAGCACTTGCGACGACTCCAAGCTGTTTTCCAAGCCATACGGACCGCCAGACTCACCCTGAAGCCGTCAAAGTATTGGTTCGCCTATGACGAACTGAAGTTCCTAGGTCACGTGGTTAGTAACGAAGGCGTTCGCCCCGACCCAGAGAAGACTCGCGCCGTCACAGCATTTCCAGCGCCGAGAGACAAGAAGGCCGTGCGAAGGTTCCTTGGACTATGCGCCTACTATCGGCGCTTCGTTCGGGATTTTGCAAGGATTTCCGCACCGCTAACAAACCTCACAAAGAACGCCGAGAAGTTTGAATGGGCCGAAGAGCAGCAGCAGGCATTCGACGAGCTGAAGCGACGACTGCAGACTCCTCCGGTTCTTGGACATTTCGATCAGGATGCGGAAACCGAAATTCACACGAACACAAGTAACGCTGGACTTGGCGCGGTACTGGTTCAAGTGCAAGAAAGCACCGAGCGAGTTATCGCCTACGCGAGTCGGACATTGTCCAAGGCGGAGAAAAATTACTCCACGACTGAGAAAGAATGCCTTGCGGTCATCTGGGCAATCACGAAGTTTCGTCCGTACTTGTACGGGAGCCCGTTCCATGTAGTCACAGACCATCACTCGCTCTGCTGGCTTGCGAACCTCAAGGACCCGTCAGGACGCCTCGCTCGATGGAGTCTCCGATTGCAGGAGTTCAACATGACTGTGGTCTACAAGTCAGGCCGCAAGCACAGTGACGCCGACTGCCTGTCCAGAGCCCCCGTCGAAACGCCTTCCGGCAGCAGCGACGACGATGACGACGAGTGCTTCCTAGGCGCAGTGAATACCGACGACATGACACGACGTCAACGAGACGATCCTGAGTTGCGCGCGCTAATCGAGCACCTCGAAGGACGAGGGGGGACTGTCCCCCGTGTCTTCTCGAGAGCCCTGCCAACCTTCGTCCTCCAACAAGGTGTGCTTTACAAGGAGAACTTTGGAGACAACAGCTCGCCATGGCTGCTGGTAATCCATACCGACCTTCGAGCGGAGGTCTTCCAAGCCTGCCACGACGACCCGACGTCCGGACACCTTGGTTACAGCCGTAGGCTGGCCCGAATTCGTGAAAGGTATTACTGGCCCAAGCTGCCGAAGACCGTTCACCTCTACACACGATCGTGCCTCGAGTGCCAGCGACGCAAGAAACCACCGACCAAGCTGGCAGGTCTCCTGCAGCCGGTTGCTCCCCCGACCGCACCGTTTCAGCAGATCGGAATAGATCTACTTGGTCCTTTCCCACTATCGACGCAAGGAAACCGATGGATTATCGTGGCGACAGATTATCTCACACGGTACGCCGAAACGAAAGCCCTTCCTTCAGGGACTGCTGTGGAAGTCGCCAAGTTTTTTATCGAGTCCATCGTCCTCCGGCACGGCGCTCGCGAAGTCCTGATCTCAGACCGTGGATCATCATTCATCGCCCAGCTGACGCAAGAAGTCCTTCGTCTCAGCCACACCAGCCATCGTCGCACCACGGCGTACCACCCCCAGACCAACGGGCTGACGGAGAGACTCAACAAGACCATCACCGACATGATCTCCATGTACGTCGACGTGGAGCACAAGACATGGGACGAGGTCTTGCCGTACGTCACATTTGCCTACAACACGGCCGTGCAAGAGACCATCGCAGTGAGACCCTTTCAACTGGTTCATGGTCGCAAAGTAACCACGATGCTGGACGCGATGTTACCCCACGAACCGGCTGTCGACGGAAGCGACGACACCTTAGTGGTTGCTCAACGTCCAGAAGAAGTCCGTCAGCTCGCCAGACTTCGTATTAAAGCCCAACAACGTGTCGACACTGGCCGCTACAACCTTCGTCGTCGGGACGTCCACTTTCAGCCAGGCGACAGAGTATGGGTCTGGACACCGATTCGCCGCCGTGGTCTCAGCGAGAAACTCCTGAAACGGTATTTCGGACCCTACAAGGTGCTTCGTCGACTTGGAGATCTGAACTACGAGGTGATGCCCGACGGAGCACGGACTTCATCACGCCACCCTCCACGAGCTGAAGTCGTCCATGTCGTGCGCCTCAAGCCGTACTACGATCGATAGAACTGTGAATTGTGTTTTGTATTACGCTCGATAGGATTGTATTGCACAAGTTTACGTAGTTTGCCATTATTCGTGTTTGTTTTGCTGTTTTGTTTCCCGGCATGTCGCATCGAGACGATGCGCTTTTAAAGGGGGGAGTAATGCCACGCGCGTCGGCGAGCAAGCGCGTGCGTGGCCGAGTGGTTACCGCGCTTGACTATTGCGCGGAAGGTGTAGGTTCGATTCCAGCCAGGGCACTGTCCTTTCATTTATATTTTCAACCTGGCCTTCTCGTAAGTTCGAGAACATTCTCGTCGGATCTAGTTTCGAAAGTTCTACGCACCGAACGTTTTATGCCGAATGATCCAGAAACCCATGAGGGTACACAAGGGACTCCGCATGGCGAGCGGAGCCAGTTTTTTCGCCCCAGCGTTCGACTCTGCTGTCACGCCGACCTCGACGCCCGCGACGCTCTGTTCTCTTCTGTTATCTTTTTTTTTCCTTTTATTTTTGGGCACAAGTTCGCCCCATTAAACGTTTCAGTTTCCCCCAGTTATTCTTTGTTTTCTTGGCTGTTCCTCCGTGACAATATTCCATTCAGCACGCCAGCCGGTCGTGGGCAGACGGTCTTGGCCAAGTACCGTTGAAGTAACGCTGTTCTGAGTCGGAGTGCCTGCTAGGCCGTTAGGCCTATCCGCCAAGCTCGCTTGGTCGGAGCCGGTGGATTCGTCACCGTTGTAGCTTTTCTCGGGTGTTTGTGGATCCAGCGTTCTTGTTGGTCGTGGTCTGTCTCAAGTACTTTTTTGTTGCTGCTTGAAGTCGGGACGCGCGAGAAGAACACGTAGAAAAATAAACGTTCTTTGGTGGTCGCGAAGTAGTAACTGCACGACGCTGTCGGCCCGGTCGGCCCTACTGCGCAGGTGCAGTAGTTGCTTCGTTTACCACACGATAGATGGCGCTTGGCTCTCAGCATCATCAAATTTGGCAATTTTCGTCACATCTTTAATTATGCTACAAAATGTGGATCTGAATATTATTTAACAAAACTTTTAGGAAACACTCGCCGGCTATCTATTGTTTACGATCGCGTTGCTGGTGTGGTAGGCTCTTAGCCAATAGGCGACGTGGATTCGGCTGACGTGCTGCGTTTCCGCGGATGCATCGCAGTGAAAAGGCAGAGAGTTTTCGAAGGAATGAAGGCGCAAAAGAGTCCAGTTTTCTTTTAAAAGTTCTATAGCGAAGAATTTTTTTTGACTCCCTATTTTTGTGTTTTTGTGTTTCTTTTCACACCTTTTACGACGATCGGTGGATGAAATTCGATTTCAGAATCGTTTCATGGTCCCTTTCAATACACCAGGCTAGCAGGCGGACTGCACTGGATAAATTTTTCATCTAAAGCAGAGAGAGCAGACGCCCAATGGGGACGAGTAAATTCCCGATGCCTAAAAAAAACACAAATAATTGTCAGCATACGCAAGACTCTCTGAAGAAAGTACACGCGACTCGTGCATGTATACTTTAAAGCGCCTGGTTCTCGCTCACACAAACTACTCCTAAATCCGCGGATCATAAGCGTCTTCAGGGTACAAAACAGTTTGGCTGCCATCACAACCGCGAACGTCCCTCGTGGGAGACATCACGCCCTTGTTCTTGTTTTTTTCTAATCCCACTGCGTCACTATAAAAAAGAAACGAATTCTACTTTACATGATATACTGCGTTTCGTTCTTATTTCCCTTATAAAGATACCAGGCGCCCTAAACTCGTCAAACATAAGGTTCGGGTCGAAGTTTACGCAGCGCGCCTAATTAGACTCTCGTGACGATGACTCCGTGCGTTTGTCGACGAAGTACGATCGGCGCGCTCCGCGAACTTTCGGCTCAAGCTTTGTGCTTTACGAGGGTTTTATGGCTGGAACTTACAAAATACGTCGTATAAAATGCCACCTAAGATCTTATGCAGTTTTCTATGTTCTATTAAGCACATTCAGATAATCCTTTCTTTACGTAAACACTCACTTATTAAGTTTTGAAGAATTTTGAGTTTTTTAATGATAGGCCTTCTTTCTTTCGTTACTTTAGTTACACTTAATTAACGCGCGGATCTAGCGAGTTCAAGAACGTTTAGAAGCACGTTGCATGGACCCCCGAAAATAGAATTTCAAATTCTAAGTGACTGCCAAAAATAAAGGACCTAAGCTTACGTCTCTCTACCTGCACCATCTGAGGGTATAAAAGGTTTAATTCAATATAAACTAAATATTGATGGCCAATGTAACCAAAATACATTAAAAAAAATCAATTAGAAAAAACAATAATGAAGGGCTACAGCGAACCCCACAGAACGGGGAACAGTCTATGGTGTTATCAGCTGGCATATATATATATATATATATATATATATATATATATATATATATATATATATATATATATAGATATATAGATATATTAGTAGGTTGTTTCCTTTAAGGTAGAACTGGGTCTTCAGAGATGAGGTCCGTTGTTGAGTTCTTGTTCGCTCAAAGAAGAGCGGCAGCCTGCCCCACCTCCGCTTTTCCCCGCGCAGCGCGGCCTCTCTTCGGGAGCAGCCGACGCTCGTCAAGTATTCATCGCGCCGGTCGTTGTGCAAGACGCGCGCACAAAGGCGAGGCCCGGGCGCACACGCGGGGCTGCCTGAATGGCACTCGGCGGGCTCGGCCCGATATTGTTTGTCGCATAACGGCTTAAGTGGGCCACAATGTCCGAGCAAATCTGCCTCAGGTGAACCTCACCACAAAGGACCCATTGTTCGCGCGAGAATGGGGGATCGGGAACGGATCGAAGCCGGACGCGGCGATGGGTACCCCTCGCGCGGACACGATCCGGGTTGTCCATCCGCTTGCTTCTCGCGCTTCGACCGAGCTTCTGCGACGATCGTGTCTCATGCGGCCTTTCCATTCGCGTGGCAGTGCATTGCTGTGCAGTCGCGTAAACCTTAAGAAGCGCGGGGCGTGACGAGTTTCGAGCATCTCATTATCGCTTCTAAACCGATGAAACTGCGTTGTTAGACAATGAGACCTCCCAACAGCGAATCAGATGACAAGAATCGTGAACCGTATAAGCAGCGCCTCAGGTTTCTTAAACTGTTAGTGGCAGTAGCTCCACAGCTCCACATTCTTGGCTACACGACGTTGCGAAGTTGTAAATAATAATATTTTAAAAACAACTTCGGCGTTTAATTAAAGTTTTGCGACGAACACGTAAAAGTGACGGAGGAATGGAAGCTCAAGAAAGTGCAGCAGAACAATTCATCAATGGATCCAGCCGGCTTCTGTCTGTTAAGCGGAGGAAAAGTTTATTTTAACCTAAGCACTGTTCTTGGAACGCGTCTTCAACTGGCGTGTCTAGAGTTCTTTAAGCGCAGATAAATAATAAAAAATAGTAGTCCAGAAGTGGAAAAAATTGACGTCGCAGAAACCGGCATGTCGTGCCGTACGTCGCGACCAGGGTTGTAAAGTACCTCGGTACAAGTAACTGGAAATCAGTATCTAGGTACTTTTGTTGTACCTGAGGTACAAACCTAGGTACTTTCATTTCTCGATGTCTGTGTCTGTATCTTAGGTACATTTTACAGTAACTTGTAACTGAGTGAAGTTACTTTTTACAGGTACTTTTCTATTCGCTTCGTCAAAATGGTAGAAACTATAAATCTGAAAGTTTTAGCACACTACCATGTACCGTGATTAACGGTGAGTTGGGTACGACATGGGAGGCACTAACTTGATCGAACGACGTTTTAGCGAACGAAGCCCCGCCCATAATGTTTCATCGAACGACACTTTAGCGAATGGCTGTGTTCATTTGAGCGAACGGTGGATTAGCGATGCCATTCTAGCGACACCAATTTATCGAATCGCTTCGGAACTCCGTTTGGGAAATGTAGCGACCCGCTTCCTTCATCTCACATTTCTCACATTGACACCAATAAAGCATATTTATCGAACTCGTTTTTGTGTGCATCCTTAGAATAAAAAGCTTTGCTTCCAATATATTCTGACAAATTTGGGGAAAATAAATAAAGAAAGTATCTCTAAAGTAACTGTACCTGTGCCTAGGTACATTTTTAAGCTAGTACCTAGGTACGTACCTAAGCACCTTTTCGTATGAGTAACTGTAACTGTATCTTAGGTACATTTTTAAGTAACTTTTAAGACCCTGGTCGCGACCCAAGGAGGTCGTGCTAGAAGTCCCAGCGAAGAGTACGAGCGAAAGCGAGTGTCGCTGTCGTCGCGGATTATCAACTCCTGGCTGCCGAAGCTTCCGTGGACTGTATGCGGAGTACAAGTTCGTCTGCTTCTTCTTGCAGGGGTTGTGGTAACGTCAGAACGTCGAGCTCTGATTGGTTCTGAATGAAGGATAGTGGGTAGAACTCGAAGCAAGCTGCATTGAGGCCTACCCACTATCCTTCAATCAGAACCAATCAGAGCTTGGCGTTCTGACGTAACCACAAGCCCTACAATAGGCGCAGACCAACTTGCGCTTCTCATGGCCGGAAAGCGACCTGCAGTGAAACAGGCGTCTGCCACATACACCGCCACTGTTGGGACGCCGCCAGAATCGCGACTGGCGACAGCGTGACACTTGTAAGACGTCATCGGTCAGAAATTGAGCAATACCACTTACAGTCGGCGACAGGCTAACAGTGTATCGTGGAAGCTCCTTCCACCTCTTTCCACTTTAGCGGAGGGCATGCCGAAGAAGGAGCGACCTCCTCTCCAACGTTCGCTCTGCTAAAATTCTTCCACTATAGACTGTTAACCTGTGACCCACTATGCAAGACGAGGCCTTACAAGATCCAGGCATAATAGCCCGAGGCAGTTAGAATAGACCTTTTTCGAGAAGAGTTCCACGCATACGCCTGCCGTCCTCACGAAGCGGCGAAAGCTAGAACTACGGTTAACGTCTGGAAAAGGAGTTAGAATACCTCTTTTGCCTTCCTCCGCGACTCGTCTGGAATGCGAAGGTGGTAGGAAAGGCATCGCAACTTCCCTGCCAGACGCCAATCGCGCTTCGAGCTTTTTCCGCATAGTGTCGTCTTTATGCGCGAGAGGTATACGATGACCCCCAATAGGAGTGTCACGGAAACCATTAGCGTCTTTTTGTTCTTCCCGCCGATAACAGGGGGCGCGGGTCACCTCTCACCGGGACGGTATATGGCGCGAGGTCGCTCCAACACCGCCGGTGAATAATTAAGGACAATTAGTGTGAAAAAGAAACGAGGCAGGTGCATTCATTCTTTTTTTTTTTTTAGAACAGTTTAGGAGAAAAAAACCGAGTGCATTTCAGCTACCGCTTAGCGTCTGTCACAGCGACTGCAGGATTTAGGGGGTTGCATTAAACGCGCTCCATCATTTAAAACAACAACACTGAGGCGGCTCCAAGCGGAGGCCACTAGGGATCGTGAAACCTGCGTCGTTGAGTGATCGGACCATCGATGGAAGCCCGTATGACCGCTCGAAGAAACACTTACTTCCTAGACGCGTGACAGAGGACAATTGCGAAGGCCGATACAAAAACAACAAATGAAAACAAACAAACGAAAACGTGAGAGACCGGTCAATCCGCCGTCCCAACCGTTTCGTCCCATCGCCGGGGTCGAATCGCTTTCCCCTTAAAGCCAGTACCGCACTTACCTCCCATGTCCTTAGCTTTTTATTTTATTTCCGAACGATCTTTTCTCTAATTACTATTCTTTGTTTGTTGTTGTTGTTGTTGGCGTTATTATACTTTGCAAGCGGTATTAGCTCACCTTCCCCCTTTTTCTCCCACCCACCCCGAATAAAAAAAAAACAAGTAAAAAAGGTAACCCTACCTTGGAAAAAACTGCGTCAGTGAGCGCGCACTAGGCGATCCTTGGATGAAGGTTCTCAAGAACGAAGAAACAAAAGAGCTAAAATAACAACGTAATCAAGAGAGCGGCAGAATTACGCTGGGAGCTTGTCGAGGAAAGTATCCGAGTCGAGCTCAGTCCGTGGCAATTTAGGCTTCCGCGGCGGGGTTCGCCAATTGGCGCGGACGCGCTACTGATGCCGGTACCGCGGACGCCGGCAAGAACCGTTTCAGTTTGTTTGACGGAGACTCTAAAAGAAGTTTTGGATTTGGTGGGCTTTATTTGGCAGGATTGCAGAAACTGAACGATGCTCGTAAATCGCTGGAGTATCGGGCGCGTCACGCGCTACCACCTTGAAGACAAGGCCTGCGTGCATGACGTCATCGTTAGTGAATCCCCTACCCGCCTCCACGTGGCAAACAGTCCGAAGCTCGACGGGAGACGCCGGAAAGTGGCAAACGCGCCCGTTTCGGCGTGGCCGCCTGCTAACGTCGAGCCCGTTGCGAGATGCGCTGACTTCGACGCTGACGTAACAATGCGAAGAGCAAGTCCTTTCGCCTCTTGCGCAGGAATTGCGGTGACGTCAAAACAACGCCGAGCTCCGATTGGCTTTCATTAAAAGGATAGTGGGTAGGCCTCGACGAAAGATGCCTTCGGGTCTACCCACTATTTTTTTCAATCAGTCAGGAAGAGCTCAGTTTTCCTACATCATCGCAACCCCTGTGCAAGAAGCAGAAAAACTTGCGCTCCACAAAGGCGGCGCTGCTTTAATCCACAAGTGATAACGTCTTTGGGTGGAAATGTTCGGGCCTTGTCTTCTAGTGGCGTTATACGTCCCGCCGGCATTTATCGTTGCAGTTAAAAACAACTAAAACACTAAAAAAACAAAGAATGTGCAACAGTATTTTGGTCACTTTCACAAAGACCCCCGGGCTAGCCGTTTGTACTGCACTGGCTAAAGTTCTCATCCAAAGCTGGGAGACAAGTCGCCCGTGGAGGCAGACTAAGTTTTAGGCTTGATAAACATACACGAACCCCAATTTTTGTTATCTCAGAACATTGTTGTCATACGTAAATTAACTTTTTGGGTATAAAAATAGCGGCGCAGTCTTTTATGTATCGAGGTACTCAGTGTGCCCGTGCACATCGTAGTTGTCTAGTCTAATTATATTATGAGCTCCGTCATTCGCTGGGATTCTTATATATGTAAACATATATAAACGCGCTTGACTAGGAAAGAAAATATTTCAAAATGTGGTTACTCAAAGACGGCTCTATGACTCTACGTCACTACTGCTGCCGCAATAAGACGCCAAATGCTTCCAACAAAGCGCCATGACACTGATAGCAGACGACAATCTCGGGTTCGATTTCAAGTCTAACCGGAAGTGACGTCAGGTGCGAGAAGCCTATGGGTTTGTCCTGCAAAAAATAAACTCGCAGATGTTTTAGGGTGTTGGGTCACTCACATTCACAGGACGTTGTTTATTATGCTTACGCTCATTTATTTATTTATTACCTCCGAGGTCCTACCTGGAACAGTAATCAACAGAAGAGCTGCTAAGAACTGCGGTAGTAAAAAAAGAGTAACAAAAACACCTAAAAGCGAAATAGCCATAAAAACGAACAGTTATTGCCAGCGAAGTAGAGGGGCTTAGAGCGATAAACTGGTGCCCCGTTCACCAGGCAAAAGTGACCCCCACTTGGCTGCTGCAATGTTGTACAATTTTGACCGCTAGACAGGTGACCGTACCAAACACCGAGGCTTATACGCTAAGGTGAGCCGAGATTTGTATTGAGATTGCTGTAAAAAAAAAACATTATAAACTTTTTTCAATACTGTTAGCTCCAGAGATCAGTGTCTAGCTCCGATAAAAACCCAAAATACAGCACCGCGGCTGACGGCATCTAGTGGAGGCATTGCAAAGCTGCCCGAGTTTTTGTCGTAAAAGCATATTTTTGACTTAAAACAAACGAAACATAAATTTTCTCGTTGGTGCTGTTATTAAAAATCAATAAGCAATTATTTGTGGCGGTACTTCGTTAAAATCTAGAAGTAAAACTATAAGGTCACATGTCTAGTGGTCAAAAATGTGCAACATGGCGGCGGCAAATGGGGCCACTTCCAGCTGCCAGTTTATCGCTTAAAGGCCCTTTACCTCGTTGGTTAGTGCATACAAAAATCAATTAACTAGGTAAACTTTACCACTTCAAAGCCAGTAGTATTAGAACCGCTCAGATTTCCTATACTACTGCGTGCGAAAAGCTGAGTCAGCAGCGTGCTCCACACTCACGCCGCTGGCTGGGGTTCGATCCCCACCAGCGCTTGTCCTTTTTATATTTCTTTTGTTCGCATGACTGGAATCTTCCAGATGACTCGAGAATCTTTTTGTATGTTCGAGCCCGGAAACTTCTAGATACCCACGCGCTTGCAAAAGGAGCTTCGCGTGGCTGCTTCAGCGAGTGGTCCTTCCGTCGCCATCAAAGTATGTACGGTACGGTCTTTGTTACTTCATGTCTCTCGGCACAAGCTCGCGGAATTTAACGTTTATTTAAAGTGTTATTAATCGAGTTTATGTTTTATTCGTGACATTTTGGTGGAGGTCCGGGGTAACGCAATTTATATCCACGATGCGTACCACCTGTGAACCCGATAATTCCGAAGACGACGACCGCGAAGGCGACGTCCCCGAAAACATCCGAGAATGACTCCAACTGTGACCTCAACCGCGACCTCAACTATGACCTGAAAAACGACCCGGACTATGAACTCGTCAAAACCCCTGGCTACGACCCCTCGACGATAACATGATGACGAACCCGACGACGATACCGAGGACAAGTGTGATGTCGACCACGACGACGCTTGGTTGGTCACTCAACGAGCGGAAAAAGTCCACCAGCTCGACCCCATTTCGATTCGAGCCCAACAATTATAATTTGAAAGCTCGTGTTTTTTTTTTTTTTGTTTTTTTTTATTCTGCATAACTAGCTTCATCGAGGCCCGTTCTCATAGGCAGCCTGCAGGCTCGCTAGTCGGGCGTGAGAACGAACCAATCACGCCGGCCTGCAGTCCGGCGAGGCGACGGCACATGTTCGCGCCAAGAGAGACCGCGAAGAGCAAGACGGGCGGCCGTGTGTTTCTTGCTCGGCTCTCGCGTTTAATAAACCTAATTAAGCGCGCCGCGAGCCAAACGAGGCCCAAGACGCGCTGCATCCTTTTAGCGGCGGTGTTGCTCGACACCGCCCGGGGGAGCCACTCTCGCTTTCGCTGCCTCGAGAGCCTAGATTTAAGAGAGCGAACAAACGAAACCACGGAGACCGTTCGCAATTTTAAGGGCGGACGATTACTGCGCGGATGAGTCGCAAGTGCACGTGTGCGCTGCGCTCTCGCGTGTCCAGGAAGGAAAGCGACCGGAAATTCGGAGACGCGCGATCGCGGACGATCCGCGCTTTCGTACGCATCCTCGCAGCTCGTACTTCGAACGCGGCCCCTAAATCACGTGACTTCGATTCAGCAGTTTGAAACACTCCCGAGTCTAGGCACACTATCGCCGACCGCTTATCAAATCTAGGCAAGGCGGCTGATTAAAGGTCGGCGTCTTTCCCCAGCCCGCATTCCCTATGCTCGGTTTCAGCCTAGCTTGACAGACGGCCGATGGCCATCGTCACAGCGAGCCAATTAGCGTCTCGGAAGGAGGCACGTGACGGCGTCCCCTCTTCCTGCGTAGACAAGTCACGTGCCTAACTCCGCCGTTCTGATTGGCTCGAACGGGCCGTAGCCTTCGTTCTTTTCCGAGGTATAGTGAAACGAAGGATAGAAACTTCTTCCCTGAGCAAGGGACTACTACTTTCTTCTTTCCAACTTTGCCTCCTAAGAAAAAAAAAAATAAAGAAAAGAAAGAGCAGCCGCGCTTGTTGCACACACGACAGTGGATTGCTCCACGCAGCTTGTACGCGTCCTTGTCGGCCTTGCATATATTCTTCGAAAACGACAGAAATACAAAAAGAAAAGAAAGGGAGTCAGCCTCGTTTCCTTCGCAAAATGTTGTCGTTCTTTGCCCGGACGCCATGTTGTCGACTGGTCCGCTCTCTCGCGCGGGTCCCCGTCGTTCTCAAAATTAATGACATCTCGACGTTGTCGCCGTTGACGTCGCCGAGGCTGTGATCGTGATGCAATGCAGCGCGCAGTTTTCTCTCAACGCGACATTTCATTATGCTGCCCGCCGAGCCGGCTCGCGCAACGGGACACGGAAAAACTTGCATGTATACTTCATGACGGCACGCGGGCTGCGCTGTTGGCTTGTCGGTCGCTTTTATTTTTTGTAGTTTTTTTCTTCTTTTGTCCCGGACACGAAAACAAGTCGAGCGATCACCTGAGCGAAGAACGTTGACTGATCGAGATTTTGGGATATTGCTCGAACTCTCCTCTCAAAGAAAATGAAAGCGGTGCTGGTCCCCTATTGGCTACCGAGGCACCCTCCGCCCGTCCGACCGTAAGTCGACATAACGGAACTCTCGTAAACAAAACAAAAAAAAAAGTTAACGCGCGAGGTTGGGGTTAAAATTAAGCTCATCTTACCAGGTGATCGGGGAATTGCTGCAAGTTATTAGGCTACGTGGAAGGGACAAAAAAGAAGGTTCTAAGGGTCGTACTATTTCAACGTCTATTTATCCAGTAGGAAATCCAAAGTATCTCTTAACATATCACCTGCCATTCACCTTCCGCCTTGTTAAAGAGTTTTAGTGAATCGTTCCGACATCCCCGATAACGATAGCCAATAACGATACGATCCATACGCAATGGCGGCGGCGGAGTAGCGGACATCGAGTCATCGAAACGGTCTGCTAAAACTTTCTATTAACGTCAAAAAACGTTCGAGGCCAACGTGCTGTTTACGAGCAAGGCCACGTTTTTCCCCTGCGCGTGCGCAGAAAACAGATTTACAAAAAAGAAGCGTCCAGCTGCGCATGCGCTTGACGACAGCAGCGCCACCGCAGCAACTTGACGTTAGAGTCACGTGCTGGTTTATAGAAAGACCGCAGAAAAATACGGACACAAAAAGCAACGTGAAAGTGACGTCATGAGCGCCAAGTGACTAATCACGTGATGCTGCGAGGTGTGTGCGCGACGCATCACGCAGTGTGACGTAACGCAGCATCAGTCTACGAGAACATTTCTGCGCACCCGAGACGCCATCTTCAGCAACAACACTTCCGGTATGAGGCGAAAATATTGTTTTGCTCTCGCAACGCAATAGACCGTATGCAAAAAGAAAAGCACCATCCAATGTACTCATGATCAAATACAAAATTTCCGCCATATTAAGGCCGGTTCTCACATGGAGCGAAGCGCTGATGTAGCGCTCCTCGCGTGCCGTCAGCTACTTATCGCCTGCCACGAGCAACAGTTTTGGCGGTGCGATACAAAGCTGGTGAACGCTCCGGTCAGCACGTGCTTAGCGCGAGGTTAGCGCTATGCTTGTAGCGCTCCGCTGCATGTGTGAACAGGCCTTTAGGAGGTTCCCGTGCCCATAGTTCCGCCCGAGAGACAAAGGTTCCGGCAAAGGGGGAGTCGTAGATCTAAAATATGATCCCGTGCTGCGAGTCCAGTGCGAGTCTTATACAGAACGCCTTCGATAAAGACCGTTCACTGAACTGGATGTCCCAGTTCACTGCCTGAGTGACGAGTCTTTGCAAACTCGTCGGTGACAATTCCTCTTCCAGAATTTCGCGGCCATCTTGCTTTTCTTTTTTTGAACCAAAACTAAACAGCAACCGACTGAGTGCCCAAATACATTGTCAGAATAAAATGAAACCCGAGTTAAATGCAGATGCTCCTCATCCACATCTGAAGATGTGAAAAAACCCTCTAATATTGCGGCTCCGAATTGCATGATGATGATAGCTGGAAATAATTATGCATTTGGCCTATTAGAAGAACTTCCAAGCATAAATGACACATATTGTTGTTCTGCCTTTTTTATTTTTCTTACTTTTTTCTACGTTGATATCTTTAATTAATTATTTTTTCGCCCATAGGTTGCACTTGGTTGAGGACGAAAGAAAACGGGAAAAAATTAATGCATATAATTGCACCGACGTTAACCGCCCTACAAATGTTTTATGTTTTCAATAAATACAAAAAAAACGAAAATTAGCTCCTAGCCCGATTTATCAAAATTAGGAAAGCCAAAACACCCTAAATTAATGCTATCCTCAAAAAAAAAAAAAAAAAAGTTCTGGAAGAAAATGTTTATTTTCTGGTTTACCTTGAGTTGTCCCGGAGCCCAGCTCCCACTGAACTGCCTGCGATGCTTCATTTCTTAGGAAACCACACCTGTTACCTCGTATCTATCTCTTAGTGGTTCCGGGTCGTTTTCCAAGTCTTCGAGTGACGACTATGTCCCCTCGGGGTTGGGAAATCTCGTGCCCGTGTCCTATTTTCTTTAACGTAAACGTCAATAAATGCAGATTTATTTTTTTTAACACCAAGAGTAGAAACCGAAAGTAGAAACCGGAAAAACACCGAATTCTGGAAAAAACAAATAAACCGCGAGTGTATAGATAATCACATATGAAAGTATTACCCAGACGCCATCTTTGAGTGCGCTCTGTGCATGCTCAGAACGAGCTCACATTTACAGGCTGCTAAGACAGGCAACCTTGAAAGTGTCCAATGCACGTTGCAGAAGACCTGTGGAGGTTCGCCGTCAGCAGACACTCGGCAGTCGCAGACACTAAAACCCCTCGATGCGTTTGCGTGTTGTCTCGTAAATTTTATCACGGGACTCGAGCAGACACATCTATGGCCGCCAGCGAATTTACGCACGCGCCGGATTACAGCCGCTATTGCTGAACTTCTATTGTCTTACCCAGATGCCAAGCCACTGAAGTGGGCGTAGGCGAGGCTTCAGAGAGCCCTACGCTGGAAGGAGGACACTCTAGAAGCGACTAGGGCAATAACCTGTCCTACTGGGGTGAAGTGCAGCGAACAGAAAAATAAGAAAACAAAAACTGAAGGTCGGTTGTGGCGGCGTCCATGCACAGCTGCCGCAAAGCGGGAATAATGTATTCTACGAACAAAAAGTTTGACAAGGAAGACCAAAATCGGTAGGTAGGATTGTTTACATCGCCATTTGCGGTCCCCATCGTTCAACAGCACACACGCTGATACGGACGTCTTCGGTTCCAGGGCACACGACGCAGCCTTCTTTAGCGGACTCGCGATGCCAGTTCGCCTACTCAGCAATGGTAATGAAGGACGAAAAAGCAGCCGCCCGCAAAGGGGATCGCACTGCACCAACGCCTTGGCGCGCGGATGATGCTCCTTCGTCCATCGGAAAGTCCAATGGGGGGACCCCAGGTGGCAGCGTAGAGATCGCAGCCCGGGGGCTCCGCTGTGCCGACGCCGATGCAACGCGGTCCTTTGGTCAATCACCCGGGAGCCGACGCCGGGCCTCGGGACACAGTCGACGCCCCTGCCGCCAGCGCAATGAACCCCCTCCTCCTTTTTGTTCGTGCTTCCGGCCCCAAGTTGAAAAGAGGGTTGAGGCGGTCCTGATAGCTTTTTTTGGCTCAATACACTGTTCGAGAGAGTCTAGATTTAAAACAGAGAGAAACTCACACCATGCTAGGGGAATAAAAACAGAATCATCACGACGCGGTAAATCGTAAGCGCCAACATTGGTGGTCCCGCGGGAAAGAACGAGAAAGCGGGCGACAGAAAAACTGAGAAAGAAAGCGGACGATAGGTTAGGCGTGCTCGTTTTGCAGCGATAAGTTGAGGTTGTTCGAGTGCTCGTCACCTTTATTTGCTTTTCTACAGGTACGCGATGCCGGTGTTCTCCCGCGAAGTTAGCTAGAATAAAAACTAGGCTTATACCTTACAGGTGAGGTTTCGCAGCTTCTTTGCGTATATTAAGGCATCGCCAGCGATATGGCCCCATCGGGACCATCCACTGGGACCAGCGATGTCCGCGTCTGTACCCTGCAATTCTGAAGTGGCCGGAATGCGAGGGACATTTTGGTCTAGATTATTAAATAGAGTCTACGAACCAGGGAGGCCGTCTGAAATTTAATGGCGGACGCCTCGAGCGCACGTATTGGTCGCAAGTGCGCATGCGTCGCGTTTTCGCGTGGCGAGGGGGAAAGTGGACGGTGTTGCGGAGATGTCTGAAGACGATCGAGGTTTTCGACTCCTCGCAGCCCGTGGTCCGAACGCGGTCTATAAACCACGTGACCCCTTATCGAGGAAGTTGGAAACACTCTGTAACGTAGGCACACTAGGCCATTCCGAAAACAGCTATCGCTCCCCATCGTCTTTTCGCAACACTACAGCAATCCGAAGTACGGCGCGCGAAGAGTTACCCATCAATAGAGGGAACGGTTCGTGTTCATTTAGAACTTTGCGACTTCAGAACGCAAAGAAAGCAGGACGATAATAACAAAGCAGGAGACGTGTATCGGCTTTGTGGAGCGTACGCTCTGTTTTCTTCCTGGTAAGTGGTAAGAGAGGAGGAAGTGAACTTCCAGGATGTACGGAGCGTACGAGCCGGCCCGTGCGTACAATCGGGACGGCCCCACACATTCTCGCTCCACGCAGTGCAATGTGGGATTGCCGGGAGGTCTTTTGGGACTTTCGCGAAAGGCCTACGTTGCTCCATTGTTGCCCAATGATGGCCGGAGCCTCCGAGCGAGGCAGACACGCGATCAACTGGGACGCTCGGTTACCTTTGTGCTGCGCTGCTGATAGTATTTGGAGTACCCCGCACTGTTCAAAGACTGCTTCAAGCCGCAGTGCCATCAGCATTGCCGTCTGAGCCAGTTGCGCTTTAGACGATGCGAGGCAAGCGCCCGCATCAACGGTCGCTCTAAATTATCTTCGACTCCAGCTTACTTTCCAAACCTTGGGGCGGTCAACTAGCTCATTGAAAACACGATAGCCGAGAATATTTTTGGTGGGATATTTTGGTGTAGTTTTTAGCGGAAAATATACTGAGTACGTTCTACGATATGATGCCATCAACAAAACCTGAGAGTTTTTTTTTTTTTTTTAATAGAAGTACGCACACTTAAAGGATTAAATAGGCTTCTATGGGCCCTTTCTCAGGCGTATTATGCTTTGCTGCGCATCCTTCCGAATTGTTTTTTTATGATAGATGTTTTTATTTTCAGTGGATAAGACTCTCACACTCAGAACCTCTAGGCAGCGTAAATCATCTCGTGTACTTACATCACTGCTCACAAACCCTCGGCCACTGTCGCCTCGCACCACCCACGAAGCTGTCCTTCACGAACCGGATGATTCGAAGCCAGTCACATTAAAACCGGGATCGCCCTTCTCATATATCATACAAAAGCCAGTCTGCAAGCACAAGTCACTGCAGTATCCGTGGTTCAAATGCCGCGTGCCAAGTTTCTTATTGAACTCGTTGCCACGGATCTCGCATTGACTCGCGTTCGAATCTGTTTGCACACTGTCGTTTGTGAGATATATAAGTAATGTGACCCTGGCTGAACACCCCTTAGTGTGTTTTTGTTTGTCTTTGACGTAGCGTCTAACGCCCTAATGTGGTGATCTGTTGTCGAGTGTATCAACGTATCGAAGCGCGGAGCGCGCAGAGTGAAAGCTGACGCTGCAGAACCCGGAGGTACTAGACTTAACCCTCACCACCCTTGCCCGTTTCGACCTGGCTGAGCCTCACAAACACAGGCCGGTGCAACCTGTGCTTGTGTAATAACTGCTGAGTAATTCGCGTTAGATCCCCGAGGCTAGCAGTGGCATTGAGCTGGCTGAAGGTTTCATCTGCAGCAGAGAAACCAGTCGCCCACTGGAGCTGACTGACTTCTCACTGTCCATAGTCACGAGTAGCGTAAATAACGCAAATCAGTGGCGAGATCCTGTACTTCGTTTCAGCTGAAGCCACTAAATGAACCACGCTTAGAGTATCGGCACTCTGTTCCCCGATATTGTTGAGGGTGCCACCATCTTGGTGCTTAGTACAGAGCAGACGCAACTGCCGAAAGTCATGGTTCAAAAGTGTGACTCCCTCAGCATTACATTCGGTAATAGGAAGCTCATGTAATTTTGCTTTTTTCTGTCGCGAATTGTTTAAACATTTATGGAGAACGGAAAGGCGTTTTTTGTTTTTTGTGATTTCAGATAAAGCTTTAGATCAGTGGTTCTCAAATTAGGGTCCGGGGACCCTTTGGGGTCCGCGAAGTCATCCTAGGGGTCCGCGAAGCCCTGCCTCCTGGCAATAAAAGTTGTCTTTTTTCAAGTTAAAAATAAACGTTCCGATTCTTGTGTGAGTTTTCTCGTGTATACGTCAATACGAGAAGTCTACTTCACACCAGCCCTTAGTTAAATCCATTTATTGAATCACTATTATAATTGATCAATAACGTTTCCTTCCCCTCACCACGATCGAGGTCCTCCATCATCTTCGCCCATCCACAAGGGGTCCGCGAATCATCAGTGGTTGAGAATCACTGCTTTAGATAACTGGCCACCATGATTCTAAGCCCAAAGGTGGGTAGTGTCGTTACTTTGAAACGTAGCTTATTCAGTGGCTTTAGTTTTAAAGGGCAACTGATAACCCCAACATAGATATTTTTAAAACCTAAAATTCTCTTTAACGCTGCCCCATCCCCCCCCCTCTCCCTTTTCTTCCCTTCCTCCGATTATTTTGCGAGGAATGTTTGAAATGTTCGGGCATTTCCTTTGGCCGCCGATTGCACCTCTCCTACCACTGCCTCCACTGTACTGACACAGCTGGCCTTGGAACTGTGCTTGCAAAGTCTAAGTCTCCATTTCCTATTCCCTTTTAAAGCGATGGATTTAAGAAGCTCGTGTCGCAGAAAAGCCGGCGTCGGCGTTGTGACGGGGAAATCCTCATTAGTCAATAGGGTCTTCATATCAAGCAGAGTGGAGAGATCATAACGATGTTTTACCGCATACCAGATGTACAGGAGGCTATGCACAGTCACATGACCTCGCGCAGGAATTTCAAACAACCCACAACGCTCACATGAAACGTGACGCCACGCGCTGGATGAAAGTGATTAAAACACGACATGATGCGAATTATAAGTGGCCTTACGTTTCAAATGGTTTCACTATATAAAGTAATTCACTTGCCTTACAGAAAAACATTAGAAGAATTTTAGGCGGAGGCAGCATTCAAACCCACACCCCTTCGGTTGCGAGCCAGACACGCTACCCGACGGTATACCGACTAGGCCACGCAGACACGCTTGCACGGCTCGGGAACAAACGGGAGTTTCTATGCTTAGGTATCGCGTTCCACTCATAAAAGCGAAGCTTAAGCGTCCTCCAGTAATTTTATTGTTTCTGTGCTTGTTGCTTTTTTTGCGCCTTTGCACGTATTTTTATCGCGAGTGAAAACTGGCATCACTTGGCCGCGTGCTTGCTTGCGCGATCTCACCGTGAGCTTAAAACGAAACCCAAAGACCGTTCAATTTAGGGATCCGGATGTTTTTGTGTAGGGCGTTTTGGAGTAGCGCGTTTTGATGCAGAGCTTTCGGTGAACGAACGTTTCGGTGCACGGACGTTTCTGTTAACGGACATTTCGGTGCACCGACATTTTGGTACACCGACACTTCGATGTAAATATGTGCTTCGACTTTCTTTTCGCATTACGAGAAACGCGGAATAAAATAGTATAGAAACTCTGCACTTGAGGTGTAGGCCGAGAAGTACTGTACTTTATATGTCGGTTTGCGATGCAGCCAACACATCGTACTTCTCCTATCATCGTCCTGTGCTCGCTGTGTGTTATTCCATCGATCTACGAAGTGCCGAAATTTCTCCCAAAATAAATGACGACTGAACCACGCTTCAATTCTGGCGCCAAGCAGACGTAGTTCAACGGGGATTTATGCAATATGGCAAATTATAATGGTAAACGATTCACGCGCTGTTTTATTTTTTTATTTTTTTTTGTATTAGAATCTTTTTATGATGGTCTGGTGTCTGGCGGGCCGGAATGGAATGACCACATACAAGCGCGGCTGACACGAGACCACGGTGCACGAGACTGATCGGTTTAATGTTGAATAAAAAGAAGTAGAGAGGGAAAAGGACAGAAGAAGACGAAGTGATCGGAAAGTAATTAACTAAAAACGGATGCGAAAATGCTCCGATGTCGTGTTCGCGCTAACAGTGTCGCGATGTGTACAACAGTTGGGTGATTGAGAGTAAGACAATATGCATGTAGTATTTTTCCAGTTCTTGTAAACGGATGTACACGAGATTAAGAGCCACAGCCTCCTCATGAACACATCGCTCCATCCCGGAGCCGGCCATATTAGTGTGTGTATTTCCAACTGATGTTTCGTCCTCCGCGACCACGAACTTACAAAAAAGGATAAACAAGAAAACCGATTTTTGTTTTTCCGTTTTAGATGGTTATACTGTTTTAATAAAGTAAAACTAAGAGGGGAATTGAAACCTAAGGCATTCAAAACGTTATTCGAGACCGCTAAAACTAATTGTGCGTGTCCGCTTGCTGCAAGAGCCTATACAGGAACTCTAGCTGCAAGCAGCGTTGGGCGTCGCACCGGCAAAAAACGCCCACGGACGGCGCTGTGAAATATAACCTAAAGGCTGAACTCCATGTAGCGAATGGACCTCTTGGCGAATATGTGGTGCCTCCTAGACACGCGACTGGGTTCGAGGCTAAGTGGCGAGAAAACAACGCGCGCGCAAGGCCTCCCCCACCCGTTCCACACCCAAAGCGTCAGCTACATCCTGTTCACCCATTGAGCGCTGTGACCTAGATACGGTTCCCCCAAACTAGCCTTTGTCCCCATCGTGCGTAATCTTCCGCCCCGAAGTCGACAAAACGAAACCATCTTCCCTCTTTGCTCGGCCAGAAGGAAGAGAGAGAGGGTACTGAAACTATTTACTCTCGGACCGATGTTTCTACAAAAGGTCCATTCCGCAACCCGGGCGATAATAGTTCCGACAGCCGAAGGCTACACAGTTCACCGGCATGATTGCGGTGCACGTCGTAATTTAGAATGGGCGTCGTCAGTACGTTGACTCGTGTTCACCTTGTTCGCAACATCAAAACTTGAGTCTCGAGGGTCTCCAAGGCGCTCAAAGGCGAGAAATGCAAGATGGCGGATTGTTTGGAACTAGATACTCTCGAACCCAGGTGCATCAAATACTCCGTGCATGCGCACCACGTATTTCTACAAAAGGTCCATTATGCGACGAATAACTGACGAACGAAGCCCGGCGGCAGGCTCGCTTTGCGCGTGACGTAGCAGCCACTGTGCTGATGCCACGCGCAGAGCAAAAGCAGGCGGGCAAAATTCGTCGATTTTTCGCTGTATATTCGTCCCATGGAGTTCAGCCTTTACGATTTGTGCCGCGGACCAGCCTATGCGTACTTGCGAAATTTGACGTGGAGTTTCGTATTGATGTTCATAATTGATTTATCAAATATTGGGGCGTCCTTTAATAAAATAAATATCACATCTGACTATTTAAGCCATCTCTACGTGACCAGCGCACTAACTTAGTAACTTCCGATATCATCGGGCACTCCCTTTAAAGGGACCATGAAATAGTTTTTCAACTTCTTCCTCCTTAGCTTTATTTCTGAACCCATAAACAAAATGTGATATCACGTGGTCGTGACTTGTTTTGGCACCGGAGGTGATGACTCCAAGCTTCCACCGTGGCACACCATGGAACTTGTCATTCTCAAGTGATAAGTGACGTCACGTGTTGACGAACTCATACGTCCGAGTGGCGCAGTGTTTGTGCCCTGTGCGTGAGCTGGGTTTGGCTGGTGTGCTCGGGCACTGCAGCTGCATCAAAGGGAAAAGGCGGAGAGCGTTCGAAGAAAAGGAGGTACAGAATAGTCCGCTATAGTTTTAAACGTTCGTTTCGAAAATCAGGTTTTAGGGTTTCTACGCTCGTGAGCTAGTTTTATTGAACGATATGCGATTAGTAAAGTCCCAATTTATCCCAGCCTCAAATTCATGTCATTGTCCCAGTAAGCTGAGACTGCAGTCAATGCAACATGCACGAAAACACCAGGTCGCGGCTTCGAAGCGTTCTTCCGCAAAACGAACGCTCGCGCTGAAAAGGCACGTGTCAAAGCCAGGAGCAAGGACTGCCTCGCTCTTGTAGCTTCGACTGAAGTCTGAAATTAAAGAAGTACTCCGGCGTGTTTTTTTTTTTTCTCTTTTTTTCCCCCGCGTGGCCAATTCGATGAAACATTGCTAAACACACAAACAAACATCGGTGAAATGGTGTCTCAAATATTAGTTCTAAATAATTTTTTTCGCGAAGTTACAAATTAACATTTACAAATTTGGCCTCAATTTTTCTTTCTTTTTTCAAGCTGAAAGTTTTCGTTGGCAACATCAAAAACATAACGCCATCTGCAGATAGGGGCTCACTCTCTGGACTGTACGATTTGTTCCCATCTGATTCCAAGGAATTATACGTTACCAAATGAATGCTTTGGAAGCTCGCTCTACTACCCGCGTAGCAGCACAAAACAAATGCCCGGCATCGTCTATCTCTTAGAATGCCTGTTCGACTCTCAAGCCTGCATGCCACTGACGTCAGGGCTCTGAAATGTGAGGATATATTTAAATGTTTGTTTTTGTATCATGTTCTTTTGCCGATTTCACAGTAACTATTCTGAATTTCGCGATACTAAATAGCGTACTGAAAAGGGTCCGGAAATTCAGAAAGTATACATGGCTTGCACTGACGTCACAACAGCGGCCATCGTGGTGGTATTGCTGCCGAGCGCGCACCTTCGACAGCATACACTTCGCACCATCAAACTTGTTATTCTCGGCAAGAACAAATAGAAATGACCACCAGCACGAGGCGATGACGTCACGAGCAAGCCATGTATAGTTAGTTGGGCTAGCTAAAAAATCGCCAGAATACCTAAGGGGTCATGAAAGGATATCGGGTTGGATTGTTGAGGACTTTACAGAGGCGTACTGGACCTATTCTGGCCCAACTATAGGCAGTATTCACTGGACGCCATATTTGTGTGTGTTGTTTAGAGCACATGCTCAGAACGAGCTCACATCAATAGGCTGCTAAGACCGGCACTTTTGATGGTGCGGAATGCACGTTGCAAAAGAACTGTGGAAGCTCGCCATCAGCACACGCTCAGCATTCGCGCACACAGCTATGGCCGCCAGTGAAAACTCCCTATAGGAAGTATTCACTGGTGGCCATAGTTGAGTGCACGACTGCTGAGCGCGTCCTGACGGCAAGCTTCCACGGTTCTTTTGCAACGTGCATACCACACCATCAAGAGTGCCGGTCTTAGCTACCTATTAATCCAGGCTCGTTCTGAACATGCGCTCTAGACATCACCCTCAAATATGGCGCCCAGCGAATACTTCTTATACTGGCATGGACCGCCACTGATTCAGAAGTTTCTTTGTCGCGGTGATATTGCGAGGATAAAAGGGGACCATTTCCTTCAGTTTTACCTTCGGAGAGCTCGATGATGTAATTGTGGGATCAAAACCACCCACCTGACGACAGTCAAGCGTGGCTCATGGATTGGACACGAGAACTGCGTGAGTACTTGATTTCGGCTCGTAACAATCAATGCCTCGGCGGACACTCAGGTAGTGGCTCGTTACCAACCACTACGGTGATGAGAATAGCCGAACTCTACCAATGCCTGGAGCTCAGCACTTGTTTTCTACTGAGCCAACCCCAGAGCGTGGCTTTGATTAACGTTGGCGGCATAAGATATGAACCAGGCCACGTAGCCCCTCGTTTTGGCTCCGAATTGAGGAAATGAACGATGCTCATATTTCTCAAAGTTATTTGCCGAATGTCATTGCTTAGAAGTAAAACCTAGGCAAGTTTATACGGTTATTAACGTTAGGGGGTGATTCTGAGTAGTATTTGGCGAAAGTAGAAAAATCGTTTCATGGCTCCTTGAAGGGTGAACTGAGTATAGCCGATGAGATGGCCGGAAAACGAACCACGAACAATGAACTTCCTAAGCCCCGCCCTGGTGTTCTTAAGCTCTCAGTAATTATAAACCTACACTCGAGAAAATTTCATCGTGCCCAACCTGTATAGGAACCGTGCACATCTAATTCAGGCCCCGACCAGGGCGCCCCTAGCGGCAAACGGGTCCGTTTCATCGGGGAACCTCCTTGGAACTTCTGGCAGTCGCAGCGTTGGTTGTGCGTTGTAGCGGGTTAGCGCTGTAATTTCCAAGGTAGCTATTCCGCTCTAAGAAAGCCACAGCAATTGATGCGGCAAACAATAGGCGACCGCCGCGACGCGGCCTGCATGCTCGCTTCCCAGAACCGTGCACATCTAATTCAGGCCCCTACCAGGGCGCCCCTAGCGGCAAACGTGTCCGTTTCATCGGGGAACTTCCATGGAACTTCTGCCAGTCGCTGCGTTGGTTGTGCGTTGTAGCGGGTTAGCGCTGTAATTTCCAAGGTAGCTATTCCGCTCTAAGAAAGTCACAACAATTGATGCGGCAAACAATAGGCGACCGCCGCGACGCCGCCGGCATGCTCGCTTCCCGTAATCCAGTCGAGAGTGGGACGGGCACGTCGCGTGCCACTGCCCAAAAGATCGCGGGGGGATGGGCCCCGGTGCCTAGGCGATGCCCCCCACGGTCGATACCAATCGCCGGTCTCGTCGGCAAGCGTGCTGCCGGTTCGACCCCGTCGTTTCATCTATAATTCCAAAGTGGCCTTTTTAGCGGACTCCCCGCCGACGGAGGACGTCACGCTCTTTGCCGTCTCTTCAGAGTCCCGGCGTAGTGCGGTCGGCCGGCACGTGGTGAAGCTGTTTACGTGGCACCGCTTCCTTCTTTGGACCGATCGACAAGAAATTAAGCCGGTAGTTTTAACTAGAGCCGCTCTATGAGACACTTAAGCAACAGTCATACTGTCCGTAGATCATAAAAAAAAAAAAAGACACACGATCTACGCTGCAGACAAAATGACAAAATTATCAGCGGAAACACCTCAGGCATTTTATATGCGCTTCGAGCGGATATGCTGCAGACTGTTTTTGTTTACAAACGTGATTCCACCACCATACAAAACCTTTCAGCCTTTCCATTATGGGGAAGAAGGAAGACCAGCGAAGCTGTACTATGGTAGGAATGAAGTATTGGCCGGCCGCAAGTCGGCAAGACAGAGTGAAAAGGCTGGAGAGGTGGCCACCATCTATGAGCGACGGCGGCAACCAGACAACCGGCAAGCCCGTTGCCTGGTTGCCGCCGTCGCTCATAGATGGCGGTAGCTGTCCAGAGTTTCGTGTCATTATTTGTTTGCTAATCGACACGATCCTGGAAAAACGCCCTTAACAGCTCCGGTGTAAAAACAAAAAAATACAGGACGACACTTAAGACTGCTTACGTGTAGAAAGGCGAAAAAATTATAGTCTCGCGGGTGAAATGTTTTTGAGTAATGTTACTACACATATTAATGGGGCGATGCAACGAGTTTTGTACTTTGCACAAATACCGCTTAGAACGGATCCCTGACGTTAATAACCTGTGAAACACCCGTTCGTTTTTCACCACATGCAATCGAAATCGTAGAAAAAAATAAAGATAAACGAGCAGCGTTCACTCCATCAACTTGCAGAGAGAACAACCGGCTACGTGATCTGGAGCCGATTATATGCCGCCAATGTTGATCATAGCCAGGCGCTGGAATTGGCAAGGCACAGGACACGCGCTGAGTTCCAGACATTGCTATGGTTCGGCTGTTGTCATTGTAGAGATTGGACATGGGCCACTGCCCGAATGTTTGTCGAGCTATTGATTCGAGCCCAAATTTACTGCCCACGCAATGCTTGGGTTCAGCCTATGAGCCGCATTCAAATAGCGTCACTGGAAGATTCTGCGATCCCCCAGTTACGCCATCAAGTTTCGCGAAGAAGAGATTGAACAAAAATGCTCGCTTTCGTCCTTAAAGGGATACTGAACCAAAGAATTTAGTGTCCATAATAAGTGGCGCACGTTCTTTCCACGAGCCAGCAGCCGCCGGTGTGCGCGAGCACACGCAACGAAAATGACGTCAAAGGCCTCCATTCGCGCTTAAGAGGACAGTGAAATGCATGGGCTTCGGGCCAAAGGAAAATAAAGACAGGCTTTTCAACTCTACAAGTGAAAGCTACGTGTTTGTTAGACCAATTAATCGCTTACTTTTTACACCAGACACCACTGCGTAGATGAAAAACTTGTCTTTATTCTCCTTCGGCCCGAAGCCCATACATTTCACGGTCATCTTAACCGCGAATGGAGGTCTGTGACGTCATTTTTGTTGCTTGTGCTCGCGCACACCGGCGGCTGCTGGCTCGTAGAAAGAACGTGCGCCACTTATTATGAACACTAAATTCCTTGGTTCAGTATCCCTTTAAAGGGATACTGAACCAAGGAATTTAGTGTCCATAATAAGTGGCGCACGTTCTTTCCACGAGCCAGCAGCCGCCGGCGTGCGCGAGCACATGCAACACAAATGACGTCAAAGACCCCCATTCGCGGTTAAGATGACAGTAAAATGTATGGGCTTCGGGCCAAAGGAGAATAAAGACAAGTTTTTCATCTACACAGTGGTGTCTGGTGTAAAAGGTATGCGATTAATTGGTCTAACAAGCACGTAGCTTTCACTTGTAGAGATGAAAAGCCTGTCTTTATTCTCCTTTGACCCGAAGCCCATGCATTTCACTGTCCTCTTAAGCGCGAATGGAGATCTTTGACGTCATTTTCGTTGCGTGTGCTCGCGCACACCGGCGGCTGCTGGCTCGTGGAAAGAACGTGCGCCACTTATTATGGGCACTGAATTCTTTGGTTCAGTATCCCTTTAAAATTACACCGCAACAGAGGAGTTTCTTGGCCAATGGTGTTGCGTGCGAGTATCCTTGAGTCCCACTCTGTTTCACATTACGATGTACCGCAGGAAAGGCTACAAGCGCGAGCCCCTTGCTCTAGGGCACATCTCGGCGGCACAAGCTCTCGTGCGTTAAGAGTAGCTCCCAACGCTATGAGCTCGCGCTTCTAGCCTTGTCTGCAGTACAACATAAGGCGAAACGGAGTATTGTGCCAGTAAGCTCGGGTAAAGTGAAAAATTGCGCGGACGATCACGCGACGCGTGATGCGAATGGACAGCGTGAGCTGGTGCGAAATTCCGATGATATTTCGTCGTGCTTGAGTAGAAATTTCGGTGATGCTATGTCGCGCGATAATGTAAATTCTTTTTTTTTGCGTCGCGCGGTGATAGTTATTTGTGTGCAACGTGCTTACGTTGCACACCTACATGTGAGAAGGTTCGTGTAGCGAAAGAAAGAAAATGAGAGGCGCTATCAAGCGGCTCCGGTGCAGCGTCAGACTTGGCCACTGCGCAACGGAGGCGCACAGCTGGGCACGCGCCGGCGCCAGTGCGTCTGCCGCGGCTATGACGTCACTCCTCTGGAATGCGCAGACCAGCGAGGCGCGCAGGGCGGTGAAGCGCGCGGCGGCTCCGGCGCGCCAGCTGTGCGCCGTGTGACGTCACTGCTCCTCGCGCATGCGCAGCGCGGCTCTCTGGGAGCCACGCGAAACTGCTCAACGTCGGCCAGTGTAGCTCACGCTACAAAATATATCCATTTGAATATCGTTGCACCGCTTCCCGGCTTCCGTAATGAAGCAATTGCGTTGCCGTGCACATACGAGGACAACGTCAAGGACGGCGTCTAGGAGGACGTCGAGGACGACGATAAGAACGACGTCTAGGGTGACGTATAGGACGACGTCGAGGACGACGTCCTAGAGATCTACGGCAACTACGGCGTCTAGGACGACGTCAATGACGGCGTCTGTGACGACGCCGAGAACGACCTCTCGGTTGACCTCAAGGACGACATCGAGGACAACGTCAAGAACGATATCTAGGACTACGTCGAGGATGACGCCCTAGAGAACGTCATCTGCGTCCACGTTTGCCTGCAGAAGCCGCCGTAGATGTAGACGCTGCTGCCGATGTCGAGGCCGTAGAAGTAGACGTGGTCGCCTCACAGTCCATCACACGAAGCACACGACTAGCACAGATGAAGTTCGAAGCGCACCTATTGCACGCGGTGCTCCGGCTGTGACATCACGTTTCCGCACTTCACCGTGAGCGTGAGGTTGAACGGCGCGTGCTTGATGACGTATTTTTATGGCCATCTTTCGGGCACAATGACGCCGCTTTTTCGCGAAATGGGGCAAGTCAGGCTTTCGCTTTAAGAAAACACGCCTGAGGCGGTGTCTGCACACTAAGTGTCTCTACACGACACGGCAAGTTTTGGAAGAGAATCACCGCACGGATGGTGTAGGGTCACTTGAGCCGCATTCTTGCACGCCGCAGCAGGCATGACGGTAGGCGCCGTGACAACGTTGCGCACAGCAGAAGAGAGGGCTGTCCGAACCAGGCCAGGAAGGGGGCCGAATTTCTACGCGGGTCTCTCGAGCATCCAATGGTAGAGAAACTGTCGGTGTAGGGTTCCCGCGCATGCATCGTTGCGCGTGGCGCGGCCTCGAAAACGTGTGCGCGGATAAGGAGGGTTTCACCGGCCCCCAGACATGCTGCGCCTTTTCACGAAGTTTGCCAAAAGTGCGAGCAAGCCTTCGACACACTTGTTTTTTGGGCGAGGCGAAGCGGTCTCGACACCTCCCTTTTCTTTCACCGTGGCGTTTACTGTGTTTGGCAATAAAAACTCGACAAATTAAAAAAAAAAACACTTGCTGCGTATTTTTATGTTTCGTCTTTCTGCGTGTTATTCTTTTCTGATCACCGCAAGTTGGCCAGATGGGCTACTCAATCAACAGACCGGCGATTCAATTCAATACATTTGATTGCATGGTCAAAGTCTTCCTGGGTTTAGTCTAATGCCTCGTTCACACTTGCGAACCGGCGGCCGAAATCGCGAGAATTCTGACGCCCGGCGACGAAAGCAGGCAGATTTTCTGGCGGAAAGCAAGATCGCTCTGGGACCAATTTTCAACGCCGGAAAAAAGTTTTCGCTCGCCGCAAGCCGATCAGAACGCCCGGGTTGAGTGGCGCTTGCTGACGTCAGATCCTGTCCGAGCAGACGGTATTGCAAATGGCGTCCACTACGTCTGTGCCGTCTGTGCCTGTGGCTATACCAATGTCAGCGGAGCTACTAATAGAAGCGGTGAAAAACCACGTCGTACTTTATGACAAGACGCATGCTCGATACAATGACAATGATTATAAGGACGAGCTATGGAAGCTAATTGGAACCGAATTGGGGACAAGCGATACGTACTGCGGTACACACTGCACACACGTTGTTTATTTACTGCATTCTCGTGTTGCGAAGAGGATGTCGCGGATTTGCTCAGCATTGCGGCTGTTACCTATTTTACATCGTAGCCGTAAAGTGTATTTTTAATCAGCCGTGTTGCGTCGATCTCCATGCATTCTCCCATAGGGCGGGCCGCCTCCTGGAACCCTGCGTACCACGTGACTCACGCCGAGCTGCTCTGTCGGCCATGTTGTCGGCGAAACACGCGGATCAAAGGATTGCGCTACTCTGCTCCGTAGGAGCTATATAGTGCTCTAGCGGCAACAAATGTGAACGGCCCGATCATTTTTCGGCGAGCGAATCCAGTCGGTGGCGAGTGCGTATTTTGCAGGTGTGAACTAGCCATAATGAAGTGCCTGCAGAAGCTATCGTTCGTCGGTAAATAGCCGAGAATAGTGGTGAACGCGTGGTCTCTCGGATGGTTTGCTTATAAAATAGACGAGGAAACTTAACTGAAAGAAAAACAAAACTTCAAAAATTATGGATCGAGTTGGACATATATACGTTACTGGAATAAAGTAACTAAACACAGTTACCCACTGAAAAAGGAACTAAGTGCATTACTCGTTACTATGATTTAAAAGTAACGCGTTACATGAGCTCGAAAGTAACGCGTTATTTTCACGTTACTCTGAAATTCTGAATGTATTTTTGTTTTCTGAAGCAATAGCCGCTTTCAATACTTGTCGTCTTTAATAATTTCTTGTTTTGTTTTGTTTTTTTGGCGCGTTCGTTCAGCGATAACTGTGTGCACACTTTTTTGTGGTTAGGCGTTTTCTCGTAGCGCAAATTATAGGCGCGAGCTGGGGTGAGAAAACTAGTTGGGGACTCGTGTTGTACTACACGATTCCTTCAGGAAGTAGCTTAATACCCTTCCTGATTATTTCATCAAACCTTAACGAACTTGCCTTACTTATTCCATCTCTTAAAACACAACTAGGTTGTTACTTCGTTACCAATAAAAAAAAAGACTAGTTGCATCTAACGCGTTATTTTCAACACGTTCTGTACAAGCCTGCTTCAACTCTCGCTTTGACCGAACACGGATCAGTTGGAATCGGCTAAGCACATTGCCTGACCCAGACGATCCGTCAATTACAGTACTCGTGTCGCGTGTGTGTTTAGACAACCGGAAGTTATTCAGCCTCAATGGGCGTCTGGTGTCTCAGCTGTAGATGAGAAATTTAGCCAGTGCAATTCAACCGCTAGCCTGGGTCTTTAACCTGAATCACGCAGTAGCAATACAAGACCGCACGCCGGTATACGATGCTCAAACATAATGTAGAAATCCGAGACTGTGGTAAAAGCAGGGAAACTTGGTTGAAAAAGAAAGAGGGAAAAAGAACGTCTCAAACTCAGCTACTGCGTTTATTTCCTCAATGTCTTATATAACCCACAACCTAACCACCCACCACCTGCGTCACAAGGTCAACCTTTGTTATCTATACAATCCTACCCACACTGGTCTTCACCTCAACCGTAAACGGTGACCTCCATCCCAAACTGAAAGCTTAGGACCTTGAACAAAACAAACACACGGACCCCCTTCCTTTCCAGCCGGAGTCTGGAAAGGCTTGTTTTATCTAAACGAGAACTGATATGACTTCCAACTGAACCCCTGCCCGCAAAATGACCCATTGCACGTTCACTTACAACTATTCCAAAAAAAAAAAAGAAGCTTTACATTTTAAGAAACTTCTTGGAACTACTTCTGCGTTGCATCGAAGCATGGCTGATACAATTACCGATGGAGTTGATACGAACTGTCTCTCCTATGAGCCTCTTAGTGTTGTTGCGCTCTCTGTGAATAATGTCAGTTTGCGACCAATGTGCCGTATAATCGTTACACTCTCTAATGTGTTTAGCAATCTATGAATTGGGGGCGTTTATTTTTACATTTCTTTTGTGCTCTACCAATCTATCATTTACACACCTTGCCGTTTGTCCCACATACTTGAAACCACATTCCAGTGGTATTTCATAGACCACCCCTTCCTTGCAATCAACCGACTTATCACGGTGCACTTTCAGACTTACTTTCTAACTCGTCTGAAACGGTATCAAACGGTTCAGCTTAAAGTCGGACTTAAACGCTACATCTATCCCAATTTTTTTGGCGCATGCTTTAAGGTTATGAGAAATTGCGTGAAAATACGGAATAACCGCATAATGCCTTTTTGCTTCGTTTTTCGGTCGTTGCTTAGCCTTTTGCTGTAATTCCAATTGTATTTTTATGAACACACTGTCATAGCCTGGGACCGGACATTTCATCGAACGCCGTTTCATCGAATGCCGTTTCATCGAACGCCGTTTCATCGAACATCGTTTCATCGAAGCCGTTTCATCGAACGCCGTTTTATCGAACGCCGTCTTATCGAACGCCAGGGTGGCATTCCCGCTTCCTGAAGCTTTTCGGAGGTGCCCATCCCAGGTTCTGGAAGTTTTTGACTTGCATCGCCGCAGAACATCAACTGACGGAAGACAAGCTGGAGGCGATGCTGAGTTCCCAAGAGCCTCCCCGCCAGAAGAAGGCCATAGCGGCAAGAAATGAGAAGGTCCGCCTTTTTTATGAGAACCGACAGAGCTTGGCTGTGGGGGACTTTTTGAGAGCAATTGCTCATCATTTGAAACGGTGAATGGCTGTCGCACGAACACATGAACCCCCGAAAGTTTTCAAATAAAATTTGAAGCGACGTACTTACTTTTGACTTCATTGAGTTTTAGAACTAAAAAATAATGTTTCGTTGTAGTTTCATAAATAGCACCTCAGCTTTAGCTACTGCAAGCTTCGGGCAGTAAAAAAGTATTAATAGAAAGACATGAGAGGCTAGGAGGCTCACATGGCTGAAGTTGTTGCGCCTGCAAGTCGCACTCTGGCCTCCATTAGTTGGAGTGCGCTCTTACCGGGAGTGCGACTTTTTATTTTTTTGTTACAATACCCTCAAGGCCCATCGGGTAATACAGAGGGGGTGAACAGACAAGCACAATATGCGAAACAAACATAAAAATCATCGGTACAAATATCCTCATGGGTTACTTGCATCAAAATAAATTGTAACAGCTACAAGTTTGGACATTAAAAAACCTGACGATGAAATGGGTGAATGACACGAAAATGCACTCGATCCGTGCATAAAAGAGCATCTTTCACACTTTTTATATAAAATACATTCGATGAAACGGCCGTCAGCGATTCGATGAAGCGGCTTTCGATGAAACGGCGTTCGGTGAAACGTCCATTTTTTCGATGAAACGGCGTTCGACGAAACGGCGTTCGATGAAATATCCGGGAACCGTCATAGCCTGCATCTTCTAAACTTGACCACTGCCTTTCTACCGCACAACCCATAAAATGGGAACACGACTTATCCAGTGCGTTGCCGATTAGAGATCTGACTACACCTGTTTTTACTTATTTAGCATGACAACTTTTCCTACTCAAAACGGGTTTTGCGGCCATTTTTCCGTACTCCCAACACAAACCCCCTCCGCGTAAATGCGTAGATCCAGAAACAGTAGAATACCATTGTTCGCCTTTTCTAAGGTGAACTTAAGTTACGGCGCCGCTCCCCTCACTGCCCGTTCCAACTCGAGTATATCCTCTTCGCGAAATGAGCAGACGAATATGTCATCGACATATCTCCTTACAAAGCCCGTACTCGATGATATACAATTCAGTTTATTCGTTACGGCAGCATCCATGTTGTTAAGGTATATTTCTGCTAGCGTTGGAGCAACCGATGAACCTATACATACGCCATCTCTTTGTACAAATTTCCGTTCATTGTACTCGACTACCGTTGCCTGGAGATCCAGATCCAGAATTGACAAAAAACTCTCCACCGTTATTCCTAAGTTGGATTGAAAATGAACCAAATTTAATTCGAAAGCTTCACGAACCCTCTGCATTAGACGTGCCTTCTCTTGTCATGTTCTTCCCAGAAGTGCCGCGCGGCACGTGTCTCGAGCATTTCCACAACAATGAATGGCGCCACTTTTAACAGAGTAGAGGGGCGGCGAGATGTTTTGGTGGCGCCCTCGTATGGTTACCTCTCGTGACGTCATTACCTTGCGAACAACAAGTTCGATGGGATTTGTAATGAGCATGGTGGAAGCTTAAAAACATAGCGCTCTGAAACCAGCACTGCCAACACCGTCAATATTGAAGCTCTTACATTCCTCCTATTTCTGTCGATGAGAAATCCTTTGCCGACGTCATAGTCAGCGTTTGGCCAATCGTGGAAAGCTGACCACAGCGACGTTTCGATAGCGCACGTCGCCGATATTTGAGGGCGATGTTTTGAGCGCATGCTCAGAAAGAGCTCCCTTTAATAGCCTGCCAAGACCGGCAATCTTGATGGTGCGAAATACACGTTGCAAAAGAACTGCGGAAGCTCGTTGTCAGCACGCGCTCAGCAGCCACGCGCACAAATATGGCCGCCAGTGAATACTCCCTGTTGGCGACGTGACCGATCGAAAGCGTCGCGGTGGTCGGCCCTCCACGATTAGCCGAATGCTGACTTTGACGTCAGCAAAGGATTCCTCATCGACGGAAATAAGAGTAATGTAAGAACTTCGATTTTAACGGTGTTGGCAGTTTTGGTTTAAAAGCGCAATGATTTGCAGCTTCCACCATGCTAATTACACACACCATCGAACTTGTTGTTCACAAGGTAATGATGTCACGAGAGGTAACCATAGGAGGGCGCCACCCAAACATTTCGCCGCTAATAGGGTTTTCTTTAGCTGCACATAACTAAAACACGAGTACCGCTACTTATTTTCAAAGGGTTCTTTATTTTTTGCACTCCCAAAAAGAACAGTCTTTCAAAAAGCAGTACCGGGAGGCGCTCAAAATAAAATCTATCGAATTGAGTCGCGTATTTCCCAGTTCTTTCCCTTGCATTGCAATACCGGCCGTGCGAAAGCAAAGATCAATTCCCGGTTTCCCTGTCGAGACTGACGCGACGGAGACTGTTCACTCGGGGCAGCAACGTAAACGATAAACTTCAGCCCTCGTCGATGACCCAGCTCGAGCGAAACACGATAAAAGGACAATGTCGCGCTCGCTCCAACAGTATCGCGCTGCGTGCAAACAGAAACAGTTCCAACCGGTACGACGCGGCGTCGCGAGAGCGACAGAGCCACGAGGAAAACAAGGGTTAAAAGATCGTTCGCGTTGATTCAAAACGGCGCGGCCGGTGCTTCGAGAAAACAAAGACAGCCAAGCAACAACAACATGGAAAGTAAAGGAGGGTTAGAGGGCCACGGAGATCGCTAATTCGAAAACGCTTTCGGGACGCTAACGAGGTGGTGCCCTGGGCAGCGCAGTACCAGCCACCGCGCCCCTGCTCCGAGGTTTGTCTGGCGGACGGGAGGCCCCTCCTCATTTGCATGGTCATCATTATTCCTCGGGCACGCGGGCGTACAGAGAACGAAGCAGAGGCATACTCAGTCCGCTCGACAACTGGAAACAAACGACGAGGTGCCAAAAAATATATATATACACGTATCGGCGTATAAAAGCGTGCGCGAGCGACGCGGGAACGTGTTAAACCCACCCAATGGGAAGAACCAGGGAGCGGAAGGCGATGGCGACATAGGGACGCGGCGACAACAAGGAGCGTTTCGAATGCCGCGGCGACGACGACGACTCCGTGTTTTTCCATTCGGTCGCAGTGACTGTCGGTTGCGGAGGAAAAATAGAATGTCGCTCCGCTCGGGAGTTCGTGCAGACGGCAACTGACGTTTGTACTCAAAATTAAACGATATTCGAAACATGCACAAGTGTAACGCAAATAAGAATAATATAATTATATGCGCAAAATTGGGCCATGAGCAGTCTTGGGGCCGAAACTTCGACTCACAAAAGGCTTTAAAACACCAACGACGCTTCCAAGTGCAGTGTTTTGAGCATGTTTTAACATCAGTGTATTTATACAGAGCCGTTTCTATAGTCTATGCACCTGATATGAGAAAGGCTCCTCGCCTTTGATTGGGGGAGGAAGGGGGGGGGGGGGGGGACGGAAAGGAATGAGTAAGTTTTCTGGTTTAAAGAATAACCATTTTTGAGCAAGATTTGAGCTCACAAACGTTCCCTCGAAACAATCACTTCATCGACCTTTATGCATCTAACTTCAGCGATGTCAGAAAAATGATAATCTCATTCAATGCGAGCCAAATTGGTCCGATTTCAAACCCAACTTTAAACGCGATTTAGCAGGCTAGCAAGGACGCTGTTTCTGACGTTATTTTGTGTATCTTTCTGTTTTTATTAATTATAGCTTATTGTAGAGTATGTTAAACAGTCTTTAGGGTCTCTCCAGTCTATGGGGTCAGGAACTTTCAATGGAACATATTCAATTTCGCATATAATAGGTAATTTTGTGTCGAAGCGTGTTCGTTTGCATCGAGCGTTCATTTCGCATTACAATTTTTGTATTTACATACACTAAGTCACATTTCCCACAAATCGCTCTAACGACATGCAATGAATATCACCTAAAAGGTGCTCATGTATATTCGCTTATACGACTAGTCATGCTTGCTGACAGGAGTCGCCCATACTGTCATTTAAAGCCAACAAAGGTGCTGTCCTTTACAAAAGACAGGTCTGTATTTTGAGCTACTGATCGGAAGCAAATGCATTCTTTTTGCCTCAAAATTGACCTAGAGGTGCCGCAGCGTGTGTAGTCTTCCAAACCCCGTGAACAATACCGGTCCCACCAACCTAATAAAGCATTCATTATTTGCAGCTCTGTAGTAGGCGTATTATTCATTATTCATTTCATAGTTCACATTGCGTGAGAAGGGCGCACGGCAGAGATGGTGAAAGCGTTGTAATCGCTTAAGCAGCCTCTGCTGCGATTGCACTTTAAGTACAACAAAGTATCCCGTGATTAGGAGATAAGAGAGCTGTATTTTCAGGTTCCCGTAAATACACTACGCATCTCAGAGAGCTGAAACTTTGTGACAGTGTGACGCTGGCGGTGGTGACAAAACGCGGAAGTTTCAGAACACGACGTTACCTGGATCAAACAAATATAAGAAAAAGACGCATCTTCGCTATGAGCCGTCGTCCACTTACGCCTAATATCGGCAAAACAAGAAATAATACTGTGGTCGCATGTGTCAGATATATATATACACGTATCGGCGTATAAAAGCGTGCGCGAGCGACGCGGGAACGTGTTAAACCCACCCAATGGGAAGAACCAGGGAGCGGAAGGCGATGGCGACATAGGGACGCGGCGGACAACAAGGAGCGTTTCGAATGCCGCGGCGACGACGACGACTCCGTGTTTTTCCATTCGGTCGCAGTGACTGTCGGTTGCGGAGGAAAATAGAATGTCGCTCCGCTCGGGAGTTCGTGCAGACGGCAACTGACGTTTGTACTCAAAATTAAACGATATTCGAAACATGCACAAGTGTAACGCAATAAGAATAATATAATTATATGCGCAAAATTGGGCCATGAGCAGTCTTGGGGCCGAAACTTCGACTCACAAAAGGCTTTAAAACACCAACGACGCTTCCAAGTGCAGTGTTTTGAGCATGTTTTAACATCAGTGTATTTATACAGAGCCGTTTCTATAGTCTATGCACCTGATATGAGAAAGGCTCCTCGCCTTTGATTGGGGGAGGAAGGGGGGGGGGGGGGGACGGAAAGGAATGAGTAAGTTTTCTGGTTTAAAGAATAACCATTTTTGAGCAAGATTTGAGCTCACAAACGTTCCCTCGAAACAATCACTTCATCGACCTTTATGCATCTAACTTCAGCGATGTCAGAAAAATGATAATCTCATTCAATGCGAGCCAAATTGGTCCGATTTCAAACCCAACTTTAAACGCGATTTAGCAGGCTAGCAAGGACGCTGTTTCTGACGTTATTTTGTGTATCTTTCTGTTTTTATTAATTATAGCTTATTGTAGAGTCTGTTACACAGTCTTTAGGGTCTTTTCAGTCTATGGGCTAAGGAACCTTCTATGGAATATATTCAATTTCGCATATAATTGGGAACTTTGTGTCGCAGCGTGTTCTTGCATCGAGCGTTCATTTCGCATTACAATTTCTGTATTTACATACACTAAGTCACATTTCCCACAAATCGCTCTAACGACAAGCAATAAATATCATCTTAAAGGTGCGCATGTATATTCACTTATATGACTAGTCATGCTTGCTGACAGCGGTCGCCCATACTGTCATTTGAAGCCAACAAAGGCGTTGTCCTTTACAAAAGACAGGTCTGTATTTTGAGCTATTGATCCGAAGCAAATGCATTCTTTTTGCCTCAAAATTGACCTAGAGGTGCCGCAGCGTGTGTAGTCTTCCAAACCCCGTGAACAATACCTATCCCACAAAGCTAATAAAACATTCATTATTTGCAGCTCTGTAATCGGCGTAATATTTCATTATTCATTTCATAGTTCACATTGCGCGAAGAGATGGTAGAGATGGTGAAAGCGTTGTAATCACTTAAGCAGCCTCTGCTGCGATTGCACTTTAAGTACAACAAAGTATCCCGTGATTAGGAGAAAAGAGAGCTGTATTTTTAGGTTCCCGTAAATACACTACGCATCTCAGAGAGCTGAAACTTTGTGGGAATGTGACGCTAGCGGTGGTGACAGAACGCGGAAGTTTCGGAACACAACGTTACCTGGATCAAAAAATATAAGAAAATGACGCATCTTCGCTATGAGCCTTCGTCCAGTTACGCCTAATATCGGCACAACAAGAAGAAACACTGTGATCGCAAGTGTCAGTTACATCAGTGAAGAAAAAACACTATGCAGCAAGAAAGACGAGTATTTTTTTTTCTCTTGTTGACAAGTTGTCCTCGCTAACATAAATTCTACATGGCGTCTACATTTTCATTTATTTTGTTTCGACGATATTAGGTTTAGGCGACGCCGGATCCTAAAGAAATTCAGCCTTTAGAGTGTTTTAGAGGAACCGTCTTTTTTCACGTCGGATACGGTACGATGAGCCCTTCGGTTCGAACTGCGCATGCGCAATCACAGAAGAGACGCATCTGCGCACTTCTTACCGGAGGGTCCATCGTCCCGTATCGGATGTGCAAAAAACGGTTTCCTGGAACATTTTTTATCTTTATTTCTTTTTTATCCGCGTGACAATATGATCTTAAAATTATCGCACTATGTCACCACTCGCTAGCGTCACGCTCTCACAAAGTCGTAGCTCCCCGTGATGCTTAGTTTACTAGAGAGTTTTAGGAACCGAAATCAAACGCGGTCGATAGACCGAACGATCGGTACCTCGGATCGGGAACTCGAACCGAGCGTTTTCTATGAAGCGGGTTTTAGAGAACCGCGTTTGCAGACGATCGGTGCAGGTCGCGCCTCCTGGCAACGGAAAGGAGCAACGGCTTCGTAAAGTGGATAAAGAGAGGGCATGTTTATTCATTTCAGAGAACTGAAGAAAAACATATTTCGTTTTTTCAAAAAAAGCCCGAAGCCAAATGTGTGGGACTAACCATATTTCGTCTCGTTGTACTAGAACAGGAGCGCTAAATGTGGCTGCGTCGTCCCCATCGTGACTGAACAGTTCGTCTGCTAAAAGAGCAGACGATCTTCGTGGAAATCAACTTTTTGACGATGAGTGTGGATTGGTTTTATTCGGCGAAAAATTAATTAGAAAAAGTCATATAATTTCAATTGGCTGCCCCCCCCCAAAAAAAAAAAAATGATATTTCTGACTAGGGACGTTCAACCTCGCGTCGATGGATGAAGGGGATGTGCTACGCACACTTCGCTTTCGCTTCCACAAAGCCGGCGTAACTCATCTTTGCCCCGTGCTGCAAATCCCGAACACCCTAACCACAAACCACTGGGTCACTGGACAGGGCTTGAACCCGTGTCGTCGGCGCTTTCATCAAAATGGGAAAGCGACACTTCAACCAACTGAGCCACAGACATGTAGCTCTCAGATTTTGTGCAGCGACCCTGACGAGAAAAGTGTGATGTCTTTAGATCGCGCTGCATCTTTTCAACCAGTGCCCGTGCGTAGACAGACACTGATTGATGCTGATGAGACGCTAGGACGCCCCTTCGTGCCAAGATTAAACGGTCGAGTCCCGTGGACGCCAACAGAGGCACCTCTTTTCTGGTCGCGTCTCGTGACGATACAGCGCACCCCTTGCCGAGAGAAACGGGCCTGTGCCACATTCCTGCAAACTGTGACAAACGAAAGCGTTGGTGCCTTGTTTCACGTTTCGTTTGTCTTCTATTTTATTTGTCGTGAATTCGACTTGATTTTCTCACCGCCACCATGACAATTCTTCCAGGTACAACACCGAATGCTTTCATTCACGTTTGAAGCTTTGGCAAGGTTCTTCCCATAGCAAAACAGCCGTTCTTTAAATAAGTCGATACTCTTCTTATGTCAGCCGCTTTGACCACACGATCACAGTTTACGGTTTGGACACTGGACTATGGTAAGACAGCAGTGACCTCGCTCATGCGCCGTCCATACCGGAGAGCCGATCGTATTGTATCGTTTGCACACGAACGGTTCCCTAAAGCAATCTATTAATTCGCCGGTCAAAAACCACAGTTGCCCATTTCCCAAAATACCCGGTATAATCAGAATCCCGCTTTACCAGCGACTGTAAACAGTGTTGGCGGAAACGCGTTACAGATATCGGCGTTACCGGTAACGGTTACCGTAACGACGTCACGGCAACGCGAGACCTTTATTTGTAATGCAATAACGTACGCATTAAGTTTCCTATACAGTGACGGATTACGTATTTATGTTACATTTTTCGAGTAACGGGTAACGTAGCCACATTACATGGTACATCTTGCTAAAACTTAAAAAAACTAACCACTTTTATTTATTTATTTTATATACCTTTAGAACCGTTAGACTCTTAGTTTAAATTTTTGAATAAAATAAAATTTGTTTACTTATTCTTTTCGTGTTGTTAAGTGCCAAGTTACACAATTATTGCGTTTTTAGCGTTTTTCCTTGCGTGTATTCAGGTGGAACCGTAGAAAGAAATAAGGTAATCTGACACCTTTTAGTGTATGTGTCGTTTTTAACCGCAGTCGCGGGGGTTTTGTCATGCAAAGGTAATTATGTTGAGTTTCTGAATGGACTTTAGATTTCTTGATATGGCGCTTATCCATACCTGTAATGTCAATACAATAAGACGATTTAACTCATAAATCGAAAGGCAACGCAAAAGTAACATGCGTCTTTTTTCATCAGGAGCCGTAACGATAACGCGTCCTTTTTACTTCGAAGTCACGTAGGCCAGTAACGTGTTCTTGATATCTGCAAGTAAGGGATTTCGTTACCTCTTTTCTGTAACGCCTACAACATTCACTGCGGGGCATTGGGGAGGCCGAGAGCGACCCGCGCCAACTCACCCGTGACGCAGAGGAGGCAGAGTCCCGCTTGCACGAGGTCCCAGCTGGGCCTCATCTAGGATCGAGACGCCGGTCCGCGGGTCCCGGCGGCCACCGGCGCGGCCCTTAGTCTTCGAGCTGACCACGCCAGCGGTCCTGACGCGGCACTCTCAGGAGCCACATGGCGGCGCTGCACGGACGGGAGCCGCGGTCACGACATGCCACAGCGGCACGCGGCTTCGTCGACGACCACGCGGAGTCCACTAAAATACCAGGGACCGCTCTTTGAGCCCTGTCCAGTCCGCTGCCACTGCTCTCGGTCGCGCTAGTCTCTGAACTTGTCACTGTTTCCTTCAAGCGGCAGCCCCTTTCTGGACGCGAGAGCCGGTGACCCAAAGCGAGCGGTTCCTTTGTAGTCTCAGCTCGTCTGTCCCGACGGCCCACAGAAGTTGGGTTGATCGTTTCGAGCGCAAAGTGTAGTCAACACTCGTTCGAAGCCAGCAGAAGGGGTCACCGGGCAGAGTCCCGCGAGGCGTTGGGACAACCACAAACGTGGCGAGACGTCCGGCCACGCGGTTTCGGGAGCGGCGCACCCCTGGCTCCGACGGACTGTCCCGCGCGCGACCAGCACGTCCCTTCAAATACAAAGTCGAACGCGGGAAAAAGAAGGGAGGGAGGGGAAAAAGCGGCCGCCGGAACCGGAAGGCGAACCTCCTCGCCATCTAGGCGGGAGGCAAAAAACGGTGGCGCCTCCTTGAGGCGCCGTCTGGAAACCTGGGATTGGGGAGGAAAATGCGCGGGGATCTAATGCCCGGCGTTCCTTCGGCTCCCCTGCCGAGGGATGCCGGGGAGAAGCGGGAGAGAGGCGCTCTCCCGCGCCTCCGCTTCTCTCCCCAGGAGAGTTCGGCGTCGCCGGGAGAGAGCTTTTTGAGATTTCATCCGTCGATAAGGGAATAGCGGAGGGCCGAGGCGGGGCGCGTTTACGCCGTCAAACGTATGCTCCATTGATTTATACATTGATATACACGCGTCTCGGGGAAGAGGGAGGGGCTCATCGAGCAGATTTTTGTCGGCCAGTAAAACGCGGCGCCGTGCCACTTAGGACGTCGAGGAAACGAGGCGATGGTCGCATCACAGATACGGACGGTCGTTCTCTTGGGCCTTATTGTCTTAGACAGCTTAGGATGCGAAGGGTGGGACCTATTGTTCGCACGCTTCTTGCTCCGTGACACGTGTTTCACGTCTTATCGGTAACGCCGTAATCTCGTTGGACGCGGAGATTTATAAGATTGTCAGGTACAGTAAGATCTCTGTCAGCCTCAAAAATGCTCGGCGAGTTGAGACACGCGCATCTCATAGCGGCTCCGCAGACGATTAGATTGCGGCATTGTGCGCGAGTCCCACTAGACCGACAAAACAGAAACAACCGACGCCGACAAGGCTCGACGCGTGCGGCATGCACGCTATCGTATAAAGAAATCGTCCACGCATGAATGTAATGTGTGGTTTCTTAGGGTGCTTAGAGCCTATAAATTGAGGCATGACCATAAAAAGACTTTCGCGGAGAGTGTTTTAGTGCCTCTTTAAGTCGTTCATGACTATAGTCGTCTTCATAAACAAAGGTTTGTTTACGAAACGGGGCCTTCTTAATGTTCATGTGAGTTGATAGAAGAGTAAAACAAGTGTGGATTGTGGAAGCTTTGTGTTTTCACACTGGTGTAAAAGCACGAATGTTCAGTAGACCGAGGAAAACTGGTCAGTCTTCCCATGGGCCACAGAAGAGTTTGATGACAGACATCGAATGCCGTGACAAGTGCGGCTCGCGTTAGAATATCGGAAATTCCCACAAAATTAAACGGGGCTGGGTCACGCCTCCGCGTACCTTTTTATTCCTTCGGCGTGTTTCTCCGGTTTTACCAAAACTGAAAGTGATTGAGACCCCAGAGAACTAGCAAAAGGCTTATATTGCCTTTTTTCCCACTAATGCACATACAGTCCTTCCTGTGTCTGTCGCCATAAGCGAAAACGTCTGAACGCCGAAATATGAATATCCGAAGAAACGAGTGCTTTAATTAAAAACGGGTTTTTATCAATTTTGTGCTAGCTTATTCTCAAAATTCTGAATAATCTTGTCTTCATAAAAACAAACGAAGTTGCAAAAACATGATTTTATCCGAACAACCGCGCACAATGTTTAATATCATGTAAAAAGTATACACGAAAATGATACGGTATTAATGTAAATGAAAATCTTAGAAGCGTACACTTTTTTTGTTCCTAGGCCGGACTAATGTTTTTGCATTTGGTCCACAATAATGAGGAAACTTAATATTCTCGAGAGTTGTATTGTTCGGATCGAGAATTTGAATCAATTAGAAAAATAGGACTCTCCTGCGACCTTACCTATGCTAGATTAGTCTTGTGTTTCGGCTCAATATTTTAACAGTTAATTTTTTCCTCATCCTCGTGCAGTTAAAAATAGCTATTGCGTGAAAGACTACTAATTCAAGTACTCTACTCAAGTTACTGTAAGTTAACTACATTTGTTTTAGTAATTTAGTTCCTTTCCGTTACAGCTTAATTTCGAATATTAGCAACCTAACTTAACTGCATTTAAAAAAATTCTAATACATTTACAAAACAAAAAAGAAACGGCATACATTCGCAGTGTACGCCTAACAAAGGGAACCAGTTTGTACGCTATCTAGCAAAAACTTTAAAAGCTTCAGACAAGGTGTCTGGCTTAAAGGTTAAAGAAATTTAGTTTATGAGAAAAACTTCTGTATTTCATTGCTATTATAATTTATATAAATAAATAAATTCGAGAGTAAAATACAACTTTTTCAAGTAGTTAGTTTTTTACCCAATTACTCTGGAATTAAATAATTTCTACTTTACGCAAATTACTTTTAACGGCGATACTCAGTAACTTAACTTAACTTAAATATATGCTTTGTAGCCTTCAGTATATTATTTGTTCGAAAAGAACGTTTAGCGGGATAATTCTAGGAGCCAGCAAAGAAGTATCGGGAACAATGATGTAATTTGAACCAGGGTTTTCGACACATATTGACAAAAGCAGCAAATCAGGCATTAACCAATATTGAAGAAAAACACCATACTTTTCGCACATGACCGATGCTTAATTTCGAGACCAGGAAACATAAAAACAAATACACTAAGCCGTTAAAACATTATTCGCAACGCTTTTTTTTTTTTTGTTAGAACGTATTAGCATACACTACTCAATCTTTGTTGAAACTCGCTGAATTTTGTCTGCGCACGTTTTTTTTTTTTTTTTTTCAGGCTGTTGCATTCGAATCTTAGTTCTATGCCCGTAAAAACCTCCCATAGCTTACGTACTCTCAATTTATTTCTAGCTATCTTCATATTTTACCACGATTTTATCAATGGGTCCTCCAACAGGAATGCGGAAAAGGAAATAAATTATAAAAAAAGCCTAGCACCCGCGTCTGCCTTCAATCCCGACTGAAAGAGACGATTCATATTCTCTCTTCCATGGTTTCCGGCTGTTACGCTGCCAAAATTTAGAGCTTCATAGCCGCCGAGAACATCCCCCCCTCCCTTTCCCGCGGACTCCTCCAACCGGCGTGAGCAGCGGAGCTGCAAATTTGAATCTGTTGCCAGTACGAAACCTATTTTCAACTTGCCGCCTCCTCCTTACATATTTTTTTCGCCCATTTTCCCCCATTAGGACTGAGGTTGAGAATAACGGGATGCCTCGTACGAGAATCGGCAGAGAAAAAAAAAAATGAAAATGCTTACCCTTAAATATACGAACAAAAAATAATAAAAAAATATTCCTGGAGGCAAGAACAAGTTCTTATTACCCATTTTAGGCGAGGCGGGCAACATTGTTCGTGGTATTTCTTTTTATTGCTTCGTACGCTTTCTTATTTTCAGCGTAAAAAAAATTGAGAAGAAAGATGCGAAGTGGTAGCACGCTCTCTTTTATACAAATGATGCGGAGTTCGAAGGGAGGGTGATGGAAGCAGTAGAGCAGGCAGCGAGGAGGTAGACAAAAACTCCGGGCGCTGCGGCCAACTTTAAGTGCGCCTGTATGCAAACAGCCCGCCCAAACCACTTTCTGTTCTTGCCTCCTCTCCACCCCGAGGTCTCGGCCCCGGGGCCTGCCCGCAGTGCTTTTCACCTTTACCTCTAATTTGAATAATAAAACCATCAGGTGGGTCGTCATCACCGTCGCCGCTTCCTCCGACGCGACCAAACAAAAATAGAGCCATCTTTTCTTTTTTCATTCCGCAATAATGAAATGGTAAACAACAAAAAATAAAATAAGCGTAATCTCGCCTCAACCCTCCGTCGCGTAGGAACAAAAAGGTGCTCCCCATGCAATACCTAGCAGAGCTTTTTTTTTTTTTTTTTTTTTTGCTTTTCGGGCGGGGAAGATGACGGTTTCAGTTACGCGCGTGTGGCCCAATTTTAAGCGAGTGTGTTAAATTGATGCCGATTATTGAGAGAGCGACTTCAGATTACGACTCCCTGACAACCTCGCTATAAGGAAGAAAGAAAAATGCTATTGGGTTTTAACCTCTAACGAATGCGGCCCGCCAGCTGCTTTCTGCGTTCGGCTTCACCTCAGCAAGACTCTGCGTGCAGGAAAGGAAGAGTCTCAGGCGACGCCTAAATCCTGAAGGCTGGTTCACACGCCACCGTTTTTTTACGTACGAGGCATCGAAACATTCGTGTCTCAAATGTCGCACGCCAGGCTATCTTCACGAACTCCGCTTAGTATAAAGTACAGATGTGCCGGTGATTTGTGGAGCAAACAGGCTTAAGCTTCCCTAAGATTACACAACGTTGCTCACTGCTAAAACATCGCGCAAAAGACACGACGTTTTTTTTGCAGACATGACATAATTATCCGTGGATACGTCTCAGGTATGGTCGAAACGTGTTCACCTCATACACATATGTATTGTTAGAAAATGTCCGCTGAAAAATTTTGTACGACCAATGAGCGAGGACGGTCATGCGAGGAAAATGCACGCCTCAGACACCGCTTGCGAATTGCCTTTTGCGTTGGATCGGAGTTTATTGGGAGAGAAGTTTATTTGGGTTTTCACGGGACAAGCCCGGTTGGGAGGCAGATACAAAGGGAATTTCTTCCCGTCCGAGGCCTCTACTCCCCGGCCGTGTACTGGCCAGCCCGTGAGCCACGCGTGAAATTCTCGAGGACACGGTGCTCTCTCGATAAACTATGCCTCCTCTCTACCAGCTGACAAAGGAGTGCACTGGGGATTATTTGCTCTTTGGGTCTTCAAGGCCGAGTGTACAAGGGCAGCTCCAATGGCGCTCGCTGCTCCGGCAATTGTATCGCCCTCGTCACGCGCGTGTCGCGCTCTACTGCGCACTCGCGTTAAGATGAAAGCCGAAGCACTGGCTCCTGAGTCGTTTGAACGACGAAAAGAAGGAGCTTGACGATTCAGCGAGTTGTCGGTACTACACGGAGCGCCGCGTAAGCGCAATTCGGCCGTAAAACAGATTCGCATAAATCAATCGATGAACGGTGTTGCTTGACGCTGCTACTCGCTGATGATACTACGCACGCTTATATCGGCTAGGTTCGATTCCGGGCATTCATATCAATGAAGCTTTCACGTTACTGCCTTATGTTGCGCTAACTGCGACTGGCAGTGCTAACCAAAAGGGTGTAGTCATTTTTTTCCTGCCGTTCGAAAAGAGGCCTTAGTAGGCGTTTATTGCTTTTCTTGAAGTCTACACTCGTGAAATTTGGGTAGGATGAATTGAGAACCTAGCGAAATGTTTGGAAAAATATTTCTTGCACTCAGTGTATTTATATTATTTTTTTTTCGTCCGAATACCACTCGCCAAACACCCTTTAGAATGCGATCTCACCATAGTCGTACAGACGTCCAAAAGTCAACGCGCGAGAGTCCTTCCGCACGGAGGGCACATGACAGTGTATCGGTTGCTGGCCTTCCGCGGTCGCCCGGAGGCGAGACCAGGCGGGAGGGAGTGCCAGCCGGCTTCCGGGCAATTGAGCCCTTCGGAAAACACTCACTCGCAGCTCCTCTCGTCGGCCGCCCCCCGAGGCGAGGCTGCCGCCGAACGCCGCCTGGATAGAGACGACGACCGCCCGCCCGGCCGTAAACGCGTCGTTTACGAGCCGTAAATACGGCTGTCCCCCCTCCTCAACAAAAAACCCCGCACTGACCGCGCAAGCTTCACTCTCAGCCGGCGCTGGGCCTCGTGCGAACCAAAGTCAGATTTACGCCGACAGGGCGCCACTACGCGTTGACACTAAAGACTGGTTCGCGGATTTGCCTTTTGACTTTGGCCGACTGCGTTACGACGGCCCGTGACAGCTCATGACAAGGGAATATGTTGGCGCCATCTATCGGGTGGGCTTGGAACACTTAGGATCTTCGTGCGTCTAGAATTAAGGCTCTGCAGATTTCAGTTTGTGTATGTGACCGACCAGGTTAAGACGGCTTGTGATCACTTACGAGAAGAAAACACGCTGGTGACATCTGTCGGGTAGTCCTCACACATATCAGATGTGCGTGTAAGTAGAATTACACATATTACAAAAAAAGATGCTAAGAAACATTGAGAAAAAGTTTCATATGACCACCCTTCTGCTCCACTGTTTCAGAAGTATTGAATAATTTACATTCACAACACGTATGCCTGGCGTTTAAGCTTAGGCTATAAGCACAAAATGTTAAATGGTACGCATTTTCTTGTTCGATTAGCAGGTTTAGCTAGAAAGATGGCCACGTATCCCACGCGTAGCACCGATATTTGGAACATGTATTCGTGAAAAACCAGTTACGAAGAACAGTTGATAGAACGTAATCTTTCATAATTGTTGAATTTCTTGAAAAATTGCAATATACGGCTTGAAAATATATTAAAAAAACGATTTGAGGTTATTATTTTTTATGCGAATATTGTCATAGATGAAGGCGACGAAACAATTAATAACGAGCTGCAAAAAAAAAAAAGAGGCGTTCGCAACTCCCTGTAATGCCGAATTAGAGCGCAGCTCTTGAGGAGGAGGAGGGGAGAGTACGGAGGGGACGCCTGAGAGCTGCGTTCTAAAACATAATCGACGAACTTGTGTCAGAAACAAAAGGGAGAGCAAACATCGAGAAAGCCAAAAACCGGGTGGCGATTTAGCGGCCTAACAGCGAGCGAGAGCGAGACTGACTCAACAATGTCACGCGCAGCTCCTTACCTAGTGTGAGTCGGCATCTCGAAAATTTGGTCCAGAAGGTTCGAGCGTTGAGCGTTCGGGTTGAGAATGCACAGGTACTCTCGAGAACAAGAAAATAGGACGAAATGATAAAATTTACGTCCAGAGGAATAAACACGAATAATCTAGAAGCCCGTGAACGAGCGTTGCTTGCTCGGCCCCGCGCGCGGCAATATGAAGTAATAACAATTGCAAAGAGTGGCTTTTTTATTTAATTTATAGTCATGATTTGTGTTGTTTCATTGTGCTCTCTTTCTATATATTTTTTTAATTCGTTGTATATTGATGATTTTTTTTCTTTCCTTTTGTTTTATGTCTTTGCTCAATGTATGTAGTTTACTTTATGCCTCCGTGATCTTCAATTGTATAAAGTTTGGGTAGGATGGAGCTCGTCAAGCTGATTTTTTAGCTTCCTCCCCCCCTCCCTCATTGGTTTGATGAAAATAAAGGCATAATAATTAGTTTGAGTTTGTGACCAACTGGATTATGACGGCTTGTGACCGCTTATGAGGAGAAAAAGCGCTCAGCGACATCCATCGGCTAGTGATGAGCCAACTCATATCTGTGTGTATGTAGAATTAAGATTTTACACAGCTCAGTTTGAATCTGTAACCGACTGCGTTACGACGGCTTGTGAGCGCCTAGGAGGAGCTGACCCAGAACCTACGTTGCCCTTCTTTAAAAGGGTACCTCCGGCCATATCTTGAGGATCATTTATTGTAATAATATTTTACCATCGCACAAAAAAAAATGTATTCAAAATATTCGTTTTCTTTTGAGAAAACGAATTTAGAAAATTACGCGTACACCTCCGAATCACTTGCTGCCGCTCTTCTGGCAACAACGAGCAGGGACTCTCGTGCCGTCAAATGTTGTATCCAAGAGCAGACGACGCTCTCTACTCCACGGCGTTGTGCGTTGTAGCATAGCATCCTATATACTGACAAAGCCTGGCAGATCGCCACTAGAAGCGGCCGCCGAAATGGAAAAGGTGGGCGGCAGACAATGGATGAGAGGAGAGCCACGTGACTGGCGCCCCGCTGCGGCGAGACGCCGAAACACACTTCCCAGAGCGAACAAGTGTGTTTCGGGTCCTCGCCGCTGAAAAAGCTGTGCGCTGACGTCCAGGTTCCCCTGAGAAATGGCTATTTGATGCTCTATGCTATACCAGATCCTCGCACTCCAAATCTGCGACCGGGCACTCTATAGATCCGTCGTCAATCTGCCAGGCTTTGTGAGTATAGAGGAGGCTATAGTTGTAGTGATACTGAGCGTCCGTGGTTTCGCGAATTCCCTCTGGTATATGTTGTTTGCGGCAAGCGATGGCGGTTGTGTGGAATCGATGATTGGCTGCCCTAGAATGAAAAAAATAGCAAAAAGGTGGATACTTGAAGAGGGAAAAAAAGATCCTTAAAAGGTAATGGGTATAACTGATGAGTATCCCCGAAAACGCAGGATATGAAAGGTTATATTTTGTGTTCTATTATTATCTTGTAAGTCGCGAATTCTATTTTTTCTCACGATATGTAAATGCTAATTCAATATGACTAGACGGGTTTTACATATTTACTCATCAAATTAGAGGAACTAGTATAAGCTGTAAAAGTAGGTGGAACTGCAGTAATTTATACTTTTATTGGTATGCTTTGTTGTTTTTCGTTATCTGTGCAATAAAAAGCAGAGGCTCCTGTCGCGTCCCACACACAAGCCATTATTGGCTTATGTGGGCTTTATATTGTATTTTTTCAAAGGAAGTAAATAAAGATGGTTTTTGTATTGTATTGTATTGTATTGTATCTTATTGGCTTGCGACCGAGAAGTCTCTACGACGGAAGTGGGTTCGAACAGTACGACGCGAACGCTGGTTCCTACGCGTTCATGTCTGGCTAGAAAACAGCTCACACCTTGCTAGCTAATAAAATCTTTTACGCCATTCTGATTGGAAGCGGCATCTGGGTCCAGACGTTGGCGGATTTCGAATGCAACCCCCACATGAGGTCCCCGCGGAGGGAATGCCGGGGAATCGAGTGCGAACGGCGAATCATCTGAAATCTCGTGCTGAAAATCTTAAAACTTTTGCTGGTCGTTGCTTGACTAAGAAAAGCTCAATGACTCGTAGTCCATTATTTCCCACAGACGACCGCGACGGCCTTCTGACCGCTTATGACGCTGGGCAGAACAGGCTCAAGCTGTCTATGTGCCGGTATTTACATGACATCTGACATCGCAACAAGATGATGGACCAGTAAAGGTGCAGGTTAGTTTCGGCTTTGGTTATATCGTATTTCTACGATTAAGACCTATTTTTACTTTATTGGGGGGGGGGGGGGGATACATTTGCTGCTTCATAGGCTCAGTTCCTCGTACTCGTTAAGAAAATATGCTTAGTTGAAAACGTTCAAACTGACGAAGAAGCTCCACTTTAATAAACCTCTCTCTCTTTTTTTCTTCAGATCTTCGGGTTCCTAGACTGAACATTTATGCACTCGGCGCACTATTTATAGAAAATTACCGCTTATAACATTAAAAGTAATTTTAGAGATCAAGGTAAAAGAAGGATGCGTAAAAATGATGAAATATGCACCGATTGTCAGTGTGCCCATACTTCAGAGTGTTTCCACGGCTCAGCTGGGATCACGTGGTTATTTCACCGAGTTTACAATATACGGGTGACTGGCTAGGAGGTGACGAAGGCGTCGATCGTATGCAGGCGTCACTGCCACTGCGCCTTCTCTCCTCCTCGCGACGGGACGACGACGCAACGCACGCGCATATGCGACCCATTTTCGCAGAAAGCGGTCACCCCTAAATTGCTCATTGACGCTCCCCGTGGCTACCGTTGTCTTCTCTTTGAAATCTAGGCTTTCGCACAACAAGGAAACAATCCGGCGCCATCTATCGAGTACGCCTAAAACAGGCCTACTCGGCAGATAACGCGGAACACGAGGCGCTACGGAATGTTTTTACAGATGGCTAACCTGAAGCGTAGCTTCATTGGTGGCTGCACTACATGCGATATATTAAATTTGCCCAAGTAGTATATAACCTAACGTATGTCGAATGGGCGCGATCTGACTTAGAACTTCCAGTCCCGGAGCGGACCCATATTTAAACAAATATTGTAGACTGCAAAAAACAAAGACCCTCATAAAGACAGAAAAAACAAAAACAACTAAGGAGCCGAATTGTAACAAAGAAGATGGTAACTGGAAGCGCCCCGTGCGACACGGGCGGCTTCAAACGAGAACAAGAAGCGCGCCCAAGACGAGCGCCTGCCAAAAGCGCAAAAGACAAAGGGCTCCGCAGACAAAGAGAAACGGATAAAAGCTTAGACGATGGATTCGATGCAGAGAACAAAACAAAGGAGGGTGATGGGAGGCGGTAACCGGACACGCTGCTCGTCCTAATACGCTCAATTGTTCTTGGCGAAAATCTTCTTCTCGCCTTGCGTCAGTGCTCGCGGACGGACCAAAGGAAACCCGCCATCTTTATTTTTTCTTTTTTTTTTTGCCCGCGTTTCAGCCTAGAGAAGGGGCTAATTTTTCGGACAAACGGGCAGAATTAATCGGAAGTCAAACAAGCGCGTTCGCTGGCGCTGCCAAATTCGGCAATTGGAAGAAAAGGCGCTGGCGAACTTCGCCCGTGTGGAAGAAGAAAAAGTGAGCGTCGAACTAAACGTCTTGGGTTCTCCAAGCCTCCTTCGAGGTCATCCTGTCTTGTTAGATGACTCGATGTTTGTTTTACTTATTGGTCAGACCGTTGTTTCGCGCAATAAACGCACGTTGTTGAACGCTGAACAAATAAAAAAAAATAGTAACTCGCAGCTTAAAAAATATTGCGGGGGCGCGGTTTATTATGCTAATGAATTCTGCTTTGTGATTCATTCTTCTGTGTTCTTACCGACAAATGGCGCACTCTCATTGGCTGTGGAGTTTTAATGAGATGCTCGGCGCACACCACACTCCCCGTTTCTTATGTTGATGGCGACTACAGAAAATATCAGTCATGAATGGCAAGCACAGTTATCCTCCTGGTGATCGCTGGGTAGCTCTGCAACGGCGAGAGGTTTAATCGTAGAAGGTATTAAGAGCTGCCCTCAGTCCAGAAAAGTTCTGGATACAGCCTTACTGTATCACCATCCAACTGCTCGTTCGGGGTCAAATGGTGTATGGGTCGCATTTGGGATAAAAGCTGTGAGGAGGTGACGAACGCATTGGTCGTCTCCAAACGTCTCAGCCTTTCCGCCGGCTTTTTTTCTTGCCACCCAACACCGCAGGGTGGCAACAACGCTCTTCACAGTTTGAGTTGGACACTATACGATCTAGACTCTCCATTTTACTACCTACAGCCTTAGCCTCCTCTATACTGGCAAAGCCTGGCAGATCGCCATAAGAAGCGGCCGCCGAAATGGAAAAGGTGGAGCGCCAGACAGCGGATGAGAGGAGAGCCACGTGATGGGCGCCCCGCTGCGGCGAGACGCCGAAACACACTTCTCCCGATTGAACAAATGTGTTTCGGGTCTTCGCTGCTGCAAAAGCTGTGCGCTGGCGTCCAGGTTCCCCGAGAAACGGCTCTTTGATGCTCTGTGCTACCACACCCTCGCGCTCCAAATCTGCAACCGGGCACTCCATGACTCCGTCGTCGAACTGCCAGGTCTTGTGAGTATAGAGGAAACTATGTCACAGCGTTTACTTATACTGGTAGAAATTGAGGGAGAGGAGGAGACTAGAGTGCGCGGGGGCCGTCAGAACAGCGAGCTCTGGTTGGAACGATCAGTGGGCAATCGAAAAAGGAGCTGCTTTTGTCACTACCGCTATTCAAACGCGATCGAACGCGAGCGCCGAACACCGGATGCCGGCCTTTGAATGCGTTCGAAGAGTGAGCAGAGACAGAGGCAGCTGGCCTTGTGTTACCCACAAATGATTACAACCAGAGCTCTGTGTTCTGACGCCCCCCCCCCCCCCTCCACGCACTCTCGTTTCCTCCTCTCCCGCTGCATCTACCCGCATAGTCTACGAGAATGGGAAGTCAAAGTCACGCGCCATACCAACTAGTTTCGTGGCGCTTGTGTTGTCGATTTTTTTTTCTCCTCCACTTTTAGACAAAATGGATCGGCACATCCTTACACCAAGCGTCAGAGGTATTAAAACGCATTCTTCCTCGACTCAATGTTGCCTCTTTTTTGTGTGTGAGCCTTTTTTTTTCTCGGACTTCTTGATATCCAGTAGTCTATCTACCACACGGCCTCTCTTCGTTGTCCCGTATGACACCAATTTGTGCGAATCCTGCTATAATAATATATGTATTTCTCTTCTCGAAGCAGTGTCCTCCATGGAAGTACTGCCCCGCACACCATACAAATTCCTCATTTCGGGAAACAGTACTCATAAACGAGGATCCTCATTTTCATTAAAAAAAAATCATATTTTGCAATCAACCGTTTTGTTCTTTCTCACCGAAAAAGAATACAGTCACGCTTCATTACTACGGTCCCGTTGATATCAGTACCCCTCTATGTAGAACAGATTTTTGGAAACGAACCCTGGAAATACATGCATCTTTTGCATTATTATGTACAACTCACATTAAGAAAGACCCTCAGGCGGAGACGAATGTGTGCCTATTGTTGCATTTGAATGGTTCGATAGTGAATATATAAAGGAGGTCGAAAAGACAACAGTGATGGGGTGCATGGTACGAGACAAGTTTGTTCTGTTTCTCAACATCACGTCTTAAGGTACAACCCCACAATGCATGCCGTTTAGCTTCATTTTTAACGGTTTACAACTTTCTTTTTAGGTATTCTACACTCAAAATGTAATGTTAACTTAAATAATTGTTTTTAGCTATGCTATAATGTCTCGATATTACCTTTATTTTTAGTTGTAAGTTTATTATTTAAGTTTTAACAGACCACAGTTTGTGATATTGAACAATTTGCTTCTTGAGTGACAACGTCCCAATGTCCACGATAGTTTTCATGAACGGTCTGTTGGATATCGTGAATTAAAAAAGTAAGAAATGAGCTGTAAATATAAGGTACACTTTTAAATAAAACAAAAAAGTTTAAAATACTGTTAATTTCTCGTGCAATAAAAACGGAATCGCATCAACTAACAAAAATAACGAGAAATTAAATTATAAAACATCTTTTGATTTTACATTTTCCAGAAACTGCGTATCGATAGATTACACGTGAAGCAGAAGATTCAACTACAAACATTTCCCATTCCGTTACGGCAGGTTTCCTTTTCGTACTATCAAATACAGATGGCGACACATCTTCAAGAATAGCTTAATTTGAATGTGTCGTCAAGTGCCGCTTGGAACGCCACGTGAGAGACAGAAATGTAACCCGATATGTGGATGTCTGATGCCTGGATTCCCGCAGTGAGCGAGCCAGAGATATAAAAACTCCAAGCCCGAGGCTGCGGGTGAACCACAACTGCTATTGCGCGGGTCTCACTGTGCATTGGTATGCCCAAATGAAATAGGCCGATCTCACTAAGCGTTTGGCGCATGCGTGACGCCGCCATTACTTTAGTTGAAAGGAGGCAGGCGGCCGTGGTTACTAAACTCTGTTTCACCTTATGTTGTACCTCAAACAAGGCTAGAAGCGCGAGCTCATAGCGTTGGGAGCTACTCTTAACGCACGAGAGCTTGTGCCGCCGACATGAGCCCTAGAGCAAGGAGCTCGCGCTTGTAGCCTTTCCTGCGGTACATCATAAGGTGAAACAGAGTATAGGGATTGTGCCGTCTCGTGCTTTACACGCGGAGACCTCCTGTGAGATTGTCGCACGTGCAGAGAGGCTAAAGTTTCTGGGGATTTATCGAAAAGAAGATGGCTTGTGAGGCGGGTGAAGCGAGCTCGCGTTTAGGACGAGCGCGGGTTAGAACGGGTGTGGACACCAGCGAAACGGTTGTCAGTTCTTGAGTTTCTACATGGTGTTGAGTCTCTCTACAAGCTCCCTGGATTCATCGCGGCAGCGGTGGCGTAGTCAAACTGGTTGGTGAGATCGGTCTATTGATGCAGCGAAAGGGATTCCGGTGGTTGCAATTCCACCATATTTGCCAATACTTCTTTTTTATCAAGTGCAGAAACATTTTTGCAATTACACTACGGCTTGTCGGCATTGTGCGACAATATTCTGTTTCATAGCCGTCTCGGTGGCTTTGAACTCGAAATAATGTATAAGAAAAATCTGGCTGGCTTTGAGGCAAAGCACTGACCTACGGGTCCTCATTTGGAGGGTTTGAATCCTGTCAGTGGTGGCCGCAATTTGACGGTGGCCTAGTACTGAGAAGGTACCCTGCAATCGAGATTTCGGTTGCACGACAATAGTTCTGTTTTGTTTGTTTGTTTTTTTTTGTTTTTTTTTTGAGGGGGGGGGGGGGAGGGGGTAATATGCCCTTCGTGGTTGGACCCTAAGATCGAAATTTTGACTTCCCTTTACCTTAGATAAGGGCGCAGCCAACACTACGTGCCGAAGAAGCCTATCAAGCAGCGTCAAGATTTCACGGTCATGCAGTTGGTTATTAATGCGAAAGCATTAACTGTCCCATGGAGCGAACCGGCATTATGAGCTTCTGAAGCCGCGCCAAGAGGCACCTAAATTCCCCAGTCCCATGGAGCGAAGCCTGTAGTCTGTAGCAGCCACCCCACTGGCTGGCGCGCGGCGTAGTTCCAAGGAACGCCACCCCACAGAGAAACCCTCTCCATGGCGCAGCGGCCCGGCCGCCGGTAGGAGCTAGAGGGTGGCCGGGCTCTGCATAGCGTCCGTGGCGGCCGGCCGCGGAGCCCATCCGGGCAGCCTCCGCAGAGGTCGCCCGGCCGGGCTCAGCGCGACGCGCAGCTTGCAGAAATACGCTACGTATACCAATGTTTTCGCATGCATTCCTATACCTTAGCAGTCTTAAGTATATGTGCGATCATTGGCTAAACCAAATGTTGCGAATACGCCGTGACATTGCGTTTTTAGTGGTTGTGTTCCCGTTTTTCTTTTCTTCACATCTTTGCGCTTTTACTTATGATGAAACAAAGCATAGTTGTTGAACTTCGAAGAACATTTTGTATATTTAACAGACATTACACGTTATTTCGAATGAAAAATTAACACGGAAATTAGAGCAGTTTATCCATTTTTTTTATGTTTCTGATCCTCAAATACTTCAATACTCGTAGCGACGCTAATTGTTCACCTGATATGGAAAGAAACGCCGACGTTTCTGGAACGTTTTCGATATTGGTTTTAATGTTATGTTTTTATTGCAAACATTTTTCTTTCTATGTTGTCACAGAACATATTCATTTTTTGCACTCTATATCGCACTTATGCGACTTTATTGAGTTTCATAGCACCTCGAAGACAACGAGGCAAAGTTCCACGGATTGGAGGAACAAGTGGGATTGGTGTTTTGGTAACGTAACATCAGGTCACGCGACGTCAATTTCCCCGGAAATTTTATAATTGTAACGTCCCGTGATCTACTCAAACCATTCGCTTTTCCAGCTAAATTTAACGGAGGAAATTGACGTCACGTGACCCGGTGTCACGTGATGCCAGAACGCTTCACGCATGCAACACAATTGCCCAGCAATTTGCCATACAATTGTTTCGTATAACCAATACGACAGGACTGCCATACAAGGAAAGAAACACGTCCCAAAAAAAGTGTCTGCAGACTTCTTTTCGAATGATCTATTAGCAGTTTGAGCGCGGCTTGATACTAACCAAAAATGACTGTATCGCTCAAAATATATCTTCGGCGCTCCGCTGCAACCGAAGTCGCATTCTTTTCCGCGATATTTCCTAAGCAAACAAACGTGAGTACGTTGCTTTAATTTTCCGTACTTGAAATTACCCTCATCTCGTTGGGCGTGCGACTGCGGAAAGAACGAACAAAAATATTAACAATTAAAAGGAAGGGCCTCTCAGCAACAGACGCGGTTTCCACAAATGATGACAACCTGACATCAGCACGTGACATGCGGCACTTTGAGAGGACTCGCTCTAAACACCGAAAACAAAAAGAAGAGCGACGATAAAAGCGAACCGCCGAAGGCGAAACAGTGAAGTTGCTCGTTGCTGGGTTAGCAAACTTTGTTCTGACGTCAGGGCGATAAATAACGACGCTTGAAATTCGAAAGGAGGACGGAAACAGGGGAGGGGCGCTAGAAGCCATGTCCCAAATTCCGAAGCCGTAGCGGGAAGTTTTCGGGCAGCAATTATTCAAGAGCCAGAGCTGAAGAGCGACCGCGAATTTGTCGCGCCCGAGAGAAGTAGACGACGACCAAAAACAGCACTTGGGAGAGTCGCATTCGTTAAGTCACCGGTCGTTCCTCGTCTCAACTATTTGTCTTGTCGCTGGAATTTTCCCAGACATGCGACTTGTCTTTTCTTTTTTTTTTTTTCTTATCTCCCTTGCTCCGAGAGGTTCTATTGGTGGAGGGATTCCCCTCTCCCCCCAATGCCCCTGCCCGCAGAGGGTAGCCCTTGGGAGACACGGGAGTTGCCCAGTAGCTCTAGAGATGATTATGTTTAGTGTTTGAACCATCTAATAACTTGATATGAGTAGACTTCCTGTGAGAGGGGGCTTTCCCTTCGACAGATGTCTGTTGTGCACTGAGCACCGGTACACAATTTACGTTCTCAAGAAGTCGTTAAAACCTCCGAGCATAACCAAAGTGACCACAAAGGTTATAGTTTTCATTGAGTTGTAGACGGTAGTCGATCAAAATTAAAAGCAGCCCCTTCAAGCACGAAGGTCCGAGGGGCGTTGAGAGTGGTGCCTGATTCTCTCGGTTTGCGGCAGCCGTTCAGAATCGGCCGCTTCGTTTCCATTCGAAGTCGTGACCTTCAACAGAGATTCCGTGTCTCCACCACCAAGCGGAGTTAGATAAGCTAAAAAAATTCGGAGGCACCACTGTGAGGGAGAAGGAAAAAAAAAGGTATCCAGTCGATCCCTGCCATCGATGCCGTCGATGTCTCTCACGATTCCCGGATGACGGATCTTCGCCCAAAAATGCGATCCGTGCATCTGATCCCAGTGCAGATGCGGCGCAGAAGAGCCACTTCCCTGCGAGCTCGACAAAAATTTGCGACTGGAGTTTACTACCCTAACTGACAACTTAAAAAAACGCAGGGCAGCCCTGCGCATTTGAGTACTGTTCCGCAGCCAAAGCGATTGAACCATCGGCCGATGAGAGAACCGAAGAACAAACCACGAAGCAACAAGTACCAACATGATAAGTCACGTCCGGCGTTTCTCGATCTGTCAGTGACTTTACACCGACTCAACTTTCTGACTCGACACCACTGTGGTGGCGCTGCTGTCGGTTCGCGCATGCGCAGTACGCTTCCTCTCACGCGAATGTGGTTTCTGCGCGCGGAAAGTGCTCCCACCTGGTGTGGGCAGTGGGCACACGCAAGCTTGTTGGAAAACAGCGCGTGTTCGTCTATGACGTAGCATAGGTCTTTTTGGCTCAGGGGGTGATTCTACGAAGATAGGTGACACCGGGAACAATGACAACGTCAGGAAGCAACGTTAAGCAACTGTGGATACCGCGCATTTTTCCTCCGCTAAATTTAGCGGGCGAGTTTACTACGTCTCACCGCGTGGCCACGTTGCATGCTCTCATGACGCAGCGACACCCGCGAATGCGTTTAACGTCCACGGACGTTGGCGACTCAGAGAGCACCCGGAACAAGAGGTGAAACGGAAATACTCTAATGCTTCGTTTCTCACATTACGTTCGAGTGCATCCATACTTCTTTTCACTTCAAGAACTGTTACAAACGAGTAACGATGTACGTTACTCGTTTCTCTTCTAAAGAAGTAACTAAATACGTTACTTGTTACCAAAAAACGTCACTAGGTAGAAGTAACTCATTAGTAGTAACCCGTTACGTACATGTCTGTGCATTACTAATTTTCCCCTATATGTGTAGACCTAAAATATATGTAGGTCCGTTTTAGATTAGATATATATTCCCTCATCAAGACGTATAAATTTCAAACGCCAAAAACATCGCTTCGTCCTCCGACAACCAAATGTTTTAACAACTACTTCGCGCTGAGTATGAAATTCGCAAACTTTCTTTTTCTTTTTATTTTCTTGGGGGGAAAACCTTTATTGAGCTGAGCGGCTGAAGTTTCGCCGTGCATACGCAGCGCCACTCTTCCCCCTGGCGAGCCGCGCCCATACCTGTTAGCAGTACGAGGAGCAGACGACGCGGGAGGCCGGTGCGCTTGTCGTGCTGGCATCGCGCTTGGCGAAGCAATGTACAGAGCGCGACACTGTTAGCGCGAACAAGCGATCGCCGGTTTTCAAGTTTTACTCTTTGAAACCAAGGGATGTCACCCAAGTTATTATTGCAACGGAAAGAGCTCATTTAGTTCTATATTGTAAGCGATAAAATTTCGTGCTCGCTAATACTATTTAGAAGTAAAATGCGAAAATGCGCCGATGTCGTGTTCGCGCTAACAGTGTCGCGATGTGTACCAAATGCAAAAGGGCGGGGCACCAGGTATTGTTGTGTCGTCAAATGCAACAGCATCGTATTAAACAGAAAGGCAAACATGTGTCTCCCGAAAAGTTGCATTCGTTTCCTGGGAAGATATTCAAGAAAGAGAGCCAGAAGCATTTGTTCCCCGATGCTTACAAGAGAAAGCGAGGAAATGGCAAAAGACATGAGGTAAAATGATGCAGATAACCGTAGACCCTATTGCGTACTTTCCTGAACACATATTTGAAAAGAAATTAAAGGTTGAACTCTAGGTTTTTTATATATTATTAAAAGGATTTAGTTAGCGTGCAACAGATAAAATTACTTTCCAAAGGACTCTACAAAACTAGGCACTATAACATTCCTGGGTCGACCAATTAAAGCTTGTTGGCAATGTTAGATGTATAAAAGGAAGGAAACAAAGATAACCAGGACAGGACACCTCACAATGGTAAAACACTGAAAATGTATGGCCGAAATTCAAAATTATTTCTATTTGGGCAAAAAGAAAGTAATATTCACGATCCTTTTTTGACGCAGGGTGCCTTGATATATAAAGTATAACTTATCTAAACAGCAAAACAAAACAAAAAACACGCAAAAAAAACTTATTTGTAGAAACCCGCAGCTGTGTTCAAAATTAGAATTCTGGAGTCACATAAAAAAAAGTTGAAAAAGACAACAGTACTGGCGCAAATGTAAGTAGATGCTATGATAGAAGGGATGCAAAATATAAGGGCGTTACTGACGCAAGTGCGTGAATTACGGTTTTGCCGTTTTGACGCCTGCGGTACAAATGCGTAAACACAACATGGTGGCGCGGCGTCTACCTTCGTCTCACCCTACGATGGACTAAAGCCAAAAGCTACGGACGGCCAGATGCAATCATGAGTCACTTACGTCCGCGGTATTTCCCTTCGGTGCACATATCGGTACCCGCGTTTCAGATCACTGATAGAGATGGGCGGACTGTGGTTCCAATCAAATAGCACTGAGTGACTCATCAGTTTACATTGCGAAGAAAGCCACGGTATGCAGGCTCTTTACAGTGTCGAAGCTATGGAAATGATGCAGCGCTTTTTTATCCGGAGCATTATTCGTCCACCCCTAACCAATGTTAGGCATGTTACAGTTTAGCGTGGAACGTGATTGGACCTGGCGGCCCGTGGCTTTGGCCTGTAGTCTATCATAGGATGAGATGAGTATAGACCGCCGAATTCACAAACTTCACTTCAATTGAGCGACCCCTCTACTTCCCCGAGGAAGGCGCGAGTGCCTGCGCTGGCCAATTGCGACGGCGGATCCTTCGTCGCGATTGGCTAGCGCCGGCCCTCGCGCCTTCCTCGGGGAAGTGGAGAGGCCCCTCGATTGGAGTGAGGTTTGTGAATTCGGCGGTTAATGTTGTTCGAACCGCTCAAAATGCCTGACAACAGTTGAGCTGTGGCCGTATTCGCGTCCCGCTTCGGCTTTTTTTTTTTAAGATCTTGGCAATTTGGGCCAGTTGGTTCATGATCTTCGATCATGAACCAACTGGCCCAGATTGCCATCTTAATCTTGGCCTAGTGTTGCGGTCTGGTGGTGCAATGCCTCGTCATTGACTTCATTCGCATGAATTAAAACAGCCGCGGCATGCTTCCAGCATTCGGTATGTCCTACTTTCTAAGCGCCCTTGCCAGAGTTCAAACAGTGTGTGCGACATCGCAGTTGTGCGCCAAAAGACAATTTAAACAATATAGCATCATCGTCTTTGTTCGAATAGCTGACTGACTTTCAAAAGGGAGCGAAAGCATACAGAACAGCCTTTCCACTCTCGTGAAGAAGGAAGACCATCGGAGCTGTACTCGATACACTGTGTGCTTCTTCTTCGTCGTCGTATGTTTTTCGTGCTGTTTCCTACGACGAATTCCCACCAACGCGCCCAACTATCCATTCTTCTATTATAGCTGGAAAGGTTGGCGCTATCTACGAGCGACGGCGGAAACCATACAGGTTGTGTGCTTGCCGCCGTCGCTTATAGATGGCGGTAGCTGTCCATGCAGGTTTGTGTCGACATACCCGGACACGATCCTGGGGAGCCTAGCCCTTAACAGCTCCCCTATAAAAACAGCCTTTATCTTGAGACAGATGTTACAGGTGACGCTACCTTGCACTTGCGAGACGCACTTCGCTGTCGACAAATGTTCTTATGCCTGAATTATTTTTGCTACCCCGGAGACCTGGCACAAAAATAACCTTTTTTTGCAGAGGTTCGCCTCCCTTAAAAAAAAAATAATCATCATTTTTCACCAAACAAAATCCGTAACAACATTGCAAAAACGGCCGCAGTGGAATTTTAACGTGTTCGTCGCCATTGCAATGCAACCGGACCCGTGCTGCTATGGGGGTTAGTTTTGTGCCAGGGCGCGGCGCCGCTAGTATTAAAGCGCCGGATGTATTTTATAAACAAATACCGAAAAGCTGGTGGAATCTGGGACGCACTTGAGCCAACAGTGGCGGAGCGTCGCCGCCTTTCTGGGGCCCTAATCTGGACACTTGGCGAGAAGTCTCGGCGAGAAATCTGACGGCTATGATTGGCCGGCGCCAAGGTCAAGTGCGGCGTCTGCCAATCACAGCCGCCAGATTTCTCGCCGACTTTTTCGCCAAGTGTCCAGATTAGGGCCCCTGGTCTGTCGCTGTGGCGCGTCGCCGGCAGTCAAAGCAAACCAATAGGAACGTGCGCGTCTGGATGTGGGACGCGCCATGAGCCAAAACTAGCGACGCGTCGCAGGAATCCAAGAGAAGCCAATGCTACGACCAGATGGAGGCAATAAACTGGCGCAAAATGTGCGTCATTATGGTGCCCGTCGTCTTTGTTCGTTTCTTATCCCCCGCTAAATCAGTTACGCAGTGCGAAAACTCCGTGAGCCTGTGCTTTACCATAGCCTCCTATATACTAACAAAGCCTGGCAGATCGCCACGAGAAGCGGCCGCCGAAATGAAAAACGTGGAGCGGCAGACAACGAATGAGAGAAGAGCCGCGCGACTGGCGCCCCGCTGCGGCGAGACGCCGAAACACACTTCTCCCGAGCGAACAAGTGTGTTTCGGGTCCTCGCCGCTGCAAAAGCTGTGCGCTGACGTCCAGGTGCCACGAGAAATGGCTCTTTGATGCTCTGTGCTACCAAATCCTCGCGCTCCAAATCTGCGACCGGGCACTCTATGGCTCCGTCGTCGAACTGCCAGGCTTTGTGAGTAGAGAGGAGGCTATGTCTAAACTTTTTTGCGTGATTTCTTTGACCAGCGACAGCAGACGCACAAAGACAAAGAACGTTGTGACAATGCGGTTTTTGAGCCAGTTGACTGACTGTGTCGGAGAGTAGCGTTAACTGCGCTCGAGCACAGTGCGAAGAAACAACAACAACTTGATTTCTGTGCGCTGTGTTAATGTAGCAGAAACTTTACGTCTATACTTGGCTTCAGCTTACGTCCAGAGGCAACCGACGCTACGAGCTAGTAGGACCAATCAGGAGTCCTTTCTGTTTTGGATTGGTTCAGTGATGACAAAGCACGTGCAGGAACATGACGAACACCAAGATGGTGCGCTCGTAGCGTCGTCTGCTTCTAGTCTCTGACGTCACGCTACTGCGGTGGCGTTGCTGTCGGCACTGCGCGTGCGCACAAGCTTCATCTCGCGTGAGTCTGGTTTCTGCGCGGGTGCAGTGCCCAGGCAAAGCGACCGTCTTTGTAAACAGCGTGTTGGTCTATAGATACTTTGTTAGTCGGTCTAGTGAGGGAATGTTGAAAGCAAAGCAAAAATGACTCGCGTCTCCGTACCAACGAGAAACGCAACTGAAAGAGAAATCGTAATTTTAATTTGTATGATTAGATACCCGACTTTTTTCCCGTCAAAAAAAAATTAAAATCCAGGATTTCGAGAGATAAGCCCCGTAGGACTCGTTACTTGGGCTCACAGTGTTCTCATTTATTTTAGAAGTTACGAGAGAAGAAAACAGTCTCGATTTCTGCCCTTTTGCGACTGTAACTATGTAAGGCAGCGAGGTTTTTGTTGTTGTTGTTTTTTGTGTGCGGATTTTTCAAACAGGCTTTGTTAGACATATCGTCATCAAAGATTCGACAACGGATCAAATGGTTCGTCCTCTGGTTCTTCGTGGATACAAATTGGCAGTTCTTCAAAGTCTATTTATGTTCGAGAATCTCCTCTGTTTTTTTTTTTGTTGTTTTTTTTAATTCCTTCCTTTCCCTATGTCCGCGCCTCGACAACGTGTCCTTTCTTCTTCCTTTTTTTTCTTTTTTTTTTGCCGGAGATCGAGAGATTCTCATAAAGAAACTGAAGGTTAATCCGGATTAAGCAGCCTCGTCGGCTGAGTCCCCACTCCGATGAAAGCATAGAAAATAGCAAAATTCGGAGTCTGGGTCATCTCTCGGTGATGGGGCGAGCAGCGAGCTAGCTGTGCCCCGAAAATCGGATTAACGACCAAAGCCGGTGTTGTTCCTGGCTATGGCATGGAATTACCCCCTCTTAGCCACTTTAATTTTCGACACAGTTTTTTTTTTTTTTTTTTTACCGTCTAAACGTCTAATATTTGTCTTTTTTTTTTTAGGGAAGATAAAGTTAGATGATAAAACGTTTCGTAATACATATTCTTGCAACACAAGTCAATCTCGCTTAAAAAAAAAACGGCAGTACGTGCTCTCATAATCTTATAGGCTATTTAAAAATATATTGTCATCGTACAGTAATCTGTTTATATATGTTGCAATACTTCAAGTTAGGCTTCTGGCTGATTCATAGATAAATTGATTAATGTAATAAAGATAATAATTGGGCCCTTCGAATAATTATCTTTATTAGATGTGTTAGCAGAGACTTCCTCGGCTACGATTAATATTTAACTCAACAACGACGCCAGGTTAAAGTTGTAGCAAAAAATATCGACGCAATACGTCGTTTTTTTTCGAAAGATGATGTGGCTCCAAATAACGCACAGCCATTTCAACGCAAAAAGGCCAGGAAAAAACACACACACACAGATGATGCACGAAATACCCAAATAATAATAATTGCCATTTTAGCCGCCTTATACCACAATATGTACAAAATTGTGATTCGTCAAACGTATACACATGCGAGGCACATTTGTTTTATAATAGTGAAATCAAAAAAGAGTCGAGCGACTAAAAGAATACGGCTAGGCGAAAATGAATAATAAAAAACAAAAGAACTGCTTCTATGTTTATTTCTAGTTTTTTCTACTTCATGCCTGCTCGGTTCTTTTCAACGTTCTATAACTACCAAGTAGCGCCAACCTAAAGGGATCACGAAAGCATTAGGGTTGTAATGTTCATGAATTTACTTAGGTGTTCTGCTCCTAGTCTGGAATGTTTTTTCACTTTACAGAAGCTTACTGGCACTAGCGGGAATAAAGGATACTCGCACGCAACGCCACTGGCCAAGAAACTCATTTGTTGCAGGCGCAATTTCAAACATAAAAACAAGCAAAAGCGAGCGTTTTTTTTTTTTTCTTTCAATCGCTCCTTCGCGAAATTTTATGACTAACTGGGGGATCGCAGTATCCTCCAGTGACGATATTTGAATGCGGCTCATGGACAGGGCCCACTGTGGAAGAAACACATTTAGGTGATGACTCTGGCCGCTCTTCCCGCGGGGAGCGAGCGACCCGATCGTGTTCAGAGCTAGCCTCGAACCAGGAGTGGTTAGTTCCGCGCTGCCACGGAGGGCTCTGAGGTATAAGGTCCCTCCTCGGCGGCCACGCTGTCGGCGGCGTAGCGTGCTCGCCTTTTTTCGCGGTGTGGTGGTGTGTGGCCAGTGGCTGGCCTCGTGTTTTGCTTTCGTGCTGTGTCGATCCCAGATGCCACCATCGTGCACGAAGGCGAACCTTAACCCAAAGAAGAAGAAGGAAGAGAACACAGATTTACGGTCTCTGGCGACTAGGTGGTGGCGTGGTGGCGGTGAGGTACTACAACAAGAAGCGGTGAGTGAGGGAATGCAGGACCACCACTGGGAGAAACAACCCGAGCGGTCAGTTTGAGAGGGACCCGATGCTTGGGCGCCATCTATCCCCGTGCGAGTGAAGCGCTCGGTGCCCCGAACATAATGTGGTCGCCGCGTCGGACAGAGAGTCATCACCTAAATGTTTCTTCCACCGTGATAGGACCCAAGCATTGCGTTGGCACTCGATTTGGGCCCGTGATAATCAATAGCTCGAGAAGCATTCGGTTAGTGGCCTGAGTCCAATCGCTTGACAACAATAGCCGAACCATTACAATGTCTAGAAGTCAGCGCGTGTCCTGCGCCCAACCCCAGCGCGTGGCTATAATCAACTTTGGTGGCATATATTCGGCTCCAAATCACGTGACCGCTTGTTCTGGCTGCGAGTTGAGGGGACGAACGCTGCTTGTTTTTCTTGAAGTTTTCCCGCGACTTCGATTGCGTGTCGTGAAAAACGAACGGGTGCTTCACAGATAATTAACGCAGGGATCCGTTCTAAGCGGTATTTGCGCAAAGTGCAAAAATCGTTGCATTACCCATTTAAGGTTTAGGGCATAGAATAAGCATGAGACCACGTGGCCACTTGTTTTGGCTCGGAGTTGAGAGGATGAACGATGCTCATATTTTTCGAATTTATTTGCTGACTGCCATTGCTTAAAAAGAAATACTAAGACAAGTTTATTCGATTATTAACGCTAGAGATGGATTCTGAGTAGCATTTAGCGAAAGTAGAAAAATTGTGTTATGGCCTGTTTCACACCTCCCTCAATGAAACATCGCTTTGACAAAGCAAACCAAAAAATATAGCATAAAAAAAGTATCAAACACACTATATTCTACTGTCTTTTTTTCAGCGTGGAGGTACGGAAGAACAAACATTATCTCTATGCCAACAGCGCTAGAGTTAGGACGGCGACAGTCCCTCCGAGTTGCTAGAATGTCAACAGCGTCCTCAGCAAAAAGCCGCATCCAAGAGGAAAGACTGCCAGTGTAAGCAGCTGGCGCGAAAACTCCGCGGTACGCCGCAATTGCCAAACAAGTGCTCTCGGTCCCGACTGTCACGAGAGAAAGAAAAAAAGTATATAAAAACCGCCCGCTACGCCGACGTTTTTACGGGCGTTAGCAGCAACCCTCTTCCCAAAGCAGACAGCTAGAAAGAAGAAAAAAAAAACTGTAGAAGCGAGGAAGACACTTTCTGGTGGCAGTGGAATCCATTTCGGGCCGAGTGAAAAATCTGTTTAATTTGCGGCAGTCAAAGAGTGGCTGCCGAAGCTCTCCTCTCCCTTTATCTCTCTCTCTTTCTCATTTAGTTTTGCTTTTGTAGCAGTTTATATTTTGGCATTTTTTTTCCCAGTCATTTGCCGGGAAGGCACTAGGACGGCTAAACAATGGCGGATGGAAGGCGTCTCCGACCGGTGCGATTAGCGTCCTTTGCGACGAGAAACTGAGGGAGACGAGGAAACGAGAGGGGACTGTCAGAACGCCGAGCTCTGATTGGAAGGATTAGGGGGTAGACCTGAATCTAGCAGCCTTTGTCTCCACTGCAACTCGTGGAACGCGTTCGAATGCGAAAGCGAAACGTCGGACGCCGGCGTTCCGCCTGCTAACGCGGTCGGCGAGTTTTATTATTGGAAATAAGAGGAATGTGAGACTGTGACTTTGGCGGTGTTGATTTAAGGACGTGATGACTCCAAGCTCCCACCGCGCTTTTTATGCGCATCAGCGAAATTGCCCTTGGCAACCGATAATCCCGGTCGTGACGTCACAGATAGGCACCATAACCGCTCATTCACACTGGAAGCGGATCCGCGTTCGCAAAGCAGTTGCGAACGCGGTTGTATTTACGATCCAGTACAATTGCACGCGCGCTTGATGTCATCGAGTGCGCGTGCAATTGTACTCGATCTTTATACAACCGCGTTCGCAACCGCTTTGCGAACGCGGATCCGCTTCCAGTGTGAATGAGCGGTTATTCTGCGAGTCCATTGGTCATATTTTGTCCTTCCTGTATTATTTGTTTGTCTGCGTCTAAAACGTCCAATTGTTGTGTGTCGTGTCTTGTTGTGTGTCTACTTATTAACTCGCGGAAAGTTGGCTGGCAGGCGCCTCAGCGTACGGGTTGTAACCTTTCTGCCAGCCGCGCACGCTTCCTGTGTTCTTCTATTTCGTGCAAATAAAGATTGATTGATTGATTGATTGATTGATTGATTGATTGATTGATTGATTGATTGATTGATTGATTGATTGATTGATTGATTGATTGATTGATTGATTGATTGATTGATTGATTGATTGATTGATTGATTGATTGATTGATTGATTGATTGATTCTAATCCCCCTCTGGTGGCTTTCCACAATGCTAAGTCAAAGTCGAAAGATAAAGCAAATATGTACAGAAAGGCAAGACCCTCCTCGCGCGTTGGCCGCAACGTCACGGAAACGATGGGACGCTATTGGATGCGGAGGTGGCGGAGGGATATATGATTCCCTTTGAGGGGCATTTGCGGCTACCTTCTTGACTTGTAACCTACTATAGTGAAATGCGGGACACGCGAGTCCGGGGGGGGGGGGGGGTAGAAGAAATTTAAGAACACGCACACCACGAACCGGGGCTCTGTTAACGCATTTAATATCCTGTGCTGTTTATACACCTGCAAATTGTATTGCAGCAATTAAGCTAAAATACTTTTGACTCGCAGTGACATATTTTTATGTCAAATGTTATTAAATGTGTCGAAGTTGCAAGCATAAAAATCAACTGTGGCAGCACTTATGAAATTAAGAAACAGTAAATCTTTTTTAGGTTACAGTTTCCTCTCAACGCTTACTTTTATCTACATGGTCCTACAAAAATTTTAACATTATGTTCTTATTCTTTCCTCTCTCGAATCAGTCCCCAATTTCAGATGAACAGATCCTACAAGCGTGTCTAAACCTCCGATATTACCTTCTAACTTCATGTGTTCTCTGCAGCTTTTCCTCACCCTTTCGCAGCCCAGTCCTTTTAGAAGTAATGGTGGCCGCCAATGTCGCTCGATGAACTTTTGGAAAGGGTACATGGCAACCGTTATAATTCGAGCGTGCGACTTGCAGAGCTCCAAATCAGGAAGCTCGGGCGATGTTGTTTTGCTGTGCCGCAGACCGCTTTAAGGTATCTAGAGTAAAGTACAGTAAAGCGTTTCACGCGAGATCAGATAAGCAAAAATCATGATTTTTAACATCAGGATGGCTGATATGAATTGCCTTCGAAGCGCAGTTTATTCGGTGGCCCCAGCGACACCCCAGGTGGCAACAAGTGACCGAACAGGAGCCAGCGCGTCATGTTGTTGAATGCTGCGATCCTCGCGGTTGGTCCTAGGAGTTCCGGCAGAAGGTACGAGAGAACGCGTCCCACTCCTTGCCTCTAAAGCTACGTTGAAAAATGTTTGAACAGCAGTAGAGGCTTTATTACACGACGTTTCGGGAAGAGACTTCCCTTCTTTACACACGAAGAAGGGAAGTCTCTTCCCGAAACGTTGTGTAATAAAGCCTCTACTGCTGTTCAAACATTTTTCGACGTTTACGGCTTTCTTGGTGAAGACTTGTTCATTAATACAGTCACTCTGAAGCTACCGCAGACTGTCAAGTTGCAGAGCGACCCGCAGCAGAACAGGCGTCTGCCGCACCCATTTCTTCCGCTGCGTCACCGGAGCAGGATCGCGACAGACAACAGCATGGCACTTTCATGACGTCATAAAGCAGAAATGGAGGGACCGCGCGTGAGGGTACACCAACGTTACTAGATTACCTCAGTTGTGTAACTCCCGCGGAGGGGGGTACCCCCCTCACTCACTTCAATCCGCCTGGAGTCGTTCGAAGCGCCATCTATATTTTCATTTCGGAAATGTGAGTTCCATAAAGCACAGCTGAAGCGCCAAATGGCGATCACAACGCCGCCATTTCTCCCGCAGCGGTCACTCGAGGAACTGCACGCGACATCTATTTTTGGCTTCAATCGGCCATTTCGGAGCCGAAGCAGATGAAAGGGTTACAGGGGTGCCACCCCCGTCTCCCCAGCGGACGCGGCGCGGCATATCACTGAAGTTAAGATGCACCTAGTTCGGGACGCGCTACTTGAAATCCCCGCTGAGGCATGGTTGTATAAAAACAATATTAATTGTGCTGCAAAACCTTGCAAACTAAAAATTTTAGAAAACATCACGCGCCCCTCATTTTGTACTAACTCCAATAAAAGTTACTACAAAAAGAGTTTTTTTCCGTTGGTTTTTACGTTTCTAGTAACGTTGAAACGAGCGTATCCCGATTCAGTTAACAAAGCAGCCGTCCGGCGGCGCGTCGAGCGACTCCGGGCGAGTCGTGGTGAGTGAGGGGGGGGGGTACTGTTCGTGCATGCAGCGTCTATGAACAGTTCCGTAACTGAGTTAATCTAATAACGTTGGGGCACACTAACCATGACAGTTGGAGACGCGTTTCTGGCACCATATACGGGTAGAAGTTGGGAGGGAGGAGGAGACTAGAATGCGCGGGGACGCCGTAGGGCCGAGCTCTGAGTGGAATGGTTAGTGGGCAGGTAGACGCAAAAGCTAGCTGTCTTTCTTTGGTCGTTAAATAAATACGTTTAACTCACTCACTCTTTGTTTCTACTCTCACTCTTCGAACGCGTTCTAACGCCTAACAATGGCCTCTGCGGTTTTCGGCGTTAGCGTTCGAAATAGTGAGTAAACACAAAGGCAGCTCGCTTCGCGTCTATCCACTACAACCAATTCAGTCAGATCCCGGCTTTCTAGCTTCCGCGCGAGCTCAGGTCTACTCCTGTCTCCCAGTTTCTAAGCGCATAGCTGAACCGAACAACGCTTCTCCGGGAGGAGGAGCTGGGAAATAGAGAGTTTTAGTATATCGTTTTTGTCTTCCGATAACGATGCCCAATAACGATACGATGCATAAGCAAACAAAGCGGCAAGTGTCGAGCATACAGGAATAAAGGAGAGTAACATGAACGGCGGAAAGCTGCTTTCCTTTACCTCCGTAATTTTACGAGCGCGCTCTGATTTTTGAAGTATAGACCGACACGCTGTTTACAAACAAACCCTCTTTTGCCCACACCAGGTGTGGGCACTGCGCGTGCGCAGAAACCGAATTCGCGTGAAGTGAAGCGTCTGCGCATGCTCAGTGCCGTCGACAGCGCCACCGCAGCTGCGTGACGTCAGGGCCGCGTGCTGGTCTATATCGAGTATAGCTATCAGAGTTATCGGAATGATCAACGAAAACTCCCTAACTTGTCGGCGACACCCGGCGCTGATCGCGTGCTTATTCGGCTTTTTATTTTGCCGTGCGACGATTACTGCACCGAGCAAAGTAACGTAATCAGCGCTCATGTAGACCGCTTCCGTGACCTCCTGACTGTGTGCCCATTGCGAATTAGAACAAACACTTTTCTCACTTTTTCTCCTTCTCATTATTGTTTGCTCTTTTTTTTTTTTACTTACTTCTCCAAAGCCTGATATTGAGTCCTTTCATCTATGGAGGCCCACACCTCTTTTTGCGGCAGCGAGAAATACACAAAAGCAGCAGCAACAACATTATAATGGTACAGTGGTGACGCACGAACCGACCTACAGCGGCTCCCGAGAAGCATTCTCCGCTCGACTCGATCGGCTACTGAAAGTGTCGGATGACGATACCCGATTCAAGTGCCGCGTTGTCAGCAGAACGTTGTCGCACGCTTGCATCAGTTCCGCGTAATATCTAAATGGCATAACACTGGATCAAGACCTCATGGCTCACCATCGCACCGAGGATACTGCGCCGTCGTCTGGTTCCCGTACTGCCTCGCGATTTCTCCAGTTCATGCCACCGCAAGGTAACCCTACGCGCGAAGCTATAAGAGAATGCGGCGGAATATCACCAGAGGGGCTGCGCAGAGAGACTACACTACAAAGCGGCACCAGACTACGAAGATTGCTCCTTGCCTTCAACTTATCTTAACTAAATAAATATTTAGTGTTTTTACCAAACGTTCAAGGCCATTTTAACTTCTGGAACAACCCAAGGCGCTACAGTACGTACAAAAACACAAGCTATTTGCCGGGCCTCTTGAGCATCGTACCGGCGTGCGGTCGTGTATCACGAATGTGTGATGATTGTTAAAGACCACATGCTAGCGGTTGTACTGTACTTGCTAAACTTCTCATCTACAACTGCAACACCAGACCCCCAAAAAGGGTGACTAACTTCCGGCTGTGTAAACGTACACACAATTTCATGACAATAATGCCGGGCCTCTACTTCCCTAGTTACACTAGTGCTCTGAACTCACATTAAGACAACGCTCGTTCGCATTTGCAAACTGTCATTAAGCTCAACAAGGTTGTCCGCTCTTTCCAGTTAGGATGCGCGTCAAGGGACTCAGTTGAAACCGAAACAAAACCTAAACTGATGTCACATTATATTTTCTTCTAAGTGATGCAAATGAAATATACGCGCAATTGTCATTCGATATAAACGGTTAAAATAAAACCCATATATATATATATATATATAAAGAGAGAGAGTAAAGAAACGATGATCAGAACGTTTCACATAGATTCAAGCAAGAGAGAAACAACAAAAGTCTCAGCGGCACCGACATCACAATAACCGCCCTCGCCGAGCTTTTATTTATTTTATTTATTTCCTACAGGGTATTACAGTAGGGAGAGTCACAATTCCAAAAAATGAATTTTGAGCACGCCGTAGACATATAAGTACACGAAGTAATATACAAACGCACACACGCATATAAACATACATAAAAAAGAAACAACCTTTGTCTGCATGGAAAGGAACACAAATGCTTTGATAATATATTCGCACTCAAATAGAGTGTTCTGAGACAATGCTGGGGTTGCGAGAAAAACGAATTTGAACTTTGCAATGCCACAAGCTCGCTTGGCAAGCTGTTCAATTCTTTTATCGTTCGTGGGACGAAAGAGTTACGAAACAAATCAGACTTCGACGGGTATTCTCGAACTTTTTGGTCATGATCTACAATGCGCGGTACATAAAATGGTTCAGACAGATAATGTGATCTTTCAATATTTAATAAACCATACAAAATACTGTGAAAAATATTGAGGCGCAAATACTTACGCCTAACATCGAGCGATTTCCATTGCAAACCCTCTTTTATTGCGGAGACACTGCCACGAAAGTTGTGGTTATTTATCACGAATCTAGCGGCAAGGTTTTGAATTCTTTCAATTTTATCAATGAGATACTGTTGAGATGGATCCCATACAACGCAAGCATACTCGAGAATGGGCTTCACACAAGACAAAAAGAGAGTCTGTTTGAGGGATGGTGGAGCGCGCGAGAAGTTTCTCCATAGAAAACCCAGCGTTCTACTAGCTTTCCCTGTTTCGTAGCTTACATGTGAAAGCCATCTCAAGTCATCAAAAAAAAAAAAAGTGCCCCCAGATATTTAGCTTCTTTCTTAACGTGTACATTTTTTCCGTGTAAAGTGTACGTTGACTGGAAAACGTTGCGTTTTCTTGTGAACCTTATATGACAACACTTTGGGATGCTCAAAGTCATTTTCCATCTTGAACACCACGAACAAATTCTGTCTAAATCGCTTTGAAGAGCCGATACATCAGGGTCTGAATTCATTTCACGGTAGAAAATGCAGTCGTCAGCGTGCCGTCTTATTTGCGAGGAAATTCACTCGGTTATGTCCTTTACGAAAACTAAAAAAAAGAGCGGCCAAAGCACGGAGCCCTGTGGTACTCCGGAAGTTACATCAACTGGTGGAGACTTTACCTTATTTACATCTACACATAGTTTACGATCGCTCAAATAATTAGCAATCCATTAGTACGCGTTCCTATCAGTATTTAGACTCCTCAGTTTTTTTTGTTTTTTTTTTTAATAAAACAGTGCGGAATCGTATCAAAAACTTTTCGGAAATCCAAAAAAAAAAAAAATGCAATCGACTTGCTTTCTACTATCCACCAATTGAGCTAAGTCGTGGGAGAATTCAGTTAATTGGGTGCCGCAAGAGAACCCGCCTCGAAAACCGTGTTGCGAGGGAGTAAAAAAATAATTAGAATTTAGGTGCGAGATGAGATTACTATAAATAATGTGCTCTATTATCTTGCATAAAACACGCGTCGGCGATATTTGTCTGTAGTTCTCAACACTGCTCCTGGCTCCAGATTTGTGTACTGGTACAACATTCGAATGTTTCCAGTCGTGAGGCAATAAACCACACTCCAGTGACCGGGTAAAAATAATGAAAAGATAGCAACTAATTATTTCAGCACATGATTTGAGAACACTGTTCGGGATACCGTCGGGTCCGATTGCCTTTTTAACTTTAGTGTTATTTAGTAAATTAAGAACTCCATTCTGACCTATCACAATCTCTGGTATTTGTTCAAAACTATTCTCATTTGCACTCAAAGGCTTCGCTTTTAAATTTAGAGAAAAGATAGATTGGAAGCACCGATTAAACCAGGAAGCTTTAGCGCGTTCGTCGGTAGTTAACGAACCGTCTAAGGGGCGGAAGTTCAATCACTCTTTACGACTAGATTTTACAAACTTCCACATTTGCTTTGGATTTGTTTTGACCTTGCCTTCGACAAAGTTAAGATAGCCACTCTTCGCTATCCTTGCCTTTCTCTTGAATTCAGCTTGACTATCTTTCAGATTTGCATACGTATTTTTATCTCTACTGGCTTTGTATTTTCTATTTTCTTGTTTTTGTTTGTTAATAAATAATAGAAATAGAATAGAAAATAATAAAAAAATAGCCTATAAATGACTGTTTTTACAAAATAATGGGTATATAAGTCTTGCCCTCGTAAAAGTCGCACTATTTGCAAGCTAAACACGGCGCTGCAGCTACAGACTTATGCGGCCACGCTTCAGACCAACTTTGGACCAACTTCGGACCAAATTTGGACCAACTTTTGACCAACTTTGGACCAAATTTGTGAGAAAATCGGACCAACTTCGGACCAAGACTCCACGAAACAAATTTAAGAATACATACAAAACAAAAAGACAGCGATTTATACACGGGAAAATATGGTACGTATTTTTCCTGGGCAATGAAGCCGGGAGACGTTGGATTGGGCGGCGTTAGCTACCGCATCCGACAGGGTTGTCTTTGTCGACCGACATCGCGGACTTCTTTTCGGGCCAGCTCGCGCCGTCTTCTTGAAGTGTAATCATCCGGGAGAATCCCTCGTTCCGAGATGCGTCCTCCGAGCCGAAGGAACAAGATGGATTTGGCTTGTGACGGCAGCGAGATGAAGAGTCCCATCTCTATTAAGTTTCCTGACAAAAAGTCGTCCTCCGTCGCTCCGGTGCGGAAGAACCTGAAATGAAAATCCCCTTTCCTCGCTGTCCTCTAGGAACGTCGGAGGCTGTCGCTGCGAGTGTCGGCCACCACACCGAAACGACATTAAAACAGTAAAGTAAACATAAAGCGTTTTTTGTTTTTGTTTTTGCGAGCTTGACGTGTTTTATGAGCTTCTGGACTTTTCGGCTGTGACAAGCCTCGACGCTGCTCGGTTTTAAGCCTAGTGAGCTGACGTAGTCCGTTTACAGGTTAACTGACAATCCGAGGGAAAATAAACCTGTTGACATGTGATCCTTATCTCAAGTAAAAAAAAAATGTATATGCGTGATATATTTACACCGATCCGCCTGATATCTACAGTTTTTGAGCTCAAAAGCAAATAGTAAAAAATACTTTATATTTGTTTTAATCTTGTTTTTTTTTTTTTTTTTAATGGCTTGAAATAAAACAAAATAAGAGCACCCCGAACTGAAATTAATTAGGTGCTCCGTGACCCGACGCAGACCCCGTGTTTGGGAGGATACGTTTTTTTTGTTTTTTTTTCTTCTTCTTTGTCACTGGCATTTGAATGATGGACCTTGGGCGTGCTGTGCAGGCAAGAAGACGCGAGGGAGTTTTGGTAAAGCTACAGTTACGGTGAAATACAAGTATTGGGAAAGGCGGCTGCATTGCCCCATCGTCCGTGAGGCGCTGGTGTCGACCTACGATGAGCTGCCCCTGCTGTGCTCCCTAGAATAAGAAAAAAAAAGTACGAAAAACGGAAACGTTTGGCACAAGCTCGCGGCTCGTGGTTCTTGTATGCGAGCAAAAGAGAGGCAGTTCTCGGGGGAAAAACGCTAGCGCCACCTGGTAGATTCAACAAGATTTGCCTCAACTGGAGGCCGCCACTTTTTTCATTACTCAATGTTCTAGTTTACTCCATACTCCGTTCACTCTTAAGCTGAAATTAGAAGCTCCGCCTTCAGCGCGACTCTTCTGCCCTTGCCAGCACAAGTGTGAACGTGCAGGCACCTGCAACCAAAGCACTTCAGAAGCCAGCGAAGTCGCCCTGGAGGCGGAGCTTCTAGTCTGCAGCTTCAGGGTGAACGTAGTATAGCTACAGTCACAAAGCCTGGCAGATCGCCACGGGAAGCGGCCGCCGAAATGAAAAAGGTGGAGCGGCAGACAACGGATGAGAGGAAAGCCACGTGACTGGCGCCCCGCTGCGGCGAGGCGCCGAAACACACTTGTCCCGAGCGAACAAGTGTGTGTTCGGGTCCTTGCCGCTGCAAAAGTTGTGCGCTCACGTCAGGGTTCACCTAGAAATGGCTCTTTGATGCTCTTAGTGCCACTAAATAATCTACGCTTCAGAGTAACGACACTTGCCCATATTGTGGCTTAAAATCATGGTTGCCAGTTATTTGAAGCTTCATCTGAAATCACAAGAAACGCTTTTTCGCCCTCAACAAATGATTAAACAGTTCGCTACAGATATATTCAATATTACATGAGCTTCCTAACACCAAATTCAATGCTGAGGCAGTCGCACTTTTGAATCATGACGATCGGCAGTTGCGTCTGCTCTGCACAAGCCCCAAAATGGCAGCGCCCACAACAATGTCGGGGAACAGAGTACCGATACTCTAAGCGCAGCTTATTTAGTGGCTCTGGATGCTCCGTGCTTCCAGATCCTCGCGCTCCAAATCTGCGACTGGGAACTTTATGGCTCCGTCGTCGAACTGCCAGGCTTTGACAGTATAGAGGAGGCTATGCTACAGTGTACCCTAGCTACAGTAGGAAAAAAAAAGGACATTTCAGACTTAGTTAGGCACCTTCGGGTGCGGACTCTTCGCGCCGCTGAACCGCGTGCCCGCCGATCCTTCGCGAATATTCCGAGCGTTAATTTAACGACGCGTGCAACTTCAAACAAAAGGCGATTTGTAGTATTTTTTTTTTAATCTGAATAAAATTTGGGCGGCTGAGATAAGCGATCGAGACGAAATTAAAAGCTCCCGCCCAACTGCCTTAAAAAAAAAGAGGGAAAAAAAGGGAGGAAAAAAAAAGAAACCTTTAAAAATGGCGGTTTTGTGAAAGATTACGCCGTGAAAATGACTTCTCCCCCTAAGCAGGCGAACGGGGGCATTTCTTCTCCGGCAAATGGCGGAGGCGGCGGCGGCGGCGAGGGCGAGAGAAGACGTGTGCTTCGAATCGAGCGCGCTCGCTCCTAATTACAAAACCCGATAAGGTTATCAATCTCGCAAAGAAGCCCGAGACGCGCAGCGAAAACTTGAGCCATTCATTGAGACAGCGCGGCCCTCCTCCGTGCGCGCACGCGCCCAAGAATGGTCTGCCTGGAGGGAGGGCGACACACGAGCCTCCTGGCGCGTCGCTAATGAAGATTTGCGCCATTTAGCGTTGTTGTTAACGAAGCGACTCATTAAAGAGTGCCGCTTTTCAATAACGCTCAAATGAGCGCGCTAACGCTTTCCTTGCCGCTTGTTAATCGCCGGGGGACACGGTCTCGGAGCGGCCGCAGAAACGGCGCGGGGGCCTCTCGAGAAGAAGCTGAAGGAAGGGCACGCCTCGCGCGACACCCCGCTGCTGCCACGGAAACGGGGCAAGTGTGCCTCCGGTCTCGGAGGAAGCAACGGGTGGGAAGTGCGGAGGACACATTCGCAGCATTGGGCTCTCAAGACGTCTTCTGCGTCTCGAAACCCCTACAACGCTGGGTACCCGCCGAGCCAATACCAACTAGAAGAGAAGGCTTGACCCTTTCTCTCCCAGGCGTCATGACTAGTGAATCCAGGCAGCGTTGCCTACCTTCCGTCAGCATCCACGACAGCGCGTCTCAGAGCGTTTCAAAACGAGTGTGGCGAAGCCAAGACGGACGCCTCTGCGGGTTTGCGGTGACTTTTGTTCAGCTCGAGCGTGCTTGCCGCTTGGCGCGGGTCGGAGATCTACTAACGATGACGTCATGCGTAGGCCTTACCTTCTATACTGGTTGTCACGTCAAGAAAAATAAAGGTTTGCGCATTATTCGTGCGCTACGCGAAGCAGTTCTTGCAATATTGGGTTGTAGAATGGAGTAACGACTCGTTTACAGCTTGAAACGGGTTCGTGTTAATGAAATAACATAAAGCTAATTTACCATGATTATTTTACCCGAAAATGGGGCAAAAAGAGGAGTCTTTTTTTTTTCTTACAGTTGAACAAAGAGTAACAAGGACAGACAGCGTCTTTATTGGAGGTGATAGAGACGCTGTCTGTCCCTGTTACTTTCCCTTCGACTGTAAAAAAATTGTTTCCCTTCTGCCCAATCCGGGGTTAAAATAATCATGGTAAGCTTCCACTAGCTTGCCTGCGCACTGACCGTAATTCTGATAAAGCAAATTAAAGGTGCACCAACATATATTTTAACTCAACGCACGAAAGGGGAAAATTAATAACGTTCTGCAGGGATCATTACTTTTTTTTTTTTTTTTACTACGATTTTTGAGGTCAATACTAGTAAAGGTGGTACCGGTTGAGCCCCTACAACGAAGATTTTTCCTCCGCTGGACTGCTGTTGTTTCAGGCACAAGATGCGGCAAGCCCATTCCCGGTCGTCGTAAAAAAAAGGAAGGATCACTTTCTTAGGTAGTCTAGAGGCAGAAACTAAGCTTCAGAGTAACCACACTTCAGCCATTTTGGTGCTGAAAATCGTTGTTGCCGGATGTCTGAGGCTTTTGTTTATCTCAAATTGTAAGAATCGCTTTTCCGTCCCCTAGAAATGTTTGAAAGGCCCGCGAAAGAGCAACTCGATATCCAGTGAGCTTCCTGCGATCGTGCCTGAAGCTCATGAAGTCGCATTCCGGAATCGTAGCCATCGCTAATTGCGCCTGTTCTGCACTAAGCGGCAAATTTGCGGGACCTACAAAATAAACTTCATTTATTTAGAAGACACTGCAGGCACTTTACTGGGCCCTAGCAGCTGTGGGGTGCAAAGCATCGAAGAATAACCATCAGGAATGCATAAAAACGAGAACAAATTTCATCAACTATTTCAAACTCAAAGACGCGCATTAAAAATAAACGCAACAAAGAATAATATAAAACATTGTAACCATAAAAAAAAATGAGTCTGTCGATCACATTGCATTGGCTCACACTAAAAGAATTTAGAAGACAAACGTTTTGACAAAATTCACAAATTGACAAAATGGGCGAGGAGGCCTTTTGAATTGTGATGGAGGTCAGGGACATGTATATAAGACGATGGTTGTTAAATAAATTTCAAGCTGTGTTTAGAGACTTCGTTGTTTTGTCCGTTTTTTTTTTTCCCTACGTCTCAGGGTTACTATGGATGTCATTCACCTGCTCGCCTGCGTTTTTTACTTTTCTTCACAAAATTGAACACTGGAAAGTAAATGGCATTTAAAATGTATGGTCGTCCAAATCATGATTAACATCATTAGCGAGGAAAATATCACGAGGAAGGGCACTCCAATCGATATAGTACGAGAAAAGAAGAGAATACTCGAAAATGTTAGTTCTAGCCACGGAGGTACTTCTGGAGGCGACAAGACGCCACCACCTTTCGTACCAATAGCGTCTCTTGATTTTGGTCATCGTTGGGAGCATGTTCCTCCACACTTCTGGCTTCAATTCTGGTGACGTCATGTCGCCTTCAGAACCGTTCTACCTATACGGTTACATTGAAATTATGGGGTAAGGATGATGATGTCTATTTCCCTTGAAGATAATGAAATCAAATATAAACTTGATTCAATACACAGCCAGCTATTATAAAGTAGAGACAAAAATTGTATTCTAGCAAACTTTCTACGCTGTTTGAGTCATTTTATATTGTTTACTGTCGTTAATAAAGTCGGGGAGCCAAGCCTCTTATGCATTCCCCAAATAAAACGAACAGCTCCCCTCTACACCATCAAAAGTTTAGATATACATTTTTGGTAGGAGTGTGCGAATATTGCAATTTTCGAATACGAATCGAATACGAATAAGACAAAAAACGGGCTTCGAATATCGAATCGAATATCGAATATGTGTCTTCTAATAAAAAATTGCAAAACAAGAGGTAACAGCAGGTTTTATTGCCTTTTTAAAATAAATCAACGCAGCTGCATTTTACTGGACTACAGCAGGCTAAAGATGCTTCTAGTAATGCACTCGTAACAAATTATCGTGTAGGAAAATTAACTGTTCAACGTGTTCAGAAATTAAGCGCTCCCTACGCGCCGTGACAACATTTCCGTCAGTAGAAAAACCCTTTAATCGCGAAACCTGCGAAATTTCACTAAAGTTCGAAGAAGTTTGACTTATGGACAGTGTTGCCCGGCTACTACACGAATATTTAAAATTTTGGGAAGCAAAAAATTTAGAAAGTAGTTTATTTTATATTTTATAAAATGGTTACCAATGTTTCCACCATATAAAAGCAAAAATATGCGCTTTTAACGCGTTCATTAGTTATTAATGTGAACCAGTGATGCCAATAAACCCACCAAATAATATTGCACTTTTCCTACGCCAAATGAGTCAACTAGTTGTTGTTGTTGTTTTTTTTTTTAATTTTCGCGCATGCGCACGAAAGTAGAACTTCAGTCGAACCTTTCTCGAACATCACGTTGAAGTTCGAAAAAGTCGACCTTAGTCGAACTCGAACCTGGAGGTTCGCGACATCCCTAGTTTTGACTGCGCGGGAGTGGCAGAGTTGTTGTCGATGGCGATGCGACGTTCTGCTCTCACCTAGCTTATTCATTTTTTTTTTTCATTTTCAAACGGTCATTAGATAACACTCTCAAGATTTATTTTATATTTATATTTCACTCTCTAGTTTTATTTTATTGTATAAATTTATAGAACGCGCAATTACATCAAATATTGTTATAAAAGCGCTACACAACAAAGGGCTTGGTGAAAAAGAAACCGAAGCTGATCCTGTCTTGCTGCCATCAGACAGATAGAAACAAAGCAGACCGATAACACACGCACCATACACCTTTCTCAATGAATAAACATATTCATAGGGGAATCCAGTGGCAAGCAGATTATTCTTTACTTGCTCGAATATTCGTTGTTTGCTTGAATATTCGCCGTCTTTCCCGAATATTCCGCTTTGGCCGAATATTCGGGAACTTCCGAATATGCAATTTTTTAATCGAATACGTTTCGAATAAGAAAAGTATTCGATTCGTATTCGAAATTTCGAACATTCGCACACCCCTAATTTTTGGTGCTTGGGTCGCAGACTATGCTAGCATGTTCTAATTTCGATCGGGCAACGGAGGGCGGGTACTCCGACATTACTAGATTCTCGCGTATGGCTTTGAACCAGGGTTGGGAAGAAATACTCAAAAATGTATTTGGAAATACAAATACTGGGATACATTAAAATAGTAGCTAAAATACTGATACTGAAATGTATCTAAAAGTGTATCGCGATACGTATCGGAAATACATTTTAAATACAGGCAAAAAGTCTTTGGAAATACAAATACAGGAATACATTTTCGGGAGGGCAGAAATACAAATACAGAAATACTGATACTGCAATACATTTTTCGAATTTGTTTGAGACGCCAAATGAGATGAAGCTTGAAATTGGAAGTGGAAGTTTTTTATCCCGAAATTACTTTCCCGTAGGCTTGGCATTTTGCCTTGAAAGCAGTGGTTTCGGACGACGAGGAGTCTTCAATGGGCTCAAAAAAACGTTCCATCAAGGACAGCCGCGGTCCCTTCCCTGACATCATGTTTGTCTGACGAGAAATGCGAAAAGACTTCGACCTCTAAATAAATTTTATATCATCCTAAATCCCATCAAAACGTCACCACGCCCCTGTACAGCAAGGACGCCCCTGTCAACATTGATCACATGACGTCAAGGTTGGATGAGCTGGTTTTCTTGATCTGTAGGTGTGGCCTTGAACATGAAACTTTACCACGCTGCCGTATGAAAATACAATATGTACTTTCGTTGTAGGTTGCCTCGTTGGAGATCGTGCAGGCAGTGTCATTTGAAATTTTCGAGAATAGTGGACCACCTGAAGCATTCTGGGAACACATGTCTTATCATCTGTTACGGTTGAAAAAAACGATACGGTTGTATCCCTGTTGTGAAGGTCCTTCTTGCCGACCCTCCGCCACCGACGCATAGATTGCAGTCCTGAAGTTTCGCCTAGCATCATCCAAACAGAGATCTCGTGGATTGCGACCTGATATTGCCGGCACAGGTGCGAGCTCTTCGGGAAACAGCGCGCTCGAGACGAGTCGCAGGTGTACAAACTCTGAGTCGGCACAGCGAGGCCACGTCTGGCCTCCTTCCTGGGTTTCGCATCACCACAGCAGCGGGACACGTCCACGTCGGCTGATGACGTACCCTTGATGCGTGAAATATTACGGGCGCAGCCGCAGACGCATTCGAATATGTGTTGAACTTCAGTGCGTGAGTCATCCTACTATTTCAAGTCAACCACCGCCAGGCTCGTGCTGCAACGGACTGTGACTCAGCCTTGCCGGCTGGGTGTACTGTGTACGCTAAGGCAAGAGAGACATTTATAAGCAGACATTGGATGCCAGCAAACAATGACTCAATAAATCGCTACATGAGGACCTGCGGCAGAAGACGTTCTGGCACCACTCCTGGCACACCACCTGGTTCGAGTCCCCGACTACGCAACACTTCTCAGAAGAGTGAAGAGGACGCATAGAAAAATAGTTAGGAGAATCGGAAGGAACCTTGGTCAGCATGGTAACAATGCCCCAGCATCTCCTTGACCCGTATGCCCTCAGAGATTAAAAAAAAAAAAAACATTGCGTTCAATTTCGTTTTTTTTTTTTTTTTTTTGGGGGGGGGGGGAGTATTTTTTAAGAAATGTAAAGAAATACATTTCACCCTGATCGTATCGTGATACAAAGAAACATTGCAAATGTATTTCGATACAGGAATAGAGATACTGGTGAAAAAAAATAGATCGCAATACAGAAATACAGATACGAAATGTATTTCTAGAAGAAACTATCGCGATACATTTGTTTCGCGATACTGCCCAACCCTGCTTTGAACCCGACGGGGTGCATCCTACTTGCCCGTCAATCATCTTGTCCTGGGTAAGGCTTCGCTCGGTGTTAAAGGCCTCGATGAGCCGTTACGGGCGATGTTGAAACCCAGGTGAAGACTGAGTACTCAGGGTTCAAAGCCATACGCGAGAATCTCGCAAAGGCTACGGAACGTCCTGTCCCAGCATACACAATCCCTCACTCCCACTCTTTTGGGATGTCGCATTTCTTACTGCATGTAAGCTATAAATATATGTAAAACCTGAGTGTTTGTCAAATAAACTATTTCTTTAGCAGTTCCACTAAACTCGGAAATTGTGATCTTCATTCTTCTTTTGGGTAAATTGGGTGCTGCATTTGTATCAATTTAAAACGTTAACGGATTAACAATCAATCAGTCATTGAAAAAAAAACGGCAAGAAATGTAGCTTCACTGGCTTGCGGTCTGAAGGTTTTATATTACTGAACATGCGCAAAAAGCTATAAGTAGGCAATAAAATGTAACGGCGCAGGTAATAATATACCGATATTACGGTAGATAATACAATGCACGTAAATATATTTACGTGCATTGTATTCTGCTAACGTGTTCAGCAGAACATGTGTATACACATGTTCTGCTGAACACGTTAGCAGCAAGTACTTAATTTAGGCGCGTGCTGCAAATAATGTGTCCTACAGCAAAAAAAAAAAAAGCAGCATGCATTTACGTGCGTGCTGTTATGTTGTTGCGCCGTTTCTTCGCGTGCTGTTTTGGCACGTGCTCACCCAGTCGCTTTGATGTTTTGACGACGTGCCGTTTTGTCGTGTGCTGTTTTGTCGCTGTGTTGTTTCGTCGATGTGTTGTTTTGACGTGGTGCTCTTTTGACGCGTGCTATTTAGACCGTGTTGTTTTGTCGCGCGTGGTTTTCTCGTGTGCTGTTCTGTCGCGTTCCCAGAAAAATGCGTGTTCCGGCGCAAGTACACGGAACGGAATCTTTTGCTTTAGTTTGAACGGCCACCCGGAAAACGTGAGCGTATTCAGAATACGGGTGAAGGACGGAGCAGTAATTACTTATTGAAAATTGGACTATATTAAGTGGCCTTTAATTAATTTTGATCGCGCATGCATAGAGAGTTACCGCTCCAGTGTTACTGCGTAGTTCTTGCCGTCTCTCTTAGTTTTTAAGATGTCCTTCGTTCGATACCTCCTCCATAATGTCCTTCGTTCGATATCTCCTCCACATATCTCCTCCATGCTGAAAAGCGCCGACGTCATGTTCGCGCTAACTGTGTCCGACAGTGCACATAAGTGCATGTACGAAGCCGCTTTGGCACCGTATTTCATGCCCGCGAATTTAAAATAAAAACGCAGTAACTGACCGATTATTTCGTATGCGTGACTGAGAGATCTCTCTTTAGGAATAAACCTCTGTACAAAGTTACATCATCACCAACGCGCTCACCAACACCTGGTACGTACGAATTACTCGGGATATTTATTCTTATCGTCGAGGGCAAGGAGAAAATGCACTCATTTTTTCACATAGAAATGCTTTACCGGAAGTCAGTGTTCGACTGGTTGCTGTCGCTTAAATTTGTCGCAGCAAACTAGAGCCATTTGAACCTCTAGCGCACATGATAATAACTCTATGGTGGTTATGCAAATAATTCTGTCATCATGTCTACAGTAAACACCGTATATTTTGTATAATGTATGAGCAGTGCGAGCCATGAAACGAGTAGGGACAGAACGAGCGGGTTGGTAGAGATAATTAAACTTGAGGAAGAAAACGAGAAGGGGCGGACAAACACAAGTTTGTGTTTGTCCGTCCCTTCTCGTTTTCTTCCTCAAGTTTAATCATGAAACGATTTTTCTACTTTCGCTAGACACTACTCAGAATCACTCCCTAACGTTAATAACTAAAGAAACTTGCTTTAGTTTCTTTTTAATGTCAATGGCAGTCACCACAAAAATTCGAGAAATATCAGCATCGTTGATCCCCTCAACTCGGAGCCAGAACAAGCGGCCACGTGGCTGGGGTCTATCCTATGCCCGCGACGTTAAAAGCTCTGTAGTCGGCAAAGTACAGGGTGAAACAAGGAGACGCCAGGCTCTTTAAATCGACCGGAAAATTCGGTTTCTTAACCTCTCGCGCTACGACTTTGTGCAGCGTTGCCCACAGATGGTGCTTTTTTTTTTTTTTTTGTAAAATTTGCGAAGAGCGAACTTACCCGAGGAAAAAGTAGAGAAAGAAAAAGGCTTAGCTCCTATGGAAACGCAGCGACGCCACCGGTCTTCAAAGAGCACAGCGCCGTTTCGCACGGGACACAAGAGATGGTGCAACGAACGCCGCCAACGAACGAGCAGACGGCGCCGAGAGCCAGCGTCTTTAGCAGACAATCTTTTCGACTCAAAAGCGGCGCGCGTTCCGCAGGCGGCGACAGTCGCAGAAACAAAAACAGGCGCGGTAACAACAAGCAGCTGCAGTTCCTTGTCTGCTAAATACGCCGGCTCTCGGCGTCGTCTGCTTGTTCGTTGGCGGCAGTTGGCGTCGTGACCGCTTGCGCCATCTCTTGTCTCCCGTGCGAAACGGCGCCGTGTTGTTTGAAGACCGGTGGCGTCGCTGCGTTTCCATAGGAGCTAAGCCTTTTTCTTTCTTTACTTTTTCCTGAGGTAAGTTCGCTTTTTGCAAATTTTACAAACAAAATGCACCGTCTGTGGGCAACGCTGCACAAAGTCGTAGCGCGATAGGTTAAGAAACCGAATTTTCCGGTCGATTTAAAGAACCTGGCCTCTCCTTGTTTCACCCTGTAGAAAAGGCGTGCCGAGCTCCAAGCGTTGTTCGAGTTCGGCTATTATCATCGCCGCAGTGGTTCGACACGAGCCACTACCCAAGTGTGCGCCGAGGCACTGATTGTTTCTAGCCGAAGTCGAGTGCTCCCGCACTTGTCGTGTCCAATCCATGAGCCGCCTTCGACTGTGTTCAGGCGGGTGATTTCGGTCCCACAATTACGTCATCGAACTCTGCGAAGGCAAGGCGGAAGGAAATAGTCTTCTTTTATCCCAATTTCACTGCGACAAAGAAGCTTCCGAATCAGTGGCGGTCTCTGCGAGTATACTTGGGCCAGACAAGGACCAGTCCGCCTCTTTAAAGTCACGAACATTCCAACCTGATATAGTTTCATGACCCGTCTTACAAAAATTATCAGTAAGTTTTTATTGAGTTTCTAGTATATTCTTATAGAATACATAAGAAACTCATTAGAAACTCAACGATAATATTTGTAATGGTAAGAGTGCCATCATTTCAGAAGTAAATAGTACGCGTGCACAGCGCTGATGACCGCTCAAGGTCTAAAGATGTGCAAACGCGCGTGCGCCTGTATACCTTTGACTGCATAGCCACCGAACGTTGCCTACGAAGGTCCCTACGCACGGCTGCGTTTTAGAGCGTTTCAGTGCGTTTCAGTGCGTTTGACTGCGTTGCGGTTGGGAGAAACCAAGAGATTCCTGCTTCTCATGTTGCGTGCCAAGCTATTCCTTGAATTGGATTCCACGCTTCACACAAAGCACAGATGTGTCGGTGACTCGCTTTCGTTTCTCGACGCATCGCAGTCAAACGCACTCAAAATACTCTCAAACGCAACTGTGCGTAGGGGCCTTAATAGATAACAGCAGGAGAGGACGGAGCAGCCCGAATTGCACACGCAAAAGACCCAAGGTGAACCTCGTGTATGTAACCTGTCGTCGGATGCCGTTGTCGTTCGTACCGCAACTGGACGGGGGTCGGCGCCTGGCCTCGGGGCGGCGTAGCTCCTTGCGCGAGTCGAGCCCAGGGCTGCCGAGTGTCCCGCGCAGCGCGTGCTCGGAGGCGTCCCCATTTGCATCTAAATGCGCCGCTTAATTGAAGAGGGGGCCCGGCAAGCCCGGGGGCCGTCTTGGTCCGGGCGCCCGCGACCCAGTCGTCGCAATAAACTCGATGGGCTAATTAAGAGCAAGCACCTCTCCTTCCCTTCCCCCATCTCTTTCTCTATGCGCAACAATGCGGCGTTCGTGACCACTGCTTGACGTCATCGGCAACTGCACTGCTCATAACCAAAAATAACGACCCGCCGTTTTTTTTTGTTTTTTTTTTTGTAATGTTTGAGGGTTTGGGTAACTAGGTTTTATGATTTGCGTGAGTTGTAAAGCGGCACTCCCACTGCTTGTTCATTATACAAAAAGACACATTTTTACGCGTTCAAATTTTAATCACCTTCGAAGTATTCGGTGCTGATGAAATACACTTGTCGAGATATTTCTTCCCATGTTCAAAACAACCCTTAAACTTGCGAATGTATATGCCTTTTAGTGTTTTTGCCGGTTTTGGTTTTATTTCTCCCTGATCGAAAATTTGTTTTCTTTCAATACCTTTTTTTTTATCCGGGGAAACAAAATAAAAACAAGTCACACGGGGCGAAGTCGGGTAAACAGGGAGCGTGGGGTACGAAATTTTCGCCGTTTTTGGTCAAAAACTGCCGAACACTTAGAGCGGTGAGGGCAGGCTCCATGGTGGACGAACCAACTCAAAGCTTCCAGATAAAAGTCACGGTCATTCGTTTGAACCGGGAAAACAAATTCAAAGTACACAATAACTCTAACGTCAAAGAAACGGATGATCACTGTTTTCATGTAATGTCTTCACTTGCCGTGCTTTCTTGAATCGTGGAAAATCGACAGTTTGTTTGTTGGTTGTTGTTGTTGGTTGTTAGTTGTTGTTGGTTGTTGGTTTTTGGTTGTTGGTTGTCGTTGGTTGGTGGTTGGTGGTTGTTGGTTGGTGGTTGGTGGTTGGTGGTTGGTGGTTGTTGTTGGTTGGTGGTTGTTGCTGGTTGTTGTTGTTGGTGGTGGTTGTTGTTGTTGTTGTTTTGGCAAGACTGCGTTTCTTGCTTCAGCTGGTCCTAGCTGTAGCACCAAGGATCACCACCGGTTATGACTTCGGAACAAAATATATTAGGGTCGTCCTCCCACTGATCACTCACAGCGCGGCACGCAGGCAGTGCCTTTTTGCTCAGATGTGAGCGAGCGAGGCATGCATTTTGCTGCCCTCTCGTTTTATCTGCAAATCCTCAGACATAATTTGCTGAAAGAAACCCCTAGACACTTCAGTCAACTGCTAAAAGTTTCATCAATCGTCCAATGACGGTTATTAAAGATGGCTTTAACATTTCTTGCCGCAGTCTCTTTAAGTTCTTTGGTCAAAAGACGCCCGGATAGATGGTGATGGTCAATATAGACATTTCGCTTTGTTTAAAACGGGCTTTAAAAATTGTTTAATTGGCTTTAAGAACTAATGACACTTTTGGCCAGTTGCGGCTCTCGTTTTTATTTTAAATTGAATTAAGCCTGTTATACCGTCAGGTAATGCAGGTAGAGAGAAACGGTGTATTTCCTTTATTTTTAGCTCGCACTTAAACATTTCTGCTTGTGATTGTTTAAAACGCGAAAATCATTCCTAAGTTGTGAAATACTCACAGTAGCTTTCTTGTCAAGGGAAACTAAGGCGCTTGTGTAATTAAGAAAAAAAATTGAAACGTCTTCATTTGGCCTCCATCATCACGAATATCAAAAGGATATATTCCAGGTCGATACGCCAAGTAACCACAACAGCACTTTAAAAATAACGCTGAAGCCCCTCCTTCCCAGCGCGTTCGGTGAGAAAAAGGTCGTCGTGACGAATTCTACGAAGAACTCAATCTTTCCGCGTATTTTGCAAGCCTTAAGGCTAGCCCACATGGTGCGTTTTTCTCCGCGTCTGCGTCGCGTCTGCGCCTGCGCTTTGACGTCACTTCCGGCGCCGGGACGAAACGCAGCGTTTTTAGGCGCATTCCGGCGTATCTGGAGGAGCCAGATATTTTGCGTCCAGGCGTCGCGTTTCGCGCTGCGTCTAGAAAGCAACAACCAACGAACGGCCGTGTTCACTAGTTGCAAGGAGCGTTTGAATTTTCTCTACTGTTTTCGCCACTGTAGGACTGTAGTTTTCGCCACGGACCTTGCGACAAAGGTGATAAAAATAATAATAATTTTTATTTGCACAGATGGCGATACCTACTCGGCAGCGTGCAAGGCTAGGCAGACAGGTTGAGACCCTTACGCAGGTGCGCCTGCTAGCCCACCGCCAAGTAGGAAAAGGGATACGGGAGGGGAAAATAAAAATGCAAACACTCAAAACAAAAAGATACACATACAAAAACGAGTAACAGCACTGTGCCATTCCACGGCAGAGCGCCCGCCAACGCTCGCAGCAGGGCGAACATGGGTAGTTACGTCCTTCCCCCCGCGGACATCAGTTTACAATACCTTTTGCACAAATCCAGGGACCTCTCCCTGCTCCGCGGGAGACGCTGACGCTCCTTCAGCGGAACAGAGAGGAGCTAGCGAAGTACAAAAGCATCCTGCACTCTTGCAGGCGAATTTTAAAGAAGACAAGGACACCGAGAGACAAAGGAACAAAATTAATACTATCGGCAACAGCCGCAAGAACACAACCTCTGCAGCGGCCAGCTGTAAATGTTTTGGCTCGTGAGATGGTGATGCCGATGGCGTACCGAAAGGTGGATGAGGCGTACGCACTAAAAAGGATGAAAATGAGTGAAAGTGAGCTTTATTGCATTTTATGTAATAAAAATGCGTGCTTACTATTAATAAAATTAAATATTTCGGCATGTAGCCATCATTTAACGCGCGATTTTTATCTAAAATTTGCGTTTGTTTCTTAAGCGCGTCTGGCTACGTTGGGCAGACGCTTCGGAAACGCAAACGCGAACCGCTGCCCGGTAGCGCTGCGTGTGGTTTGACTGGGCGCACGCGTCTGGCTTCCAAGCCGAGACGCGCGTCTAGACGCACTGAAAAACGCGCCATGTGGGCTAGCCTTTACCCGCGTAGTCAGAAACGCCTTCCCTCACAAGCGGCCCTAAAGGCTCGTTCATACTCTTGCCTGACTTGTGATCGCTACTCCAAAAAAGTACAATTCCTTCACCTCAAACGTAATAAATTACCGCTACAAATTACTTCCCGTAAAAAGTAGCTGATTAATTACTTCGTTACTTTACTCAATTACTTTTGCGTTACTTTAAAGAAACACGCAAAATACCTGCAATATCTACTGCGTGTTTGAGAAGGGAATTTGGGGCCTTATCAAAAATAAAACGCATTCAGTACTATATCTACCCATTGTTTTAGGATAATAACTTTAGGAGGATGAACCTATAAAGTTATAAAGGGCTTGAACAGGTGTTCGACATACGTAAACGAGTCTAACGCTGTCCACCCGGGATAGAACTGAATTGCATGAACATGCGACAACTGCACTTAAGCGGCGGAGGCACGCACACCATTCGAAATATGGCATCGGAAAACTTTAAAACACGACTCCCCTGAAGATGTGCTTTTTTCTATGTTTGTTGCATGTTGCCTAAATAAGAGATGGTTTAACTACTAAAAGTGAGTGGCTGTGAGACCAAGATGCGGTACTTGCGCCTGGGTACATTTCAAAAACTCCTGCTTGATGAAGGTTGTTATCCTGCCCTGACCCATTTGGTATTCTTTCTTGATCCCCAACCTAATCAAATCCAAAAACTCCATACGAAATATTAATGCACAATCTTTCGGCTAAACTGATTTTGCCGTTTAGAAATGATTAAAAAAGCACAATTGTTAGTGAGCAGCAAGCTTCAGTGTCTCCACGTTTACAGCCGCATTGTCTCAACTCCTGTGTCCAAGTCAGTCCCTGTTTATTTTCAGAGAACACTGCCGGTGTTCCCTTTCCCTGAAATGTCAGAGTAAGTTCTCGTCGATCCGCTGACGAAAACCGAACATTCTCGTTTCTAAGAATATTGGTTCATCTTCGAATTCCCAAGCCGTTTTGGCTCTACTCCCCAGCCAGTTTATTGCCTGCTGTCGAAAGATACTGTTTAAATTGACAGTAGGGTTGATGCCACAATTTGTTTTGTTCCAATGAGCTGCTTCCATCGCTAGCCCGTTTATGTTTCTGCCTTACGCATCCGCTAGTGCGAATGCGTAAGGCAGAAGAAATCCTTGCACATCCGCACCTGCATCTGCGAAAGCCAGTATTTAGCTTTCTTAGCGCTGTCAAGGACTCAAGGATGAGCAAAAGCAAAGTCTCGTTACAGGTTTCTTTTTTCTGTGTGTGTGTTTGCGGCGTGGGCGTGTGTAGGCAGAAACATCGACAAACAAAAGACGATTTCGCGTGACAAAAAAAAAAAAAAAGCTGATTGGTTTTTGGGGGACAAGGAGCAGAAAAGTGGGGAGGGAAGGAGGAGGGGAGAGTGTGGGGGAAGAGGGGGGGGGTGAGCGAACTAGTCTATATGATGTGCTTATTGATATAGCATTTAGTCGGTGTCTTCGACAGTCTGTCGAAGGGACATCGAGCACATTGTTGGACCTCTTACTCGTTAGTAAACATTTTGACCACTGTAGGGTAAGTGTTCACGAGGGCATATCGGATCACAAGTTAGTATTCCTTACGTGCGATCTTAACGTTTCTCAAAGCGCCCCGGCTGAAGTGAAGCAGTATTACGATTACGACAGAGCAAATGATGAGTCAGTTATTGATTACCTAGAAGAGCAACTTGATGGGTTTGATGAGGAGACTGATGTAAACGAGATGGGGTTAACATTTCAGAGCATTACAAATCACTGCCTATCTAATTACATATCCAAAAAAACTAAAACGATAAAACGCAAAAACCCATGGATTACCAGAGACATTTTGCAGGCTAAACGTAAACTGAAAAGACTTCGTAAGTGCCACTCACCTGCTATTCCCGAACAAAATGGAAAACTAAAATCAATGATAAAGCTATTTAAAGAAGCATATTTTACCAAGTCATTGCCTGATTTCATTACATCGTCTCCTGAAAAATTTTGGCGGTATCTGTCCCCTCCAAGGTCTAACATCACAGCAGATACGCATTGATGACAACGTCGTGAGTGACAGGAACAAAATCTCTTTTGAGTTTAATCGCTATTTTCAGTCCGTTTTTTTTTTCAACTGAGATAAGCGAATCGAACACCATTCCCAGCGATGAAAGATCTGACGCGTACAGCTTCATATCACAACAGGGTATTGTGTCACTGCTGTTATCGCTTAACGTAAAAAAATCGACTGGCCCAGATGGCCTACCAAACATGTTTCTTAGGAGATATGCTGAATGGGTTGCTAAATATTTTACGTTTATCTTTTCGAGGTCATTCAGGGAATCTGTAATACCAGACGACTGGTTAATAGCAAGAGTTGTACCAGTTAAAAAAGATGGTAAACGGGACTCAATTGAAAATTATCGCCCCATTTCTTTGACTTGCACGTCGTGTAAATTATTGGAGCACATTGTAAACAAACAGTTAATATCTTTTCTTGATGAACATGACATAATAAATGAAAATCAACACGGTTTCCGTAGAGGGTTATCTACAACAACGCAACTAATTGAATGTTACCATAAAATATCCCGTCATGTAAAGGATCGTTTACAAGTGGACGCCATTTTTATCGATCTATCAAAAGCGTTTGATCGCGTACCTCATCACAAGTTAATAAATGTACTCATTGTCCTCGGTGTTCCTTCATTATTAATAAAATGGATAAGAGCATACCTTAGAAATCGGCAGAAGTTCGTAGATATCGGTGGTACTCCTTCCGATTTGTTAAGTGTACATTCAGGGATTCCACAAGGTTCTGTGTTGGGGCCATTGCTTTTTCTGATATACGTTAACAGCTTGTTTACTATTCACAGTAACGGGCCAGTAAAAATAAGAATGTTTGCTGATGACTGCATAATATACACTCCTATAACCTCCGTGGATGACCAGATTAAACTGAATAATACCTTATGCGATATTTCGGCATGGCGCAGCGAAAATAACATGAAAATCAATACCGGAAAAACTAAATACATGCGTATTACAACAAAAAAGAATGCATTGTGTTTTGATTATGAGCTTGATGCAGTTAAGCTTTCCAAAGTTGATAGCTACAAGTACTTGGGCGTGATTATCACGAGTGGCCTAAAATAAAACAAACATGTGGACTATATAAAAAACGAGGCAATAAAAAAACTCTGGTATCTGCGAAGAAGGCTGTTTAGGACACCTCCTTCGGTTAAGACTCTCGCGTATAAAGCTCTAGTAAGACCGACCCTAGAGTACGCATCCGAAGTCTGGGATCCCTGGCAGGTCCCACTTTCAAGGGAGCTTGAAAACGTACAGTCACTGGCAGTGCGCTCAATATTTTTTGACTTTAGGAGTACGACATCTGTTACGACGCTGAAACGACAGGCTGGTTTGCAGCCACTAAAAAACCCAAGAATGTTCCAGCGCCTGAAATTGTTTTTTTTTTTTTTCAAATATACAACAACATTATTAGAATTGATAAATCCAAATATGTCAAGCCGGAAAGCTACCGGCTAGATCGCCTGCACCACCCGAAAGTTTTAACCGCCATTGATGCCCGTATAAATATTTTAAAAGTAATTTTTTGTTCAGGCGGTAGAGTTGTGGAATAAACTTCCTGCTAGTGTCGTTGCACTGGAATCCCTTTCTGAATTCGAGAATGCCATAAGCGTATTGTTTGACCTGTAAGTGTGACCCTTCTTGTGGGTGTATGTGTGAATGTATATTTTTGGGGTGAGGTTCCCAAAGGGTGATTTTGAAAGCGGTGCTTGAGATGTATATTGTTTGTGGTGCGGATCCTGGAGATTTCTCTGAATGTTGATATTTGAAAGCAGTGTTGTATTTGATTTCCGTGTTTGTATTACCCCCTCCTGCCTTGGCCCTTGAAGGGGCTGGCAGTATTGTGAAATAAAAAAAAAATATGCACCACGGTCACAGTGTCCAGTCCACGTTCTGACCCCTCACGACCCCACGCGACGGTTTTATGGGCCATTAGTTATCTTCTCTTTTGTGCGCTCGAAACAGTCCGTTCGTTTTCCAAGAAGTCGGAGCCTGTTGCCTTCATGTAGGTAGACAGTCGAGTCCTCCCAGCTTGGCTGGCCGTACGAATGAGTTCAGAAACGGGCTCTGGGTGGGCTCTCGTGCTTTCCGACAACTCCTTCCTCTCCCTCGTCCAGCACACTCTTCGCCAGCAATGCCCCGTCTTGTGTTACCATGCGAAAACCGCGAAGGCCATTGCATCGCCCTTCTTCCACCCTATCTCTCTTTTTGACGAGCCGGAAGAAATATAACGAGTAATTTCAGTAATCTGTTACTCAAAAAGTAATAAGATTACATTACATGTTACATTTTCAAAAAAGTAACGAATTAATTACAAAATTACAAGAAAAGTAATTAGTTACAAGTTGTCCCGTTACTTGTAACGGATTAAGGCCCGTCCACACTCTTGCGACCTCTTAAAACTGGGTTCCTTGAAACCTCTTACAATGGATGGATGGATGGGGCTGAACCCTTTGAATCGGGCGGCGGCTTGCGCCACCTAGCCAGTATTTTTTTAAGCTATTTAATTTACGAGTTACAAATCTAGATATTTAGGTCTTAAAAGCTACGGTCCGTACGACGGAGGCGCCTCTATGCAACCGGGTGCACACACCTTCCGCAGAAAGGGTCGCCCAGTAGGGAATAGGAAAATATTCACCCTTCCCTTGACCTATGCCACCAGTCAGATAATCTCTTCTTGGTTATCTCCACCTTCCCCATGTCTATTTTCCCCTCACTATCCCTAAATCCCAGTGCGGTTGTTATATTAATAGGCTCTTCAGCCACTACAGGGTGAAGCCCCTTACAGTAAAGTACCAAATGTTCAGCCGCCTCCTCCTCCTCTCCGCAAGCTCCACACACGGTGTCTACCTCCTGATATCTAGCTCTATATGTCTTAGGCCGCAACACTCCCCTTCTGGCTTCAAATAGCAGGGAACTCCCCCTTGAATTATCATAGAGACTCTCTTTATCGATATCTGTTTGACACAACCTGTACATCTCCAATGCTGATTTTGTTTGCATACCGGCTTCCCATATACTTCTCTCTGTTTCCTTAACCTTCTTTTTAACTGTCATTTCCTGACCCACCTCCCCACTGTTGCCCACATATTTAGATCTGAGTTTTGTTGTTCGCTTTCTCCATTTGGTGTCAATACCCTTCATGTACAGATAGCTAAACACTCTTCGTGCCCACCGTCCCTCATCTATTTGTGTCAGTCTATCCTCAAATTCTATTTTGCTGCTTGCTTCCCTTCCTTCGAAAGACGACCACCCCATGTCGCCCTGTACCCCCTGATTTGGTGTCTTCCCATGCGCTCCGAGAGCCAGCCTACCCACCCCTCGTTGTTTTATTTCTAGCCTTGCCTGAATTTCAGGTTTCATACATAGAACTGCATTCGCAAAAGTTAGGCCTGGCACCATAACTCCCTTCCAAATCTCCCTGACCACTTCATACCTGTTATAGTTCCACAATGCCCTGTTTTTCATTACCGCTGCATTTCTATTGTCCTTGCCAGTTGTGTCTCTTTCATGTTCACTGAGGTAATCCGTATCTTCCTTGATCCACACGCCTAGATACCTATACTTGTCGACCCTCCCAACATTGCATTCTTGTATTTTAAGGACTTCACCCTCGTCATCGTTAAATATCATAATCGCCGACTTGTCACTACTGAACTCCAATGCCAATTCATTTCCCTCTGCACCACAGATACTCATTAGTTTTTGTAAATTCCTCCTGTTGTCCGCCATTAGTGCTATGTCGTCTGCATACATTAATCCCGGTATTGACTGTTCAATCTTCTCGCCATGTCTGTAGTATGAGAGGTCAAAGCCAGCTCCACTCTTTTCTAGTCTCTCCTCTAATCCTTGGAGATACATCATAAACAGTAATGGTGACAAAGGGCACCCTTGCCTAAGGCCTCGTTTTATTTCTACTGGTGCTGTCACTCTTCCTTCCCATGTTATAAAAACCTTGTTGTCCCTATAAATCTCCTTTAAGATTTTAATTATTCCATTTTCCACCTTCAAGTGCTTCATTATTTCCCACAGCTTTCCTTGGACCACATTGTCATAAGCTCCCTTAATATCCAAAAAAGCTATCAATAGAGGTCTGTTATCTTTAACTGCAATTTCGATACACTGTGTTAATGTAAACAAATTGTCCTCCAACCTTCTTTCTTACCGAAAGCCATTTTGTAACTCGCCAAGCAACCTCTCGTCCTCTACCCATGTCTGCAATCTGTTCTTTATAACTTGCATTACAACGCTGTAGACTACCGATGTCACTGTTATGGGACGATAGTTGGCTACAACGAGAGGACACACTGGCGCCACCTATTGGGTAGCAGTGTAACCTTGGCGGCCCGGTAAATTTTCTATTTTTCTCGCGCACTATTCCTTCTTTCTTGGCTCGAAAAACTTTTGTCAACGTTATAAACGAGCCTTTCTTATAGGTATTACGCACATTTGACCTCGGAAATCCCGCAAAACCTGCGCTCTTGTGAAATGCAGTTCCAGGGTCACCACATAGATGGCGCCAGCGTGCCAGTGTGTTCTCTCGTCCCAAGAACTTTTAAGAGGTAAAAAGCATGGTGAAAGCTCGGAGTCATCGCGTCCTTACACCAACACCATCAAACCGTTGATAAACGTAGAAGGCATCGTACCATAGCCTCCTCTATACTGACAAAGTCTGGCAGATCACAACGAGACGAGGCCGCCGAAAGTCAAAATGTAGTGCGGCAGACAACGGATGAAAGGAGAGCCAGGCGACGGGCGCCCTGCTGCGGCGAGACGCCGAAACACACTTCTCTCGAGCGATGGAATGTTAGCAGGTATACTCCGTTTCACCTTATGTTGTGCCGCAGCGAAGGCTAGAAGCGCGAGCTCATAGCGTTGGCAGCTGCCCTTGGTGCACGAGAGCTTCTGCCGCCGAGATGTGCCCTATACTTCGTTTCACCTTATCTGCGAGCGAAGCCAAAGCTAGAAGCGCGAGACCAGCGCTTTTTGCGTTTCTCCCCAGCTCGCGGGCTCGAGCGAAGCCTGAACGTACGGAGCTTTCGTGCTCGCGCTTCCAGCTTTGCCTTCGCTCGCACATAAGGTGAAACGAAGTATAGAGCAAGAAGCTCGCGCTTGTAGCCTTTCCTGCGGTACAACACAAGGTGAAACAGAGTAGCAGAGAGGATCTGGTAGCAGAAATGCTCTCTGCTACCAGATGCTCGCGCTCCAAATCTGCGATCGGGCACTCTATGGCTCCGTCGTCAAACTGCCAGGCTTTGTGAGTATAGAGGAGGCTATGATCGTACTGAAGGCGTCGTAGTTAAGCGTTTGGCCAATCGTGGGAGGTCGACCTCAGCTGACACTTTTCGTCGCGCACGTAGCCAATGTAGGAGGCAATGGCGCAACGCGAGGTAGCGACCACGTGCTAAATGTCGAGTTTTCGAGAGATACGTCGTGCCGCTTTCATCCTGTCAGTGACCAGAGATCAAAGTAATTGTTTTTAATGACATTTCACTGTTTTTAAGTACCGAGAACAAGTGTCAAACACTTTTGAAACTCTGTATGAGGAAATACGCTGACGCCGTCTGATTCAAACCCCGTTTGCGAAGCCTGTCGCTATGCGGGTAGAAACTGAGGGAGAGAAGGAGAAGAGAGCGCACGGGTTAGACGCAAAGCTAGCTGCCTTTGTCTCTACTCGCTCTTCGAACGCTTTCGACTGTCAACCCGCGGCGTCCGGCGTCCGGAGTCCACGTTCGAACGCATTCGAACACTGCATAGATACCGAGGAAGCTAATCATACCAACCAGAGCTCAGTGCTCTGTCGTCGTCTCTTGCCTCCTCCTCTCTCTCAGTTTCTACCCTCATAGCGACGTTACCGGATCTGAATCTCTTACTTCCTGATAATTTGCAGTTTTCGAAGCCATCGTTGACTTAAGCGGAAACGAGACCGTCACTATTTACTTCTCTATGACTTCGAAACGAATAGAGACTAACTGCTGACCGTCACCGAGACTTCCGCGTGTTTCCTCTAATGACCCCGAACGAATCATATCGTCAGTCGAACAAGCTTTTACTCTCCCGTTTGCCCGCTGGAACGGTCAATCGAACGGCAGCATTAATTAACCCGGCAGGAACGCCATAATCCCTCCCTGTAATCTCGATCATAATCCGGACCTTAATCCTCCCCAGGGACAACTCGGAAAGGACGAAAGCAAATTATTTTTAAGAGAAAACAAAAATAGACACAGACGTGGATACTCAGATGGATGGAGGAACTCGGCACGTAGACTTAAAGCTTGGTAGCTAAACGTCGTACTGGGTTTTCTTTTTTTTTTTTAACGTGGCTAAGAAATCCTGAGGTAAAAACGTTTGATGACGTTCTTTGGCTAAGTGGTGATATTGAAGGGAGGTGCAATGTCACAAACAGGTGTATCATAACCGACAAATGTAACGCCATCGTCGGATCGTGTATATTTTTCCCGCTAAATTTAGTGTAACCGTGTACCAGGTCAGGTAACCACGTGACGTCACGGTGTCACGAGCCAGCTGTGAACGTATACGATGTTCGCAGGATATCGTCAGGAGCCTATGAGCATTCGTGTTTCTGCTTTCGCATTTGTGAACGCAAAAAATCTTCTTCGTAAATCGTCCACACACGGGATGCACGTGTTTTGCAAGTGATCAAACATAAACCGAGCGCATTATTTTACGACTTCGGAAATAAGTTGCCCCCCCCCCCCTCCCCCCCCCCCCCCCCCCCCCCAACCGGTTTCGCGCATTATGACAATCCGGTGAACGGTAGGTGAGATTGCCTAATAATTCGAAACATTCAGCGATGGTGGTACCGCTGTGAGCGTTTCGCGCTCCCTAGCTCCTGGATGATCGGCTTCATAATGAAAGTGCTTGCTTACGCCTACGAATTACGCCTTCGAATTACGCCTTCGAATTCGAATTACTTGCGGGTCGCGGGCCCAACCTGATACTGCTGTTTTAGGACGATCATCCAGATGGTAGCCATGTCGATAGGAACTGCTGCGCACCCCTATAGGCCGCCAAAGTTGAGAATAGAAGACAAAGTTCACGTTGGTTTACCACTTTGAGATCCCAGGACGCAAAGAAGGCAGAAGGAAAGCCAAACTGAGCACGCCGTCACGTTGTTTTGTGTCCGCTTTATTTGAAGTTTGTTCAGAACTAAATGATAAGAACGACTGGATCGTGCCGCTTCACCGATACACGAAATCCGAGTCGACCCGAGCGTACATCGGAACAACCCCACAATACCCTTCGCCGCGCAGTGCAATGTGGGACTGCCGCGTGGTCTCCTGGGACTTTACGGAAAGGCCCGTTCGCCCGCGATCATGAATGGTAACACTATAGAGTGCCTGGAACGCGTCTCCGATTGGTGTGTTTAGCGCGTCCCAAAAAGGTGGTCCGTCGATTTCCGTCTGATGACGTCATACAAGTGTCACGTGGTCGTCGTAGATGTGGCAGAAGCCTGTTTTGCTGCAGGACTCTCTCCAACTTGGCAGTCTACAGAAGCTTCGGTAGCCCGGAGTTGGGATGCCGCGACGACAGCGACACTAACGCTCTCTCGTGTTTCTTTCCAGAACCTCTACGCCCAACCGCCAAGATTGCGACATTCGACAGCACAACACTTGAGCTTGTGTGATGTCATTTGTTGCCCCTTCGGAAACACTTTCGTTGCATGAACAGAATAGGACGCAAAGCACACCAATCGGAAACGCGTTCCCCGCGGCAGTAAGTAAAACGGCGATGATATGGCCGTGTTTCCACCTCTTACAGAAACAATGACAAGCTCGAAGTTAGAATCGCGTGTTCCCCAGTGATCTTCGAAGTTCTGAGAAACCGACAGCGCCCGCTGCAACGGCAGATCTTGCCCTCAATCGTGCTGCTTTCACGAGGTCTCCCCCAGGACCTCTGCCTTCGGATTCCTAGCGAGTTGTATCCGCCAGCTGCAAACTCCCTCGGGGGGCTACGAGGTCTTCGACCTTCTTTTTGGCGATTGTTATTTTTATTTTCTCGCTCCATAGTCTGTCCGCTTTTTCCGTCGTACTCCATACCTTCGACTTTCCTTTCGGTCTTACCTCGGGCTGTCACCTGCTCCATCTTCGAGATTCTTCTTTTTGTTGGAGCGTCGAAGTCGCGAGCAGCTTCGAACCGGAACCGGAAGCGTCGCTGGCAGCGTGCGGTGCTCTCGACGGCGTCTTGACTCAGAGGTGAGCCGACAGGATCGACTCGCGCGCTCGGAGTTCGTCCTGTATCGAGCAGACGCGCTGTTGTCCTGCCAACAATCAAAACGAGCGAAAAGAAGCAAAAAGAAACTACCACCGAGAAAATTCCGTCTCCTCTTGTCTGAAAACGTCCAAGTCCTGCGGATGTCAGTCGTTATCGTAGTCCGCCTCTTTTCTTTCGACAGGAGTGCGCTTCGGCGTCAGATTACACTTTTATTTTTCCTTGTTTGTTCCTACACTTCGTTTCATTGTGCGCAGTCGAAGGCACGAACACATACATACAACCACGAACGCGTATACTAAAAGTGCAAGTCACTGGACCTTCCATGTACACGAGTGGTTTAGAGATAATCAAACACGTATAGAAACATAAGGAACACCATGACGTTGCCCTTTAGACGTTGTTTTATTGGCCCCATGTCGGATCGTAGCGTGGGCTGCGCAGCCGGGACTCGAGAAGCAAAACAAAGTACCGGGTGTTTGGGAGAAATCTGAACCCGGCGTTTCGCACCGCAAAAATATACTAAACATCACGGAGAGCTCAAACTCCGTCAGAACGTAGCGTCCCAGCCGTTCGAGCAAGATATGCCAAAGTTTCAGCACAAACCGTCATCTTATTCAAAAGACAAGTGTTTTTTTTTTTTTTTAATTTTCAATGAGAAAATGGGGCTCATTTTCACCCGCTTTCGGTTTCTGGCGCCATGTTGTCGATAGCATCCGTCTGCCGCCCTTTTCTCATTGAACTTTTCAGAAAAACGCTTATAACTTTTGCATAAGATGACAGTTGGTGCTAAATCTTTGGCATCTTGCTCGAACGGCTGGGGCTACGTTTTCACGGAGTTGGAGCTCCCCGCAATGTCTAGTTTATTTTTGCGGCGCGAAAAGCCGGGTTCGGATTTCTGACAACGGGCGACGCAGCCGACATGTACCATCCGATGGACTTAAATCAACCAGCGCCAAAAGTGGATCTTCACGGCGCTGTTGGTCATGCGTAACGTGATCGAAATGAGTTTTATTCTTCTATGCATCTTGGATTTGTACTCCACACCTGCAAGTTCGTGATCAAAGGCCCGCAGTATGTAATAAATAAATGGATAAATTTGCTACCTCAATTGCTAAATCAATCCCGCACAAAAAAAAAAAAGGTCCGGGATTGCGGCGCACTATTCGCGCGTGATTCGTTTAGTTGGGGATACTAAGCGTACAAAGACGATGAGCACCGTGACAAGGCACTTTTGGTGCTGCTCGATTTGTCCCATCGGATCGTAGCGTTGGCCGCAGTTAGACTCGAGAGGAAACGTAGTACGGTATTATTTTGTTTCGGTCGTGCTTTGACAGCTCATAGAAAGAGAGGCGTTTTTGTGCCTCTTGTCCTACGCAACACGAGCAAGCGAGGTTCGCGCAGGGATTCCATAAAAAAGCTATGGGATTAGAAAAAAAAAAAAAAACGTGCATACTGAACGCGTCGTTCTTAATCTTCCGTGCAGGTCCGGTGTTTGGTCCTAACGTACGGCGGAAGGCGAACCTCACCCAATACCATCTAGAAGAAAAGGCCCGCTCATGACGTCATCGGCATGCGGCAGAAGGCTCCAGATCGACGAGAGACACCGCCAGGCGGCAGATGCCTCCGTCATGGCGTCGTCGCGGAATAGCGTTGCTCTCTTTCTGTGAAACGCTGGAAGACACGCCGTCGACGATGCGATTTTTGATCGGTATCCAAGCGTGCGAAGGTACTAAAGATGCAGCACTTCAGCGTGCCAAAAAAACTTTGATCACGCCGCGAGAACGGCGACACTTCGACGAGTTGCACCTTTACATGCGGCTTCACGCACATTGCACTCGCAAAATACATCTACATGGCGTCAATTCTTGATCGGTATCGAAGCGTGCGAAGGCACGGAGACGCAGCATTTCGACGTGCCAAGGAAGCTTTGGTCGTGCCGCGATACCGGCGAAAGTTGCATTCGACAAGTTGTGCCCTTTTCCTGCGGCACTGCGCTTCTGTAAAAATTTCCTCATGTTCTCAAAGGCAAGTCTCACGGCTTACACAGGGTTTTAAAAAAACTTCTTTGGCGAATGACGACGCACGAGTAGAAAACGTGTCTTCAGCACGCTGCCGCCAGCCTCCGCAACGCTCCTAAAAACGCGATTTTTCTAGATGGAAGATGGCCGCCCGGTGGCCGCACTCGCGGAGCGGGGATGCGCGATCCAGCAATTGTCATAGAGATAAGTGATCGCTGCCAATGCTGCGCTCGAGGCAGCGCTGTCTTCCACGACGTGCTGGAACGGCGGTTGCGATTGTTATAAAGTCAGCTCTAACCCTTAAGGCTTGTCCTGCGTTTGCCATGTCTACGTGTCCTTGTCCTTTGCGCTGCAGTGTGTATTGTGTATAACTAACTCGCCCATCAGATCATTTTGATTCTGTTATACTCGGACGTTGAGCGCACCGAACGTAGCGTAGCGCAGAACGTGGGCCTTTGATTGCCCGGCGAGCAGGAGCACTTTATCTGCGACCAATTAGTATCTGTGTCGCCGGGGTAAAACAGAGTGTTTAAACATGCCCCCTCCTACAATATTTGATGCTGCAATTCTGTGTGGATACCTCCCCCTGCGTACCGAAACAGCAAATGCTTGGCTGACGCTGGCCATCGGCGATGCAGCAGACGCCGCCATCTTCCCAACGCGTTTGGGGTAGTAAATACCGAGTAAAAAGGTAGTAACGGTCAGAAAAGGTAGTAACTGCTGCAGTTACTAGCTTTTTTTTTCTAAAGAGTGTAGTTATGTTAATCTATTTGCTTGAGGTTTTGCAGCCAAACCCAAATACGTCATATCTTAACGTGGCGCCCGTCACGCAAAAACGGCCTATAGGTTGTCTTGCCTCGCTACGGGGCAAGTGTTCGCCTCTATTTCTGACGTCTGCTGTGAGACGAACGCAGCATGTAAGGGACCGATGAGGGCGAAACGAGGATCTGTTCTTATTTGCGCACGGGTTTCCAAGGTCGCGCAGCTCGCCGCCGCGCCTGCGCGAGGGCTCCAAACCGACACAACCCTCACTGCAGGATGATGCGCGAAGTGGAAGCAAACTTTCGCCGCCTCAACCTGCCTTTTTCAGAAACCCCTCTCTCTCTACACCTTGTTATAATACTCGATTTCCCTTTTAAAGGGCACTGACACTCGAAAGTTCGTATTTTTTGTTGTCTGAAACGATGCAAGTTGTAGTCATAGGCAGGCAAAAACTACCACAACGCGAAAAAAAAAAGCTTTTCCCACGCGCTCGCGCACCTCATTGCGTTCTCCTCTCCCGCTTCTCACCTTCTCGATTCTTTTTATTTGTGACGTAATCGATTAAGAAATGTAAAAGCTTTGTAAGCCACATTTCTAGAATATTTAATACCGGTATTCCTAAAACATGTTTTCTGAACTCAATTGCGAAGGCACTACGGCCCTTCTTTTGGAAATACCGAAAATCGGAGACCGGAGTGATGTCGCCTCCTGGCTTTTTATCCTCCCTCGGGAAACATGCGGGCGCCCGGTACATGTATCACTGAGGATGATCGCCGAGTCGGGGAATCGGACAAAGTTCTCTTTTTTGGTGCCCGACGACCTCTCAGACTGCGAAAAGGTTCGGTGCCTGTGCACGGGTAGTTTCGGTTGTTACTCCCCCATGGCAGCCTTTCACGCAGAAGCGGCGCGACGTGGCCCCTCGCGTCGCTCCCAAACGTCCACTGCGGGTTCTCTTCGACCTCACACCATTTCGAAGAATTTGAGACCGCTGAGAGGGCCCTATAAGAACTGCAAACTCGAAGCATCGCCTGCTCACAGCGATAGGCGGCTCGCATCGCATGGAGAAGAGCGGTTGATCGCGGGACGCGGGAGAGCACGACGCTTCAAGTCGAGACGGTTTGGGGGCGGAGGGAACCACCAGTTGCAGGATGACTCAACTTTTGACGTCACCGCACCAGTGCGGATCGCACGAGAACTTCATAAATTCGACTTTTAGAAAAAAAAAAAAAAATTTCGTTTACTTCACAAATACTGAGTTCCCAAGTTTCGAATTTTTTAAAGGTAATGTACAGGCATTGTTTTCAATCGTTCCTTATATATATATATATATATATATATATATATATATATATATATATACAATACGGGCACTTTCACGTCATCGTACGTGGTCTTCGAGGGGATATAAACAAACATATGCAGATGAATGAACCGTACTTAATCTAATGAATCAAAGAATCAAAGTGTTCAGGAACCCGCCGAAAGCCAAAAATTGGCGGAGCCAGGATTTGAACTCTGGGCCTCCCAATGTCATCAATGATACATTTCGTTTCTTGTGCATTAATAAGACAGATAGGAAACGCCAGAAAGCCAAGGTGGAGTGGTGTAGAGTTTAGCACACCCGACCGGACATTGGGAGGCCCAGAGTTCAAATCCTGGCTCCGCCAATTTTTGGCTTTCGGCGGGTTCCTGAACACTTTGATTCTTTGATTCATTAGATTAAGTACGGTTCATTCATCTGCATATGTTTGTTTATATATATATATATATATATATGTATATATATATATATACAGGGTGTTTCAGAGAACTCAGGCCAAATCGCTCCTGCGAAAACTACTCATCGCAACGAAAAAAGGGTTGTGTCGTTTTGGCCCTGGGCCAGGGGCCCATTTAGGAAAATTATTAAAGTTCGGGATAATTAAGTTGTTAATTATTTTGCGTAATTAACTTTTTTAATATTGTGTTTAAGGGCATGGTTTCAATTAAAAAATTGCTCAGCATCGTCGAAAAACACTAAATCAACAAATTGCAGAACGATAGAAGGCACGCAAAGCATTTTACGGCTTTCTGAAAAACCGCACAAATTCGACGGATTTTTAAGTTTCGGTTTGCTATCGGAGCGCATCTCCGCCCCGACGGTACCGCGCCCCGTGGAGAGATAGTGCAACCAACCTCTGCTGCGCTGTCATCGCGCGATGCAGCAGAGGCTGGTTGCACTGTCTCTCCACGGGGCGCGGTACTGTCGGGGCGGGGATGCGCTCCGATAGCAAACCGAAACTTCCCGTCGAATTTGTGCGGTTTTTCAGAAAGCCGTAAAATGCTTCGCGTGCCTTCTATCGTTCTGCAATTTGTTGATTTAGTGTCTTTTGATGATACTGAGCAATTTTCTAATTTAAACCATGCCCTTAAACACAATATTAAAAAAGTTAATTGCGCAGAAATAATTAACAACTTAATTATCGCGGACTTTAATAATTTTCCTAAATGCGCCCTCGGCCCAGGACCAAAACGACACAAGCCTTTTTTCGTTGCGATGAGTAGTTTTCGGAGGAGCGATTTGGCCTGAGTTCTCTGAAACACCCTGTATATATATGTATATATATATATATATTGACCTGTCACTGCTCTTTTAAGTTCGACCGCAGCCGTTGCTACACTACAATCCAACAGAGCCAATCAAGTAACGACAAAGGTGCATCTTCATGGCGTTCCACGTCTTTGAGGGTATGCTATGAACAGCTGAACCAATCACCCGCAAGAAAAAGCGCAAGATCGCTAAGCTTTCACTGAGCGTGATTAGTTTAATGGTTGATAGGAAACGCTCAAACGAGATGAGCGCCGTGGCGTTCGGCTGTCTCATTCGAACGCGCTCGACGAGTGCAGTGGACATAAAGGCAGCCGGCTTTAGGTCTACCTACTGATCATTCCAATCCGATCTCGGCGTCCTCACGTCCCCTCTCCCCTTGCTCACAAGTTCTCGGCGCATAAGGTCTACGCTTCGGTCTGTAACGCCAACGACTTCCGCGGTGTTCCGCTCGTCCCAAGAAGGCTCCGGCACACGCCCTTGGTGGCTCCCTCCGGCGGGCCGTCCCCGGGGCGGCCGGTTCTGCGGAATCCCTGCCGGGCAAACGGCGGCCGCCGCACACGTCGTGGCAGCTGCAGCAGCTACCGTTTGCTTCCGGGGCTAATTGGGCTAATTAGGGATCGCCGAGGGACGACCGACCTGGCCGGGCTCTGATCGGGCCGAGTGCTATCGACCACGTCAAGGGCCACATCATTACAGACTCGGCCGCTCGCCGACCAAGCGGCGACGCCGCCACACGATGCTGTTTCACTCACGTGCCCTGTGTTGGTTTTTTTTTTTTTTTGTGTGTGTTTTTTGTGTTTTTTTTTTTTTTTTTTTGGGGGGGGGGTGGGGGGGGGGGGGGGGGGGGGGGGGGGGGGGAGTCGCTTCTTTTGAATTGTCAGCCTCCGCCGTCCCAACTTGTGCCCTCTAACTATACTTCATTTCACCTTATGCTGTACCGCAGCGAAGGCTGGAAGCCCGAGCTCATAGCGTTGGCAGCTGCTCTTAAGTCACGAGAGCTTGTGCCGCCGGGATGTGCCCCAGAGCAAGGAGCTCGCGCTTGTAGCCTTTCCTGCGGTACATCATAAGGTGAAACAGAGTATAGTTGCTCGCAGCGTTACAACTAATGTTTAAACATTAAAATGTGTCTTGCTTTTTCTGCCTTCGCATCTCTTGGATCCGTACGTTGATCGTTTATTCCGACAGTCATTGCTATTCTCCTCACTGTTAGTTACGTAGAACGATAGTTTAAATGTGTCTTTATTATTATTATTTGTATCTTTTGGATATGTGCCCCCCCCCCCCTTGCAAGGGCCTAATCGAGGGCTGAAGTGTGTAATAAATATAAATAAATAAAAACAGGAGTCAGAGAGTAAGAGAGCTATGCATAGGGCTGTACGCCATGCATAGCTTGCCCGTAACGTCATTCGCGGCCATGCCGGTATTTTATATGCCGTGATTCGACCGGTTTACCGTGTTAGTTTTACAACACAGAAGTAGGAGGGAACCAGTAACTATAAAGAAACGTCAGTGCCCAGCACTGGCGACACGTGCAAGCTATGTATACAAGGTATTCACTGGGTGGAATATTTTAGCGCGTACCGTGTTAGTTTTACAACACAGAAGTAGGAGGGAACCAGTAACTATAAAGAAACGTCAGTGCCCAGCACTGGCGACACGTGCAAGCTATGTATACAAGGTATTCACTGGGTGCAATATTTTAGCGCGTACCGTGTTAGTTTTACAACACAGAAGTAGGAGGGAACCAGTAACTATAAAGAAACGTCAGTGCCCAGCACTGGCGACACGTGCAAGCTATGTATACAAGGTATTCACTGGGTGCAATATTTTAGCGCGTACCGTGTTAGTTTTACAACACAGAAGTAGGAGGGAACCAGTAACTATAAAGAAACGTCAGTGCCCAGCACTGGCGACACGTGCAAGCTATGTATACAAGGTATTCACTGGGTGCAATATTTTAGCGCGTACCGTGTTAGTTTTACAACACAGAAGTAGGAGGGAACCAGTAACTATAAAGAAACGTCAGTGCCCAGCACTGGCGACACGTGCAAGCTATGTATACAAGGTATTCACTGGGTGCAATATTTTAGCGCGTACCGTGTTAGTTTTACAACACAGAAGTAGGAGGGAACCAGTAACTATAAAGAAACGTCAGTGCCCAGCACTGGCGACACGTGCAAGCTATGTATACAAGGTATTCACTGGGTGCAATATTTTAGCGCGTACCGTGTTAGTTTTACAACACAGAAGTAGGAGGGAACCAGTAACTATAAAGAAACGTCAGTGCCCAGCACTGGCGACACGGTGACGTGCAAGCTATGTATACAAGGTATTCACTGGGTGCAATATTTTAGCGCGTACCGTGTTAGTTTTACAACACAGAAGTAGGAGGGAACCAGTAACTATAAAGAAACGTCAGTGCCCAGCACTGGCGACACGTGCAAGCTATGTATACAAGGTATTCACTGGGTGCAATATTTTAGCGCGTACCGTGTTAGTTTTACAACACAGAAGTAGGAGGGAACCAGTAACTATAAAGAAACGTCAGTGCCCAGCACTGGCGACACGTGCAAGCTATGTATACAAGGTATTCACTGGGTGCAATATTTTAGCGCGTACCGTGTTAGTTTTACAACACAGAAGTAGGAGGGAACCAGTAACTATAAAGAAACGTCAGTGCCCAGCACTGGCGACACGTGCAAGCTATGTATACAAGGTATTCACTGGGTGCAATATTTTAGCGCGTACCGTGTTAGTTTTACAACACAGAAGTAGGAGGGAACCAGTAACTATAAAGAAACGTCAGTGCCCAGCACTGGCGACACGTGCAAGCTATGTATACAAGGTATTCACTGGGTGCAATATTTTAGCGCGTACCGTGTTAGTTTTACAACACAGAAGTAGGAGGGAACCAGTAACTATAAAGAAACGTCAGTGCCCAGCACTGGCGACACGTGCAAGCTATGTATACAAGGTATTCACTGGGTGCAATATTTTAGCGCGTACCGTGTTAGTTTTACAACACAGAAGTAGGAGGGAACCAGTAACTATAAAGAAACGTCAGTGCCCAGCACTGGCGACACGTGCAAGCTATGTATACAAGGTATTCACTGGGTGCAATATTTTAGCGCGTACCGTGTTAGTTTTACAACACAGAAGTAGGAGGGAACCAGTAACTATAAGAAACCAGTGCTGGGCACTGACGTTTCTTTATAGTTACTGGTTCCCTCCTACTTCTGTGTTGTAAAACTAACACGGTACGCGCTAAAATATTGCACCCAGTGAATACCTTGTATACATAGCTTGCACGTGTCGCCAGTGCTGGGCACTGACGTTTCTTTATAGTTACTGGTTCCCTCCTACTTCTGTGTTGTAAAACTAACACGGTACGCGCTAAAATATTGCACCCAGTGAATACCTTGTATACATAGCTTGCACGTGTCGCCAGTGCTGGGCACTGACGTTTCTTTATAGTTACTGGTTCCCTCCTACTTCTGTGTTGTAAAACTAACACGGTACGCGCTAAAATATTGCACCCAGTGAATACCTTGTATACATAGCTTGCACGTGTCGCCAGTGCTGGGCACTGACGTTTCTTTATAGTTACTGGTTCCCTCCTACTTCTGTGTTGTAAAACTAACACGGTACGCGCTAAAATATTGCACCCAGTGAATACCTTGTATACATAGCTTGCACGTGTCGCCAGTGCTGGGCACTGACGTTTCTTTATAGTTACTGGTTCCCTCCTACTTCTGTGTTGTAAAACTAACACGGTACGCGCTAAAATATTGCACCCAGTGAATACCTTGTATACATAGCTTGCACGTGTCGCCAGTGCTGGGCACTGACGTTTCTTTATAGTTACTGGTTCCCTCCTACTTCTGTGTTGTAAAACTAACACGGTACGCGCTAAAATATTGCACCCAGTGAATACCTTGTATACATAGCTTGCACGTGTCGCCAGTGCTGGGCACTGACGTTTCTTTATAGTTACTGGTTCCCTCCTACTTCTGTGTTGTAAAACTAACACGGTACGCGCTAAAATATTGCACCCAGTGAATACCTTGTATACATAGCTTGCACGTGTCGCCAGTGCTGGGCACTGACGTTTCTTTATAGTTACTGGTTCCCTCCTACTTCTGTGTTGTAAAACTAACACGGTACGCGCTAAAATATTGCACCCAGTGAATACCTTGTATACATAGCTTGCACGTGTCGCCAGTGCTGGGCACTGACGTTTCTTTATAGTTACTGGTTCCCTCCTACTTCTGTGTTGTAAAACTAACACGGTACGCGCTAAAATATTGCACCCAGTGAATACCTTGTATACATAGCTTGCACGTGTCGCCAGTGCTGGGCACTGACGTTTCTTTATAGTTACTGGTTCCCTCCTACTTCTGTGTTGTAAAACTAACACGGTACGCGCTAAAATATTGCACCCAGTGAATACCTTGTATACATAGCTTGCACGTGTCGCCAGTGCTGGGCACTGACGTTTCTTTATAGTTACTGGTTCCCTCCTACTTCTGTGTTGTAAAACTAACACGGTACGCGCTAAAATATTGCACCCAGTGAATACCTTGTATACATAGCTTGCACGTGTCGCCAGTGCTGGGCACTGACGTTTCTTTATAGTTACTGGTTCCCTCCTACTTCTGTGTTGTAAAACTAACACGGTACGCGCTAAAATATTGCACCCAGTGAATACCTTGTATACATAGCTTGCACGTGTCGCCAGTGCTGGGCACTGACGTTTCTTTATAGTTACTGGTTCCCTCCTACTTCTGTGTTGTAAAACTAACACGGTACGCGCTAAAATATTGCACCCAGTGAATACCTTGTATACATAGCTTGCACGTGTCGCCAGTGCTGGGCACTGACGTTTCTTTATAGTTACTGGTTCCCTCCTACTTCTGTGTTGTAAAACTAACACGGTACGCGCTAAAATATTGCACCCAGTGAATACCTTGTATACATAGCTTGCACGTGTCGCCAGTGCTGGGCACTGACGTTTCTTTATAGTTACTGGTTCCCTCCTACTTCTGTGTTGTAAAACTAACACGGTACGCGCTAAAATATTGCACCCAGTGAATACCTTGTATACATAGCTTGCACGTGTCGCCAGTACTGGCGACACGTGCAAGCTATGTATCCAAGGTATTCACTGGGTGCAATATTTTAGCGCGTACCGTGGTAGTTTTACAACACAGAAGTAGGAGGGAACCAGTAACTATAAAGAAACGTCAGTGCCCAGTACTGGCGACACGTGCAAGCTATGTATCCAAGGTATTCACTGGGTGCAATATTTTAGCGCGTACCGTGGTAGTTTTACAACACAGAAGTAGGAGGGAACCAGTAACTATAAAGAAACGTCAGTGCCCAGCACTGGCGACACGTGCAAGCTATGTATCCAAGGTATTCACTGGGTGCAATATTTTAGCGCGTACCGTGTTAGTTTTACAACACAGAAGTAGGAGGGAACCAGTAACTATAAAGAAACGTCAGTGCCCAGCACTGGCGACACGTGCAAGCTATGTATACAAGGTATTCACTGGGTGCAATATTTTAGCGCGTTATTCACAGCGCATCCAGGGAAAGGGGGGGGAGGGGCGAGAATCCTATGGTTGACCTGGCAGAGGTCTTCGCACCTTCAGATCACGGTGCTACCTGTCGTCTGCGAAAAACGTCGATAATGATGGGGTGTAATGCACATTGCAGAAGAACTGTGGAATCTTTAAGACATACATCGTAGTGAGCTCGTTACCGTTCTCCGCCAAGCCACATTGAGGACTAAAGGCCGGTTCAGACACTTGCGTTTGAGTGCGTTTGACTGCGTTGCGGCGAGTACCGAAAGCGAGTCACCGGTACATCTGTGCTTCGTATGAAGCGTGGAATCCAATTCAAGAAATCATCTTGGCGCGCGATATAAGCAGCAGGGATGTCCTGGTTTCTCGCCGCCGCAACGCAGTCAAACGCAGTCAAACGCAACTGTCTGAACCAGGCTTTAGAAACTTCGCGTGCGCGTCATACTGCCACAAACTAGCGCATGCTTTTTAGAAACATATGACGTGGCGGAATTCTAACGCAGCTTCACAGACCGCCATCACGCGCAATCTTGAAATCTGTTCATTTGTTTTAGAATTTGTTTTCTTGGCTTTTTTCTTGGCAGCCCAGAAACACTGGTCTAGACTATTGTTTCTGGGCTGTCGGTACAACATAGACCACATCTAACAAATAAGAAAGTGCAAGCTTTTTGTTTACGTACCCCTATAAAGAGGTCATGAAACGATATTGGGTTGGATTGTTTATGACTTTGCAGAGGCGTACTGGTCCTAGCCTGGCCCAAGTATACTTTCACAGACCGCCGCTAATTCAGAAGTTTTTTTGTTGCACTAGAATTGCGAGGATAAAAGGGAATTACGCAAAACGAGCACTAGCGATAGAAATGCACGTCTCAAAGACAGGAGCGTGGGCTAAACTCGCGCTAGTTGCTTTGGCCGCAGTCTCAGCTTAAAGCCCCGATGCAACGATTTTTTTTGTAATTTGCACAAATACGGCTTAGAACGAACCCCTGACGGTAATGGCGTATGAAACACGTGTTCATTTTGCACCACACGCAATATAAGTCGCAGAAAAAAATTAAAGAAATACGAACAGCGTTCACCCTCTGAACTTGGACCAGAACAAGCGGCCACATAATCTGGGGCCGATAATATGCCGCCAAATGTCGATCATAGCCACGCGCTAGGGTTGGCAAAGCACAGGACACGCGCTGAGTTCCAGGCATTGTTAGGGTTCGGCTGTTGTCGTCATTGCAGCGATTGGCAATACCATAAAAGAAATTCTGTGTGTCCTTCCCAGAGCCTTCTTCTAGCAGTTTCGTCCTTAGCAACAGCAAGAACCTTCTCGTGCAACGGCTTCGGTACGATTAAGCCGACAGACTTCAACTAGAACACCTGATCAAATTCTGCGGGATTCCAAGTCTCGTGGGTATCCCGGCAATGATAAAGAAGACTTGCTTGCTGCATTTGTGAAAGAGTGCCAAAACTGCCTCTTGGCCTGCCACTCAACCTGAAACCTATCATACAAAAATCGATTATCAAGTCATGGCAGTTGGATTGGGATATGGAAAATAGAACAAACGTCACCTTATCAAGCCCCTACTGGGGTATGGGCAGTCTTGGTAGTATCGCGTTACTAGTATCGAGATACTGTATCTCGTTACTTTTTTCGGTATCTTGTAACTGTAACTCTACTTTTTCAAAAAGTATCTGTAACGATAACTTAATAAATTTTTTGCAAAAGTAACGGAAAAGTAACGGCAAAGTTACAGTTACTTTTCGTAAAAACGAACCCTGTCTCTCTTGATCGTTACAGTGGCGTTCAGACTGTAGATCACAAGAGACGGAGAGCAAAGGCAAAAATAAAAAAACAAATAAAGAATGTCTCGTTTGCTGGCCCGGTGGCTTTAAGTCAGACGTGTGTAAGTACGCTACTGTAAAATCCTTGACATTCATACTATCCAAGATTATTTCTCTCACCCCTTTAAAATTGTCAGAAAGGTGGAGCTGGAGATCAGTGGGGTTCTTGGCTCGGGCTAAATTACATTAATCTCGCCAGACCATATTTCCCCTGTACATTATGGCATCAAAACGCGGCAGAAATATAGCGTTGGGTTTTCTCTTGATATCGTAGGCAGCGAAATCGAAGGTTACGTCAATGAAACTTTGAGTGTCTAGATTTCTTATTAATTGACGATGCTATATTTTCGATGTTGCTATTTTGAATAGTTTCATTTTTCTTTTAATTAGCCACTTTGGAGAGATGGCACACGAGGATGTGGAAGCAGGCACCCCGACTCTTAAAGACCTCACCAGCCTCTTGAATGTCGCCCTGTCATGAACAACTTCTCAGGCGAAGTGCTGCACCTGCCCAAGCACATGAGATGTGCCGCGCATGCTTTGGTCACTGTGGCGACTGTTGACGCAAACAAAGGGGGCACGATCAGCACGTACCGTCGGATGGCAACGGCTGTGTTTGGAAAACTGAAACTTATTTGGAATAAGCAGGGCCAGTCCACCCGAGTGGCAGAAGTCATCAAAAATAAGCTAGGGAGATACTTCCCGGTTCCTAACACCTACTCGCTGGAATTCACTCTAGAATGCAATGAAGTTTGTTGACGAGGCCCAGAAGGGCAAGATGGAGGCTGTCTGCGACACCCTCGCACTGCCGCGTCTACAAAAAGACGATCAGAAGTTCATCGAGGAGTATTGCCAGGTATGCCCAAAAGCTCTGACACGTTTTTGCATTATTTTAATGTGTTTTTTTTTTATTTCTTAGACCACGAAAGGAGTTGCCAAGGCGCTCGACATTCTACAAGTTGAACAGTACATGTTCATGGGCGCTTTTTCTGCCGACATTGTTGGCGCTGATGCGGCAGCTACATTCACTGCCTACGCTCAAGTTTTGCAGCTCCCTTGTAGACACAGTGAAGATCGCAGTGATGACGAGGTTAGTTTCCTATTCTTTGGAAAATGTACGACCTCTTGTTAGCGCCTTTTCGTAGAAAGTTACGTCTGCCAGGCAGGCTCATTCACGATTATCAGGAAAAGTAATGCACAAATTTTCATTAAATTATAAGCAAAACGGTTGAAATTATTTATTACATATTAGACCTAAAGGGCCTTGGCCACAATATTCCTACCATTTTTTTATTTTTTATTAAGGCACGCATCATATGGCAAATACCGTGGACGTAACAGCTAGTGCACTTGTACTGCGACCCGCTCGTGAAACGTTTGTTTTTAATTTTTAACGTTACAGATGTGAGAAAATGTTTTTATTTCATTCGTAGATTTTCTGAAGACCTCAAGTCCGACGAGCTCCTTCTGGGTGCAGCGGTGCCTCCAAAATTTAAAATTTCATGGATGGATGAAGCGCAGAAAACGCGTTCTCTGCTGCGCTTCTTGAAGAGGAATGTAGCGCTCACTGTGCACTTCCGAGGAAGTTACACGGGAGCCAACTTGCGATGATGATGATAACGACGACTCCTTCTTGCGACTGCGTCCTAATGTTGATTTGACCAGTGAAGCACAGCGATGGAAGACTGACACCTCATCGACGGCGTTATCCAGCCTCAACGACTTTCCCAGCATTAAGATCTTTTTACGCCTCAATGCCGCACTTCCTTCTAGCGCACCTGCTGAACGTCTTTTCAGCAAGGGGCGGGACGTTTTCAACATCAAGAGGGGAACGCTAAGCGACAAGAACTTGGAAAAGCAGCTGCTGCTTCGATACAACATGGAGTGAATAATAACACGGCATTATTAAATATATCTCGAAAAGCTTAGAGTTTCCAGAAATTCCGAAATAAATGTAAATGTTGCTCATTTTGTTATGTCATCCATGTCTTCAAAGTTCCATACACATATCAGTATCTTGAAAGTAACTAAGTTACTGTGCCGAAGTAACTGTAACTGTAACGCGTTACTTTTATGTTTAAGTAACTGTAACTGTAACTTAAATACATTGTTAGGAAAGTAACTGTAACTAAATACTTTTAAAAAGTAACTTACCCAAGACTGGGTATGGGTGAGTACCTTCCATAAGGACCGTCAGTTTTAAGATCTCCTTGGCCGTTTAAAAATCGGTCATACCCGTTTGACTCACTTGCACCTGCCCTGCGGTGAGGATGTTAAACTTGGCGACAGTTGTGGGAAGGCTATGACTGTGTTGCACATCCTGTGGTTTTGCAAATCTTTAAATCAACAGCGCCGATCATGTTTTCCAGAACTTTTCCGAGACCACCTTCCCTTTCATTCACATTTTCTGTTTGGCGGTCAACCCTTAGTACCGCTCAATCGAGTCATAAATTTCCTCCATAAAACTGGCCTTTTACACCTGTTGTAGCCCCTTGCAGTTCTTTTAGATTGCATCTCCACTTCCTTGGAAAAACCTTTGCTTGGCGCAACATGGCCTAAGTTGCTCTTGCACCCTAAAACCCCAATCATCATAATTTTAGTAGAGCAAACCTCGCAGAGAAGGTGACCTCTTTTCCAGCGTTCGCCTTGCTAAAGTGGAAAGGGGTAGAAGGAGTTTCCCCTGAACTCTAAACCTGTCGCCAACTATAGGTTTAGAAGGCACCTTATGGCGTCAAGCTCGAACTTTTTCCCTCCCCACCCCTCACCTGCTTCACTATTACAGATACCTCCCTGGGCGCCCCACTCACCTCACCTCCTGTGGGACTGCCCTCCCGTCCCGCTCCAATGCTTTCGTCTCTCTCATCGGGGCCTCGGGTCACTGGTGGAGTGGCTCACTCCCCCGGCTCCCCTTATTCTCCCCTTCTAGCGGGTCGTCCAGTCGATACTGAAGAACCCCGACTGATGAAGCCAATAGGCCCTTTCCTTAGCGCCGTACGGGGCGTCCTTTTGACAATAAAGTTTTGACACGCAAACACGCACCTTTTTAATGCCTAGTATCGACTTGACATGTCGCGCCGATATTGGCGTTACAAAGGTCGTTCGGATATTGGCGTGACTTCTTTGACACCAATTAAGCGCGGTCCAAACCAACCCGCAAAACTGGCAGAAACGGCTCCCGGATAAATCCGGGGCGAGAGGAGTGACGTCAACGGTCACGTGAACGAGAAGTTTTGCGGGTCCCACTTTGCGGATCCCAAAGTTGAATATATTGAACTTTTTCCGACCTTGCCGGTTCCTTACCTGCGAATCTCCTAGCGGAGGTAGACGCTGCTACTGAGCATGCGCACTGCTAGCTTTGTCTGCAGAATTACAGGAATCATTTTCGGTCACCGTAAGCCTAGTGGGATGACTG